>OU015755.1:23370094-23395767 GCA_907169655.1 Acomys percivali | reverse complement strand
TGCAGGAGTCAGCCTATAACACAACCATCTGCAGGAGTCAGCCTATAGCACCACCATCCACAGTAGTCAACCTATAGCATCAACATCCACAGGAGTCAGCCTATAGAATCACCATCCACAGGAATTAGCCTATAGCAACTATCTGCAGGAGTCAGCCTATAGAATCACCATCCGCTTCCCTAGCATCAGCACCACACCTGGCATGTACTAGGCAGTTGATGAGCATTGTTGATTGAATGAATATCGTCTAATCTCTTAAGAGTTGTGTCTTGCTTGTTTTATAATTAATTCTTTATAAAGCTCTCATTCCTATTTCATGGGTAGGATATAGTCCCTGACGTATTCCTGACAATATTACTGTGATTTTTTTTTAAACAATAATTTAATTTGTGTGTCATCGGGATCTTGTTGGTCCTGAGTGGATGTGTATTACTGACATGAGCACAGCCATGTCACGACCTCAATGCCTCAGGCCCCTGGGAGTGGCAAAGCCTTCCCCGGGTGAGGCTCAGCGGGAAAGCCTTCCTATGGCTCGTGTGCAGATGTTACTAGTGTGTGTGGAAGATGTCCACCATGGCTTCCTCCCGTCTCCCAGATGTTTATAGGCTAGAGACTGCTCCTACCGAGATTAGCCAAACATGCCCCCTTGTTCAATTATATACCATAAACCCCTCTCCCTGTTCACTTGTATACCATAGACACACTGAGCTTCCAGGGTGCTGTTATTTCTCCATCAGAAAGCTCAGACTCCTCAATCTCAGGCTTTCTGTGCACATATCTCTGTCTGTCTGTCTGTCTGTCTGTCTGTCTGTCTGTCTGTCTGTCTGTCTTTCCATCATTTCTTTATTCTGTTGTTGCCCTAGTTAGGGTTCCAGAACCCACACCATGCAGTGTGTGTGTGTGTGTGTGTGTGTGTGTGTGTGTGTGTGTGTGTGTGTCTCAAGGTTAAAGGACAGCTTGCTAGAACCAGTTCTTTTCTTCCATGGTATATGTAGATCCTGAGTATAGAACTCAGGTTGGCACCTTCACAGCAAGTGCCTTTACTGAACCATCTCATTTCCCCTGGAAGATTTTTTTTTCTTTAATTTTCTGTTGTTCTCCGTGTTGACTTGCAAAGACTTTTTCTCCTGGTGGCTGGTTTAGTCTCTGTTTTTTTATAGTAAGACTCCTTCCAAAATTCATCTTCTCTTAGGCCTAATCCACTATCAGTTGTAATAATAAAGGTGCCTAAGGCCGAGTTGTTCAGAGTTTTGGACCCTGGAAGCACAAGATCAAGTTGTTCATCTTCTAATAAAGGCCTCAAGCAGGACACGACATGGCATGAGAGATCACATGACAAAAACCAAAGCTGAAGCCTGGGAGGAGCTGGTCTCTTTTATAACAGCTTTAATGATAACTCTCATTCTGAAAGCATCAATCCCTTCAAACTGTGACTTGATGACCTCAGTAGGCCCCTCCCCTTGGTGTGAGCCACATTGGGGACCAAGCTTCCAACACGTGAACCTTGGGACGCTTCAGGTCCTTAAATGCTGACCTAAACTCCAGACACATGTGTGAAGCTGGCATCACAGCAGCACTGATGGCTCTGTGGGTACAAGGTCCCCAACTGAGACAATGCCATAGGGATCTGGATACCTTCCCCATAGAGATGCCTCTACCATATATTCTGGGAGACAAATTTAAATGATCCTGTCTATGTGATCCTTTCAGCCCCTTCAACTGTATTTATACCCAGGAGTCAAAGTTCTCTCTGGTCCAACCCAATCAGAAAGTCCATATGTTGACTGCCAGGGTGGAAGATAGGCACTGGTGTGCGGGTGGGGCTGGGACTGATCTAAGGTTCCTTAGAAAGACTCTCAACTGGTCCTGCTTTCTTCCGGTCTGTCACCTCACCCTACAGAGTGTACTACTTCTCCAGGCTCGTGTCACTCTGGGCTTCAGCATCCATATAACTTGCCTTCTATTGTGTCTACTGCCTACCGGCTATAGCCAGTCCTTTACCATCCCTCAGCGCTTCAGATTGATGCTGCTTAACTATTGCTTTCTCTTTCACAACCCCGTCACCCCTGTGATCTCAACTTTATTTTATTTCCCCTTTTCCGCCTTACTCATTTCCCAGGGGGGCGGGGTAAACAAGGAGCCTGTCTGCCACGCTAAATTCACAGCCCTGTGTTGCTTTAATAACCCAAGATGAGGCTGGCGACGCATCATACTAACTGATGCTACCCAGGAAGAAATGACAATCTCGAGTCCTTTAGGTGCTCTCAGTTTCTTGGGGAAGACAAGGGTGGACAGATCTAATCACTCCAGAGCTGTAATGGAGGGAGGCTGAGCAGCAGGGGTCACAGGAGAAGCACTTGCCAGGAATGGAGGAGCAAGCCTGTTCATATAACAGGCAACACTGAGGTTGCAGCCAAGAAGGGCCCCGAAGGGAAATAGCTCAGACTCATGACCCATTTGGAAAGCATGAAGGAGTCTTAGCCCCAAGTGTTATTTTGATTGACTGTTCTCTCCTGGCTGTTATAAAAGAGTATTGATTTCTCTATGTATGATCTGCTGTCAGAATGAGCTAACCCACCAGAGAGAACACCTGACTGTCCAGCATAAACAACAGAGTGGCAGCTTGGTCTCAGTCCTCCCACCCCACTTTCCTATAAATGGCAGGTTAACATGAAGGTTGTGTGTATGTAAATTGCCCCAGACAGTCTTTCTGGGCCCCATTTCTTACAGGAAAACAGAAAAAAGTGATAGAGCCCTCCTCTGGAGAAAGGAGGGCACAGAAGTGCAGGGTGTAACACTCTGAGTTCTTTAATGTGTCACAAGTGTTGAAAGAAAAAGATCTAGTTTTAAGCCAGGTCTACTACAGGCTACTTATTAATGAAGTTTGTCTTCTTCTGCCATGCTCTCCAGGAACAGTATACGCATCCTGGGAAGCTTTGCATTCTGCCTCTAAAAAGATATGCCCAGTCCACACTGTCCAAGATAACAGTGTGAGCAGCTTGTGTCCACTCTGTCCCACCACTGAAACTTCCTCAGTGTCACTTGGCCCAGTCTATGTCCCTGCTGCTGGGCCCGGGCTCATCATGGTCCCTATACTCTGTACCCTCCGACTGCTAATTCTTAACCTTGTCACAGCATTCTAAAGAGTGGAATTTGTGGCTCCCTCTCCCAGCCCTACTGACGCTAAGAGAGGGGTATTTTCTGAAGCGCTCTGCCTATACATGCTGCCCCGCTGTTCCGCTCTGTTGTTCACACTGGCATGAGACAGTGTGAGATGCCTTTCTCACAGAATTCCAGGAGGAAGAAGAAACAGGAGCCTACTAGCCTCAAAGCTTCCAGACTTAGCTGGTCCCCTTTGCTGTACCCATCTGCCCTAGTGAGATTTCTGTCTCTGAGATAGACACTGTAAAGCAGCTTGGGAGGGACAGGGTTCATTTGGCTTATAGATTATAGACTACCGTCGTCAAAGGAAGCCAAGGCAGGAACTCAGAGCAGACAGCCAGAGGCAGGAACTGAAGCAGAGGCCACAGAGGAACACTGCTTACTAGCTTGCTTCTCCTGACTTTCCCAATGTACTTCCCTAGCTTGCTTTCCTATACATCCCAGGACCACCTGACCCTGGTGTAGCACTGCCCACAGTGGGCTGGGCCCCATGTTGATCATTAATCAAGAAAATACCCTACAGAGTTGTCTGCAGGCCAGTCTGATGGAGGTAGTTCCCTGGTTGAGATTTCCTCTTCCCACATCTGTCTGTGTCTGTGTCAAGTTGACAAAAACCAACCAGCACACCACTCAGCCCATCAACAACATGGCTCGTGACTCAAAGGTGCCAGAGTATGAGCAGCCACCTTTACGTTGTGGCTCTGCACTATGAACCACAGCCCTCCCAGGCTCTTCTCTGCTCCTGCTGCACAATGCACCGCAGCTCAGAAAGGACTTTCCTCTTGTGTCGTCCTCTTCCTGCTACTCTCTAGACTTCAGGAAAATTCTGATCTCTGAGTCCCCTGGGGCTGGTTCATGAACGTTGTCTGTCAACAAGCCTGGCTCTTGCAGCAGCGAGAACACTCATCTTCACAAGTACTTCCTTTGAAGGGAGTTTTAGGAGCCACTCCTGGAGCAGAGGCTGAACTCTACCTCCTCACCCTCAGCTGGCTTCTTCCACCCTCGAGACCCTAGAATGTCAAAGTCTAGGACAGAGAGACCAAGGCAGCTGAATTGTCCGGGCATACAGAGTGCATCCAAGAGCTTACCGTTTCCAGGAGAGAAGGCTTCACCATGTGGAGCATCCACTAGCACAATAAGAACATCTTTCAAGCTTCGCTTTTAAAGCTAAAGTGATGAGCTATTAAGCATCTGTAGCTTAATGTAAGCAGTTTACAGTGATTGATAGCATGGACAAGCCACCTTGATATCAGTCACTCTAGGACCAGATGAGAGCTGGAAAAAACCAGTGCCCCTTCACTTCCTCCCCACAGTTCCTTTGGGTTCTCTCTCTCCCCCCCCCCCCCCCCCCCCTCCCTCTCTCTCTCTCTCTCTCTCTCTCTCTCTCTCTCTCTGACTTTAAGCTGTCTTTCTTAAGCTTTAAAGGGGACTTTTCCCATCAGTTCCCAGTCCTTCTGCCTCTGATGTGATAGGCTATCTCCTTTTATGATCTCTAGTTTTGTGGTACAGCCATGCCTCTACATGTCTACATGTCTGTCTTCTAGGGACATTAGCCAGCAAACATCTAAAAACTAAGCACAAAAGAAGCAAAAACATATGGATGAGAATAAAATATTTAAAAAGCATGTTGTAATTGTATTATCAAATGAAGACACTGCAACTCTTTATTTTTTATTAAATTTATTTATTTTTAACTTACTTTACATTCCAATTATAGCCCCCTCCCTCATGTCCTCCTGGTCCCTCCCTCTTACCCCCTCTCCTCTTCCCCTGGTCCTCAGAAAAGGGGAGCCCTCCTCCCCTACCATCTGACCCCAGCCTATCAAGTCTCATATGGACTGCCTGCATCCTCTTCCTCTGTGGGATGCAAGGCCACCCTGCAAGGGGGAAGTGACCAATGAGTGGGCAACAGAGGTAGCCCCTACTCCCCATATTATGGGACCCACATGGAGATTGTGCTGCCTATCCACAACATGAGAGCAGAAGGTCTAAGTCCTAACCATGCATCATTATTTGTTAGAGCATCAGTCTCTGCAGGGCCCGCCTGGGCCCAGATTTGTTGGCTCTGTTGGTCTCCTTATGGAGCTCCTGCCCCCTCCAGATCCTCCTTTCTCCCCAACTCTTCCGTAAGACTCCCTGCGCTCTGCCCCAAAGTTTGCCTGTGAGTGTCAGCATCTTCTTTGATCCCCTGCTGAGTGGAGTCTTTTAGAGGGCATCTGTGGTAGGCTCCCATCCTTTTCCCTCTCTTTAACTACTACTAGTGTATGTTTTATTTGCCCTTCTGAATGATAGTTAAGCATCTTCCTTAGGGTCCTCCTTGTTATTTAGCTTCTTTATGCCTATGGATTGTGGTATGGTTATCCTGTACTATATGGCTAATATCCCCTTATAAGTGAGTATATACCATGCATGTCTTTTTGGGTCTGGGTTACCTTACTCAGGATGATCTTTTCTAGTTCCATCCATTTGCCTGCAAATTTCAAGATTTCCTTGTTTTTAATGGCTGAGTAATAGTCCATTGTGTAAATGTACCAGAGTTTCTTTATCCATTCTTCGGTTGAGAGATATCTAAGTTGTTTCTAGATTCCAGCCGTTATGAATAAAGCTACTATGAACATATTGCTATTATCTCTTCTTTGAAGGTCTGGTAGAGTTATGCACTGAATCCATCTCGGTTTTTTGTTGCTGTTTTGTTTTGTTTTTTTGTTTTTGTTTTTGTTTTATTTTGTTTTTTGCTTGGGAGACTTTTGATGATTGCTTCTATGTCCTTTAGGAGGTATAAGGCTATTTAATTTGTGTACCAGATCTTGATTCAATTTTGGTAAGTAGACTCTATCAATAAAATTGTCCATTTCATTGAGATTTTCAAACTTTGTGGCATATAGGCTTTTGAAGTAAGATCTAATGATTCCTTGGATTTTCTCAGTGTCTGTTGTTATTTCTCCCTTTTCTTTTCTGATTTTGTTAAAATTGTTTTCTTTGTTTCTAGTTTATTGATTTCAGACCTGAGTTTGATTATTTCCAGCAGTCTACTCCTCTTGGGTGTGTCTTGTTTCTTTCTTCCCCCTACCCCCACACCCGCTAGGGCTTTCAGGTGTGCTGTTAAGTTGCTTGTATGAGATGTCTCCAGTTTCTTTATGAAGACACTTAGTGCTATGAACTTTCCTCTTAGCACCACTTTCATTGTGCCCATAGGTTTTGGTATGTTGTGCTTTCATTTTCATTGAATTGTAGGAAATCTTTAATATCTTTAGTTCTTCCCTGACCCAGTTGTTGTTCAAGTTTCATGTGTGTGTAGGCTTCTTGTTATTTCTTTTGTTGTTCAAGTCTACCTTTAGTCCATGGTGGTCTGATAAGATATAAGGGGTTATTTCAATTTTCTTGTATCTGTTGAGGCTTGCTTTGTGACCAAGTGTATGGTCAATTTTAGAGAAGGTTCAATGAGGTGCTGAAAAGAAGGTATATTCTTTTGTGTTTGGGTGAAAGGTTCTGTAGATGTCTGTTAGGTCCATTTGATTCGTGACATCTATTAGTTTCATTATTTCTCCATTTAGTTGCTGTCGTGATGATCTGTCCGTCGGTAAAAGTTGGATATTGAAGGCTCCCACTATTAATGTGTGGGGTTCGATGTGTGATTTAAGCTACAGTAGCATCATCATGCTTGTTGTTGTTGTTGTTTGTTGTTGTTTTTTTACAAATGTGGATGCCCTTGTATTTGGGGCACAGATACTCAGAATTGAGATGTCATCTTGGTGGGTTTTTCCTTTGATGAGTATGAGGTGTCCTTCCTCATCTCTTTTGGTTAATTTTAGTTCAAAGTCTATTTTATTGCATATTAGAATGACTACTCCAGCTTGCTTCTTGGATCTGTTTGCTTAGAAAACCTTTTCCTACCCCTTTACTCTCAGGTAATGTCTATCTTTGTGGCTGAGGTGTGTTTCTTGTTTGCAGCTGTATGATGGGTCCTGTTTATACATCTATTCTGTTAGTCTGTGTCTTTTTATTAGAGAATTGAGTCCATTGATGTTGAGAGATATTAATGACCAGTAACTGTTAGAACCTTTTATTTCTATGTTGATTGTGAAAGTATGTTTATGTGCTTGTCTTTTTGGTTTTGCTGTAGTGAAGTTATTTATGTCCTGTGGTTTCTTGGGTGTAGTTAACCTTGTGTGGGAACTTTCCTTCAAGTATCTTCTGTAGTGCTGGGTTTGTGCATAGATATTGTTTAAATTTAGTTCTATCATGAATATCTTGTTTTCTCCACCTATAGTGATTGAAAGTATTACAGGGTATAGTAGACTATACTGACATCAGTGGTCTCTTAGGGTTTGCAAGACATCATCCCAGGCCCTTCTGGCTTTTATGGTCCCTACAGAGAAGTCAAATGTGATTCTCATAGATTTGCCATTACATGTTAATTGGCCCTTTCCTTTGCAGCTTTTATTTATTTATTTATTTATTTATTTATTTATTTATTTATTGTTCTGTACATTTAGTGTTTTGATTATTATATGGCAGTAGGATTTTCTTTTCTGGTCTAATCTATTTGGTGTTCTGTAGGCCTCTTGTAAGATTGGAGAAATTTTGAAAGTATTTTCTGGTTCTTGGAGCCAGGAATCTTCTTTTTCTTCGATTCCTATTATAGTTATCTCTTCTTAAAATTGGGGAAATTTTCTTCTATGATTTTGTTGAAAGTATTTTCTGGTCCTTGGAACTGAGAATCTTCTTTTTCTTTGATTCCTATTAAAGGTTTTGTGTCTTCTCATGGTGTCCTTGATATCTTGGACGTTTTGTGTCAGAAATTTTTAAGATTTAACATTTTATTTGATGGATGCGTTGACTTCCATTGTGTCTTCTGCACCTGAGATTCTCTCCTCCATCTCTTGCATTCTGTTGGAGATGCTTACCTCTGCAGTTCCTGTTTTCTTCCTAAATTCTTCCTCTCCAGGATTTCCTCTGTTTTTGTGATTTCTTTGTTATTTCTGTTTCATCTTCAGATCTTGAACCATTTTAATGAATTCCTTCACCTGTTCATTTGTATTTTCCTCCATTTCCTGAAATTATTTTTTTCAATTCCTTCACCTGTTTGTTTGTATTTTCCTGTAATTCCTTCAGTGATTTATTCATTTTCTCTCTAAGGGCTTCAAACTGTTTGCCTGTACCTTCTTATATTTCTTTAAGGATTTTATTTGTTTCCCCCATTACCATTTTCATAAGCATAGATGTAATGTCATTTTCTTGAGTTTCAATTGTGTTAAGGGATCCAGGGCAGCTTGCCATAGGATAACTGGGTTCTGAAGATGTCATATTGCCCTGGGTTTTGTTGACTGTGTTTTCACACTGCCCTTTAGCCAGTCCTTTAGACTATGGTATTGACTGGTACCTCCTGTTGCCCACTGGCATTCTTGAGGGGTGTGGGAAGAGCCCGGGTCAGGAAGCTGGATGTTCTTGTAGATCTTTCTCAGGGACTTGCCCATAGCTGTCCTTAGATATATGATCCTGCGGACCAAGAATGCTCCTTAGGAGCCCGGACACCCTCCTCTCACCAAGTGAAGTCCTGGAGTCAGCTGCCCTGCTACTGGCTTTCTTGATCCAAGGTTAGTGAGGTCCCACTACCCAGACACTGTGCTCACTGAGTTGGGAAGCCCTCCATGGGATGGTCCAAGGTTGGAGCCACAAGCCTCAGTACCAGAAGGTATTCACTCCATGGAATAGTGCGAGGTTGGGTCTGCAAGCCATGGTTCCCAGACAATGGGAGTGGCCATGTGATCTGAGGCTAACACCAGGCTGTTGGGAACCTAGGAATTTTTCCAAGGTTTAGCTGGGTGACCTGAAGTTGGACCTGGGAGTTTCCCTGACCATGGGTTCTTATCTCACCTGAGAAACACAGATGTTGGGGATTTGGGGTCCATAGCGCAACCTGTCAGTTGCTCTGCTTTCACTGCTTTCCTGCTGTTCCAATACCATGCACACTTTGCACCACCATCTTAGATCTCTCAAAACTCCTAGATTCAGAAAAGAAAAGAAAACTATGAAAAGTGATGTACCAAAATTGTTGAAGAACCAGTTAGAATTTCTGCTAATTATTCCAAAAAATTACAAGTTCAGTGGTGACCCTCTTAAGACATAACAGTCCTAAAAATGTGCACTCTAAGAACAGAATCACAAAACACTTGAAGTGAGAACAGAGTTAAGAGGAAATTAGCAAATTTACAAGTGTAAGTGAGGATGAACTCTCAGCCTTCACTACTACTAGGCAGAATACAGGATGGAAAGACATTCAGGAAGGATATAGGAGAGCTGTTCTTCTGCATCTAACTGAACGGCACAAGCTCAACAGGCAGTACAATGCATTTTTAAAGAACATTTGGAACATTCGTTGAATCATACCCTGAAGTAGGACATGTAGCTCAAGTGATTCAAAATGATTGGAATCATATATTATATAGTCTTTGATCCTAATGTATGGAGCTGATAGTAAAAGAGACAATGACAAAAAAGAAAGAAAGAAAGAAAGAAAGAAAGAAAGAAAGAAAGAAAGAAAGAAAGAAAGAAAACTAGAAAAGTTTTAAATATATGGAACTGTGTGGAATTGAAATCATAGCCAATCAAAATGTTGTATGCAGTTAGAACACTGAAAAAGAGTAGGAACTATATTACTAAATGCTTATGTTTGGATAGGAGGAGGCTCAAAGAATAAAAGGTACTCACATAAGTGAGGAAAACCTTTACCTAGTTGCCTATGATGCGCTTGCCAATACAGCACACCCTAGTTGTGTGTGAATCTGAACTATCCCCACAGGCTTGAGATTGGAATGTTTACTGCCCGGTTTGGTAGCGCTGCTTTGGGAGGTGCTAGAACCTCTGGGAATGGATGAGGTAGGAAACTGAGGACAGGTCCTTGAAGCTTCCTTATCTGCCATGATGTTAACTCTTACCCACATGTGCCTGTCTCCGTCAACCAAGCTATTCCACCATGAATTCCTAGCTATGGTCCACTAAACCCTTCTGAAGCCCTAAACCAAAGTGAAACCTTCTTCCATTGAGTTGACTATGTTAGGTTTAGTGCCAGCAGCCATAAAACAAGCAGTACAAAGAATTAGTACAAGGAGTATGGTTGCTGTTGCCACAGACCTGATTATGTGATGCCTGGGCCTTTCAGGACTTGGTTTAGGGAAGGAATTGTCATGAATACTTTAAGCAGAGAGCTTCATGGGTGATTCTTAGGTTGGAAATACCAAATGCCAATAAAAGGTCTATAATAACGACTATGTTTATAAGATTTCGGGTGTAGACAAGAACTTAAGGGGGAGGGTGTTATGCCAGAGGTTGTTCTTGTCACACTTTGGCAAAGGCACTCTATATTTTACTATTGTCCCAAAATTTTGAGTGAGGCCAGATTCAAAAACAATGGACTAATTAAGTTGGTAAAGGAACGGTGAAGCTAGGATAACATTCGTCTTATGTGTGGCATGCTTCCTGCTCAGTGCTTTTACCTAGTTTTACAGTGAAAATTGGGGGCCAAAAGCAGAGCAGAATGATGTGTAAGGAATGAAAGTTAGCCAGAAAAAGAACTTGTTTAAAGTTGGAGGGCGAGGGAAATGATAATTAAAGACATTGTAACCATGAAAAAGAAGCAAAGTACTTCAGGCTAGGGCAGTAGGAAGGATGCCTCCAAGTCATTTCAAGATTTATCATGACCTAATGAGTCAAGAGCTCCAGGATGTAAAACTACAAACTAAAAGACCTTCTTGTTACCTAAGTGTCTGTACACCTGCTCACACAGAGCCTCTAAGCAGGTGTTTCCCTAGGCTGAGCTACCCAGGCACTCACAGACCACGAAGGCCAGGGGACCTGCCTCCCGCACAAGCAGACAGCAGAGCTGCATGTGATCCCCATGGTGCAAGTTACTGGTTCATACGGGCTTCCATCAAGAGTACAGGGAAAGCGGCAAAGCTAGTCAGCGTGCCGAGGGTGAGATTCCATGAAGGACGCTCCTAACAGATTGATGTATAAGACCTTGCAAGTGAAGCCTATGATTCCGGGCACATAGAATATCCATAAGCTTGGAGCTCAAATCATGCCACCACATACCCCTAATATCTATAGGATTTGCTGTTTCCTCTACTAGGTTTCAATCTTGTGTTGGTCCCAGCCTTCTCTTATGCCCCTATTTCTCCATTTTGGAATAGGAATATTTGCTTTGTCCTATTGTATATGCTGTGACTGGCACACAGCACACACTTTGACCATGATGAGCTGTTTTGCCATTTCTTCCTCATCATGATGGACTGAAACACTCAGAAATGATGAATAAAAGCCCTTCCTCCTTTAAGTTGTCTTATGTCAGTTATGTTGATTACAGCATTGAAAAAGTAACTAACAAGTTGCAAGATAAAGATCACCACACACACACACACACACTTATATGACAATAACTAATGTGAAAACCAAACTTAAAAACATCATACCATTTAAAGTTGAATAAAGAAAATGAACAATTTAGATTAAGTCTAACAAAATGTGTATAATTTATGTCTTGAATTATAATAGAACAATGAAATCATAGGAGACCTAAACAAATGGAGTATTACTATTTTTGTAGACCAGAGAACATTAAAGTGTACTGCATGGTTTTGAATCAGGCTGATGACAGACTGAGTGGATATGAATATACATGAAGTGAAATTGTCCATAGTGGAACACAGAGATTTTAATAAATCCCAGGAAGGGTAAGATGTGGAGGCTTCCTATATCCAGTGAGAAAGTTGGAAGAAACAGAGATAAAGAGGCTCATAATATTACTACAGAGATAATAACTAAGAATTTTCCAGATGTAACAAAAGACACTAATCCACTTATTAAGGACATTCCAGGCCAATGTAAATAAAGGAAAATCATAATGACATAGACAACAGATGAAACAACAAGAGTACAGATTGCCATCCTGGGAATGACAAACCTATCCAGGACCTCTCAACAGCAGCGATATAGGACAGTATAGCAATAGTTTGAGAGCACTGAAAAGAGATAATATTTCAACCCACTTATTTTATACCCAGTGAAAATATATCTCAAGATTATAATTTAGAATGAAATCAACAACTTAAGGCAATCCTACTGGGTGTATTCTGTCTGAAGAAGGGTAATTTTAAGGTAGAAAGACCTGTGTGCAGGAAGAAAGGTACAAAGAAAATAGGAATTGTGGACCTAAATTTAAATTATCATCAATTATATTAAACACAACAATAATGTCTAACAGTAAAGAGAAATGTGTGTGTGTGTGTGTGTGTGTGTGTAACATATATATATATATATATATATATATATGAGCAAAGTAACGAGAGCTCGGTTTTCTTTGGTTGTAAAACTGTAGTGTCTACTCTAAGAGACAAAAAGAAAGAAATAATAAAAATGAAAATACTCGAGAAAAGAACAGAAGTATAGAATGTGTGCAAGAACAATAAAAAATAAGCATGCTACCTTTAAATGCTAATGAGTCACAGTAAGTGTGGGTGAATTTAATGTTTCAGTTTAAAGTAAAAAATTGTCGACCTTGACTGAAAATGTTTTAATGAGCTATATAAAATGAATGGCTTGCCTTTAAAAATAGTATAGAAATGTTGAAATTAAAAGGTGGAAAAATTGCCAAGCATGATGATTCGCACCTTTAATCCCTGAACTAGGGAGTCAGAGGCAGATGGGTTTCTGTGAGTTTAAAGCCAGCCTTATCTACATAGAGAGATCCTGTCTTCAAGAAAGAAAAAAGGCAAGGGATGGGATAACAATTGAGATGTAATATGAATAAATTAATAAAATATAAAAAAAGATGGAAGAAAGGTAGAAAATGCATATGCTATGTGCACATTATTATCAGACAGACTAAAATTTAACACAATCTTACTAGCAATAAAAAGCCACATATAATGACACGTGTTACCAACGTGTGTTCACCAGTCATGTATATTAAAATATCAAGTAAAAATTATTAAAAGAGAAAGAAAAGGAAAAACAGAAAAATTCACAGTATTACTGGTAGATTTTCTAGCATTTTGTGACTAATACCACAGGCAGACACAAATTCAAAATAACAGATTTAAACAACTCCATCACTTGCCTCGCCTGGATGGACGGCACTGAACATCCCCAGAATGGATGTGCATGCTTTTTAAAGCATGCCTGCAGCATCCCTCCACCCTGCTCATGCCCCATGCATAAAATGCGTGAAGGAAACATAGCACATTGCAAGAGATTGGATCCACTTACAGTGTGCTCTCTGACTATCATGGAACTAAGCTAGAAATTATTACCAACAATATAGCGCCCCAAAATCATGATGTGCCTAGAAATTAAGGAAAAGTTCCCAAATAGCTGATCAAACAGACATCACAATGGAGATTAGAAAATACTTTGAACGGAAAGATCATGAAAGCACAGATATCAAAACATGTGGGAAACAAGAAAAGATGGGGAATTTTAAAGTCCGAATTGTGTATTTTAGGAAATAAGACAAAATTCAAGTTAATTAGCTGCACAGATACCATGAGAAGGTAGAAAGTGAACAGCAGGCGAGTAGAGTCCATAAAAAGAAGAAAAGACATTGGTGAGACAGAAAACAAACATTTAGCAGAGAAAAAATCAATATAGCACGAGTTGGCTCTTTGGAGAGACTAACAAAATAACAAGCCTTGCAATCGTGTGCGAGGAGAAAGAAAGGGGCCCCACATTCTGAATGAAAAGGTCCTTCCCTACAGATGGTGCAGATGTTAAATACTAAGAGAGGCTTGTGAAGAACTGTGTGCCAGCCAACTGAAAACTTTAAATGTAATGAGAAAATTCGGAAAAAAAATGTATGTTACCAAAAATAATAAATGAAAAATCTGAGTCAGCTTCTAGCCATTAAGGAGATTAAATCAATAGTACAGATTTTTCATACAAATGACACTCCTGCCTCGTAAGACTTGCCTGGTGAGGTACAGCATGAGGGCTCACACTCCATATGAGCCCCAGCACAGCAGAAGGGAGGGGGGAGGAAGCAGAGAGGGAGGGGGGAAGAGAGGGAGGAAGAGTTTCACTGGTTCAGTCCTTCACACCAGCCTTTTAGACTATAGAGGAGGAAGGCGTTCCCTCCATAGAGGAACCTGATTCCTAAAACTAACTGGCAGCCAGAGCCCATCAGTACACAGGCAGATGAGACAGGGCCAGCATGGTAGCAACACCTTTAATCCCAGCACTCAGAAGGCAGAGGCAGGTGGGCATCTGTGAGTTTCAGGGCAGCCTCATCTACAGAACAGTGCCAGGCCAGCCTGGTATGTGTAGTAATTTCCAAGCTAGTCAAGGCTACAGAGTGAGATCCTATGTCAAAAATTATGTAAATAAACAAACACGTTTCAAAACAAATAAATTTTAGTTCATTGGGACTGACAAATGGTGTAAAAGTGCTAGCTGTTTTTGTAGAATATGTGGGATTCATTCTCAGTACCCAGAACTGCTTGTGACTCTAGCTCCGTGGGACCTAATGCCCTCCTATGGCTTCCACAGGCTCTTGTACACACATGGTTCTCATATTCTCCCACAGGCTTACACACACACACACACACACACACACACACACACACACACACACTAAAAAATAGTAAATCTTAAAACAATAATACAATAGCTTGCCTTACCTGAGATTGCTACAGGAATGCAGTGTTACTTTACGATTAGTAAATTAATCAGTGCTATTCATTCCTCTGTGATAATTGACTAGGGGAGAAAATTTACACAATAGTTTTTGAAGAGTACACAGTACACTCACTGTGCTGGCTAGTTTTGTGTCCACCTAACACAAGCTAAAGTCATCTGAGACTTTAAGAAAGTTTCAATTAAGAAAAAGCCTCCATAAGACCAGGCTGTCGGCAAGCCTGGAGGGCATTTTCTTAATTCGTGATTGATATGGAGGGCCCAGTTCATTCTGGGTGACTCCATCCCTGGATGGTGCTCCTGGGTGCTATAAGAAAGCAGGCTGAACAAGGCATGGAGAGTAAGCCAGGAAGCAGCACCCCTCCATGGCCTCTGCATCAGCTCCTGCCTCCAGGTTCCTGCCCTGACTCCCCTCAGTGATGGACTGTTACCTGGAAGTGTAAGCTGAAATAAATCCTGTCCTCCCCAAGTTGCTCTGAACATCGTATTTCATCATAGCAATAGAAAGCTCATGTCATACTCATGTATGACAAAAGCTCTTAAACTGGAAGCCACAGGGAATGTCTCTTAAAGTAGCATCCTCAGACTGTGCAGGCGTGGCCAGGTGCCATTGTTTCAAGGACGTAAACACCAGTTTGTTTCCCATCAGATAAAGCCCTGTAGGCTTCCAGCTCAGCCTGCTCCCTTCCCATCAGCCTTCCCTTCTACCAGGCTTCCCTTTCATTGGCCACACGTCACTCCAGCGTCACAGGAAGCCTGTACAGTCGGCAACATCCCATTACCCTCCAGCCTGGCTTCATTCCAAATTCCCTCTGCCCTCATCTGCCTTCCACTGCTGTGATAAGCACCATGACCAGAATCAACTTGGAAGAGGAAAGGTTTATTTGTTTACAGATTACGCAGTCCATCACTGACGGAAGCCAAGGCAGGAGGAACTCGAGGTGTGAACCTAGAGGCAGGACCTGAAACTGGCCAAGGAGGAACACTAGCTCACTGGCTTGTTCTCAGTCTGCTTTCTTAGACCACCCAGTACCCCCACCCAGGAGGAGCACTGCCCACAGTGGGCTGGACCCTCCCTTATCAAACATGTAATTAAGAAAATGTCCTATAGACAATTGGCCCCCAGTGCAATCTGATGGTGTCAGCTCCACAGTCGAGCTTCTTTCTTCCCAGATTACTCTGGTTTGTGCCACGGTGGCAAAAGCTAGCCAGTATACCCTCCCTTTGTTGTCTAGCCCCCCGGAATCCTCTTTTGGGGTAAGACTACACAAATACGGTGCCCTGTAAGAAGGCACTTCATGATGGTAATCAAACGCATCCTATGCCAGTTGTCCTATGATCTGCTGACTGGGCTCCACCCTCACAGCTTCCTCTCAGTAAAGTGCCACTCTGAGGTGTAGAAGACACAGGACCACTGAGATAACACCCTGGCCCTTCCTTGCAAGCCCCTGGCCCACCAGGAGTGATCTCCACAGTCTGCTCACACTCAGGCTGGAGGCGGACACACTGAGCACCTGCCTGCACTGTGCTTCTGGTAGCGAGTGCCTGTCCTTATGCACAGCATCCCCATTCTCCCTCGCCTAGGAATGTACCAGGTGATCGAGGGCATCATCTCCCCTGTCAACGACAGCTACGGGAAGAAAGACCTGGTGGCTTCCCATCACCGAGTGGCCATGGCCCGGCTGGCCCTGCAGACATCTGACTGGATCCGGGTGGACCCCTGGGAGAGTGAGCAGGCGCAGTGGATGGAAACGGTGAAGGTGCTGAGGTAACTGGGGTCATGTTGTTGACCTGCAAGGGGAAAGGATGGGACAGGTTGCTGAGATGGCCGCAGCCAGACTGTCCCAGCTAAGACCAGAGAAATGTCTCCGCTTACATGGAAGAGACCTGCAGAGTCACCTTTTCAGAGGTGTCCCTGGGCAAAACTCAGTGAGAAGCTTCTGGTATTTGGGACAGTCATGTGTCAGAAGACTGCTGCTCTAGGCCCTGTGTCAGCAGCTCTATAAACAAATGACTTAGCCTCTCTTAGACCTCTTCATCACTTGCAAAGACAGTATGATCAAATGAAGATTTTTAAACAGCTTTCCTGGCTGAAAACCAACAAATTGCCTTCACAACCGGGGCCTTTAATTTCCCATCACTGACAAGTTTGAAAGCTGAACCTGTATAATAAACCCTCTCTTCTGCCTGTTCACTAGACATGGGCTTTAACGTAAAGGGGAAGAGGGTTATTTTTAAGAGCAGAAATGGTTACCCTAGATTATCTTCTGTCTTCTGAATTCTTGTTCTCCACGACAGCTCTTTGAAAGCCCTGGTCAGCCCTGCCCATTAGCACAGTGGGCCTACCTGCCTCATCCCTGGTGGCAGGCTGCTCTGCCAGAAGGCACTGCAGGGCTATGACCTGTGCACTCAGTCAGGTTCTGCAGCTTCTAGTAGGTAGGGAAGGAACCATAGTGAGCAGTCAGCCACTCCAGTGCCACCTCAGAACCTGCTGCCAAACTGATCAGACAGATACTTAGTAACTGTAGACACACACTCTCTTCTTTTTTTTTTTTAAGATTTATTTATTTATTATTTTGTATACAGTGTTCTGTCTGCATGTACACCTGCAGGCCAGAAGAGGGCATCAGATTACAATATAGATGGTTGTGAGCCACTATGCGGTTAGCTGGGAACTGAACTCAGGACCTCTGGAAGAGCAGGCGGTACTCTTAACCACTGAGCCATCTCTCCAGCCCCCACTCTCTTCTTTTTAACCACCCTTTGGCATAAGCCAAATCTCTCACTCCGAAAACATGCAGCCAGAGTGTCCTTATAGATGGTTCAGTGGTTAAGAGCACTGTCTGCTCTTCCAGAAGTCCTGAATTTAATTCCTGGCAACCACATGGTAGCTCACACCCATCTGGGATCTGATGCCCTCTTCTGGCATACAGCTGTACATGCAGAAAGAGCACTCACGTACATAACTTAAATAAGTAAGTCTTTAAAACATAAAATAAAACGAGCCTTTCTCACCACTCACTCCCGTAGACTAATCCAGAGGAGCAGAAGTAAGAACAGATTACTCGGCAGCTAGGGCTTTCTCCCCATCCCTGTGAGAGCAGCATTTGCCTGGCACTCAGGCTTTGAAGCCATATTGAGCTGAGTGACTTGATGTAAGTGATTTGGCCTCGCTAGGCCTCAGTTTCTCACCCAATAAAGCGAGCATATCAGCACCTGCCACAAAGCAGGACACTGGTTTTGTTGAGATGCTGCAGGCAAATTAGCTGATGGCGGTAGATGCTAATTAATATAATGCTGGCTGCAGTTTGTCCTCAAAACCAGAATGCCACTGTTGGACACATAGCTGATGGAATAGTAATCGTTGTTACTATGGCTTCTGCTGCACAACGCCGATGTGAGCAGAGATCTTACCAAACACGCTCTCTCCCTTTTCTCTTTGCCTGTTAGTCAAATGCTCTGGACACTGGATACACAGCACACTTCCTAGGTCCACCACCCATGTACTCAGAGGCTGTGATCTCACTGGACTGGGTGAGGAGGGGAGACATCCAGTATTTCAGTTGCTCCTGGTGATTCTAATATGATTCTAGGCTTGAGCCCCACATTCGGTCCCCAAATGAGGCAATCAGGATTCTGATCGGTGCTGAGACCCACTTAAAGAGCGGTTGACATGTGGTCACAACCTTGGCTGCCAAAATCACTTGGAAAGCTTTCTTTAAGGCTCTCTCCCAGCCCAGGGCTCTCAGATTGCTGGCACAGACAATAACCACAGGCATCTGTGTAAAGGTACCAGTTGAATTATGTTGTACTGGTGTGGTTGAGACTCGCCAGTAGAATCAGCCATTTTTTTCAATAGATAGCTGATTAATTTTTTTTTTTTTAAGGTTGAAAATCAAGTGGTTTTAAAATCATGGTAGAAATCAGCTCCCGTACATGCTGCATTTAATGTCCTCTTGATGGTGGTCACAGTGGATTCACAACACAATATGACAAAGGTCACTGATATCAGTTCACTGAGGCACTCATCAGAGACTCTTTTTATCTTGGCAATATTGTTTACTTTTCTGCTAATACCATAAAGTCCAGGCCAGCTTTAATGAGCGAGCCTGTGGTAACTGGGGTTGCTACTTTTTCCTTACAGTGAAAAATAACTACAAGAAACGATTTTTTAAAGTCTTAGTTTTGCTCACACTTTGAAAGTTTTCAGCCCTGATCTAGCATTGCTCTTTCTGGCCCATTACGAGGCAGAACATGAAGGTGGAAGGCTAGGGTGTGGCCAGCGTATTCATTTCATGGTGGCCAGGAAGCAGAGAGACAGAGAGGAGCCCAGAGTAAGGCCCAGGCCCCCAAAGACATCCTCAACTAGACCTCACCTCTCAGAGCTTCTGTCATCTTCGAAAGATGCCATTAAATCACAAGTCCTCATGTTGTGGGGAAGGCCTTAGTCAAAGTGCCACTTGATGTGGCCTGTCCTCCACCCACATCACCTCATGAACCCACTGCAAACACGACCTCATGCCCTCATTCTACAGAGATCAGTGAGGCTCAGGAATGCCCCATTGGTCACAGTCACACAGCAAAAAAGCAAGAGGCTAAGCTCTGGCCACTGGGCTTGGAAGGCACACCACAGCCATCCTCTAAAATAATGGTGCTGGCGGTGTGTGAGGGGGCTGACTTTTCCCTTGCCATAGTTACCCTTTGCTGGGGTGCCCCTTAGCGAGCTTCTGAAGCCGTAGAAATCATGCTGTCAGGGTCAATTCAGAGGCATAGGGCTGTGCACAGTGGAGTGCCACTCAGGCAAGCAGCAAAAAGCCAGCAAGGACCACTACCCAAGGAACAGAAGCCACAGGAAGTATGTGCTGAGTCCTAAAAGTAACCTGCCTCTTGCAAACGCAGCCGTGATGATGCCCCATTGAGTACAGGGTACCTGTGTTTGGTGGGAAGTGAAAGAGCAGGAGTCTTGATTGAAGATAGATAGCTTAAAACCAAGCATGTCAAATTTTCAGAAGTCTGATCGTACCTAACATGCTCTATGGCTTCAGGGTGACAGCCAGCACTGTGAGGGCTGGAATTCAACCCAAGCCAGGCTCTAAGTCACCACCTCATAGCCTTTTAAAACACAATTTTTGTGGTAAGAGTGATTCTGGAGCTAGTTGAAGGCCACGCTGTGCATGGGCTTAACTATATGTAGCCCGTACCTTCACAGAATCCTGAAATCAGACATTACCACATGCGCTTTCCAAAGGAAAAATGCATGTTTAAACTTATATCTGTGTTTTTGAGAGACTATGCCTTGGGCACCTAGTCAACACTAACCCCTGTATTTCCAATAGGGAATCCCTGAGACCTGTCGACAGGCTGCGTGTGTAGAATGTGCTGAAGTGAACTGAACGGGGCTCTGTGGTGTGTGCTTTCTGTCCTGCCTCCTGGAACACTGCCTGGCACATCCCCTATACTCATGGAATGGTCTAAGATGTGTAGAAGCAAATCGTCACTTCTGAGGCACTGGGGTGGTGTCAGAGGGTCTAGAATACAGCGCACTCAAACAGTGTGTTTACCCTGCAGGCACCATCACACTGAGCTGCTCAGATCCTCGGCCCAGAGGGAAGGCACAGACCCCAGCAAAATATCGTCAGCCTCTGCAGGTAGGTCCTGACCGACCCCTCATCTGCAGCCCTCTTAGCATGGACAAGGAATTTGAAGCCTGCCTGGTAGTGTAAATATGTACAAGGTCAAAAGCTTAGATAAGACAACCTACCTTTCCCACGCCCACCCCACCCCCATTAATTTTGCTAATTTGAGATTCACCGCCCAAAGTTGTTGAGTCACCCTGTGACTTGTGCTCGTGACATGGATTACAGTGAGGGCCACGTAGGGACAAACTGGGGTTGTTTAAGAGCTTTAGCCTTTGAATTTAGATGAGAGACTAACACTTCCTAGCAGCCACTCAGTGACGTCCTCAAAGGAGGAAAGTTGGCTTTAGGGGAGCTCAGGGTTCTCTTCTCCACTTGGTTTTGTCCAGCTTGGAAGAGGCAAGTCCTGTGATTTCAGAGTGTGCCAAGCCCTGGGGCCCAGGGTCACAGGTGTGGCTCTCTCCTGGAAACACACAGGAGTGGGGGCATGTTGGAGGAACAGCTAAGACATAAAATGCGAGTCACTGGCCCCTCTGGCCACATTTTCAGCAGGCCACGTGCTTAGTTTTTCTACCACAAGGCTACTTCTTTATCAAAGGGTTCAAGGAGAAGTGCATCTAAAACAGTGCTCCCAATGCTGCAGGGATTTTCAGAACATTTACTGTGTCCACATGCATCCTGACAGTGAGAAAAGGACAGAGCCTATCGCTTTTAACCATGGCACTCTTACAATATCTGTTGGCCCTCAGAATTCTGAGAATACTCCCAAACGCACTCAGCAAAGACTTGAGAAAGTTCTTGGGTCCTAAAGTTACCATGCAGCCCTCAGATGCTGATCAAAGATGACACACAGCAGTATCACCAAGGGTCTTACTAGAAACATGAATTGACAGACCATGCATGCCCCTGACCTTCTGAGTCGGGGGGACTCTGAGAGTCTGATATTTGATGATCACTCAGAGATTGCTGCTTCATCACTGTGAGATGTATTCTAGGACGAGAGTCTTAAAAGGGAGTTGCAGGGCCTACGATATCATCTATGCATGTAATTTTACTATATTTTTCTAGCCTGGCCTTGCCACCTCTGTGGGTTCCTCTGTTTCCAGCCCCAGGTGTGGACAATGGACATGATGCCCTCTGCTTATCATAAACAGGATGCTGTGTCCTTTCTGCATCTCCTACAAAGTCCTGCATAATGCTGGTGGACACCATGAGAGCCAGGCTCTGAGCTCACGGGGAGAGTAGGCACCTCAGCCGCCCAGCCCATGACTTGAGCTGGACACAGGCTCTCGGAGGAGGGAAAACAGGCTTAGTGTGAAAGGAGGAGCTGCTCCTGCTGCGTGGAGGAGCAGACAGCTACACCCACATTTATCGGACCAGTGGGCTATGGAGGTTGGGGGCACTTCAAGGCAGAAAGGCAGAGATAGAAGAGCAAGAAAGTGTCAGTATGGGACATTGTAGGCCTAGGAAACATCGGGACTCCAGGGAGAGGAAGGCAGCCAGAAGTGAATTGGGGATGGCATGCTGAGCCCGCCTCTTGTATTGCCTCTCTGCAGGTGCTCACAGAACCCCTGCTGCCTCTGCATGGTACCCACCCATTCTTGTTCCTCCTTGGAAACCCTGCCTGTCCTATGAGGCATTTGGAACCCACATTCCCAGTGAAGCTAGCTGCTAAGCTTCTGAGTTCACCGTCTACCTGAGCACCCCCTCCCCATGACTCTTCTTAGTCTGTCTGGCGGTTACATATATAATTGACCCTGTGTTTGGTTCTTTCCGAGACTCACGTGCCTCAGCATCTGCTTTCATACCTAGCTTTTGTTGTTGATTGTCTTATGAAGCCAGACCTCACTGTATAGCCCTGGCTGGCATGGAACTCACAGAGATCTACCTGAGATTAAAGGCGTGCACTACCACACCTGCTCCCCACCCCAAGAAATCTATACCTAGTATTTTGAACATTTATCCCCTTCACCCATCTCCTCCTAAATCCACTCCCCCATTCCATACCCACCCAACTTTTTGTCCTCATTTTTTAAAGCCCATTAAGTGAAGCTGGAGAGATGGCTCAGCAGTTAAGAGCACTTTCTGTTCTTGCAGAAGACTCGGGTTTGGTTCCCAGTACCCACACGACTGCTCATAACCATCTGTAACTCCAGTTTCAGGGAAACCGATGCCCTCCTCTGACCTCAGTAGGCTCTTGCATGCACATGGTACATATGCATACACTTAGGTGCAACACAGATACATAAAATAAATATCTTTAAATACATGGAGCCCATTGGTGCTGCCTATGTATTTTTAAGCGTGTACCCATCCGCTGGAGCATGCTAGACTTACGAGGGCCACACCCTTATAGACAGCTAATTCTCCTGGAAGCCAGCAATAGCTGATTAGTTAGGAGTGGAACTACATGCCCACCTACCCACTCCCTGCTGAGACTTTCCTGGCTCAAGTTTGCACAGGACTTTTACATACTGTCACAATGCCGATGAGTTCATGTGTGAAACTTCCCTGATATGTCTGGGATGACTGTTCATAGTCATCCACTGCCTCTGGCTCTTACAGCCTTTCCACCCCACCTTCCAAAGTGATCCCTGAATCTAGGGAGGAAGGACGTGTAATAATGGATACTCCATTTAAGGCTGAGCATTCCACAATCTCTTACTGTCTGCACATTGACCACCTGTGGGTCTCTGTGCCCATCACCATATTCTGCAAAAAAGATGCTCATCTGATGAGAGCTAAGAGATGCACTGCTCTGTGGGTATAATAAGACATCATTAGGAGTTGATACAGTAATAGGTTCTCCTCTGGGGGCTCTGACTGGTCCAGCCACAGATCCTTGGTCCCAGTAGCTGACTGCCCAGCCACCACCATGACCACCATCTTTTTTGGGTTTTTTTTGTTTTTTTTTTTTACTTTTAATTTTGAGACAAGGTCTCACTAAGTTGCCCAAGCTGACCTTAAACTCTTGTATCCAAGGCAGGCCTTGAATTTGCAATCCTTCTGCCTCAGCTTCTTGCGTAGCTTAAGTTGCAGGCCTGAGCCTCTAGATCCAGCTGTCACATAGTTTTTACAATGGCAGAAAAAAAAAAAGACAACGAGGAGTTAATATGTAAAGGACTGCGGAGTAAATTACACTGTGTGCGTCACAAGAATCTACATCAGAAGTTTCAAGATGGAGAAACACTCAGGAAGTGGGGGGATAAAAATGGGTGCAATTCCATATTGTTTCTGTGTCAAAATCAATATGGAATCCTAAAAACATATACCAACATGTTGATAGCTATAGAACCCAGAGTTTTAAACATTTACAGTTTCCATATGTTCCATTGTGAACACACATTTCATGTTCATTATCAAAAAAGGAAAAGAACAAAACCAACAAACATTTTTCATACAGGAAGGTGGGCTCTTCTCAGCATAAGCTTGGCTTTTGATGGGATGGTACACATGTTACCAGTGACATTTATTTCTAAGGGCCACTGGGAGCTGTGTATCTTACTGTGTTTTGTCATACTCTGGGATGGCAGATTACACGCTGAGCTCAGCACTGGTGGCAGCGAGATCTGAGCCTGTCACTTCTGTAATTGTCAGACCTCCTTCAACTGACTGTCCTCATGTGGACTGCTGTGATCCTGGACACTTGAGTGACACTGGAATGGATGCCACCCCAAGGCCTTTACCAGCTGCCAAGCTGACTGTCTGTCTGTAGTCTTAGGGTGGTCCTGCCCTTTGCTGATAGGGCTGAACCTGGTTCAGAGAATTCCCTTTCTGTAAACACAGCAGGCACCAATCTTACATCTGTTTCACCCGGGATGGTTGGTTGGAGGACCGACCACCAAGTGTCATTCCTAGAGTCATCTCCAGCATCCTCCTATGCAGATCTCTCACAGTGTGTTGGAGGGTACCATGGCACATGTCACCATCCATGGCTGTGTTCATACACAGCAGTTGACAGGCTTTCTCTCCACCTGTCACTTCCCATAACTTCCATGGAACCTTTACTGTCCTCATCTTACAGCTGAAGAAATAGGCCCACAGGCAAGGTCACTTTCCCAGTGTCCCGAGAAATCTAAAATTCATACCTAGGACTGACTAGCCTCAAGATGGATGCTCTTTAATGCCATCAGCTTAGCGCTACCAGACATGCAGGCTTCTAGGTTTGGGGGCATTTTCCTTACAGCTTGTGTAAATTTTGGCCCATCTGCTTTTTAAAGTCCATAGCTACTCAACATCAGACTACGCTGCTCACCAAAACTCCACAGCCTTCCCACTTATGTCACTGTATGACTGCTGGGCAAGTGACACTGCAGCCCTTATTCTTTTTTCATTATTATTTGGGGGGCGCGGTGCCTGCATGCATGCTTGCACACCATGCACATTCAGTGCCCATGAGTTACAGACATTTGTGAGCTACCATGTGGATGCTGGGAATAAAGCCCTGGTCCTCTGGAAGAGTGTCTGAAAAATGCCAAGCCATCTTTCCATCCTCCAGCCTTTACTCTTGAATTACATACTTTGAACTTGAACAGTTACTTGGTCTGAAACTTCGGTAGCGTTTATGTGGATGAGTTTGAAAGGGCTCTGAGAGACCTGCACATGAGCAGCCTGGAGTTGTGGGCTGAGGTATGTGTGACCGTGAGAGTTCAGCACTACATTGTCTTGTCTCATGGATAACAGGATCCTCTAACCTCACAGACGTGCCTTTGATTGAGGGGCAGAGCTCAAGCCTTTCTAGTCCTTTCTAGTCACAGATCAAAGCGAATACTATTTCTTATGGTCAATATTAATGAATCAGTTTCTAATGTGGAAGCAGAAATGCCAAAAATGTCCCCCACAAAACAGGCCAGGAGAATCTGGGGAGATGACCATGTGACGGATGTGCCAGTGTTCAGTTCCTACCTACTCAGGTCCTAGCACCCATGTAAAAAGGTGGGAGCAGCTGTATATCCTGCAACCCTCAGGGAGGGTGGGAAGAACCCTCAGGGAGGGCAGGAAACAGGAGTGCTGCTGGGGCTTGGTGGCAGCCAGCTCACTCAAAAGTGGTGCGCTTCAGGTCCAGTGAGAAGCCTTACCTCAGTGGATAAAGCAAAGAGAGCAATAGAGGAAGAAATTCAATTCCCCTGGCACATAAGTAACACACACACACACACACACACACACACACACACACACACACACACA
>OU015755.1:23321685-23363769 GCA_907169655.1 Acomys percivali | reverse complement strand
TGTGTGTGTGTGTGTGTGTGTGTGTGTGTGTGTGTGTGTGTGTGTGTGCACGCATATATGCATATGTATCTTAATTTATGTCTTCTGCCCTGATTCATGTCACCTTCCTTAGTTACAGAAGGACAGATACATATCACTTCTGCTCCTGATCCATCACCTGGCACCACCATGCCTGCTGATTTCACATTCCCTCAGGTGTCCTCTGCATCTTGTTTGCTTGGGTATTTTGTTTATTTTGCAAGAACAGAAAAACAGTGGTTCAGGCTCATGGGTAAATAGAATTTCCAGCCTTAAATAAAGGTTCTCCTGTGACACTATTCGCTACCCAAATGAGAATGGCGCTGTATCCTTGCCTGGGGAAAGAAATTTTCATTTCTAATACTGTCTCTGTCACTTGGGACAGAATGATGTGAAATCCCATTTCAAACCTATAGAGCTCCGGCTTTGCAATGCGCATTTGGTAATTGGGTTAATACATGAATATGTATTCCCTTAGCCTCGCCCTCACTTCCTGTGCTGACGGCAGTGCTGCCTCTCCCATTTGTGGAGGTCTTCAGACATCATAGTATTCAGTTTCAGTCATCAAGTTATTTTCTTAACCCCAAACCTGACATTACAGATGCAAATACTAGTGACTGATAAATATATCTCTGTAGTGATTCACATAGGCACATGCCTCTGAATAGTTTAGTATTGTTTAAATAACTTCAGCAAACATTGCTCTTGACAGCACAGACTGCAGAGACTGTGAGCGGGACTCGAGAGTTCACTGGGGCTCATGTTTCTGATTTAGCAAACACTGGGCTCAGCGAGCTGGGGTTTGAGCATGAACAGCGGTGTGCTCTGGGCCAGGTTTGGGAAATCCTGCCTTACCTCCTGTTGGAAATGTAATGTGCCTGCATGTCCTGTTGAAGCAGCCCTCTGTGCATCCATCGTGTCTCCTCCTGTTCTAGTTTCTTTTTGCTGTGATAAGTACCATGACCAAAAGCAAGTTATGGAGAGGAAAGGGCTTATTTCTTCCTCTTCTTCCAAGTTACAGCCCATTGTCATGAGGAAGTCAGGGAGATAGAGGCAAGCATGCTCACTATTCTATATAATGTTAATTCTCACCAGTGAATGAACTCACAGTCCCCAGAGTATGCAGCAGGAACCTTGGAGGAGGATGCTGGGTGCCTGGATCACTGTCTGGCTTCCTGCCAGGCTCCTGTTTAGCAATCTCTCTTTTACATCTTCTGCAGCCTAAGGAATAGCACCCACAGTGTGCTGGGCTTTTCTGCATCAGTGAAGGCAGTTAAGGTAATCCCTCACAGATATGCCCATAGGCCACACTCATCTGTGCAGTTCTTCTATTGAGGCTTCTATAAGATGGCTCTAGGCTATCTCAAGTTGACAAAGCCAGCCAAGACACCTAAAGACATTTACCGCATCCTCAGCTCTTACCTTGACTGGTGGCAGTGATATAATGGGGTTTCCCATTCTACCCCTAGATCCTGCAGTCAGTTCTTCACCCAGGAAGTATGAGTGCACATCCATGCATGCATGTTCAAATATAGTCATATTCCCTATTGACATTCCTTCTGGAAGAAGCCACTAAGAAAACAGAACAGTAAGCCACAGACTGGGGGAAAATATTTGTACAATGTATGTATAAATGAATTGTTTCCAAAGTATGCAAAAAAAAAACCTCTTAACAGCAAAAGATAACCCATCAAAACCCAATTAACCAATTAAAACCCAATAACCCAATTAAAAGTTCATCCAAGGAGTTATGTGCCTGAAAGGATGAAGCCAGGCCCCTGACAGTGCTGGTCGGAGGGTCCACTGGTGGGGCTGGTCTTGCTTGGCATCTGAGAACTCAGCTTCCATGATACTACCTGTATTTCTTCCTGAGATACTGAAGCCTGCTGTACCACCGTGCCGGGGATGTGCCAGGGATGTTCATACAATATCACTTGTGGTGAACATCTGCCTTCTAGGTGGTTGGAATTTCAGTAGCCACAGCTGGTTTTGTACCAGGGGTGCCTATATCACCAACCCAGGAAGCGAACCCTGACTTTGAGTCTCAAGCCAACTTGTTTGGCAGAAGCAGTGTGAACTGTTGCATTTTGCTGCTGGAGAACACGCGTGTTCTGTGGAACTCCCTGCCCTGGGGAAGACTTCAAAACCTACACCTGCAGTCCTCTAAGCTCCATCTGTTGTGGCTTTCCCCCTTCTGTGCCCTTTGGTTGTAATACTTATCACCATGCTAGAACTGCCTCTGAAGCAGGAAGTCCTTCAAGCAGGTTGAAGGACTCCCTTCCCAAAGAGGACATACTAATGACAAGTAGTGCCTGTTGGGACATGAGAAGGTGCTCAACACCATTAGATACAGGGAAAAAATCCAAAACCAGGCAGAAATGAGACATCGTGCACACCTAGTAGAATGGGTAAGTTCAACCCAGCAATCTGCTTCCAGGAAATCTAGAGAAATGAAAACAAAAATAAAATTAAAAACCAAACAAGCAAGCAGATCCACTCAGACCTGTTTGTAATATGTCTGCAGCATTAAGTGGTAAGCAAGTAGAAGTGCTTACTTCATTAGGTAATATAAACAACTCGTGTGTCCATTTGGTGAATGGAGACATAAGTATCTTAAATCCACTTAATCAAATTCTTTGTTGGCTTTCCAGATAACAAATCCCTAAGAAATCTAAGACAGAAGGCTTGTTTTAACTCATAGTTTTACTGACTGTATTATTTTCAATTATGTCCATCTGTCTATCTTTTTACAATATTTAGAATTCTATTGGTTTATTTCATGGGAAGGGGCATGTGTGGACTATGCACGGTGTGGATATGAAGGTCAGAGGACAACTTCTGGGAGTTGGTTTGATCTTTCTACCATTTTTTGTCCTGAGGATGGGACTTGAGTCAGCTTGGCAGCAAGCATCTTTACTGGCTGAGCCATCTCACTGGTCCTATGCCCGCCCATCTGTAGCTTACTGATCCTCTGTTCACTATGATCTACTCTGATCTTGATACACTTTTTTTTTAAAATCTCACTTGATGTGCTTTTCAGTTCAAGAACTTCAGATTTATTTTTTAAATGCCTTCAATTTCTCTTCAGTTTCTGTGACAGAATACTGAATTGCTTCTCTGTATTTTCTTGATGTTCTTTGGGTTTCCTTAAGACACCTGTGTTGAACTCTTTGCCCTGCGGTGGGGGGGGGGGGCAGTTGTACATATTGGTTGTTAATAGTGTTGGTTCTGGGTGCCTTACTTTGCCTATTAAGCAGTTATTGTTTCCTGAAATTTGCTGCTTGTTGGAGCACATTGCCATCTGTGAATAGAGGGACAGTCTTCATTCCATGTGGGCCTTTTTCTTTTAGAAATTCCAAGCACACTGCTTATTTTCTCTTTGCAGAAGTAGAGTTTTCTGTTCTTTCAGCAGCAGATCACATCCTAAGCCCATGGTTGGGAATGTTGTCAGAATTTCAGCACTAGAGGGCATCCCAAGCCCAAGCTTCTCCCCCAATCTAGAGTTGATACAGTGTTCTGAATGTACCAGGGGAATATATAGGAATGGTTGTCCACCTTTTAGGTCTCCACTTGAGGTCATTATGGGCCGAATCTCATTCACAGTCACTAGCTGTTCAGGAACCATAAGACTTTACTCAACTCTGGACTTTACCATGAAGGGATCAGCCCCAGGCTATGCAACTTGGTGCTACATTTCCCCCAACACATGGAAAATTATTCAGTTTTGTGCTACCTAGATTCCATGGCAAATGTGTTACATGGTTTGATAGCTACTGAGTACTTAGTGTTGGGCCATGCCCAAGAGCCACAGGTCATGAAGGCCAGCACAGCACAAGGACAGGACCAAGCATCATACTGCTATGAACTGCCTCCTGCTGTGCAGTACTCATGATTTATGTCACTGCAGCCAGCCACAGGTGATCCCCACTAGATAGAAGTTTATCTGGCTGGGGTGATGGGTCTCCCTTGGCAAGGTAGGTCCAGGCTTTTATTTATGGGCACAGGCCAGAAGACAGGACCTGTTGAGATCTGCCCAGTGTTGGCTTTCACACACACACACATTAATTACCAACCTAGAGACCTGAGACTGTTCCAGCAAGTGAAATTGTTCTGTGCTGTGCTGCTGAGAAGTGGGAGGCTGAGCTAGGGCTGAAGATCAGGGCTCTGTCATGTTCGTTAGCCTGGAGGTAGAGGCTGTGGGCTCTGCTTGGTATTGGGTTGTGCATGGAAATCCTGGGTTTAGTTCCCTCTTGTTCCCCAAAGTGGAAAGCATCTGTCCACACTGCACTGCTCAGTCTGGGAAGGTCTAGCAGAGCCAACTTCCTCCTGCCTCCTGCAGTGTGTTATGTCTTACAATGCTCAAAGCAGTCACTGTGATCTTAGCTCGTAGGAAAGTGGTTTTGTGTATGAACACTTGGAAACGTCCATGTTTCTGTGAGAAGACAATTTGTCAAGGTCCTGGCACAGTTGTCTTACAAGAATTTCTGTGCTTCAATACTTTAGTGTGCCCCCCACACCCCCATTTCCTCCAAGATGGAGTGCAGGTAATTTGTTGCCACCAACCCTAAGGCTGGGCCACATTTCTTCCATCCCTACCCTCCCACCCCCCACTGAAGATTCCAGTTTTCCTACAACTTGGAGCAACCAACCAACATCAGCTCTGGGTCAGACAAATGTTTTAATTTTTTCCTTCAAAACTTGGCTCCCATGATCAAATAGTGAGCTTGAAGAACACTGGTACATCTCTGTCTTCTTCTAGACATCAGCTTCCTTACCATTGCATCTCACTCACCACAATGTCCTCAGAATCCAGCCAGTTCCAGGCACCAGGAAAGTGATCTAGAAGGGTTTGCCAAAAGGATCCATAAGCACATAGTTTTAGCAAGCCCTGAGTTCTCTCAACACTAAGCTCGTGAGTACATGCCCAGCTCCTGACATGGTACTGTGAGAAATAGAGAACTTAACGAAATAGTCACTGCCACAAAGCATAGGCATAGTCTTGCTAAGGGAGCCAAATCAGGCGCATACAAGTTGGCACGTGAGGAAGAGCTCCGTTCACTTGGGGCAGTGCAAGTCATGTGACTGTGAGTATTCAAAGAAGCAACCATGGTAAAAGTAGAAGGGATGGGGGAATGCCAGGGAGATGGCTCAGTGGGTAAAGTGTGTGAAGACCTGAACCTGATCCCCAGCACCTCTGTCAAAAACTGGGCTTGGCAACACACCTGCAGAGGGAATCTCCGGTGTATTGTATGGATGCAACATCTGTCAATTAAAAAAAAAAACCTATGGCATATAGCTTAGGCAGGAAGTAGGAGTTGGAACATCTATAGGCAGAAGAGATTCTGGCATAGAGCCGGGCACACGGATTCAGCCGACAAGATGTGAGGATTTGGATGCATGGTGCCTGAGCTCAGGTAGCCAGCCATGCGGCAGAATGTAATTTAATATAGTAAGTTAATTAAGTGATGAGCTAGCCAGAGCAGAACCAAGCTGGTAACTCGAATGTTGTGCTGGGTTACTTCATATCCAGATCTTTCACAGGCGTGACAGGTGAAGAATGGGGGATCCCTCCTGATAGGGAGGACTAAACTCTGTACAAGAGTAAGGGGGGATGTTCCAAGAAATCACAAACGTCATATTTAAAGTTGTAAATTAAAGTGGCTTGCCAAAAATGAGAAGAAGAAGAACGTAGCTGTATGGCCTAGGTATTTGTATAATATTTAACAAGTCTCAGGAGTAGTTATGACACATGCCTGTAATCTTAGCACAGGGAAATGGCGACGGGAGGATCTGGGGCTCCCAGGCCAGCCAATCTAGCCAATCAGTGAGCTCCAGGTTCAGTCAGAGACTGTGTCTCAAGAAACAAGATGGAAAAGCACAGAAGACAAAAGACAGCTGACATTGACCTCTGGCCTTCACTGGAACATACATAGGCATGCACACCCACATGTAAATGTGCTCACATGCCAATACCATGCACACGCATATAAATTAGATATTGGCAGGTACAAGGGAATGTGAAGGATTTAGCACAAAGGACATAAGGAAATGGGGCTTAGCTATGAAGGCACAGAGGGAACTAGCCACCAGCCACTATAGGAAACAGATGCAGGACTTGGAGAGCATGCCATGGTCTAGGGGCAGAAGGCCACCACTGACAAAGGGAGCTAACTAGAGTTTATAGAGGGTGCTGGTACCAGACTCCTTGAATCTCCCATGTGAGGGTGATACTTCTGAGACACCAAGTGGCTTACCCGAGATCAGACAAACTACACTGGGTCCGGGGTTTAAGCCCATCTGATTCTGAAACCCACGTCTGTCCATTCCATGTGCCTCTGTCAGTTACTAGACAACAGGATGGTCACAGACAAGCAACGATCGCATGCTATTTGGGAGGTGGACACTGTTGTGAGGCAGTAAGCTTCCAGCCTGTTCCGTCTTTGCAGGTGTCTGGGTACTCTGCAGCCTGTCTAGAAACAACATCTTTGCCCTCTACTGCCCTCTGAGGAGATAAGATCCAGCCTGAGGCCTTATGTTAACCCCAGGTGATGTTAGCCCATCCCACTGAGGCCAGCCCCTCCTGGCCCCGGGTCAGCAGGAGCAGATCTTTATTCACTCCCAGCAAACGCCTCAGAGGACTCAGTCTCATGCCTGCTGGAGATCAATGTGTGTCTGACTAGATGTCTCCCTTTCATCTTTCATCCCTTCATTGTAGAACTCTACCCCAAGATCACAAAAACATCACTCTGGCAAGATTTGCTCTTTTTAAATCTGGTCAGGGCCTTACTAAGCTACATTAATTCTTAACAGCTTATAGATTTTTTTTTCTGCTTAGAATATATGCCCTGTGTTTTTGATTTCATGAGGTATTCAGTTTCTACTTCTTTACTGGTGATGACTTGGAAGACTTCTCTCCTCACTGTGACTCTCTTCTGTAGGCTTATTTGTCAGATGCAGCAGGCCGGGGGTGGGTGGGGCCGATGGGAGCATAGATCCTCTCCTCACCGACAATAACAGACAAAAACAGGTGGTTAAGATGTGAGGCTTTGGAACTAGGCAGAGCTAGACACAAACTCAGACTCCTGACTTTCCACACATGTGACCTAGAACAAGTTAATAAAAATAAACAAGGCTGACCATGCTTTAGTAATTGTTAAAGCTGGGAATGAATCCATGTTGGGTGATTAAATAGTTTTTCTTTTTATGGTTTGAGATTTTTCCATAATAATATAGTTTATAAAGCAGAAAGAAGAGGAGGAGAAAGAAAGAATGGAGGAGAGAGGGGAAAGCAAAGAGGGAGAAAAGGGACTGTCTCTGTCTAAGAAATAGTTGTCATGTGACTGGTTGAGAAGTCACACGGAAGGCAGCTGACCCACTCTGTGCAGCCATCTTCTACCCAGAAATAAACCCCACCCCCACCTTAGGTTATGAATCTAGGAATTACAGACATGAGTGTATAAATTGCTTATTTGAATATGGTAGTGTGTGTGTGTCTGTGTGTGTGTGTATCCTTGTGTGTGGAGGGCAGAGGACAATTTTCTTTCCTTCCAGGACAGAACTCATGTTGCATCAAGCATGTACATCAAGTGACCTGCTGAGCCATCTCACTCACATCTGAATATTGATGCACTCAGCCATCCCTGCCCTCAGCCCTTAGGACCTCTTGATAAGCAGTGTCTGCCTAACACAGTGGCCTCAGAAAAGCAGTTTCTATGCCCACCCTCTTCTTCCATTCAGACATTAATCTTGAAGGTAGGACAGGGACAGCAGGGACCCTAGAGTGGGGTCACTCTCCACAGTGTGAGTGCAGAGACATATTTGACCATGCTCCAAGGCTCCAAAGCAGGCTAAGCCCTTAGGGAGAGAAGCAGAGAGATACTGTGAGCACACAGGTCAGAGGGCCAAGACATTGCTCCCCTATATGAAGTGAGGGTCCTGGGGTGGGAGATCTGGCAGAGAGGATGGGATGATATTGGTACCCTGCCTTAGCATCTTGACAGAGGCATTTTCTGAGGAGGGACAGAGCCTCTGTGTGTCCCATTGTTCTGGGAGAACTCTGGTTCCAACAGCCAGAGAAGACCCTAAGCCATCTGTTTGCCCTAGCAGGGCCAGAGGACAGTCCACTTCACAAGGCAGTCATGTGAGAAAGATGTTCCCTTTGCCTCTGATATGTTGTCCCATGGAGAAAAGCTGAAGGAGGTAAAAGCATGCTTCTTCCTGGTTCTCAGAGGGAGGGCCTGGAGCTCCTCTAAACCCCTCCCCTTCCTCACTAGTTCTCTCTGCTCCCTACTCACCACAGCCAAAGAGTGTTCCTTGCTCCTCCTCCTCCCACTGTACCCACACAGGCATTGGCTTGGCCACTCTTGACCTTGGCAGTCCTTGGGTCTCCAAGAACTAGTTGTGAATCCCCCGTCTCATTCCTAGGACTAGGGCGTGAAGAAAGCCCAGTTGGAGGCATCCTAGTGTGTTGCACCCTGCCATGGCCAAGCCTGCCCCTTTCTTCCCGCTGCATGCCAACTCTCCCCTGGACCCCCTTGTCACTTCTTTGATTCTGTCTGTCCTGAAGCTCCCACAAGAACCACCTCACTTAAGGAGCCCTCCTTGATCGAAAACACCCAGAGACCTCCCCACATCTCTTATGTTCTCTCCTCCATAGTTGCTCTTCTATTTACACGTACAGGTGAGCCTACATCTCACAGAAGGGCACTTGAAACCGGCTCTACAGAACCCAGCAAGCAGAGGCAGCCATCAGCAGAGGGAGAACCAGTCTGGTACCCACAGCTTCCATAGAGCACTTTGCACTTCAGTTTACCAAGTAGGTCTTAGGGCCCCAGAGTGGGGCAGAGGGCAGCAGTGCCTCTCCCCGATGCCTCTTCCCTCACACCTAACTTCCTCTGGCTCAAGCATAGAGGGTGTGGGACTGTGTGACATGTCCTTTATATATCTTTGTCCTTCGGGCCCCACCACGCTGAGGGGTAAGTAGTCAGTGTGCCCATTTTACAGATGTGGAGACTAAGGTACAAAGAAGCCAAGTAACTTACCCAAGATCACTCAATCAGACAGTGTGACATGGGCTACATCTACACAGGAGGTCTGCGTTAAAACCCACACAATACAACCTGACACAGCTACAAGAAGGTCAGCATCTATGACTCCTCCCCAGGCTCATATGTTTACATTCTTGGTTCCCCAGTTGATAGAACTGTTCAGGAAGTGTTGTGTTGTCTTTTTGGAGGATGTATGGGTTGTGTATGTAGAAGGCAGGCTTTTGGGTTTCACAATCCTCCCTTCATCCCCAGCACACTTTGCTCAGGCTTATGAATCAGATATGAGCTCTCGACTACTTCCCCAAGACCATTCCTGCCTGCCTCCACATTCCCCACCATGATCCTAAGCCAATAATAAACCCTTCTGTCTAAAGTTGCCTTTGTTTTATCACAACAGAAACCCTAACCCAGTGCTTCTCAGTCTTCCTAATGCTGTGACCCAGTTCCTCATGTTGTGATGACCCCTCCCCCACCATTAAATTATTTTTGTTGCTACTTCATAACTATAAGTTTGCTGCTGTTATGAGTTGTGATGTAAATATCAGTTTTCCAGTAGTCTTAAGTGACTCTGTGAGATGGTTGACACCCTAAAGGGATTACACCCCCACAAGTTGAGAACCACTGCCCTGACTACTACAGGGAGCCTCCTGGGAGATCTAGAAGTGCAGGAGCTTTTAGACCTATTTAGGACACTAGGCAATAAGATAGACAGAGAGTAAACTAACTGACCAAATGCTACACGCTCAGCAAACTAGCTCAGACTAAAGGTCAACAGAACAGGAGATGACCAAAGTGGCCAGGGAGAGAAGGAGTGGTCAGATCTCTGTCCTCCCTGATGAGGAGTGGAGGCCTGGGGCAGGACAGAGCAGAGAAACAGGCTCTGAGCACAGCAATAGACCAAGACTCACTGGCCCTACTGTGTGCACCGCACTGGGCTTTGGTATAAACCATCTCAGGAGACTCAGTACAAAGGGAAGTGGCTGGGGAGGGTGAACATGGCACCTGGATGGTGAGGGGTCAGGGGAAGGGCTTTAGACTTGTTGAGGGTGCCTGAGAAACCATTCGTTCAGCATTCAAGCCCCTGGCCAATCCTCTGTTCCAGCGAGCGAGGATGGCAAAGAAGCTGTGTGCTGTGACTGTCCCTCACACAGTGCCTTAGATGAAATGATTCGGGCCCAGGCAGGACCTAGCCCTGTGGCTGGTCACAGAAGTGACTTCTTACACCTTCTGGTTAGACAGGGCTGGGATGGGCTGCCTTGGCTACTCAACCTAGGCGAGCTCTGCCCTAACTGGAGAGGGGACACAGGGCCAGGATCTAGATTACAACCCACAACCTGAGCAATCCAGAGTGGATCAGGGACAGACCAAGGATATGATGAGGATATGGCTGTGACACTCAAGCTGAATGACTCTCCCAAGCCCAGAATTTGACAACACCTGGAGGCATCTATGTGGAACTTCAGGGAGTCGCGCAACCAGGAGTGCTACTGAAAATCCTACAGCATACAGGACAGCTTGCCACAACACACTTCAACAGTGAGAATCCTTGGGAATGAGATGGGCTGAAATCCCAACCTTTCTCCTAGAGGACACTTCCCCCACCCTTTCGTCATTTAGCCAACCGCACATTGAGGACTGGGGGAGGCATGGGTTTGGCGTCAAGAAGAAAGCATACCACATCACATTCCACAGGCTCCTGGGTCTCTAGTAAGTCAAAAGTCAGCCACTGTATGTCATCTCTTTGTAGCACACAGGTGGCAGGTGAGATGTGATAAAGGTCTTCACTGCTGCTGTTGCCAATGGCAGCAAGGATCAGAAGCCACAGAACACACCCAGCCTGCCCACGCTCCCGCCCCTACTCCCACCCCCATCCCCACCCTGATCCAGGCAAGCAGAGGAGCTGAGTTGGGTAAGTAATGGAAGCCTACAAAGACTATGGGAATTCATTCTGTGCACAGGTTTGGAGACGGGCCCCAGAATATAGTAACTGAAAAAAAGAAAAGTGCAGAATCGAGGGGAGGGCTGTACTATCCTTCCCTGGACGGAGAATAAAACACAGTGTCCCGAAGAAGAATGACAGGCCACCTGCAAAAAGCCTTGGGTCTGTGGCCACCGTGCATGCCTTCACCTGGAGCGATTTCTTGTCCAATGCACCTTTTATACTTTATTTCCTGGGAAAGCTGTGCACAGTTACTCTACTCTTCATCTCCGGAGTTAAACAGCTTTTCTGAACTGGCCAGGCCACTGGCACGGAGCTTTAGATAAAGGCCTCTAAGTGGTCCCTTCCTTAATGTCACTGGTAATCCCGAAGGAGTGTTTTCAACACTCAACAGGCCTGTGGGTGAGGATTCCAGGCGTTTGAAGGACTCCCAAGGGAAGGGCGGTGGGTGCACAGAAATCAAGGCCAATAGCAACCCTTTCACGTCTCCTCTTTCTAGGCTGGGGAAGTGAAAGGAACAAATGGAAGGTCTGAATTGAAGGTGGCCAGCATCCGGGACTAACCTGGCTCCGCACCATCCTCGCCCCCGCCCCAGTCCCCGCCCCTGTCCCGCCCTCTCACACACGGAGGAGGGGCGGCTACAATGGAGCCTCCTGCGGGCTTTGTGCGCTCTTGGAATCCAGCTGTCGCCGCCCCGCGGAGGTCGGTGTCCCCCGAGGGCGCCCATTTCCTGGCCACCCATCACCCGGAGTGCTTTGGCAGCCTCTGTCCAGGCCGAGCCCACAGCCGCTCCTGCCTTCTCCGTGTCGGACCATCCCCAGTCTGTCTCCAAAATGCCTGTGGACTTCAACGGGTATTGGAAAATGCTGAGCAACGAGAATTTCGAGGAGTACCTGCGAGCGCTCGGTAAGCATGCCCAGTGACGCGCATCCCCGGGCTTCCCCGCAGACCCTGCCGCCCCGAGCTCAGAGCACGGTGCTGGCAGAAAACTAGAGGGCCTGAGCTGTTAGGGTTAATTGGTAGCAAGAGTCTGATAGCTAACTCCAGAGGCAGATAATTCAATTAGTAGAGTGGGGCTAGCTTTGCTAGTTTGTTTTTTTTTAAGGTCTAGGGGGTAAAAAGCAAATAAAACAAAACACAAAACTTTGTTTTCAAAAGAATAAAAAAAGGAAAGGAAAGGAAAGGCACAGACGGCTCTCAGAGGCCTCGCAAAGTGAGCTAGGAGTCCCAACCTTGTTTTTCGGTTGCAAACGCTCCGGGGACCCTGCTACCTAGGGAACCCTCCCTTCTCTGAGTTTTCTTGACAACTCTCTACCTCTGCCTCTGCCTCTGCCTCTGCCTCCCGTTTAGATGTCAACGTGGCCTTGCGCAAAATCGCCAACTTGCTGAAGCCGGACAAAGAGATCGTGCAGGACGGCGACCACATGATTATCCGCACGCTGAGCACTTTTCGGAACTATATCATGGACTTCCAGGTTGGGAAGGAATTTGAGGAGGATCTGACCGGCATAGATGACCGCAAATGCATGGTGAGATCCCTTTGTGTCTCCGGCCCTGGGGCTCTGTCATAGAGCTGGGCTAACTCATATGGAGGAACAAGAGATCTGGTGTCAGGGTAGGCAAAACCTAGTCTTCAAGTGCTGGTGGCTGTTTGGTCAGCTGTGAAGGCTCCAGTTTTCTGAGTCTCCACCACCCACCGTCCAGGTTCTGTGCCAAGGTGCTCAGACGCACATGGCCTCGGCAAAGCTCACCCTAACTGTAAGGAGATAGGAGCTCATCCATTTTACAGATAAAAATCAACATAATGAATCAGGTAGAGTAGTGGGGAGGGGAGGGGGCAGAGTAGTGGGGAGGGGGCCTGGAATTCCAAACAAAACCCTAAACTCTTTAGTGGAGAACAGGAAGAAAGGAGGAGAAACAGGGAGCCCTGTGAAGTATAGTTTTTCCCAAGTGATGATCTAGTGTGAGTTCTCTGTAGGGAACAGGGGCACCACCATCCCCCACCCCCACCCCCACCCCTCTCCCCACCCCCCACCCCTGGCTGGAAGTCCCCTGACCTGCAGTTCTTGGTGCAAAGCTGGGATTTGGCCCTGAACCACACTGATACCCACTGAGCCCTGAGCTTCCTTTTAACCTTTTACCCAATTCCTAAACCTACAGACCTGTACCCAGCTTCCAGGGTCAGAGGAAGAGGCAGTAGGGGCAGGGTAGGCCCCAGCTCCTCCTGTCCCAAGAGTGAGAAACTAGTGACCCACAGACCCCAATTAGCAGTAGCCCAGCAGCCTCCGGAAGGTCACCCTCAGGCCTCCATCCACATTCTGGGCTTTCTGGGAGGTCAGGATACTCCCAGTGTTTCTTGCGTGGCTGGGTCCAGACCTGGCTTATGCCTGTTCCCAGCAGCTGCCTTGCTTTGCAGAAGAGGAAGCTTGCTACACTTCCCTCATTTGCCAAGGACGTTTAGGGTGGCCTGCTGTATACTGTGCACTCTGTGATGTCCCACCATAGGTCAGTGAAGGGGCCACTGGGAACTCCATATAAGCTGGTAACTGGGAGGAAGAAAATTGCAAAAGCTGGTATCTGAGTCTTGTTAGGTTGAAGGCCACACCCCGCCCTACGCTCTCCCAGGCCCCTCTATGGACAGCGTGTGCGTGTGTGTGTGTGTGTGTGTGTGTGTGTGTGTGTGTGTGTGTGTGTGTATACACATACACATACAGAAACAGTATAGCTAAGTTCTGGAGGCTGCAGCTGAAGAGGGTGAAGGAGCTCTAGGAGGACCGCTCAGCCTTACCTGCTTTGTTCTTTGGGAAACCACCTGACCAGTATCTGAGTCTGCCATTGGGAATTGGGGGCTGTGGGGAGCAATGTCCTTGGAGAAAGGCCCTGGGAGGGAGAAAGGGACTATTGTAGGACAATGCCATGCTCAAAAGCAGCAGTCCTCAACCTGTGGGTCACAACCTCTTTGGAGGGGGAGGGGTCACACATCTGATGTCCTGCACTTTTACATTATGATTCATTACAGTAGCAAAATTACAGTTATGAAGTAGCAACAAAAAAATAATTCTATGGTTGGGGATGGGTGGGAGTCACCACAACGTAAGGAACTGTGTTAGGGTCACAGCATTAGGAAGGCTAAGAACTGCTGACCTAGTCTCCAGGCGTGGATGCTTGCAGTCAAAATGGGTACCTTCAGACAGGGGCTGCTTTCTCTCCATTGCCCAAGACTGCTTCCAGGGGGAACGGGGCCACTACATGGAACTCTCCTCCATAATCCAGTTCCCTCTTAGGGGTGATCTCATAACACATCAGATGTGTCATTATTTAGGGTCACTGCAATTCTGCCTGTGCTGGCTTGTACTGGATCGATTATTGTTACTGATCTGCTGTGTGCCTATGATGTCATAGCTTACATTAATTCATTGACCCTTCCCTGACTTTATATAGAGTATTTCTTCCTGTGTTAACCTTGGGGTGGCGTTCCCTGCAGGGCAGAGGGAAGATCTGAATGAGCAGGCGTGTGTGCATGTGTGCACACACACACACACACACACACACACACACACACACCACACAGAGTACAGTCCGTGACATCCAGGAACACACAGTTACTGTGTGAGGCAGACACCCAAAGACCAAAACAGTGTTCTCCATGAAGACAAAGGAAGCGAGTCATGGGCAGGCTGGAGGGGATCCTAGGGTTCTGGAGGAGGTCCCTTCTGCAACCAGTGGGAAGGAATGGGACGTGGGGTGGGGGTGGGGGATTTGGACCACAAAGAAAAGAGGAACAGACACCTCTCTTGGACTTTCCTGGTGCATGAACAAGTGAAGAAACCTAGTGGCAGCTCATGCAGGGTCATGCGGGGATGCTGCTGCTGCTATCTTTACTGCTGCACAATTTGTTGGCATTACTCTCTGGGAGGTGAGACTGTTGTCAGTGTTGGGGTCACAGTCTGTACCTCACAAAGCCAGGCTCAGCTACCTGTCCTGGATAAGCCAATTCTTAAAAAGACAATTTGAATAGTAAAGAACAGAGAAAGGAAATTTAGTCAACATGGCCACACTGGAAAAAGGGACAAAGAGACCCAGTGGCCCATCTCCCCAACTTCTTCTTGGGGTTCTAAAGTGATTAAGAAATAAATAGAGGGCCAGAGATATGCATGTCTGAGCAGTCCTGCCAAGGTGTGTCCCTGCTCACCACTGACCCTCATTGCCTTTGCTGTCATGAGCTGTAACAAGTAGCTATCTCTTCCCACTTGGCCTCTGGCTGGCCAAGGCTTTAAGCTTTTTTTTTTTTTCCTGCCAGAATGAGATTTCTGAGGGAATTCCAGTTTCTTGGGGTCCATTGTTTCAATGGTCTGATAGGCAAAAAGGGGACACAAATGTCTTTTTAAAATATCTTTATTCCCCACCCCCCAATACACAAGCTAGTTGGGAGATGGGCCTAGCCCTCTGCTCCTGCTGGCGTGGTCCTTGGGCCCCCTGAAGTGCAAAGAAGCCCTTCCTTCGGGACTGTCCTTTGGGTAGTATGCAGGTGTAGACCGCAGTGGAGAGCAATATTGGGGTAGGTAAGGGATAACAACCAGGACAGCTCAGAGAGCCTCAAGGGGCACAGATGAAGACACCGCCCCCCCCCCCCAAGTATGGACACTTCCACCAAGCTTGCCATCTGCACTGTACTGAGAAACCCCCAGCCTCCGAGGTGTGTGTTTGTAATCAGATACCAGAGTCTCATTTTGACGTTGGCTTACTCAGTCATGGGCTCTGTTCATCCTTCTCCTTGGGCTCTGTAAGCATTTCATGTCACTTCCTCTCTGTCAGTGAGGATCCTGCCTTCATGGAGTGCAGCGAAGGGTGGGGCTTAGGAAGATTAGCAGTAAGTGTGTGTGTATGGGGGGGGGGAGGTGTCTAAGGCAGTCAGTCACACTGTAGTGTGATCTAGACTAAGAGGCACCGCTCTTTGGTCTGGGAGGTCAGAGACAGTTCTCATCACAAGGAAGTCTGATCTGAGGCTAGTAGCACAAACAGGAAGTAGCTGTAGCCAGCCAAAGAGGAAAGGAATGAAAGGGCAAAGGGCAAGAAAAGTGTCTGAGAAATAAATGTCACTTTGGACCTGTTTCTTGCTGGGTTCGGAGCTCAGCCTGGGTGCCCAGGACAGCAGAGGAGTGAGGTACAACAGTGGGCCATTGCAGATTCATTCATGGCAGCAGTATAGAGGACTGAGGGTCACAGAGCTGGGGCTAAGGGAGCTGTGGTTGGGGGAGTCCCCCAGGAGGGAGCCCCTGAGCAGAGTCCTGAAGGACAAGGTGGGAAGGAGACTGAGGAGACCAGACCACACACGGTGGAGCCTGGTGCTCTGCAAGAGCTTGTAAGTGGCTGGGATGCAAAACGTGGCAGAGGGACACCAGGTGATGAAGACCTGAGAGAGGACCTAAATATGACCTGAGAAGCCAGCAGGGTGTCCTTACTGAGCAAGGCAGGGCCAGGCTAACATTCCTCTGCAAAGGGCCGGGAGGCAGCTGGCGCAATGTCTCTGTTTCTTCCTCTTCTATGGGAATCTTATCTGTATTCAGAGCGGCAGCCAGAAGATGGAATCCGGCCTACAGATGTATTTTGTTTGGCCTGCACAGCGTTTGAGCCAGTTGCCAGTGAGGGCCAAGGATTCTAAGATTTCACAGGGAGAGGGGGGGAAAAAATCCTACATCTGACTGTTCTCACAAAACAAAACATTAAGAGTTGAAAACAGCGAGCTTGCGTTCTCTCTCACTGTGTGGGTCTCTTGGACACTTGCCAGTGCTCCCTTTATATGAGCAGCTTGTCATCGTCCTCACCCACTTGGTACCCAAGGTCCAGGGGTCGAGCAGCAATTTGTCTCTTTTTACTGTGCAGCTCCTCCTTTAGAGTAAGGCGGCATCTCTCTATCCTGGCTCTGTTTTACCTCCCCTGCCACCTTGCCACCACTTAGCCTACTAGTCTGGCCAGTAGAGATCCTTCACGACCATGGTCCCACACAGGCCTCGGTTCTGGTAGATGTATAGAGAGGCTGCTTCAAACCCAGCAGGCACAAGGGGAATTCTCCACCACCTTCTGTCTCCTTTGCCCACACTGTGCTGGTATCAGACAAGAGACCAACCACAAGTGGCAGATATAGTCAACCTGCATGGGTTTCTCCGGGTGGGGCTCCCTCAAACAGATCCCCCACTTCCAGTCAAGACAGTCCCTAGAATCATTCAGTTCTTTGTCTTCAGCCATCCTCCATATTGAGTGGGTTCTGTGGGATGAGACTGAACCTCAGCAGAGAGCCTGGCCCTGCATCCTGGTGGCAGAAGGGCCATTTGTCACCCCACGGTGGACACCAGATTGGGGTTTCCCTGGAAGAGGCCTCTTTTGTTCACTTGGGTCTGGCACCGCCTTCATATCTAGCTTTGAACTCGAGATGACCCCTCCACAGGGCCTGCCTTCCACTCCCGGCACTTGGCCCTCTGCTGCTTTCTTTGTTTTTATTATAAAAGGGAAGAAGAAAAAAAATCAAATAGCGGAAGAAAACAAAAAGGGACGGAAAGGGCCCCCCACCCCCAACTCAGCCCATACACTAACCCTCAAAGGTTAGTAGCGCTGCAGTTCCCAGTGGGTCTGTCTGGAAAGCCTTGCCACATGTGTCCAGTCTACCTAAAGCTGGAAAAAAGGAAGAGAGGGAAAAGAAGAAAAGGGAAGGAGGGAAGGGAAGAGCGATGGGGAGATTACATTTTTCTGCGCATAGTGTTTTTACTTCATGGTATTTTTTAGGCATCTCTTCTTATCTGTACTTTTGGGTTTTTTGAATCTTTTTTTTTTTTTTAAACCATCTGTGTTTCTCTCCCTACCCTCCTTAACATCCTTGAAAAATGCCCATTTACCCGTTCATCCTGCCAGGCATCTAATTAGATATGGCAACACATGAAATCCATCAAGCCCCTCTTAGCGCTCTGGTTTAAAGTCTTGCCAGCTTCCTGATCCTGTTCTTGACCCATTAAAGAGATCTTTGGGTTCTTATGTTAATAAATATCATGCCAGTGGTGAAATTAACGCCTCAGGGCTGCAGAGCTCTCGGATGCTGTTGGGTTTGGGAGCCTTCTGAGAGCTGCCCCTGCCCAGATCAGGCCCAGGCATTCAGCTGGGTCTTTTCCAAGTCCTCAACACAGGATCTCTTTCATGTCCTAGCTAAAGTTCTCCGACCTTTGAAATCAGTGTCAGCAGCATGCTTTTGAGGATTATAAAAAGAAGAATTAAAGCAACCAAACAAAATGTACAAAGTAGCTTTCAGGACTTACACTGGCTTTTTAAGTTTGGAGTTTTTTGCGAGGCAGGAGTGAGGAAACAGAGCAGGCAGTAAATCATGACTGCGCCTGCACCAAGCGCTCTCCCCGCTTTCCCCACCTTGGTCCTCAGAGCAAAGGCTGTTCAGCGAGGATCCTTTTACCCATGTCATAGATGAAAATCAGAGGCTCAGAGAACGAGCCTCCTCGGTTCAGGCTCACCCAGGAAGCTTTCTGGCTGACGTGTTTGTGAGGATCTCTGCCCCAAGGTCTGTAAGATAAACAGGGAGCATCCACAGGGTCAGCGGGGGCTGGGGAGGAGTGGAAAGAGCTGATGTTACTGTCAGCACAACGGTCTGCGGCATGACAGCGACTGATTAGACACCCTGCTTCTGTTTCCACATTTGCAAAATGGGCAGTGTGATTGCTGCTCTGCCTGCCTCCCCAGGGGTCAATTCCATGGACCACAGAGATAACACACAATGCCTTTCCCAACCTGTCACACCACCTGCGAAATAGGACCAGCACCCCTGCTGACACCTGGACCATCGAGGATCAAGGCACACTCGTTGAGGAGGTCCGGTTGTTTGTTGAATAAATCCCAACTGTTTGATTTATTTTCTTCCTGGCCGTCATGGCTTCCTTACTCTCATTCAGAGAGACACTTCTTTTTTACTGTTGGCGTGGGAATTCCCTACTCCCTTCCTGGGTCCTGGTGGGCCCACACATTCGTCTGTCCAGAATGAGCACTTGTTGCCAGGGTGATGCATGGGACCCCAACTGGTCCCGTCACATCCTCTCCTAGGATTTAATCTGAGGACTATGGGAGAGAGCTAAGCTGGTGTGACACAAGCTCCAGGCTCTCTGTGGCCAGTGCTGACACCCATCTTGCCACTTTCTGTGGCTGCTTGGAGAACTCCAAGTGAAGGGGAAAACAAGACAAGGCCGAGAACAAAAGCAGACCAAGGGAAGGAGGGAAGGGGAGGGAGAGAGAAAGGTTGGAGTGGGACGGGGGTTCTCGACACTAATATAATTTTCTATATAGTTAACCTAACAGATCATCTCTCTTTCTCCTTAAGCCGTGTGAGATGGTTTCCTGTCTCTTTATGCCTGGACACATCCTGAGACATTCAGACTCTTGAGCTCCTGAGCTAACCACCCAACAGTAGTTTTCACACACTTGAGCCTGTCTTGCCACAAGTTTCTCAATCAGATCTCTGGGGTGGGGCCCGAGTGTTTGTCTTTCTAACAAGTCCCCAGATACTGCTGATTCTGATGGCTCCAAACGCCCCCCCTCCCCGTTGATACTGTGGGGAACAGCTGGCCAGGCCCAGGTTTCTATGGTGTTCTCATCCTAGGGCAGAGCAAGAACTTTTGTTGCTTCTGTGTTAAAGCTGCTCACTCCTTGGGGCTGGATGAGCGATGACAGGTACAGCCCTGTCCCCTCGGGAGACAGGGTCAGGGACTGCCTGTGGACACAATCCATGATAGTTAAGGGTCACAGTGATCCAGTGACATGGCTGGATGTGGAGGTGAACAGACGAAGGATGCACGGAGTAGATGTGGAACGACAGAGCGTTTAGTTTAAGGCTGTGAATTGAATCCTGCTTCACCTTCCAGCTGAAGAAATGAGTCCTCGTGTCTCATATGCAAAGAGGAACCGGAGACCATACCCACCTAAGGCATTGTGGGAATTAAATATGGCGATATATATATATATATATATATATTGCAGACTTGTAAGCTACCTTGAAAACTAGTGCCTTAAAGCCAGTCATTTACTTCATTTGCAAATATGAGCAAAGTTCAGAAGGAGTGACGTGTCCCCTCTGAATGCCTGTCAGCTGGGAGCTCAAGGAGTCTCTCTCCAGATGGCTCACGTACACTTACTCTCCCGGGGCAGCTAAGTTTCACGAGTGAGAGTCTTGGGAGAGGAAAGCAGATGTGTGACATGTGTGACCTTTTCTTAGGAGCTCTGAAGGCACCATGTCAGTCGGCTTTCCATTGCTGTAACGCAACGCCTGAGCTGACTTAACTTAAAAAGAAGAAGGGTTTATTTTGGCTTGCAGCCTTGCAAGCTTTGGGGAATGACTAGTTGGCGCTGTTCCTTCTGGGCCAACGTCAAGGTGGGAGGTCTCGGGAGGAAGCTCCTTGCAGGAAGTGCCTATTCACCTAATGGCCAGAATCAGAACAGTGTCCCAGTAGCCCCTTAGGGAGTATATCCTCCCATCACCAAAATGTTTCCAAAAATGGCCCCAACTCTTAAAGTCACACCACCTCCCAGTAGGGCCACAGGGTAAGGGCTAAGCCTGGAATCCGCGGGGGCTTGGGGAACACCTATCCGAACTGTCACGTCTCCTGGCAACTCTCCTGAATTCTGTTGGTGGTGAGAAGGGCTCACCCCTCTTCTTCAAGAGGGGACCCAGGCTCCGCACCTGAATAAGCAGGGCATGTCAGAGCTCTAAACAAACACTGCCTGATGCTTCAGGAGAGCTGGCTGTGTTATAAGGTGACAGGCTGTTACCATGCCCTGCCTCACAGCCCCTTTCTCCAGCTAAGCTTTGAAGGTCTATCCAGATTGGGCTGTTTTGTTTCTGACTAATGGGAGTGGGTGGGAGAGGAGTCACAGCAGGTGTGCCTGAGCCTGTCCTTTGTAGTTAGGGTGGGGATTTCTCACCTCCAAGCCCAGCTCAGGAGACCATCCTGGGGTCTGCCAAGGGGACAGTAAGCCCTCTGGGAAGTCTTTGGCATCAAGTCAACATTCCCTGTGAAGACCTCCTACTGGCATCCTCATTGTGAGGGCCCAGGGGGACCCTGGGAGTTTGGTGCCTTTGACAGTTACTCCTGTGACCATTTGTCCCCTAGAACTCAAGCCCTCGGGGTTAGCTTTAGTCATTTCCCTGTGGGCTCCAGAATTTAGTGATGTTTTTTACTTGGATTTGATTGAAAACAAGGATTATGTCGCCTTTCTGGGAATCCTTTTTGGTAGCATGAGCCACTTGTTTGTCTAGAATCCGTGACACACACCCAGTCTTTGTGTAAGTTAAACTGTATTAGAGCGTGCGCGCACACACACAGACACACACACACACACACACTCACACGGGGGGGGGGGGGGTCCACTGACTCACCCCGGGAACCTGCCCTGCTGTCTACAACCCTTCATTAAAGTGCATTTATATCATTAATAGTTCTGACTTCCGCTTGGGGTTCCCTCTGATATGCAGACACCCCTTGAATGTAAGGACAGTACTGCATCTTTCCTCCCGTGTTCCCCACCACCCTGCCTCCTTTTCTGATGCGGAAGTACAGGAACAAGGTAGAGGTTGTGCAGGCAAGAAGTGTAAACCAGATGGATGTATACAGACATGGAAGGCAGGGAACACAGGCTCCCCAGCCATCTTCCCCGCCTTCACAGTGAAACTGGCCTTACATCCAGCCAACGTAAAAAAAAAATCTGTCTGGCAATGGGCTGTGAGTCAGAAAATCTCCCTACTCTCTGGCTCGGCCCACACACAGGCTTACCCAGGCTTATATTCCAGGAAAGCTTTTTTTTTTTTTTTTCCTCCATAAGTTTGCACAAAGGTGTCTGTGTGTAGTTTCCTGATTTAAAAAAAAGTCCCTCACTGCCCCCATAGACACAGCCCTGAGAGCTACTGCAACTGCATGTCTGTTGAGCTCTCCAGCGGGCTCTGCCTTCCCTCTTTACCCTCCGGGTGGGAGAGCTCTGCCAGGGTCACACCACTTCCTAACTGTGGCCTTGGACTCCAACTTTAGATATTTGTGACTTTTGAATTTGTATAGCTCAGAGAACAAGCTGCCTCCTCCTGGCTTCCTAAATACCGAATCATCATGGGTGGCTAGAAAGACTGGCATATTCGTCCCAGGGACCCCTACGCAGCAGTGTGAACGGGTTGCTGTGAAGATAAAAGTATTCACAGGCAATTCGTCGATGGACCAGTGCCAAGGACTCTGCTTTGTAATCTCCATCTTCCTCCTTTCCCTCGGCTTGCTCTGGATATCCTGCCTGTAATAACAACAGTGGTAACAATGTACATCTCCTGCGCTGGCCGTGTGCCAAGTGCAGTGCTTCTGTGGACCGCTTCTGCCCTTCTCCCACCTCAGCATTGCAGCCCCTCCTTCACATCCTCCAGGGGAACCTGACCACCACGCTGCTCCCCAGCTTGACACCCCCAGTGCAGACGGCCCTACGACCTTAGGATATAGCCTCTTGCCTCCCCAGCCCTACTTCCTGCCACACACCTTACACTCCTGGCCCCATCCTGGGTGTTTATCTTCCTTTGCCCGCCCTGCCCACTTCTCTGGGACGATCTCTTTTTGCCTCTTTTTGGAAGCCATACTTACCCATTGGTAGAGAGCCAGCCCAGGCTTACCTGCTCTGTTGGTCTTGTCTGGATTTCCCATCATGCCACCATCCTTCTTTTGTCCCCAAGCACCGTCTCTGTGGGTATTACATCTCTTGCTAACGTATGTGAGATTCTAGACAGCAAAGACCTCCTTCTGTATCTCAGGGCCTGATGCAATGGGCTCCAGTGTATTAGTTGGAGGAGCATTAAGTGAAACCACAGAACAGTATAAGGTTGCCATTGATCATATCATACTTTTAATAATCCAATTTGATGATAGATTGTGTCTGCCAGGTATTTCCCCTCTGCCAACCCTTCTTGTAAGCATTTCGTGTGTGTGTGTGTGTGTGTGTGTGTGTGTTTTAATTTTAATCATTACAACAATTCTATAAAGAAGGTACCCTAATTCTTCCCATGTTGCACATGAAGAAACTAAAACGCAGGACAGATAGGTAGCCAGTGGATTTGGGTCCAGGCAACGTGACCCCAGATGGTCAGCAAAGAGAAGGGTGGCTGTTACCTTAGGGGTCAGAGCTCGCTTAGGGATGGAAAATGCAGAGTCCCTTCAGGAAGCACTGTTATGCGATGGGCTCGTCAGTGGCCGGGGAGTGAGGTCTGTTTTGAAATCTATTCTCTCCAACCATGGAGGCCACAGGGCTCACCAAGAAGCCCAAATTTGGGGGAGACAATTATCCCTTATTTTCCTGTACATGGTTTTCCATCCATGCCCCACTCTGAAGAGTCTAAAAGTGACCTGTCAACTCTGAAGTCCAACCTCCTTTGATGTCTTATTTCTGTGCGAACTGCTATTCTGGGTGAAATTATTCCCCTCTCTCTGAGCCTCTACTAATCTCTGAAATGGGGGTAATTAGAAAGTGGGGGGGGGGGTAACTGCTTCTTGGTGAAAGTTAAGTGATAATTGGCGTGTGAGCAAACCTTCAGGGTAGCTGCTCATCGGGGTGGGCTGTCACTGTTTATCCTCCCATCCTGTGAACTGTCACCTCAGGAGATAAATTCTTGCATAGACACATGTATGAAGGGACACCTGGCCATCCAGGGAAGATATAATAAGGTTAGGAGAATGGAAGGTTTAAAAAGGCATGTGCCACTCCATACTACAGACCAGGCTGGGTGAGGCCAGCAGTGGGTCAGTCTCTCTGTTTGTAACAGAACTCTGTCTTTCTGACATCAGTTCTAGTCACTCATGGCCACACCTCCTCTGGGCTGCCCTACCTCAGACTGCTGAGACAACCTCCTGCTTTCAGACCTCAGCACGCCAGCTACCCAAGATCTACTGTTCTTCGGGAAGCTCCTTTCTTCTGTCTTTTCCCTCACTTCCACCTCCTTCCCTCAAGCATCCCGTGTGCAGGAGGTTGTGAGAGGGCTGGACCATGGTTGCTGAATGCTGCTTCCTGCAGAGCCAGGCTGCACATCCTCCCAGGGGACTGCTGAGTACAGTCTCTGACAGATCCACAGCTGAGTGCCCTCATTCCTCAGACCGCACGTTTCTAAAGCTGCTCCAGGTGTCTAAAGGTGTCCTGAGGTGTCGAGGTGCCATGCTTCGCAGCCTGCTCGGTACCTTGCCTGGTACTTTCTGAGTATCCACACTTGTTACAATGGTGACCATGGTGGTGGTGATCATGATGTGATACTGTCACTTCAACCAGGAAGCTGTCCAGATTCCTGGACAGGGAGGTGGCATAGACCTCTACCATTTTCCAACCTAGCTTCTCACCCCCTCCTCAGAACCTTGGCCTCAGTGGAGAGCCCTAGCACTCTGATGGTCTAAACTGACTCCAGGCCCTTTCCAAAACGGCTGGGGAGGGGGGGAATAATATACCAAGATTATTAATCTAAACATATTTTTTGTCTGTCCTAAGACTCGAGTTATCATTTGCTGTTAACATCTGTGTGGTAGAACTGAACTTCTTCATTGCCAAATTGCATTCTCTTGAGCCCACCAAAGGTCGTGTTATGGCAGTATTCATTCATTCATGGTGGCTGTTTTTAGTGGTCTTTATGTCTCTAATTAGTGACTTACGTGTTTAAAGCCTTATTAATTTGGTTTTCATCTGGGATCACAGCAAGTTGGCTTTCTCTCCTAAATGTACTGATTTTAGGTAATTCCCCTAGAAGAGGACCACAAAAAGAGAAGCCACTGCCTACCCATTGCACTCCTCAGCGGGACAGAACTGAGTGTGGCTAGCCCCACCCACAGCAGGCTGAACCTTACCGAAGCTTAGGGATCCGCGCCCCCCCAGGCCCCCCCCTCAAGGCTTGCAGATTATTGAAACATTGTTGCAAGCTCCCAAGACAGTGAGGGCCTGGCCCTCATGTGTTTGGGTTTAGGGCTTTTCTACCCCTCCCACCCAACAGCAGATTTAATACAAACAGCAAAGACTGTCTTTACACACCCCCAGGAAGAGAAATACCCCTACATGTGTTAAAATCAACCAGCAGGAGGACAGGCCAATCACTGTTTTTTAACAGTTCACAGACTGTAGGCAAAAAGTGCTAACTCTCAAGTGCTAACTCTCTGTCAGGCCTTTGACTTTTACTCGCAAATCTAAAGAGTGTGGGTGTTGAGGTCAGAGCTGGGTCTGACTCTGGGGCTTGCAGACAAGACTCCCCATAGGCAAAGGCTTCTCTTACGACCTGCCTCTGGACCCACAGAGACAAGACTGACCCAGAGGCTGGTCCAGGAAGAGAGAACCTGGCAAGGCTGGGTGGGCAAGTGTGAAGGGGTAGGAGTGACCAGTCACCCCTGTCCTTGGAGTGGATGAGTGGGAGCAAGTAGGAATTTTAATAAATGTCACACATTTTCTGAGAACCACATTGAGTCTCAGCGTTTATGGGTCATGCCAGGCCACTGTCTGTCACAACCAGTGCTAGTCACCTGAAAGGGACAAAAGAGCATTAGGACATCCCCCAGGACAGGGTCACCCAGGCTTCCTGGACACAGTGCCAGCTAGAATTTCTGAGTAGTTGGATGGTGGATAATGGCTTCTGAAATGGCAGTCGCTTGTCAGAGTGGTGTAAAACAGTCCTCACTCATCTCTTGGCACGTGGCTTAGAAAAGCTGCTGACACAGGCAAAGTCATGTGACTAGCTGTTCATTTTAAATAAAAATGTGGTCTGGCTTTGGTTAGCTCCAGCCCCTTTGTACCTTCCTGTGGTTCTGGGATAAGAACTGCTGAGGGGCTGACTGAGCTGTAGTGCGACTGTCCCCTGCTTTGTCCTCGGATGTATCTGGCATTCGTGTCTAAGGTGGAGTTCTGAGTCAAGCGTAGCAAGTCCTGTCACCACCACCACCACCCCCTCCTCCAGTCTCTCTGAGACTTGAAAAGTGACGGGAAAAGTGACCTCCCTGATTGAGATAACCCGCCGCCCCAGATACAGACTAATTGGGTAAATTTAGGCAGGTGGATCAAACGGCCTCCAAGATGGCTGGCCACTGACCTCAGAGGAAGGCCAAAGATGTTTTTGGATCATAGAGTAGGCTGTAAGAAGAATTTACATTTTGTGTCATAGGAAAGGAATTACTACTGGGCATGGCGGGGCATGCCTTTAATTCCAGTACTTGGGAGGTGGATCTCTGAGTTTGAGGCCAGCCTGGTCTACATAGTGAGTTCCCGGTTAGCCAACGCTACATAATGAGACTTTACCTCAAAAGCAAGCAAGCAAGCAAGCAAGCAAGGAAGGAAGGAAGGTTACCTGTTTGTCCCCTCCTTCTGCCACCATTTCCCCTTTCACTTCATTCTGAGTGATTGCCCTCCTCTCTGACGCTCCCCAAATCTTCTTTCATGTTCCTAGAGAAGGCCAGACTTTGAGTCACTGAGACAAACTCCAGGTAGGCTAGGCTGGCCTCACACTTACAGTGAGCCTCTTACCTCAGTCTCTCAAGCGGTGGGACCACCAGTTCAAAACACACCTGACTTAAGCAGGTGTCTACCAGGTGGACTGCTGTGGGAAACAGGGGCGCCCTTGAGCTATGCAAGGTCCATATTCTAGGCCGAGTGACTCTGGTAAGGTCACATACCTTCTCCAGGCTCAACTGCCCCTCCATATTCAAGACAGTCAAGAGGAGCTTGGCTGGGGCCAGGAAAGGGCTTGGACACTGACAGGTGACAAGCGAGGGACCTTGTCCCCACGTGTAGGACTCTCTGAAAGGCTTGTATACATTTTAGGTATGCATTTGTCCCTAGACCTCTCCATCAACCACAGTGCCTGACCTTCTACCTGCCACCAGACAGCCCCATAAGCAGAGATGTTACTTTTGTTTATACCCTGATATGTCCTAGGATCTGGAAAGAATGACCAACTCCTGGGGCCGGAAGCCCACCCCACCTCCTAAATGTCCACCCCAGTTGAGGCCATTCTCTGACCCAGGCCATGGAGGGTGAACAGGTCTGAGTCTGGGGATCAAGTTGGCGTGGTCGTCAAAAGCTTTAAAAGCCAGCACATAATTCCATGAGACAGTTCCTCCTTGGGACATAAGCTCTGAGAAAATAATGTCCTGAAAACTGTGTATAGGAGGAAGTCTTATTTATATTAGTATAGAATTACAAAATACCCAAATGTCCAAGAATAGGTAACTGGCTGAATAACAGCTCACTAAAACACCACCAGGGCCAGCTTCAAGTGACTGAGTGCAATGTGGGCCCTGAGGGCCTCCACACTTGCCTGCTGTTGCTATCTTCAAGTCATTAGCATTTTTAAATAAGGGACCCTCATTTTCAGTTCTACTCTGGTCCTGGCAAATGATGTGGCTGTTTTCTGGCTAGTACCTAGCAATGAAAAGAATGCTTATGGATACTATTTGTGGAAGTTGAAATTGTCTCTAATAAGTGAAGAAATGAAGGCATAAAGGCACAAATGATCCAATCCTAATTTTCTAAAAGCAGAAATTTACAGGCATGCTAATAGACAGCCAGACAGAAACATACCAAAATGTTCGGCAGGTCTCTCTGAAGAAACAAGATTACACAGACGTGTCTCGTCTCCATTTCTTCTAAGTAGAGGGTGTGAACCTGCCTACTGCCTAACTGTTCAGGAAAAAGCAAAGCTGTAGATCACAGCAGAGATCCAGTCAGTCTGTCCATGCCTATAGTTGGGGTCAAGAGCCCTTCACCTGCAGAGTAGGTCTCTGCATAAACACAGGGTGATCGCTTGGTGAGGAAACCGAGTGTTGTTGAGGAGCTGTTTGAAGCCAAGGACTCATTTCTCTGTCTGCCTCCCCATCCCAAGCCTGGCACAGATGGCATCCAGTGCATGGCTTTTTGCCACATTTGGGACAAGAGAACATCCTTTGCCTGTTAGTCTCACTGGACGTGGGCTATACTGTATTGTCACCTGAGACTGGACTCTCTCAGGCTTGAGGCTACAAATGTGCCCCAAGTGAGTCTCCAAATCAAGGAGAGGAGCCACAGGTCTTCCTGTGCCCCCTACTCACTGTGAACCCCCTCCAGGAATGAGACCAGATGTATGCCTGTGCAGAGTGGTGCACACCCATCTGCACCTGCCTCCTTGTGCTGTGTCTGTGTGTGTGCTCATGTCAGTGAGCGCAGGCGCACATGTGCTGTGGCATGCGTGCGGAGCTCAGAGAACAACCTCAGGTGTCTGTTCTCACCTTCCACCTTGCTTTAGGCGTGGTCTCTCTTGTTCGCTGCTGTTTATGCTAGGCTCATCGGTCCACTGGCTTCAGGCAGTTCTGTCTACCTCCCATCTGCTGCTAGGGTCACAGTGGGATTGCAGACATGTGCACTATCACATGTGGTTTTTTAATGTGAGCTCTGGGGATCCAAACTTAGGGCATCAGCTTGTGCATCAGGCACTGTGCCTTCTGAAATGTCTAGCCAGCGTGTGTGTGTGTGTGTGTGTGTGTGTGTGTGTGTGTGTGTGTATACACATGTGCAGGAGCATGTACATATGTGTGTGCCTGTGTGTTGAAGCCAGAGGTCAACCTTGAGAGTCACTCATCAGGAGTGCCATTTACTTTTGTGTTTCTCCTCCTCCTCCTCCTCCTTCTCCTCCTTCTTCATTCTTCTTCTCTTCCTGATCCTCCATCTTTTGTTTGATCCCCATTAGCCTGGAGTTCACAGATTAGGTGAGGCTCCCAAGGATCTTCCAATATCTGTCTCCCTAGTACCAGTATCCTAAGCAAAGATTAGCACCAGCCTTTTACGTGACTTTTGGGCCTCTAATTCATTCTACTTTTGAAACAGACCCATCTCCCGGCATTGCAGGCTCATCTCAACAGCAGAGGGCAGCCGTGCACAGCAAGCCCAGAGATGGGGTTGGTGCGCCTTAGAGAGCAACAAAGAGAAAGGGGACTTGGGCCTCCAGTGGAGGGTCCTCCCTCCACCCCACTGCCCAGATTTGTAGATGTCCTGATGTGACACTGGTTGTGGCAGAGAAAACAAGAACAACAGAACCTGAGCTCTCAAAAGCCAGGGCGTGAGAGTCAGTGCCCTCGTGACAGGTGGTACCGAGGGGACTCAGTGCATGTTAAAGACATGCAGCGAGCAAGGGTGAGCAGAGAGAGCCCTTCCCGCCGCACGAGGAAGCAGGGTTCATGGCGAGGACTACCTTCCCTTATGGTATGGATATATATCTGAAAGAAGGCGGGTGCGGTATGCGGAAGATGTCCTGGCCATGTCTGTTCACCCAGCTAAGGTCCTGTTAACTGTAGGCACTGAATCCCTGGTCATGCTAGGGAGACTAGACTGAGCTCCCATTCTTTGGAGTCCTGCCTCCCTCATGTCCCTGGGTGGGTCCTGACTGCTCCAAGGAAAGAGAAACACCTCAGGAATCGCCTGTCTTCTCATCTCAGCTTCTGGAAGGGGACTCCATGCCCTGTGAAGATGTGAAGGCCCAAGCATGGGATGTGGGGTTGCGGTGTATCAGATCAAGGGCGGCCTGAAGGCTGGTCTCTGGCAGGATGGGAGGACTCGGCACACAGTTCAGGTCCTGAGTACTTGCACCTTAAACTATCCCAACCTATGCCTTGACCTCAAGAACCTGTCTCCTACAGGCTACCCTTTCTTCTTTGGAGCCCATCCCAGTATCTCTTCCTTCCTGGCCTCCCCCTCCTTAACTTACTGCTAGCCTCCTAAGGAGTCTGGTTTGAAATGCCAATGACCATAAGGCCTTTAAAAAGAAGCCACGTAGCACAGTGGAAAAGGGAACTTCAGAGCCCCACTGACCTATGGCCTGAAAATCCAGATAAACAGCAAGTCTTTTAACCTGGCCCACATACAGAAGATCCGAGTTCACAAAGCAAGCTGCAACCATTGAGACTGAGACTTGGCATAGAGAGACAGGAGGCTGTCGGCTAACCCCTGCAGCTAGTTGTGGATATCTGAGGTCATTCTCCCCGTGAGGTGAAGGCTCTTTGTGGGCATGGGTGCAGCTTTGCAGGTATTGCAAGATGTTGAATGACTGAACTTTCCAGGGATAAGCAGGGGTTTTCTCACAGTCAAGGTCAGGGCCAGGCCCTGCTGGTGTACCCCTAACCAGTGCTCAGCCCCAACCTTCCCAATCCCCTCTCTCAGTACTACCATAGTAACATTTTTTTCCTTCCTAATTGCCCTTTTAAATGGAATGTATGAAGGTTTTCATAAATTTTAAAACTGATCCGCACATTTTAATAAAAACATGTGCGGGTGGGCTACGAATTTTCTACACTAAAATTGCCATAAGCGCATCTTAAATTATTGAGGTCAGGGGCCTCCCTCTCCTTCAGTCCTGGAGATGCGGGGAAGCTGCTTTGCCAGATCTGACTACTGTGTTTCCTGTTTTGGCAGACCACGGTGAGCTGGGATGGTGACAAGCTCCAGTGTGTGCAGAAGGGCGAGAAGGAGGGGCGTGGCTGGACCCAGTGGATCGAGGGTGATGAGCTGCACCTGGTAGGTTCCACGGTAGGCACCCAGGCTGTGTCCTCAGAGGCCCTTACTCCATGGAGGAGTGAATGGACACTGGGAAAGGGCACCATGGCTAGACCGTTGGCTCCCTTCTGGAGAAGATGCCTCGGTGACTCAGAAAGCCATACATTGTGTTTTAGAGGTCTAAGGCTGACTCAAGAAGGTCCAGCCGTGGGGAGCAGGTGGAGAGGCATTTGGTGGTACTGGCCGCTGGAAATGCCTTCTGTTCTCTGGAAATGAGAATCAGCTTCCTATTTTGGTGGTGAAAATGTGGAACTCTGAGAGGCTCGCTTGCACGTCCCTTTGCACTTCCACAAAGCACAAAGCCAACCTTTGCTTTCAGATAACATATATGTGCCCTGTGCAAAACCAGACAAGAGCAAAGCAGAATTCAGCTGGAGAATGTGATCTCAGCTTAGGCCAGGGGCCAAGAAAGGACCATTCTCTACCATGAGCCTCAGGCGGAAGCCACTTCTACTCTTATCTTCTGCCTGGGAAAAGCAAGCACAAAGACCTGGGTCCCTGCAAGCTAACATGGCCGGTATCCTCTGAGGGGGAAGTCCCTACCACTACTCCACCATGGAACTCCCCTTCTACAGAATGAGCCTGGTCCAGATGACCTTGAGCTTAATCCTGGGCCACTTGCTGGGTGCCTTGGGGAGGTTCCCAGCTATCCTCATCCTCACCTCATAATGCCATCTTGCTCTGGGCTCTGCAGCTGTGAGGGTGTGAGTTGCAAGGAGACAAGGCCAGCTGCATGGAGACTGTTCTGCGCGGTCCACCCTCTACTCAGGATCCACCCTGGGTCTCTGTTTGCTTCGCTGCAAAAGGGGCAGATATGATCTCAGTGTCCCCTCACTCGGCAGCCCTGCGGCTCTATGCCACAGGCTGCAAATCAGGGTGCAGAGGGTTCTATGAGGTTTCACTTTGATTCTCAGAGGGTTTCAGGAGTCTTCAGTCAGCACTTAAACTCTAGTAAATGTCACACAACTGTTCAGTTTCCCAGCCCTGCTTCCCAACAACTAGGAAGACACAGACTTTGATTGCCGTTGTCAGCCGGCGAGAGTCTGCTGAAGCTGCCCCAGTGGGCAGATATTGGACTGTCTTGGTTGTTCATAGAATTGCTTGGGTCACCTCACTCAGGATGATCTTTTCTAGTTCCTTCCATTAGCCTGAAATTTTCATGCTTTCCTTGGTTTTAATAGCTGAGCAGTATTCCATTGTGCAAATGTACCACAGTTTCTTTATCCATTCTTCGACTGAGGAACATCCAGGTTGTTTCCAGATTCTGGCTATTACAAATAAAGCTTCAACTAGGAAAAATCATCCTGAGTGAGGTAACCCAGACCCAGAAAGACACGCGTGGTATGTACTCACTTAAAATGAGTACTTATAATGAGGAATGCATACTACATTCCTCAGACCTAAAGAAGCCAAATTACAAGGAGGACCTTAGGGAGGATGCTTAATTCTCATTCAGAAGGGCAAATGGAATAGGCACCAGAAGCTATTGAAGAGAGGGAACAGGATGGGGACCTACCACAAATGTCCTCTGAAATACTCCACCCAGCAGGGGGTCGATGCAGACTCTGACACTCACAGCCAAACTTTGGGCAGAGCACAGGGAGTCTTATGGAAGATTTGGGGGATAGAAGGACCCGGAGGGGACAGGAGCTTCATAAGGAGACCAACAGAGCTAACAAATCTGGGCTCAGAGGGGCCCACAGAGACTGGTACACCAATCGAGGACCATGCATGGAGAGGACCTAGACCCTCTGCACAGATGTAGTCTAAGGCAGCTCAGTCTCCATGTGGGTCCCCTAATACGGGGGAAGAGGGGCTGTTTCTGACAGGGACTCTGTTGCTTGCTCTTTGATCACTTCTTCCTGGCAGGGCCACCTTGTCAGGCCACAGAGGGAAAGGATGCAGGCAGTCCTGATGAGACTTGGTAGGCTGGGGTCAGATCATAGGGGAAGAGGGCTCCACATTTCTGAGGACTAGGTGAAGGGGGAGGGGAAAGAGGGAGTGACGGGGGTGGGGGAGACAATAAAGATGTAATGTTAATAAATTAATAAAAATAAAGTTTTAAAAAGGAAAAAAAAAAGAACTACCTAGAAGGCAGGCTCCACCCACTAAGATACTGGCAACTCAGTCATTATTTACAAGCTCTGGTAATTCCAGTGGATAGCCCAGGCTTAAATCCTGTACCACTCTGAAGCAACCTAGTGAACCATGCCTCAGAGCCCAAGTCTTTCTGGCCTTGGCACAGACCATCCCAGGCCTAAAGGGTCCTATAGCTCTTTGGCTTTTTAAGGGAGTAAGGAGAGGGAAGCCATCACTGGCTCCTACTGGTCAACTTAGAGTCACCCCCTCTCCCAGCCAGCTCTGTCTATAGGAATCAGAGAAGCTGATCTCTGTGGACCCCATTCCATCAACTTTCAAAGGAACTAGTGGAGCTCATAGGGAACACATTTAGCCATTGACTGTGTTCCAAGTCCCTGTCCAGAGATGCTCTGAGCCTCAAGTGTAGCACTGCTTTAGCTACTAACCAATGTCTTTATCATTCCAGGAGATGAGAGCAGAGGGTGTAATCTGCAAGCAAGTGTTCAAGAAAGTGCACTGAGCAGCCTGAGTAGATAACCTTGGTCTTAAGGAACAAGCAGAATGGGCTTGTGGTCAGGAGCTCCCTCTGCCTGGTGTAGAGCTGAAACACATGGCGGCCCAGGTATCTGCTGGCAAAGTCTCTCTCTCTCTGCCTTGTCTCTTTTCCTTTTCTCAAAATGAAGCTACCCCCAATAAAGGTGATCTCTGTTTAAGACCTGTGTTTTGGAGAAATTCCACATTCACCTGCCCTTGTTTTTTCTCCAGGGCCTCCAAGGCCTGTTTTTCCCGATGCCTCCCTTGGGTAAGGGGAGAAACTCTGCAAAGATTTCATCCTGAAGATACAGCTATGCATCTTTCTTTCCCCCAGAACCACAGCTTATCTCTGTACTGTGCATGGTTTGGTACCCAGCATGTGAGTGTTAAGTACTTTCCACATCACTTGTCCAGTCCAAGCCACAGTGTAGTGATGCCACAGAAGCAAGAGGCACTGAGAGCCGAAAGAGGGCTGCATAGCAGAATCTGGCTTCACATGTGCATGTACACCCAGGAGATGCTCCAGTGTTAGCTATGAAGGACATGGGAATGGACGGGGTTTTCATCCAAAGCTGGAATGAGGTGACCCCTAAGCAAAGGCAGCTGCTGATTAGCCTTGACTTCCACCTGCCCACTGATGGGCTGATGCCACGCCATTCTCACCATTCTACATGAGCCATAACCTTCAAATCCCTCTAGAAACGGGAAATCAGCCTCAGCTCCACACTCAAGTGTAAGTGATTGCTGGCTGTGTGCCACCGTGGCTGGCTGTGACACCATGGTTAGCTGTGCCACCTTTGCTGGCTGTGCCACCATTGCTGTAAGAAACTTAGAGAAGGGGCTGGAGAGGTGGCCCAGCAGTTCAATGCTTATTGCTCTTTCAGAGGACCCAGGACATGTCCTAACACAAACATGGCAGCTCTTTACCACCTGTAACTCCAATTCTGACCACCTGGGGCTCCTGTACATACATGGTGTGTGTATGTGTAGAGAGTATATACACATACATATTCCGGTACATAAAAACACATAAAGTTAAAATTTAAAAAATAAATATTTAGCTGGGCTTGGTGGCACACGCCTATAATCCCAGCACTTGGGAGGCAGAGGCAGGTGGATTGCTGTGAGTTCGAGGCCAGCCTGGTCTACAAAGTGAGTCCAGGACAGCCAAGGCTACACACAGAGACCCTGTCTCAAAAAACCAATAAACAAACAAACAAATAAATAAATATTTAAAAGAAACAGGGAGACAACTGGGAGATGTGGCTGTGTGTGAGAGTGCTTGGCTAGCATCCATAAGATCGTAGGTTCTACCTAGGAGGACAGAGAGAGCACATCAACACTGGAAGGGGAGTAAGGAGAGAGAAAATAACTGAAATAAAGAAAGTCTCACATGGAGGACCCCTTGATTAACATCCACCCAGGAGTCACATGCAAAGTTCAAGTCCCAGCTTCACCCTTCACAGGGCAACTCCACACTCGTCTGGACCTTGCTTGCTTCCATCACAACACCTGCCTTGCCTCCATAGGTGGGGTGTGAGGTCTGCAGACCGACGGGCACCAGAACATTCTGACTTGACTACATGTTAGACAGCCACCTAGAGAATTACTCCTCCTCCCTCTCCCCTCCCCGTCTTCCTTCTCAACCACCTCCTCCATGCCCACCAAGCCCTGGTTACGCTGGTATTTTTGTTTTGTTTTGTTTCTTTTTATTTCTTTGAGAATTTTATTCAATATAGTTTTATCATATTCTTTCCCATCTCCAAACTACTCCCAGATCCTTCCCGACTCCACCTACCCAACGTTATACTCTTCCTCTTAAAATGGGAAAGTAAAGATGGTAAAAGAACTCCAAAGTCGCTCACTCTCTGCACACTGTCCAGTTGTGGGTCTCTGTGTTAATTACCATCTACTGCAAGATGAAGCTTCTCTGATGAGAACTGATCTATGGGTATACCAATCTGTCATTAGGTGTTGCTCTATGGCTATGTTTAGTAGACTAATACTAGGTTTTCCCCTAGGCCTATGACCTATCTAGTCTCAAGTTCTTGGACTTATTAATGATACAGATTTCATCTTATGGAGTGGGCCTTAGATCTGATCAAAAAGTGACTGGTTACTCTCCTAACATTCTTGCCACTGTTGTACCACTAGGCATATCTTGCAGGTAGGTCTCAATTATAGCTCTCATAGGGTTGGTATCTGGGGGTCAGATTGCCCTACTGGCAAATCTTCCAGTTGAGTACCAGCTAGGTTTCCGCATGTTCTATGCCATAATTATGAGATGTCTTCAGCAATAGGATTTCCCATCATATTATGAAGGGTAGCATGATCAACAGCCCATAGTGTCTGAGCAATCCACGGGACCCCTTTAGACAATGATTAAAAATATGAAACCTATTCCTACTACTAGGGGTTTTATTTGGTAGCATTTGGTGTCTTGTTGGGGTATTGTCTCCCGTATGTATATGGTGGCTCCACTTACATTCCTTGCACATAGGTATATATTTTAGGAAGCTTCTTCTATATTAGTAGGTTTCAGTCTGGCTTTTCAAAGGGCCTCTACCTTGCCCTCAAATCCCCTACTCTCTTTAGTCTTTCTGTTTTAGTTTCCCTTTCATCCCTGTATGAAGACATAGTCTATTTTCCCTTATTTGAAAGAGCCCTTCCTCACCTATGGTCCCTCACTGGCTCCCTAACCTCTGTGAGTATTCTGAATGGAACACACATATCTAAATAATAAAAGCTAACATCCATAGATAAGAGAAAACATGCAGCGTTTGTTTTTCTGGGTCTGGGTTATCTCACTCAGAATAATTGTTTCCAGCCTCATCCATTTACCTTCAGCTTTCAGAACTTCAGTTTTCTCAACAGCTGAATAATATTACCTCGTGTAGAGGTCTCACATTGTTGTTAACCGTTCACACCACAGGTTCCCATACTGCCTCAGGTGTCCATCGCTTGATGAACAGCTTGGCTTTTTCCGATTCCTGGGTATTATGAATAGAGCAGCAATGAACATGGACAAACAATTATCTCTTTAGTAACATGAGAAGACCCCGGGGAGTTCTTATATGCTCTGTACCCAGTCTGTTCCCAGAGACAGTTCTGTCTGCGCTATAGCAAACACCAAGAGTCTTTAGTTTTTAAAGCTCCCAGGTGGTTGTGCACACCATCAGAATTGAGAGCAGCTGTCCTGGACCAGGGGTTTCTGATGGGTACCTCAGCCCTACTCTCACCCTGGGGCCTCCAGCAATGTCTGGCATTATGATTTCAGGACTTGGACAGAAAGTAAGCATCCTACAGGACACATGACAAAGATTTATGCAGATGAAAATCACACTAACAAGGTTGAGAAAATGCCTCAGTCAAGCACTAGGGGGAAAAAAAATTTTTTTTTATCAGTGTTGCCAAAGGAAGAGAAAGCCTAGACTTGCCTGTGCTGTGGGACATCCCTTTGTTGATCAGCCTGTTTCTGTCCCCATCAGTAAAGAATTTAGGCAGGGCTTCTTGAAAAGACCATTCATCCACACACAGACACTTCTGAAGGCCTGTTATGTGTACCAGCCGATGACTGAGCGTTGCACCCGCTGGGCAGTCAGAAGTGGTTTAAACATACTACCCCATACTACCTCAGGTATGGAGACCTCTCTCCATGAGTCCTCCCTCCCAATACATAAATGCTGTACCCAACAATTAAGTCCTGATGGTACAAGTGCATGTAGGAATTGTGGCCCTAATTTCAGGAGCTCTGGGCCCATGAAGACCCGCTGTTATTCTCACTGACCAGCCTGAAGGCCAGGACTCGTTCTAGTAGGCAGTAGGGAGCCAAGGAGGCTTTAAATCGAGAAAGTGACCTGCTCGGGCTTTGAAAATAATTGTCCTGGCAGCCATTCTCTCAGTAGTAATAAAAAACAAGTGAAGAATAGCACTTAGGAGTTTGGCACAGGACAGGCATATTTAACTCAAAGTTCACCTGCCGCCAAAGAAATGCACGTGTGAAGCAGAGGACAGTGTGTCACATATAAACCTGTAACCACAGCAACAGGCCTGGCTTTAATGTTGTTCTTCATTTTCACAGCACGATTTCCAGCCCTGCCACCTGACCAACATGTGAGTGTCATTGTCACAGGGTACACAGAGGTTCTCAATCCTTTGGTGCCTAAAAACACATCCAAGTACTTGCAATAGAGTCACCCCAAATCTCCAAAGCATGACCACAGCACTGTGACACCCCATAAGGGTTGTCAAAAGATAAGGCTTGACTGGTACTATGAGTTGTGGAGAAAGTTCCCCACATTTTACCAGTCCCTGGGACAATTCCCTCAAAAAGTATGGAAATTTGAGGCTACTTTTGACACAAGGGTTACAGTCTTTACACGAGTGCTCTAAGCAAGACCATCATATGATCATAGCCTTAAGAAATAAGGTTGCCTGTGCACTGTCAGAGGAAGGATGCTGAGGCTAGCCTGAGCTGTGCAGACCCTGCTGAAGACAGGCCGGGATGGCTGAGCTCTGACTCCTCATATCCTGGGCTTGGGTCCCAGCCCTGCTCTTTCCTAGTTCTGTGAGGTGAAAGAATTTGGGCAAGCACACTGTGCCTCAGTTTATTCATCTGTCAGTCTGACCTCACAAGTCCTCCAAGGCATGTTATATTTAAGGGAATCTAAGATAGGTGGATGGATGGATGGATGGATGGATGGATGGATGGATGGACAGACGGACAAACAGTAAGTAGGCTAGTATTTGCCTTTGTGTCCAGCACATAGAAGCCAACTTACTGAATTTAAGCAAACAAAAAAGACCAAAGATGCCCTCACAGTTAAGGTAAGAGTAACAGTTTGCCCATAGGTATGTGACTAAGGAGGACCTGAAGCACAGGGCAAGCACTGTGAGCACAGAAGTCAGATGGGAACCCCTGCCCCTGCCTCAGCAATAGAAGGGAGGGTTGGAACTCAGAGCCTCTGTTGTACATACATGGACGCACATGCACACACACACACACACACACACACACACACACACACACACACAGGATGTGGGCTGGAACCCTGGAGCTGCTGACACAGACAGGTGTCCTGCAGTTGCAGGGATAGTTAGAGGGTAAACTGCAGGACCCCTCAAATGTCACTCCCAGGGAGCCTTAAACCTTCTTATAAGTGTAGTCTGACAAGGTGAATCCCATGCACTTCTCTGGAAGCCCTAATTTATAAACTGTCTCAATCAACTAGGGTACCAAGACTGTTTCTAACAAAAATAAACTAAACACTCATGAACAAAAATAAGCTCAACACTAACTCTGACCAAACTAAGCCCAACCCTGAATGTCCCTTATCTATGCCAACAGTGATGGGATCAGTCCCCGGCATGCCATGCCACCCCTCTCAAATACCCCAACCTTCCACAGCCCTTCTCCTATAAGGGCTTTGCTATGTCCTCAGCCCTGCCTCGTGGTCCTCCGGCTTGGAGTCTGCAGAGCTGCCTGAGCAGATGGAGCATGAACCCGTAAGATGCAGGAATGGCCGTTCCTTTCTGGGCCTTGAGACAAGGATAAGACTTGTCTTCCTATTGTCAAGAACGGGGTCGATTTGCTCTGATAAAGACACTACGGATGACTTTCCCCTCTCACTCCAGTGACAGCAACAGACCCTACCAGACCTGCAGAGATGAGCCCAGAGCTTCTCTCTCCCCACATCAGCACCCCAAATACCCTCTTGTTTAAGCTCTGAATTTCCCAAAGTAAAACCTGATCATTGCCCCATTTTGAGGCAACTCTAAGAGAGGACCGCTTGGTTTTGCCAAAATTAAAAATGTGGATTATTTAAAATAATTATCTATAGCAAATTAAATAGCTTAACAAAGAGAGAGACTGTGTAATAGAATTAATAGTCCACGATGATGAAAGGGTTATAAGACATTCAGGTTAATGCTGCCCCGGGACAGTCAGGCCTCACCATAGCGCACAAAGTTACAGAAAATAAATGACCTTCGCCTCTCTGTTTCTGAACCCTTCTTGTTCAACTTTATTTAGAGACTGTGTCAACAATTAAAAGGTCGTGAGTAAATGTCTGGGCCAGAGAGTTCCTTTCTCTACTATCGCTTGTCATATAGGAAGCCCTTGTGTGAACTCCTAAAGCTCGACTCTCATACTTCATCAATTTTATTTTGGCTATACTGGGGATGGAGCCTGTGGCCTTACACTAAGCAAGCATTCACTCTGCCCAGCTACATTCCAGCCCTTTCTCTTTTAAACATTTTATTTTGAGGCAGGGCCTCACTGAATTTCCTGAGCAGGTCTTAGATTTGTGATCTGCCAGCCTTGGCCTTCTGGGTTAGAAAACTGCTCCACCTCTCTTTAACATTGCTTGTACTTAATAAGTATACATATTTATTAGGTATGGTGTCATAGTTCAATATGGGAAGATAGCATGTGGTGATCAAACCCTGGTAATGAGTGTATCTATTGCCAAAAAATTCAGATTCTAAGTAGCTAGGATGGCACCCTTGTGGCTGTCATGGATACTGTTTGTACTGGTGGTGGATGCTGAGTTGTACTGCAGTGTAGGCTGTTCTGCTTCCTCATATGTAGCCTTCACTCTGAAGAACTATGAGAAACCAAGAATCTATAAGTTCCTTTTCTACTTCTGGGTTCTGCTTACAGTAATGAACAATGAATGTGAGTAGGATGTGGTGGTTCTTACCTGCTATCCCAGCACTCTGGAGACAAAGCTGAAAGGATGCCAGCAATTCAGGGCTAGCCTGGGCTACATAGACATCCATCAACAAAACACTGAATGCTACATCTCTTGTAGGTACCATCTCATAATGCCCTGCCTTCTTCTCTGAGAGAAACCTCACACATACCTTCCTATTCTCCCAGAACAAGGAGAGGCAGTGTAGCCACAGCTGTACTTCCTCACTTAGCTCATCAACCAAGAAGGGCTGGACAGAGCTAAATGAAACCCAATTCATGAGTGCTCTTTAGGGGACCAGTTCCTGGGAACTGAGATCCAAAGTCACTGACCAGCCAGGTATGGTGGTACCCACCTTTAATCCCAGCACTCTGGAGGCAGAGGCAGTCAGATCGCTGTGAGTTCAAGGGCAGCCTGGGCTACAAGGCGAGTCCAGGACAGTCAAGATAAAAGAGAAACCCTACCTCAAAAAAAAAAAAAAAAAAAAAAAAAAAAGTTTCTGGCCAGACTCTGCTGCTGAACCATGGGTCTGGGTATAGACATGGGAGACAGGTGAGAGACACGTTTTGCAGTTTGCTTGTGACAGTCTTTGGTCATGCTAATTGATGCTTCCCACTGAAGACACAAGGAACTATTCTTGTGCTCTCCCACCACATTTCTCTTTCCTGTGTAAGCCAGTTACTTTGAACTAGAAGAATCTATTGAACAATAGTTATTCACTTGGAAATTAATCATGTGCTGCCTGAACTTCCTTATATGGTTGTCTCAGGTATGGCTGTTGTTTTCATAACACTTATTATGGGTAAAACATACAATAAACATATGGTTATAATTTTGTTTTATATATGTGTGTGTGCATGCACATGTATAACAGATTTTTTTACCCATAACCATATAATTCTCTGTGCCAGCCAGCCACACTGACTTTACCATCATAAAACATCCTTAGCCACCTTTATGAAGTAATTATATCAATTTTTTAAGTCATGGCAAATGTGATAACATCAACATGGTTACCTGTAAAGAGAAAAGTTAACGAGCCAGGAGGAAAGTGACACTTGGCTTCTACTTTCCACTTTATATCATGTTGTATTATTTATTATTTTAAGATGGAGACATATTCATTTTATGACTAGGAAAAGCTAATGACTCTTAATGAGTTGATGGATTGAACTGCCGCTCGTCCATGGCTGCTAATGTCATGAAGCGGAGAGGCAGCTGAGTGAGTGTGAGAATACTATGTAGTGTAGCTGGGGACCAAGGACCAGGACGGGTAAATGAGGATTGTGGAGAAGGGATGGAGAAGAAGGAAGCCTCCATGATTTAAAATACTTTGCCAAGCTCTTCTGGGCTGGAGAGATGACTAAACGGTTAAGGGAGCTCGCTGTTCTTCCAGAAATCAACTCTGAACCCAATGAGACTATGAGTCCAGAAAAACACACACAGAAAGTTCAAGGACAGAGGGACATCTTAAAGGACATTACGGAGAAGCAATCAGTAACAAGCAGGAGACTCCCCAGAACACATAACCTGCCACTTCAATGGGTAAGCTATGGGAAACAGAGTAAGATATGACTACCCTACAGTCTAAGGGGACTCAGGAGAGACCAGAGCTAATTACACTATTTGGCCCTTATTGAATCCCAGTACAAACAAGCAAACCATAAAAACAAAATAAATCAAAACAAACAAAATTGTATCATTGGGGGAATGTGTAAACTAGTTGGGTATTTGCTACCACTGGAGATATGGCTACGTTTCTGGTGTGATCATAATGGCAAAGCAATACTTAACCAATTAAGGAGCAGGATTTCTTTAAAGATCCTTGGGAAGGGGTGGCTAGGGATCAATGGCTCAGGGGCAGAGTGCCTGCCTCTCATGCACAAGGCGCGGGGTTCAACCCTCAGCACAAGCAGAATAGCAGCAACACAAGAGATATTGAGGAGGAAAGGAGTAACAGAAAAATAGACAAGCCAAGACCGTGATGATGAGGTGGTGAGTGTTCAAGCAGGGTCTATGCAATCCATCCAACTATCATGTCTGTAGCAGCAAATACTTGACTTAATCAATGATGATGATTATGATGATGATGGTGGTGGTGGTGGTGGTAACCTAATTAAAGGATGGTGTGTGTGTGTGTGTGTGTGTGTGTGTGTGTGTGTGTGTGTGTGTG
>OU015755.1:23305621-23321675 GCA_907169655.1 Acomys percivali | reverse complement strand
GTGTGTGTGTGTGTGTGTGTGTGTGTGTGTGTGTGTGTGTGTGTGTGTGTGTGTGTGTGTGTTGCCTATTTTATTTGGGTTCTTATATCCATCATAATCCTTTCCAACACCCCAACACCAGGTAGGAGAGACAGAAGGTTAGTGGGGACAGGGGGCATTGAGATCTCTTTAGACTACTTCCTGCTTATTAAAGTCGTTGAGTTCCTTGGGGAAAGTCCAATCTTTGTGTTGTCCAGATAGCTTCCATTTCTTCTTATCAGCTCTTTTCTCATGATCACTTGACAAACAGGCAACAGAAACAGCAGGAGCAGAAACCAGCGAGAAAAACAGCCCCAACTCCTCTGCTGGGTTCTGATCTTTTTATACCCTCTCCAGAGCCACCAGCACTAAAATCAACTATCTTCAGCTGGCAGAATTACACCCTTGCCAGAGTGCACATGAGGCAAATAGTTGACGGCTGCGGGCAATCTGAAGCAGTCCCATATCCCACACGTGGGATTAAAACAAAAACATGTTTACATAACATAACTGGGTTTTTTAAGACACCAAAATTCTCACTACAAAGGACCTGGAGAGGTGGCTCAGCACTTGCTGTTACTGGCAGAAGACCAGAGTCTGATTCCTACCACCACCACCCACGTTGGGCCACTCACAGCTGCTTTTAACCTTAGCTACAGGACTCCAATGTCTCCTTACAGCCTTTGTTATAATGATTTTGTAAAATAAATATTATTACTCTTGGCCTCCTGCTGAGAATGGAATGTCTAAAGGGTTAAGTTACTTAAAATTATAGTTACATGTGCTAAAGTTGTGTTTTCTACCTAATCATTTTCTTCCTTTTTTTTTTTTCACTCAGCTTTTATGATGAAGGATTCTTTGGCATATAGAGCAGTAAGAAGATGTTTGTGAGCACTAAGATTTTGCCTTAGAAGGCAATCTCCCTATTAGCCAGAGAAAGACTTCTCAAGTTGATATTCATTTTTTTTGTTTTGTTTTGTTTTTTTGTTTTTTGAGACAGGGTTTCTCTGTGTAGCCTTGGCTGTCCTGGACTCCGTTTGTGAACCAGGCTGGCCTTGAACTCACAGCGATCCGCCTGCCTCTGCCTCCTGAGTGCTGGGTTGATATTCATTCTTTAACATTAGAAGAATCACACATCCGCACCCCACCAGCAATGCCTAAGACTTCTAGGATGGAATTTGACACTCACCACACTCACTGCCCGACGCTTACATCACTCCAACATGGACACTGAGCATGCAAGGTAGCAGTTAGGGACGGGAGCAACGCAGCACCAGGACAGATGGGTTAATGAGGAACGTGGAGAAGGCATGGAGAAGGGAGCCTCCTCGGATTTAGAATGCTTTGCCAAGCTCTTCTGGGCTGGAGAGATGACTAAATGGTTAAGAGATCTCGCTGTTCTTCCAGACAACTGAGTTTGAGTCCCAGGACCCACCTTGAGTGGATCACAAGCTCTTGGGACTCCAGCTTCTGGTAGTCTGAAGCCTTCTGCCTCCATAGAGCCCTAAACACATATCACACACACACACACACACACACACACACACACACACACACACACGCCAGTCTTTAAGTAGCTTGAAATTCAAAGGCCTGATATGACCCTTGAATACAGACTATGGACTTGAAGCATGGGGGACATGTGACACCTAAGGCTAGGTTATAAAAAGATACTTCTCCCTCCTTGCTCACTCACTTAAGCCATTTGATCTGCAGGAAGGTAGCACTGGGTCATGAGGACATTTAGGGAGTAGTTAGGAAGCCCCCATTAAGAACACTGAGGTGGACGTCGGGCATGGTGGCGCACGCCTTTAATTCCAGCACTTGGGAGGCAAAGGCAGGTGGATCGCTGTGAGTTCAAGGCCAGCCTAGTCTACAAAGTAAGTCCAGGACAGCCAAGGCTACACAGAGAAACCCTGTCTTGAAAAACAAATGAACACTGAGGTGTGTGTCATCCTCCCTACCCTAGTCTCTGAGGCATCTTAAAAGTAGAGACCAGATCTACATAGGCTTTTTTCATTTCCAACCTTAGAACAGCTGTCTGTTATTTTCAGCTAAACAAACAACAACAACAACAAATGCACGCCGATGAAGTCAAATTGATCACACGAACAGGTGTGATAATAGAAGCAGTTTCGTAACAGCCTCAGGGAACTGAGAAGTCCCCAGTGTCTCTTCATGTGTAGTAATATCCTGCTCAGTGCCAGAAGAGCTGCTAGGCCATTTCACTGGAAGTGCAACATCAGGGCCAGATGCAAAGGGAGCATCCCAGATATCCAGTGGTAGCTGATGGGACAGAGGCTTCCAGAGGACCTCCTGCAAGCTACGAAGGGATTTGGAAGGTAAGGGGAGATTCTTAGCAGGCACAAACATACAGCACCAGATGACACTGGGGCTAGTCATCAGGGGACCAGAGGAGGAGGAAATAACTTACAGAATGTGTTTCTAAGGAACCTGAAGCAGGGACTGGAGAGATGGCTCAGTGGTTGAGAGCACTGACTGCTCTTCCAAAGGCCCCGGGTTCAATTCCCAGCACCCACATGGCAGCTCACAACTGTCTGTAATTCCAAGATTTGACACCCTCACACAGACACATATGCAGGCAAAACACCAATGCACATAAAATTAAAATAAATAAAATTTAAAGAACCAGAAGCAGAGCCAGGTGTGGTGGCAGACCAGTGTGATCCCAGCCTTCAGGAGGGAGACATGAAGGTCAAAAGTTCAAGGTCATTGTTGACTAGACTGGTGTAGGGGAAGGGGACAGCCTGTCTCATAAATTAAAATGTTAAAAACAGAACCTGATAATGTGATCTGGGACCTTCCTTGACATCTCAGACCCTGTGGGGAGGGATGAGGACAAGAGACTTCAGAAATGGACTGTGTGGGGCTGGGGAGATGACTCAGAGGTTAAGAGCACTGACTGTTCTTCCAAAGGTCGTGAGTTCAATTCCCAGCAAGCACATGGTGGCTCATAACCATCTATAATGAGATCTGGTGCCCTCTTCTGGTGGGCAGACAGAACACTGTATACATAATAAAAAAGAAAAAAGAAAAGAAAAAAAGAAAGAAAGAAAGAAAGAAAGAAAGAAAGAAAGAAAGAAAGAAAAAAGAAAGAAAAAGAAATGGCCCAGGCCCATGGCACCACCTCCACTCCTCTCACAGAGCACGTGCCCTCTTCACTTTGCATTTGAGGCCCCTTGTGTTCCCCTGAAGCTCCTGAACTCAGACCTCCCTCCTGGAGTGAATGCGGGGAGCCCACACTGCATCTGTTATCTCCCCTGACAAATGGCCCTTCTATTTCCAGGAACTTGCTCTAACCATTTCTCCTACTAGAAGCCTTAATCTGATGACTCTCCTGACCTGCTCGGATTTGACTGGGATAGTACTATGGAAATCTTAGCAGGGAAGGGAGGATCCTGCCCACACATCCCTCTGCAGCTCCCTTTATTGACCCATCTTATTACCACACCACTTCCGGCAGACTTTTGCCAGCCAGACGGACCAGGTCAAATGCTGGTCCCCCCACTCCCTTCCTGCTTCCCCTACACACCGAGGACAGCTTTCTAGACTGCTCAGTAAGTTAATTAATACCCTGTACTTCACATACTGTGGTTATCAGCCCAACCTTTACCACCCTGTCATTTATGGTCCTTTTAAGAAAACACCAGATCAAGTTCAGAAATCTTCCTGCCACGCAGCAATAGGCAGGGACCTTTGGCCTCCAAAAGAGCCATCTCTGAGAGGATGGCCGCTCTTCAGGCGGGGTGGGCATTGCCTCACCTGTGGGTATTAAGATAATGCCTGGGAGGTCTTAAGAACACTTTGCTATTTTGCACTTTGGGACTCTGGACATTTTATAGCCCCCAATTAATAGTTCTCAAGGTTCTTGTCATTGACCGTAGCGTTCTTCAAGACTCAGCTAAAAGCTGCACCTAAGCAAAAACACATTTCTGTTAGCCTTGGATAATCTACCCCCAACTGACACCGTGCTGTTCTTAAATCCCATTCTTTCTGTGGTCTACCAAGTCCTATAAAGTTTTTTGAGTTAAATTATAATTTAAAAAGTAGCACTATAACTAGAAACTGATGTGAAGGGGAAATAAAAACATAGGAGAAAAATATCACCCATCTAGCGAAGAACTCATTCCCAAAATAAGTGAAGAATGCTTTAAGGTCGATGTAGGAAAACAGACAGTCCAGTTAGAAAATGGCCAGAAGACCTGAGTGGAAATGTCACCAGTGAATTTCTACCAGTGAAGGTATCAGGGAAGCAAATAACCACATTAAAAGGTGTGAAGCAACATCGGCCATTGGGAGAATCCGAACTAAAGCACTGTGACATAGTACTGCGTGCTTTCTCAGAATGGCTACAATTGTAAATGCTGATCAAGTCAAATCCTAGCAAGGATACAAAGGGTTTATTTTAGGCTATTCATGCATTGCTAGAGAGGATAGAAAATGGTAAAGGCTCTAGGAAAACGTTTCATAGTTTCTTTAAAACTCAACAGGCTTGCTCAGTGGATAAGAGCACTTGCTGCTCTTGCAGAGGACCAGGGTTCAGTTCCCAGCAGCCACCTGTACCCCTAGCTCCAGGAGAGCCAACACTCTCGAGGTCCACAAGGGCACACGGTGCACATACACACAAGCAGACATACACATGAATAAACTACACAGATGTAGTGTATATGTAAAATAGTTATTTATAACCAAGTTATCTATAATATCCAAAACCCAATGTCAAAATGTCTCTTTGCACATGAAAGACAGAACAAAATATGGTACATGAGGCACTGCATAACTGTCACCCAGAAGTAAAATAACAGCATGAGAGTGTTACAAGCCAGTAGCATTGCTGTGAGGGATGGCTCAGGCTGCCTTCCACAAGGCCTGACAACCGGAATTCTTTCTTCGGCATCCACGTGACAGGAGAGAACTGACTCCAGCTAGTCAGTTCTCTGACTTCCATAGTCATTATATTCATATCCATGTCATAACGTATTGAGAACAAGAGTGTGGTGTGTGTGTGTGTGTGTGTGCACTTTTGTTATGCTACATTTATATAGCCCTATCTAAATGGCAAATGTAAAGGGGACACATCTGAAGCTGTGAGGAATAGGGAAGGGGCAGTAGACAAATGATGTAAGAAAGGGGAGAGGGGCCCCATCATTATGGCAGGGGTTATACATCTGATTAAACATCATAACATTATACCTAAAGGTGTACAAATGAGAGCACACAAAAACCCAGTGAAATGTAAGCTCTGTGGTCCAGTTCACTGTATCCATCAGGCCAGCAGTGTCCTGGCTGTCAGCACGCTGTGGACTTACAGATGTGACTACCAGGGAAGCTAGCTGGGAGAATAAGGGATCTTTTGGTATTCTTTTTGTGGTTTTTTTTTTTTTTTATGCCTATAATTACTTGAAAATTATAAGAAGTTTTATAAACACTATAAATGTCTATGGTTAAACAGGGATCTTAAGAAATAAGTACAAATACTTGACAAAGTAAGAGAATGACTGAATTAAGGAATTAAGAGATGGCTCAGTCCAAAGTGTTTGCCACACAAACAGGAGGACCTGAGTTTGACCCCGAGTGCCAACATAAAGAGTCAGGTGTGGCAGTGCACACTTTAATCCTAATGCTGGAAAGGTGGAAATAAGCAGGTCGCTGCCACCCTGTCCAGTCTAGTCTACTAAGGGGGCCTCGGGTCCCAGTGAGAGATCTTTTTTTTTAAAGGGGAGTAGTTAGTTCCTGAGGAACACCACCAGAGATTGATCCCTGGCCTCTACATGCATGCACATACATGTGGTGTACACATTCTCACACATGCACACACACCTTGTACACAGGAACAACCCCACCCTCAAACACAAAGATATGAAAAGTTACAAAAGAGAAAGAAGCTGAAGAACAACAGGAGACAGAAACTGTAGATTTAAAAATTAATTAACCGGTATGTTAATGAACAATGTTGAAAATACAAATATATAATGAATCCAAACGTTAGATCTTCACAAATAAGAGGCAAGCCACTAGCTTACTAAATCATGACATAATGAGGAAGCCTAGAGCAAAAATTTGCAACTGGGATGGGGAAGAGAGAGGATAAACCCTAGGGAAACCAGTTTCCTTGCGTGAAATTGAGAGGCCTGTCAAAGAAGGAAGCTTCCTCACAAAACAACAGGCCAAACAGTTTTGAGTGCCTACTCTCACTAAATCTTCAAGGAGCAGAAAGTACCCTGACATGCACACACACACACACACATGAGTTTATTCTTTTAATTTTTATACTGTCGTTTTCTGACTCCTTCCCTAAAAGCCCATTTTAATACGGTTAGTATAGCATATTTACATTTTTTTAAAATGTAGTATAACTGTGGTTGATGGAGGTGGGGTCGGTGTGCATGCCATGGCGCATGTGCAGAGGTCAAAGATGACTTTGTTGGGTTCTCACCTTTTTGTGGGTTCCAGGGGTTGGGTTCAGGTCAGGAGACTTCTCAAGAAGCGGTTTTAGGGCTGAGCATGGTGGCACATGCCTTTAATCCCAGCACTGTGAGTTCAAGGCCAGCCTGGTCTACAAAGGGAGTCCAGGACAGCCCAGGCTAACAGAGAGACCCTGTCTTGAAAAGAAAAAGAAAAAAAGAAAAAAACAGAAGTGCTTTTACCTGCTAAGCTACCTCTCCCACCCCTAGCATAGCACGTTTGTACAAGCCATGCTTTGTGAGTGCGGCCACGTTTCCAGCTGTACAACCGTAGTGTGTTATAATGTCACGGTTCCCCACTCTGATCTGGCTGTGTTCATTCTTTCCCCTTGCTGTTCCTAGGCCTTTTCCTCAATCTTTAGTAAACCTGTTGAGTTTCTTCCATCAAGGTCAGGTAGGTTCCGCTTCCGTTTATTCCTCTGTAGATTTCCTGCCCTTGTGAGCAATTCCAGGTGTTTAGAAATCACTTCGGAAAGTGAATGTCCTGGCTGGCACAGGGCCATGCTGTTGATTTGGTAAATAGTTCAAATATCTGGGAAACTTCTTTAGTTCTCTTATTTGTATTACCCTCTTCTTGCTGTGATTTAAAAAAAAAAAATTATGAGCAAGGATCTACAGTTCCAGAGGGATAAGAGAGTCCATCCCAGCAGGAAGGGGTAAGAGTCTATCATGGCGGGGAGGCATAGCAACAAGCAGCAGGCAGAGTGGCCAGAGTAACAAACTCTGTGCTCACATCCTCAACCACAGGCATGAAGCAGAGAGAGCAAACAAGAAGCAACACTTTAACACTTTAAACACTCAACGCTTCACCTCTAAGTGACATTCTTCCAGCAAGGCTGCCAACTCCGAAACCTCCCCAACAGCGCCACCAACTGGGAGCCAAGAGTTCAAACACCAGAGCCTAAGGAGAACGTTTCTCACTCAAGCCACCACACTTAACCCTTATCAGTTTTAACAGATTCGGGACAGATTCTGATTGTTTCCTAGGTAAATAATAAATAATCATATAATATTAAATACTGACATTTTAAGTTTTTAGTAAATGCAAATAGCATGTAAAACAATCTATAAAAATAAAATGAAAGTTTGTAAATGTTTAAAAAAAATCTACTTCTGAAGAAGTCACTAAATAAAATGTCCATCTTACAAAATTCAATGAACATGTTTTGTAGGGGGAAATTATTGAGTTGTATATAACAAATGTATCATGTATCACAGACATTAAAGGGATTCAGAAAACTTGGGATAACTTTAAACGATTCTGTTCACAAAAAGGCCAGATACACACTGGACAGCACTGGCCTAAACATGACTTGATTCAGTGTTGTATTTTAAAGCAAAGGGTCTGTTGTCAATTAACACTTTAAACAACAATTGAAAAACATTTCTAATCAATATCATCAGGTAAAACACTACCAAGACCCAAATAAGTGCAGGAAAAAAAATCAACAGAACAATTTGTAACACTTAAATAGTGTGGGCTTGTTATTTTCTTAAAAGTGTAATATATGCAGAAATGAAGATGTTAATGAACCCCTAGGAACTGCATGTAAGGTATAAAGTATCTTTAGCTCCTATGTGAAACATCTCACTGGTACACATTCTGTTCTAGGGAAGACAGAGAGTGTTTTCTGATTTGACAGCTTCTTCTATTCAACCCTTCCAACCCTATTTATTTGGAGCATCTCTTTTTATAAGGTAAAAGATAAATCTTTGTAATTTGCCAGGAATCCTCTGGGAAATCTCAAAGCCTGTTTGAGATTTAAAGGATGCTCTGCAAGTTTTATTTAATTTTCTTCTATATCTCACACTTGATTTGTGGAAGACAAAAAAAAAAGTTGTCAGAGAAGATTTGGATTCTTGATTAGGAGAGAGAATGGGTGCTTGCGACGCAGTGTCTGGTCGCCTATTGAATCAAAGTGACAAGCAGATGTTTAAAAATAAACAGAAGGAAGTGAGATTGAAAAGAACATTGTTTCTTTTGCCTGAGGAATCCTTCTTCTTCTTTTTCTTCTTCTTTTTCTTCTTCTTTTTCTTCTTCTTCTTCTTCTTCTTCTTCTTCTTCTTCTTCTTCTTCCTCCTTCTGTTTTTCTTTAATTGTTTCTCTTCCTCCTCTTCCTCTCTTCTCCTTTTTCATATTAAAGGCTGTAAATCAGGACACAGACTCTAAAGTTGCCAAGGTCACCTGCAGGATCTTTGTTTTCTAGGCAGACTGTACACAGAGTGACCAAGTGCTCTGGCTTTCTCAGGACACCCCTAGTTCTCACACTGAGTGTTCAAGATCAGGAAAATCAGCAAGGTGGTCACCCTAGAAATAACAACCATTGAGAACGAAGAAAAATTCCACAGTGACACCTATGACCACATATGTTAGCCTAACGATTTAATTTAAAAAGCAAGAAAACAAAAAACATTTATACAGTATTAGTAGATGAAGACATTAATTAATAAAACAAGAAAGAAGCTCTATCAGAACTAAGTAAGTCAAGCAAAAAATTAACTTTATTTTTTGCCATGTTGATTGGGGCCAGAACCCAGAGCCTTGTTCATGCTAGGCAAATGTCCTATGAGCCCTACTAATGCCCTTAATAGTTCATAATGCCACACTTTAAGATTTTCAGATTTATTGTTAAACCTGGTAGAAGTCACTTTTTGAGATTTGTCCTTGTGATTCTGTTTTATACTCTGATGACATTTTAATTCTGATGCTGGCCTAGGATTGGGGATACAAGTTCAAAGGTAAATTTTTAAATTAATTTAAGATGATTTAAGATTAATGTGATACACAGTCATCCTTACTATCTTCAAATGACTCTCTTGTTTTAATATAAGAAACAGAAGTAGTTAGTACCACATAAACAAAAGTCTTTAATGATTGCAATGTGGCCAGAAGCTTTTGTTCTTTTGGTGTTTTTCCTACATTATTTTACCTAAGAAGTACAAAAGTTTAAAGAGTTTAAATTTTAGGAGCTGGAGAGATGGCTCAGTGGTTAAGAGGACTGGCTGTTCTTCCAGAGGACCATGGTTCAATTCCTAACACCCACATAGAGGCTTACAACTTTCTGTAACTCCAGTTCCAGGGGATCTGACACCCTCCCACAGACATGCATCATGCAAAACGCCAATGAACATAAAATAAATCATTTTAAATGTTTTTTAAGTTTAAATTGTCAATGTTTTAGATTATTTATTTATTTACCTAAAAAATAAAAATCAGAATCAAACCCCAATCTGTGAGATCTGATCAGAGAATTTATAATATTTTCCTGCTATCAGAAAACCCTGCCAGCCGGGCGTGGTGGCGCACGCCTTTAATCTCAGCACTCGGGAGGCAGAGGCAGGCGGATCCCTGTGAGTTCAAGGCCAGCCTGGTCTACAAAGTGAGTCCAGGATGGCCAAGGCTACACAGAGAAACCCTGTCTCGAAAAAACCAACCAAACAAACAAACAAGGAGAGTCCAGGACAGCCAGGGCTACACAGAGAAACCCTGTCTCAAAAGATAAAAAAAGAAAAAAAGAAAAAAAAAGAAAACCCTGCCAAATGTACAGCATTGCCCTGTGCCAACTGAAACTTACCAGAAGTGTAATCTAAACAGCTGGAATTGTTCACAAGGGCAAGACTTCTACAGAGAAAAAAACAGAAGCAAAACCCACATGGTCGTGATGGAGACATCTTGACACTTTATTAAAGAACTCAGAGAAGGACTGATTTGTGGGGAGGCATCTGTGTTCGATCTGGTCATGTAACATGGTGAAAGTTCATTTATAAACTGTATCTACACCCAAAGAATGGCTCTGCTCTACAGCTTACATAAAATAATAATGGCCTGTGGATAGATAAGTCTTTGTAAAGAGTGGCATGGGAGAGGGGAAGAGATTTGTCTTCTTAGAGATTAAGATACACTGCTGAGGCAAAGTGACAAATACTCTATGGTATGGGACATGTGGAGCGGTGGGGTGGGCAGGGAAGACAGAGACAGACCCATGAGGGTATGGGAAGTTAATGTACAGTGGAAGAGACTCCACAAGTCAATGGGGAAGGGACAGAGAATAGAAACATAGTTCACTAACTGGTGAAGAGCAAATCAGACACCCTCATGATACCCCACACAAAAGGCAAAGGCTGGGCAGACTAAAAGTTTGAATAGATATGGAAAAATAAAAAAAGACTGAAGCAAAACATTGCCTATTTGGAGACCTGAGGGAGAAAGACTTAAAACTTCAGAAGCACCAAACATCACATGCATTACACATAACTTGATGATTTCTGTTCAACAGATGATACAACAAATTGGGCTGATTCATAACAGACAAATGACCCATCTAAAACAGGAAGTGAGTTATTATCTAGAACACACATAGAATTGATAAAAAAACAACAATCTCAGTCTTAAAAACACACAAAGGAAATGGATTGTGGTGGTGCACACCTTTAATCCCATTTAGCACTTAGGAGGCAGAGGCAGATAGATCCCTGTAAGATCCAATCTAGCCTGATCTACATAATGAACTCCAGGCCATCAGGGCTACATGAAAGACATTCTCTTAAAAACAAAACAAAACAAAACAAAACCTAACAAATATGTAAAGGACATATCTTTGTACCAATACCTGGACAGAAGAGAAAATTCTAAAAATCTAAAAAAAAAGGGGGGGGGAGCACTGTCAGAGAAATATGAACCGGACAATAAAGATTTAAAATAATTCTACCCTTTGAGTTCTACTATAAGAAACTCCATAAAGCAAAAGGTCTAAAAGATGTGCACAAGTGTCCCTAAGTGTCACAGGGTGAAGCTCAGGAAACCAGATGTGCATCCTCGGTGGTATCTATCTCCCTATCAGGGAGGTTCCCTGTGGGCGTACCAACCACTGGAATTAGTTATAACTTTTTGTTTGTTCCTTTGTTTTTCGAGACAGGGTTTCTCTGTGTAGCCTTAGCTGTCCTGGACTCTCTTTGTAGACCAGGCTGGCCTCAAACTCACAGTGATCCACCTGCCTCTGCCTCTGCCTCCCAAGTGCTGGGATTAAAAGCATGTGCCATCAGCACCAGGCACTAGTTATAACTTTTAACTGGTGCAATTAACACTTTTTTCACATAATAAAGAGAGGGGATAATTCAGATCTCATTTCAGCCTATTAGCAAAGTGTGGGACCTGACTCTTTACAGTCCAGTTGTAGTATTTGCTTTTTCTCCAACAAAAGCAAATAAAAGTACATTCAATTATCAATAGGTCAGTGCTCTGCTTGTTGAGGCCTGCTTTAACTCTTTACATAACTATAGGCCCCTACTTTAGTTTTTAGCATAACTGAGCTCCTCTGTGGACATCTGCTTTTGTCTTTAACATAACTGAAATCACTTTGTATTTAGTCTCCATTTTTATCATAAGATAAAATTGGGTTCAAGTTCTCAGGCTCTGTCTGCCTGACATAAGAATAACCTTTTACTTACAATTCAATACTTGCTAAATGTTCTGCCTGAATTGATGATAAATGTATATTCTGCTTAAACAAAGCCACAATGGCCTGCTATGCTCTTTTCTCCCAGAATGGTGGGGAACTAGAAAGTCCCCAAGTTCCCATCCCAGCCAATCAGCTTCAAGGTCAGCTGAAATGCTTTGTCCAGCTACTTAGGCACAATGTACCTGGAATAGAATGGATTCTTCCTGCTTGGTTATGGTATTTTTTTCCTTTAAAAACTCACTCTGAAAATGGCTCAGGGTCACTGTCTTGGTTCCTGAATCCAGACCATGTCCCTTACTGGTCAGCCTTGGCTAAACATTCAATGAACTTCCATCTGTCTGAATTTGGAGTCCAAGTGGTCAGTGTGCAGCTATTCCTGAGCCACAACCTGCTCTACCCTGCGAGCCCCTCTGTAACTACTGACCACACCATAATTGCTCTAATTTAGCGTCAGTGCAAATGTTTAAATCATGGCGAGATCTTGGAAATTATCTTTAAGCTGACATGCTACAGACAAACAATGACTGTTGCAGTAAATTATTTTTAAACGATTTGATTCACTTGAATATAAATTTACATTTTTCTTACTCTTAAACATTGCAACAACTTCAGCTTATTTGATAAGTTAAAAACTGGCAAAACACACCAACTATAAATATGCTATTTATTTAATTATGATATAAGATAGAAAAAAGAAGTTTGTCTTCATTAAAAGGATGTTAGGAAGCTATTCTCATTCATTTACAACATTTACTTTATCTATGTGAATTCAGATTCTTTTGAGATGTTTGAACCAGGTCTTAGGGCGTATCTGTGTGCTGGCTACACTCAGGGTTACAGCAAAACTGAGATCAGCCTGGTTTACACAGCCAGGACTACACAGTAAGATTCATCTCCAAAGCAAACAAACACAACTTATGAGTTAGCTGGTGAAAAAAAAAAATAGCACATTGTCATGGCATGTTAAATAACTTGATATTTAATTATCCTACATATTAGGGATTTTATATGGGCATTTGCTCATTTTTATAAACCAACCAGAAAGAAATAATTGTAGTTTTAAAATACTTTAAATTTTAATTTGTTTACATCCTCAGAAATAGGAATACATACACACATGTTGAGAAGAAACAGCATTTCCTAATTACAGACAGATAGCCAATAGCTTCAATTTTACAATTACAGCCCCAGGCTGAGGGACACAAGGGATGTGAATTAAAAATGAAAACAGAATACTTTCACTAGCAGTTATGAAAGAGATGTTCTCATATTCACAGTAGATTTGACATTTTTAGTTGATTTGTACTCAAAAGTGGACAAACATGTAAGCTACATGAACTAACAAAACAAGACAAAAACTTAACCTTCTGCTAAATTCTCTATTGTGTCTCACCCAGCAGAGGCCATCTTCTGTCTAACTGGCTATGCCATCATGCTAAATTCTCAGTTTTTCTGTCTTCAAGGAGAGCTAACTCCTTCAAACTAAGTCAAAACCAAACAAGAAATGAATTGACAGGGAAAATTCCCAGTGACCCTAAGTCTGCAAAAGCAAAGATGTAGTCCCACTCAGAATTCTCCTTCTCGACACCAAGCAGGGATGGCTTAGGGGAGGGGTGTCTTTTAAGCTGTTCAGAAGATGAACTTCTCTGGGTAGATAGTCCTTAGGACATATTGGCTTACAAGGCAAAGTCATAAGAACACAAATATAACTGAGTGCTTGGTGAAGATTTCAGCCTAGCTCACTCAATAATGAGGAAACCTGCAGTGTGTTCCAAGTGATTTAAAGGAAGACTTGGCTTACAGGGACTGATTCCTTACCAAATAAGACTGTTGGCATTGTCATGGTAAGGAGCCATCTACACAGCTTACAATCGGAAATGTCTACGTTATGAACAGTCCTAGAAGTTACTTTGATTGTAGCTATTTTCTCTAAATAGGAGCATTGGGGATCTTAAGACTCTAGAAATATGGAGAACTTACTAGATTCAAGAACCACAGAAAGCTACAAGACTCTGAGGCTCCTTTCCAAGGTTGTATGAGCAATGAGCAAGTGATGGGGGAGAGGTAATTCAGGTAGAACTGTCTACAAGTTGCACAGGTAACTCCAGTCATTTTGGCTTCCTTGAATCATCACCCACCATGGGTGGGGCTCTCATAGCTGCCTTTGAGTCACTCATGTTCCTATAAGAAATCCCTCACCCATGTTCCTGTAACTCCAATAAACCCATTGCTTCACCAAGCTAGACTTTGGTGGAATTATTCTTTGGTCTATGTATGTGGACTAAATAGTTGTTAACATCTTCCCAGGAAAGGTCACACAAAGGTCATGCAAAGCAACTATATTCCAAAGAGACCAACAGAACCAAAGAGGAGTTAGGGAGGAGGACTTAGGCCCCTGTGATGGGTGGATGAGAAGACATACAACTGGGACTGATCCATCTGAAAGTAAGGTATCTGTCAGAGGAATCCCAATATGGCTGCCTTTCCTGGTGTGGCATGAGATAGATGTAATTGCAGAGTGGCTATCTTTCTCTGCATGGTATAATGTAGCATGCCTCCTTGATGAATGGGGTTGACCATGTGAGTATGGGCTTGCCCCAAACAGATGATGGACTAGAGATTATTTTACAGTCATTGAAAGTAGCACACTTGTTTGTGAATGGGCAATAATAGTGGTTGCATGGCCTCAGCTGTGGGAAAGAAGGTATCCAACTGAGGCTCAGCTATCTTCTCAGAAGGAACTTGCCTTTCAGGGAGGAACTGCAATGAGAAAGAGACATACAGAAACTGCCCTCCACATTGTCCTCTGACTTGGGAAGAAAGAGGAAAATGAAGAGACTGGGCTGCAGTCTGGAGACTTCTCACAGACAGCAGGGTACGTGGGAAAGAGAATACAAATCAGGCATGTACTAAATAGCCTCTCTTTAAACACACAGGTGATAGCAGCATCAAGCACCTCCCACAGCCAGAATCATGACGCTATGAGACATGTGGGTCCATAGGATCAGCCTGGATGCTGTGAAAATAGAAAAACTGAACAACAAAGGTGCTCATCCCTCCTTGAGAACAAAAGCTGTATGACCTGAAGCAACACAAGGAAAGCAGCCCATGATGCACGGGATCACATGAGCTATAGGAACACTTGGTTATTGCTAGCTGGGGTCACCATAGGTATGGGGTACTGGCAGACAACAGAGGAAAGGACAGGCCACACAGAGGGAAATGGGCACGTTTGCTGCCCAGCTTACTGAGCTGGGTGGGGCTTCTTCATAGGAGAATTAAGAAAGGTGGTTCAACGGAACCTCAGGGCTAGTTTGGGGCTTTAGCGGTTTTGCTGAGCCCTGTGGTGGGATGCAATCTGTATGGGGGAGGAGAGACCTTTGTTGGTGAATCGGAATGATTTAAAAACCATGTAAATATGTTCATAATGTGCTATGGAATCAAGAGGAGATGAAAGAAAACAAGGAAATAAAGGAGGAAAAGAAGGAAGATAGGCAGAAGTCAGGAAGACAGGAAGGAAAAAGGAAGGAAGGAAGGAAGGAAGGAAGGAAGGAAGGAAGGAAGGAAGGAGGAAGGAAGGAAGGAAGGAAGGAAGAAGGAAGGAAGGAAGAAGGAAGGAAGGAAGGAAGAAGGAAGGAAGGAGGGAAGAAGGAAGGAAGAAGGAAGGAAGGAAGGAAGGAAGAAGGAAGGAAGGAGGGAAGGAGGAAGGAAGGAAGAAGGAAAGAAGAAGGAAGGAAGGAAGGAAGAAGGAAGGAAGGAAGGAAGGAAGGACAGATGGACAGACAGTATGGCTTGTCTAGGTTATTCAAGGCAATCACGAGGAGCTTTGTGCGGAGCTGCTTTACCACTGGGAAACCGACAAAAAGCCGAGTGCTGTGGTAGTCAGCGTCTAGAAGGCTTTACAACCTAAGGAGTTCACCAACGAGGTAAAAAGAAAGGGCTAAACAACAGACTGTACAGACTCAAAAAAGATTAAGTTCACATAGGAGTTATCCCACCAGAGTACATTCTCCCCTTTGGGAAAGGATACTGGAAGCAGAGATGGCACACACACACACACACACACACACACACACACACACACACACACAC
>OU015755.1:23293405-23305611 GCA_907169655.1 Acomys percivali | reverse complement strand
ACACACACACACACACACACACACACACACACACACACACACACACAAACACACACACAAATACATGTAAAAATCAGATATATGTATCACCCTACCCAAGCCTCAGAAAACATCATGACAATGAAGCAAGAATCCAAAAATCAAAGTAAAAGATAAAGTGGCATGAAGCTGTTTCCTCCAAAATGAAGTACTCCCTCCTAGAGGACAGAGGGAGGCTCTGACAGAGTTTGCAAGACTTGGCTGGGTACACCAGAAAGTTACCCGGTTCATTAGGGCCTCCTCCATAAGCAATAAACAGTTGCAGGGTGGGGGGTGGGGTGGGAGGAGAGACCCCTGGAGAGAGCTGCATGTAGGTTTCACAGGAGACTCTGGTGCTTCAGGGGTCCCATAATGCAATTTTCTTGACTGGTCACCCACACAGGGGTGGAGCTTTCCAGTAGCTCCGTGGTCTTTTCATCATTCGAGTTTCTATAAATAGCCCCTCACCTGCCTGCATGTAAGTATCGCCAATGATTTCACTAGTCACCAACCTAGACTTCAACAGGATCATTTCTTTGCTTTGTCATTGGTGCCCTATGTGGGATAAATAAACATTCATTTGCATCCCCCTACAGCAAAGCCACACAACAACAGACCTGGAAAATAGTCCTGTTCAAACACACCCAGGGCAAGGATAACCGGAATGGAGGATGAGGCGATTAACTACCCATTAAGGTCAACAACATTTCACAGAAGTCTGAAGATGACATTCGTTCACGGAAGCAAAAGGAGTGAAAGTGCAAACAACAGCAAAGGAAGAGTGGGGAAGCTGAGTTGTGGTTGGGTGGGAAGCTGCAGACTTACTGGAGTGAAAGAATTGAGGCTCAGGGTGACAAAGGAAGCTGATTCCAGCTTCCCACTGAACTCTGGAGGAAGCCATAGGCTACAGCCAGATATCTCAGAAGCCAGTGTGGTGACAGATAGAAAAAACAACAACAACAAAACAAACAAACAAACAAACAAAGCTTAACTATCTATAAAGCAAAAACAATGATCTCATATTTTTTTAACAAGCGCAGATAGAAAATGAACTGCATCTACCTGCTCCCTTCAAGAATTGGAACTTTACACTATTGGACAGTGGTTCTCAACCTGTAGGTTGCGACCTCTATAGAAGTTAAACAACCCTTTCACAAGGGTCACCTAAAACCATCAGAAAACACAGACATTCACATCACGATTCATAACAGAAGCAAAATTCAAGTTATTAAGTAGCAATGGAAATAATTTTGAGGATGGGGGTCACCACAACATGAGGAACTGTATTAAAGGGTCGCAGAGTGAGAAAGGTTGAGAACCGCTGTTCTAGGAGCTTCTTCCAGGAGATTCTGGATTCGAGGACACCAACAGCACAGTCACTGTGGTTCACCCCCAGCCCAGTGGCTGCCCTGAAGATGATGTGCCAGGTGGGAGGGCAACCACAGCCATGGCCATCACTTGTGCCTAAGCCAGAGGCCTGGCTCTCTCTCAAGTCCAGGGCCCAGCACCTGCAGTGTGGAGCCCCAGGGGAGCCTGTGAGGCAGACACCCCACCTGTCCTGCATCTTGTTGTTATTTATACCACAGCCTTATGAGACTACGCGTCAGCCTGTTGCGTCCCAGCTCTGCCATGCTCTCGTGTATACAATACACATGTGGTTCTCCTGCTTTGCTGGGCATCAGGATCACCTGCGGAGCTAACAGAGCACAGAGATGCCTAGTGTGGGAAAACAAGACCAGATAAAACCAGACAGAACAGTTTCTGGGGTCAAATCCACCATCATTCTTACTAGCTGTGTGGCCTTTTCAGAAGCACCTAACCTCTCTGAACCTCATTATCATCATCCTTAAATAGAGAATTCAATGACACCTCCCTCTTTATTGAAATAAGATAGGCCAGGTACTCAGCACACAAGAGGCCACGATTGTCATTCTGATCATGGGTCAAACCAGTTATTGGACCATAACACTGTATAATAGAACTTTGTGAATGGTTGCATCTTCATTGATTTTTTTTTTTAGGACATCAAACACATTTGATAAATGGGGGAGAGTGCGTGGACCAATATCTTATTGATCAGCTCACCGATGCTTTTATTGAGTTGGAAGTCTTGAAAAGAAGACTCACTGACAGTTCACAGAACTACTTGTATTCAAAGTCCTTCTGTCCTTCCAGCTCCAGGAGACACTGAGAGTTAGGGCTTGCCATGGCAGAAAGACCCACCCAAGCCAAACAGTGCACATTCTGCCTGAGCTTGCGTGGTCCTCAGCTACCACAGTGCCCGCACTAGACGGGGGGAGTCAAGTGGCTCCTAAGCACTCAGAGCCAGTAGATAAGCCTGCCTGGTCAGGCATTCCTTGGGTCTCGCTGAAGGGGGTGGGACAGGGAATAGAAGTTTCCACTGGGTAGAATTGCCAAGTACCCCCTACAGAGGTTAGGAGCATCCCTATGGAAAGTGGTGCTTTGGACTCAAGCCCTCAGCTCCTGCCTTCTCTGGACTGCAGGATAATGGAAGGAAAGAAACTGCTGAGAGTCAGAGCAGTGTGATCCCTGGGTCCCTGGGGGAAATGAGAATTTTGTGACCTCCTTGCTCTCTCACTCTGCCTTCTGGAATGCAAGTGGACCAGGCACATAAAGATCTGAGACAAGATCTAGCCCTGCCTGTGGCTCAAAGAAATCCCAGGTCCCCTTGCTTTGTGGTCTGCAGACACATCCTGTGGACTTTCTGATCTCTGTAGAGAGCCCAAGCAGTTGGGCCAGAGTCACAGGAGCATTGCCCCAGAGAAGAGGCAGGGATGGTGTCTCCCTGGAGATGCTTAGCAGCATCCAGCACAGAGCTCTCTTCGTTCTGAGGGAAGGAGGGGGCTGGGAAGAGCTCAAAGGTGCAGCGCTTGCTAAGATGCCCAGGTGAGATCCTGGGTTTGCGTCTCAATACAGAAAAAACAACAACACAATGAGGAAGGAGGAAGAGGAAAACAAGATGGATTTGGGAGGGCCTGGGCAGGTCTGGACAAGGCTGCCCTGGTTAAGACTGCCTCCCTAGACCAGCTGTCAGGTGCTGCTGAAGGCTTCACACAGCCTGGGCCCTCTGTCAAGCTCACTCTCAGCTGACTGATCTCAGGTTCACCCTTCCAGCCAAAGCCACATTTGACTCTCGTCCTTGTTCTCCAGAAAGTTCCTTGCAGGTGAGTGATCACTGGGAATCTTTTCCAGGCTTAAGAGTCACCTGAAGGATCCCAGAAAGGTAAGTAGATACAAAATGGGGTGCACACAGGTCTGATCAGGGTTGGAGGGAGGATGGACTAGGATAGAACTTTGGAAACCAGCTCTAAGGCCCATGATTTTTCCCTGAACTTGTTAGTGGCTTACGTGGCCACTGCTTTTCTCACCCTCTGTCCCTTACTTTCCCTCCTAGTTCACCTTTGACCTCTATACACAGATCATAGACAGAAACATGCAGAAGTTGTGGTGTTTGGCAGGGTGATTACAAATCGGGCCCTTGCCAATAGGTTGGGCTACAGACCCGCCTTACTGCTGTTACACCGGACAGACACATATTAGATGCCAGGAATCGTTCTAACCCACATTAAAAACCCAGGCATTGTAACACATTTGTCATCCCTGCACTGGGGAGGCAGAGGTCCTGAGGGCCACTTGGCCCTAATCAGCAAGCCCCAGGCCAGTGAGAGACCCTATCTCAAAAAACCAAAGTGAGTGGGGCTGGAAAGGTGGCTTAGCACTTAAGAGCACTGGCTGCTCTTGCCCAGGACCCAGCTTCGATTCCAAGCATCTACATGGTGGCTCATAGCCACCTGTAACTCCAGTTCCAGAGGGTCTAATACCCTCTCTGCCCTGTGGGCATCAGGTGTACAAGGGCTGTACAGACATACATTCAGACAAAATACTCATACACATAAAATTAAATTCTAATTAAAAAAATAAAAGCAAGAAGAGGGATGGCCTGAGAAGGAATGATGTCCAAGGTCACCCTCTGGCCTGTACACACATGTTCACACACACACACATGCAAGCACTAATGTGTAGTGGATGGAAACGTTTTTATTTTGATCCCAAGTGTGGGATGGGGAACAGACTTCTGAGAGAGCAGGTGATGTTTATCCACTTGGAGGTCGAACCACTTCGTGGGGGTTGGGGGGGGCTGGTTTTTGCCAGCTGAAATACATCCTAGTACAGACGCTGAGAGGAGCTATATGTATGAGCCCAAAACAGGAGACTGGAGCTTCTTGGGTCTTGGTATTGTTTGGCTGTTCATCGCTCCACTTTGAGATGCTCCTAGAGAGAACTGCTCCAGAGAAGGCTTAGAGGCTCCAGGCTTTGGCTGCTGTTCCAGGTTCCAGCAGCAACTTTGGTGGAATTGCTGGTCTGCTGAAATCCTGGCCACTATGCCAGGGGAATCACTCTCAGGAACTGAATTCAAGAAGGTCTACTTCTCCTGTTCCGATTAACCTCTTTTCTCTCGCCTCTAGGGTAGGTGGGTTGGAAGGGAGGTATATGCATTAAAAAAAACCCCAAATAAAGTAGGTTTGGAAAAGGCGAAGCCTATACTCATGGACATGTACTCACTCTGTCTGTCTGTCTGTCTGTCTCTGACTCTGTCTCTCTGTCTCTGTCTCTCTCTGTGTCTCTGTCTGTCTGTCTGTCTGTCTCTGTCTCTCTCTCTCTCTCTCTCTCTCTCTCTCTCTCTCTCTCTCTCTCAGACACACACACACACACACACACACACACACACACAAGACTAGAGAATAAATGTGAAACTCAGGGTAGGTAAGTGTCTAGGGGTCAAGGCCAAGAAGTGATGTTTTCTTCTTTTTCTGTTATACAATACTTTTCACATGTGGTCCTGGGGCAGTGGCAGTGGCACCTGGGGACTTTGTAGAAATGTCCATTCTTGGGTCTCCAAAAGTGTGGACTCACTGGGGAAGGATCTCAGCAGCCTGCCTTCTGACATGCCTTCCAGATGGCTTGGAGGATGGCCAGAGCTCCAGGGGGGCGTAGTCAATTTTCAAGACGATACTTAGACATCTGGTCGACCCACGGCAGCCTCCTCAGCACAGTCACTCCACTAGTCAGTTCCCATCTCACATACCTATCCCAATGGGAAACCGCTGAGCGAGCTCTAGATCCAAGGCGGAGCTAAGAAAGGGGAAAGCTGCAACAGGAAGGCAAAGATGCCAAGCCTTTTGTGCCATCCCACTCATCCATCAGTTGTCTATAGATGCTAATAGAGAGTCAGCATTTTATAGGCTGTGTTGGGTAACAGTGCTGTATCATACAGCACCTTAGTTGCCAAAATTATAAAGGTGATATTCTGAACAGCTGAGTCTGAGCTAAAGGCACAGACTTTCTTTCTGTCTCGGCATACTTTGACTCGTGCACATCTTCACTGTAGCGATGACTCGTCAAGAGACTGTGTTTCCCCTGGGTTTTCCTTTCTTGCCTTGCATCAGCACCAATGCCTCCTTTCCCCATGCCCATTAACACCCAGGCTCCCAGCTCATTACAGTTAATAGTCCTCCCTATCTTCAGGCCTTTCCCCTACCAAGCCAGCTTTCCTTATATTCTTGCATGCAAGACCTGTGGGGTTTGGGGGGGACTGTTTTAAAGTGCTTGAATCTGAATGTGGAGGGCAAATGATGGCTTCCCAGTGGCCCTTTCTCTCCCATTCTGCTGCCAAAGTTCATTCTCCTGGCTGTGCCTTTTACAGGCCACCAATGGGCTTTTCGTTTAACCTCCTTGAGCCTTGCTGACCTGTAGAATGAGTGCTGTTAAAGATAACCCACAGAGCTTCTGTATACTAAGACAAAAATTGAAGTTCCATGTGCCTCCCAGCCCAGATTACAGTTCCCCAGATGTGTGATCCACTGTCTTCAGCTTCACCACCCTGGTCAGAAGTGTGGGTTATGTGGTGGGCGGAGCCTGGCACTGGGGTCCTACAGAACGCGTGGGGCAGGTGCTGAGTGTTTGCTTTCCTTAGGAACTGTATGGAATGTTCTGTGTGGGGCCAGGGTCTCTGTAGGAGGCCAGACAGCCAAAAATAAGCTCCAAGGGAGTGTGCTGTGGAGGTTATTCAGACATGCACACCTGGCCACAGCAGGACTTTGTGCCTGGATTGCCCGCAGACCTGCTGAACTTTGCAAAGGCAAGGACTGGTTCCTCTGAGTTGGGCTTATGACCTTCGACTCTCATTATCTTCATACACCCGACCCACTAAGCTATAAAAGCAGTTCAGTCTGATACAGTCTCCCTGCAGCTTGTTCCTTCACGGTCACCAAACGCCCACATCAAGCCAGAGGCCACCATCATGACGAAGGACCAGAATGGAACCTGGGAGATGGAGAGTAATGAGAACTTTGAAGGCTACATGAAGGCCCTAGGTAAGAGGTGAAGGGGATGGGGAGGAAAAGGGTGTTAGGAGGGCAACAGACTGGTCCTCTAGCAGGTGCTAGTGTGGGACTCAACCAGAGCGGTGTGCAAATCCTCTCTCCTCCGTTCTAGCAGTGCAAAGTCAGCTAAGTCATATGAGCTCCCTGAGGCTGTTTTCCTACCTGGAAAGCTAAATGTGATAAGGTCAGAGTGTCCTTAGCACAGCGCCTGGCTGACAGAAAACACACATTGACTGCGAGGATACATACACATATATACACATGCTAGCACACACTGCATGCACACACACACACACACACACACACACACACACACACACACACACACACACCATGACGAGTATAGTCTGCCCTGAGAGGATACCACAATCACTCTCCTGTCTTGCCACCACCATGTCATAGATAACCAACTAAATCAGACATCATCACCAAAGACTCCTGTTTAAGCTTTTCTCAGACTTGTCGTCACAGAAAAAAAAACTGAAGGTCCAACCAGTCGATTTCTCTACCTAGAGACATTCAGGCTCCCAGAGACTGAGAGGGGCTTGTGTCATGTATTTCAAACCACTCACTGCTTATCTGAGTTCTGTACTGGGCTCCAGGCCAAGGGCTGCTAATCTGTGTCCCAAGTTAGTGACGGGGTCTGTAGATCTCTCCTGGTGTTGGCGGAAACATGTGGTCTTGGCCACCTCTGGGCTGTACTTAGAGGAAGATGGAGTGAGTCACCACAGGAACCTCTAACTGGTGGTAGCAACTGGGCACCAGGCAAGGAGCTTAGCTACTGAGCTTCGTCCATACCAGAGCATCCTGGTCACCTTTTCTTCCTTGAAATTCCCCATATATGGAGTTGCATCCCTGCGTGTGAGGGAGCCATATAAGCCTGAGAGAAGGGTGGGTGTGGCCTCAGAGGCCCAAAGTATCTTTAAGAATGGGAATTGTGGAGATTTCCTCTGCCATTAAAGAAGTCAGCCAAAAATCTTCTTGTTGGGGCTCCTCCCACCATGGTTAAGACAGCTAATTTATTTGGAACGGAGTGTAAAATGGCCAAGTCAAGAAGAAAATATTCCTGTCACACTCCTGTTTAGCCACATAAGTGGCCAATGGAAATGGGGTTCTGAGCCGACATACGCAGTTGATTAGAGCATAGTTTAGAACCATAATTGTGAACATTGTCATCCAGATGAGGTAGGCAAGGCCAGAGTGAGTACAGCCTGAGTTACACCCAAGACTTCCTCTGTGATGTGGAATCAGGTTTTTGACCTTTCTGGACCTCAGTTTCCTCATTTGCCAAATCAGAATAATAACGCCGTTTTGTGGTTTCCCTATGGTGCTGGGTGAGCTGTGATTCTAGACAACTGAAAGTCTTATCACATAGGCTGTTCGGAAGCACTGTGCTTTCATAAGCCACTAGGCAAGCAGGCACATAGATTATTATCAAAAAACAAAGTGCCTTTGGCTGTGTTTGTGTAAATGAATTCCAGGGCCCAGCAAGATGGTCCAGGGAGTAATAATACTTGGCACACAAGCCTGAAGACCTGAGTTTAATCCCTGGAACACACAATGGAAAGAAAAAAAATCTCTCAGAATTGTCTTCTGACTTGCACACACATCCCATGGCACAGGTATGCCCCCGAATCCCTGCACAGACCACGCGTACTACACATGCTCGTGTTCACAAACCCTTTACAAAAATAATTCCTATTTGACTTTAGGGTTAACATCCTGTTCCTGTTTAGCATATGGCCCCTTGGGTAGATTTCTAAAGTCTAACTCCTCAGGCTGAAGGTTGAAGGCAACATTACCATCCCCGACTCATTTCCTTTGAGAGGGATGGTGGGAGTGCACTCTTATCTCCCCAAAAGAAATTCCCTATAAACATTTGGCTTTCACTGTACTGTTTTCCTTGTTTGTTTGTTTGGTTTGGTTTGGTTTGGTTTGGTTTTAGAGCCAGGTTTTTTGTTTGTTTGCTTGTTTGTTTTTGGTTTTTGGTTTTGTTTTTTTGTTTTTTGTTTTGTTTTGTTTTTCATAGTCTTGGCTGTTCTGAACTCGCTTTTGTAGACCAGGCTGGCCTCAAACTCACAGAGATCCTCCTGTCTGCCTCCTAAGTGCTGGGATTAGAGGTGTGCGCCACTACTGTCCAGCTTTTCTCTGCACTGTTTTACACAAGCTCACACTTCAATGGGCATGAGGGTGTAACTGTCATGTTTACATATTTCTGGGTTGACTTTTCTAATCCTTAATGTTAGTTGCTTGCTATCTCTTTGGGATTCAGTAAAACCATGCAATCTAACATCACCTCAGACTGATCTCAGTCTAGTGAGCAGATTGATTCAACTCTTTGAAGCAGAGCTTCACTTTGTAGAAGGGTGGCTGGCACTTCATGGACCTAGCTCACTACAGGTGACAGGTCTCGCAAAACACAGAACGTGGCTGTCCTTGTGCCTGCTTTGCCTAGCTACAGATAGCCCTGTGTCTCAGGGTCCTAAGGACTTGCCCAACCTCGATGCCACACCACCTTGTGCAGAAATACCTCAGCCAGAGTCCCTTTCCCACCAATGAGACAGGGCATCTGATTTCCTTTAGGGCAGGGCAGGGCTGGCAGTGATGGATGTCAAGAGACTCAGCCAAAAAGCAGATGGGGAGTGGCTCCCCTGTCAGCCTAACCTACCAAAAGCAGCTCCACAGATCGGTTTGATTTCTGCCACACCCAGCCGAAAGGCATGGTTGTTTTCCCAAGACTGGGAAATCAATGAAGCTTGCCTTCTGTGCCCTTTTGTGCACCTGGCATTTGGGATGCACACTGCAGAGATCTTTGCAAATCCCCAGATGTGTAAATGCCATCAGGTGTGACACTGTTCTCTGCCTGAGAATCATGGCTCTCTTGGACTTTAACTCTGTCTACCAGTGAGGGACCAGCTTTCTCTGGGGGCCTGGTTCTTTGTGCAGTAAGGAGGGAGACACTGTTGAGCTCCTACTGGGAGCAGCAGCACGCTGGCTTAGGCAATAGCCCCAGTGGCTTACTGGATATGCTCTCTCCGCACGTGACTCAGGTACTGGCCTCAGCAGAATGACGGGTCACAGCAACCTATGAGTTTGCCTCAAATTATCAAAGTCATTAAGAGCTCAAAGGTGAGTGTCCAGAATGATTGGATGGTGCCTCCTTTCCTGGCTTGGATACCTCAAAGCTTCGCTAGACTCTTTCTGACTCTGATGGGAGCAGTTTGAAAATCCTAACACCCAAGGAATCTATCATGCCCTAAGGTCCTCCTTTGGACCAGAAAGTGAGAAATGTCTTCCTGTCCAAAGAAGGGCCAGGCAGAGGTGTAAGTAGAAGATTCTGGTCACGTGAAGGAGACAGGAGCAAAGTCCATTAACTCTGCCCATGGTAGAGACTCACCAAGCTGTCACGAGGCATCAGCAGCTGCTCGTGGAAGCAGGAAGTGCACCATCTGTAGCCAGATCCAAACTGCTCTGCTCTTAAGGTCAGGCTGGTGCCTACTATCAAGATCGTCACATCTGAATGTTTCCATGCCTGCTTGATGTAGGTGCGGTCATCTAAGTACAGTCATCTTCCATTATGTTCCATGGTCTGGGGCTGAGTGGGTTTCCCTGGTGGTTCTTGCTTAAGCGTTCTCATCCAGTGCAACAGGACAGTGGGTGGGGTGGCATCTCAAGCCTTCTTGAAGCCATTTCTACTCTAGCTAGGGGATGCTGGCTGGTACCTGAGACCTCACTTAGCTGTAGATGAGGACATCTGCATGGTCTCCCCAAATGGTGTGAGGATCCTCACAGCCTGTGGGTAGGAGATAGAGGTGCACGGTGACCATTTGTGACCCAGTGTCAGAAACCACCAGGTGCCTCTTCCAATGTGCTCTGTTGGTCCGAGTGTTACATAAGGAAGCACCAGAGACCCCACCTCTCCAAGAGAAGAATGCCAAAGCTACACTGCAAGACTGATAGGATAAGATGCAGCCATTTAGGAAGATGCAATTTGTCATAGATGGCATAAATGGCCCCTAAATGGAGAACACAGTGAAAGAAGTCCAAGTATATGGGAGCAGTGAAGAGTTTCTGAGTCCCTCGGGATGAATTGTTGGACAAAGCCCCAAGCAGAGGTAGAGCTGGGCATGGCCATGTACAGAGGTATGGACCTGGGATACCAAAAAGAATTGTCTATTCAGAGCTAAAGAGGAAGGAGAAAAGAGATTCTGAAAGATGTAAAGATGTTTACTGCAATGTACCATGCATGAACTGCATCCACCAAGGACTGAGGACTCCCTCCCGGGGCAGAAGTGTGTGAGGCCATCGCACCAACTTGGGCAGCCATTCAATGCCTCCACTCGCACAGAATTGGAAGGGGTGGTTGAACGGTTTCATATACTCACTGCACCTCCATGTAGCATGGAGACAGACATGTTGAGGTAAGATCTAGAACTTGGAATATAATCAGGCCTGGGGCTAGAAGGAGTATTTTTCCATCCAATAATATGAGGAATCTGAAGCCCAGAGAAGTAAGAAAATTCCTAGGGACCCATGTGACCAAAAAATGGCAAGGAGAGCCCAGGCAGGAACCCATTCTGGCTCTTCTAACAGCATACTAGCCCTCCCCACAGTGCTGTTCTGGACCGGGTGAGGGTACCAGGTGGTAGTGGGAGGGGGAACCTCATTCTGAGCAGAGCTTAATGGGTTATCCAAAGTAGAGAGCACCTTCAGAAACACAGTAAGAGGGTCACACTCAGTGTCCCTAACTGACAACCAGTGTCTGATGACCTAAGGATGAAGTTATTGTACAAAACTCTGGGTTACTGCTGGTATTGACATGCCAACAAAGTTCTTTAGTTCATCAGAGTCTTAACTGCACTACACAATACCTGGTTGGACTTTCAAATGGAGAAGTGGTTGAGAGGTAGAAAAACACAGGTGACAATGATGCGTGTTTCCCCCACCTCTGGTCCTTCTTTCGTGTGCTGGATGGACACTTCTATCCCTGGCTCCTAACCCCATGGAGAACATTAGATTAAGGGTGCTGAGTGCAGAATACAAGCCCAGGGTGACCAGCCTGCCCACAATAGCTAGGAAGGAGTAGAGGAAGAGACAGGCAGGGGCCAGTCTAATTTCCTTCTAAATGTGTTCTCTGGAGGAGGAAATGGTATGGAAAAAAGGAGAAAATTGCTCTTCCACTTGGCTTCCCTCTATTGCCTGGAAGTGTCGATGATTTGAGAATTAAGAAGTCTAGGTTCAAAGCCCATTGAAGCTGCACTTTGAGCGGTTCTCGGATTTCCTGTGATGGATTCCTGCGCATCTCCGCTCTTTAATTTACAAAGAGCACCTGCCCTTTTAGCTTGCAACTTTAGCTTTCCCCACAAGCACATTACAAAGCATTTTAATGTTGAGGAGCATGCTCGTATTTCAGCTTTATGGCTCGCATTGTTCAAGATGCAGTTATGAAAAGTATGCCTAATAAAGTCGCTTTCCTGTTGTTGATTTGTTCTTCGGCAGCAGCCGCCACAAGCCACGTATATTATCCAGAAATAGCTTGTCTTTGGACCTTTCTTTCTGAGATAGAAACGTACTTCACCTGGCTATAAATCAGGCTCTGGGGTACCTTTAATATAGAAAAGCAGATAAAACAAACTTGATAACCCTAGTGCTTGTTAAAATAGCATACAGGAAGTAGTTTCCTCTGCAGAGTTCAAAGAGGAAGTGTGTGTGTGTGTGTGTGTGTGTGTGTGTGTGTGAGAGAGAGAGAGAGAGAGAGAGAGAGAGAGAGAGAGAGAGAGAGAG
>OU015755.1:23240677-23293395 GCA_907169655.1 Acomys percivali | reverse complement strand
GAGAGAGAGAGAGAGAGAGAGAGAGAGAGAGAGAGAGAGAGAGAGAGCTTGCTCACACATGCATGTGAATGTGTGTTCTACAGCTACAGTTAAACCCTTTTGATTAGCAATATCTAACAAATCCACCAGAAGGGTATTTGGCTCCCATCCCCTGGGAGGGGCAGAGGTGACATGATTAACTGGCTTGTGCAAATGCTAAAGGGTGGCCAAGAGGCCAAGCCATTTTTCAATCTGGAGGCAAAGCAGTTCTTGCTTCCATTTGCACAGAGCCCCTGATAACACCAGGAAGATGGACTCAGTTGCTGTTTCCAGGACACACCAGTTCTCTCAGCAACCGGCCCTTTTTGCTGCCATCCACTTTCCTAGGTAGCCCGGGACAAGCAGTGATTTTTTTCCTGGGGAGCCCTAGCTATGAATGACAAACGTGCTGCATATATAGGGATGCTGTGAAGCTGGATGGTGCTGAACTCACCACTTACCATTCTCTGGGTCATGATTTCTACTCCACAAAGCAGATATAGATGTGCTCACTAAAGACCAATTTGTTCTAAATGTCTCCACCATTTCCCATTCTTTCGTGGTAGTTTGCCTGCAGCGCTGCTCCCCTTTGTTTCATTTGGTTAACAGCATCCTTTTCCTGCCTCCTAACTACACAGCTGCAGGAGCTCTGGTCAGCACAGCAGGGACTTCATCATGGAGGGCTTGAGGAAAAGCCATTGACCAAGCAAACTAGAGGAAGGAAGCTGATCCAGCCCGGGAAACGCTCCCCCCACCCCGCCCCTGAACTGGTTAAGGGCCCCCATGATAGCTACAGCTACAGAGTGAGGTGTTGGTCTAGTAGTTTCAGGGAAACGTAAATATGACCTGAAACTTCTGCTTTGGCCTAAACTGATCTTATTTCCACGTGACCCAAACAGACAGGGACAACAGCAGAGGCCTACGTGCAGTGAACATATGCAAACATCCGGGTACCGTGTACAGCCTCTCCCATCAAGTTTACTGACTCCTCACCACAAGAACCATACGAAAGGAGCATCCCTGCCTTGTTTTTTGTTTTGTTTTCAAGGAAAAAAAACTGAGGCTCTGAAAGGACAAGAGGCTTCTGTAAGGTCATAAAGCTAGGAAATTGGGACTGAATTGCCCCTTTGCCTGCCCTCTTATGTGCCAGTGGTTCTAAACTGAGGTGTGTACAAAATGAGTGTGAAGAGATTTACACATCTGACAGGTTTCCTTGGTCCACTGCTGCTGCTGGTGGCGGCTCAGGGCTCTGGCTTGAACAACCACTGTCCTGGACCGTGCACCTCCATTGAGAAATCTCTATTATCCGAGCATCTACTATGAGAATAGGCCTAGGGCTGGTTCTGATGGGCGACACATGGAGTCAAAAACTAGGAGGGGCATGACAAAGTCATGTGCGAGACAACTAACTCTCGCTTCTCACTTCCGTAAAGGGACGCGGCACATCCTCCATCTGCGTCTCTGGTCCTAAGCACTCTCTGCCTTGTTAAAGAAATGAATGAGTGTGGCTGCACACATCATAACCTCCACTACTTCCTCTGCCAACAGATATCGATTTTGCCACCCGCAAGATCGCAGTGCGTCTGACTCAGACGAAGATCATCACTCAAGACGGTGATAACTTCAAGACGAAAACCAACAGCACGTTCCGCAACTATGACCTGGATTTCACCGTCGGGGTGGAGTTTGACGAACACACAAAGGGCCTGGATGGCCGGCATGTTAAGGTACGCACTCCTGGGTGGGCGGGTTTTCACTGAGCATGTTTGTGCAGGGCCTGGCTTTCTGGCTTCACAGTGAAACAAGCCCAGGAAGGCTCAGGTAAGCAGGACCAGAATTGGCTTACTGAGATTGGCAGTAAGTTATTAGTGAAGGCTGAGGAAGGGGGTGGGGAAGGAAGAGAAGAAAGGCCTTAGATCATATGAGAAGGTAAACTACATGGCTGAACAAATGGCTGAAAGAAAGTAAGGTGGGGTGTCCCAGGAATGGCTAGTTTACCTAGGTCTAATGCAGCAGCTATGCTCAGCCAGCCCTGCCCAAGAAAGAATGAAGTCTCAGGGTATCTGTTTTGTTGTTGTTTCATTTGGTTTGGTTTTGGGCTTTTTAAAGAAATCCCTGAGAAGGCCAGTGTTTTTACGTGTAACATCTTACTTTAAGATGATTCAATTCACCACAGTTCTTTTTGGACAATCATGATGCAAATGCAATAACAGCAAACGCAGTAGAGCCAGTGAAGCCAGTTCCCCAGCCTCAGGACTTCCGGCTTCTGGCCCAGCAGAGACAGAACTCCCAGGCTGGAAACCCTGCATGAGTCAACAGTCATACTTCCAGCACTGGGATTGCAGTAATCCTCCCTTAGCCAAGGTCTCACTTCCCTCAGTTTCCACTGTCCACAGTCAACTGCAGTCTGAACGCAGAAAATGGAAAATTCCAGAAATAAACGAGTCCTGGGTTTTAAACTGCATGCCATGAACAGCATCACGCAGTCTCTCTGGCCTGCTCCATCCTGCCCAGGATGTTAGTCATTTCTTTCCCCAGCCTACCCACGTGAGTGTGTTACTGGTGCACCCCCCCCCCAGTCACCTGGGAGCCATGTTAGTCCCATGGAATATATAGGATTTGAGTCTACCTGTGATTACACGGAGGCTCTTGGAACATGTACGCCATTGATGGGGGGGGGGGGCTATGTACTTGCACTGGTCAACCTGAAAGCACATAGAAAACAACTCTCACCAGAAGGTGGAGGGTTATCTCCAAGACTGAGACCTTGACTCTAAGAAAAGGTAGGCTTTTACCGAGAGCACCCACTCATAAATAAGGCAGGGGCTGTTAAACAGCAAGGAAGGGTCGGGGGAAGAGAAGTAGCAGCAACAGTAGCTCCCCAACATCGCTGTGTGGTGTCACTGCGCAGTGGCCTGCCCCTCGCACTCTGTGTTCCAGTCTTTGCTTGTCCACATCAAATCGGTCCTCCAAACAGGAAGAAGAGAGATTTAATCTCGGTCCTATTTAAAGCCTCCTCTCCTCCAACCTTAGCAGCATAGCTCTGGAGATTATACAGAAAACCTGGAAGGGCTACAGGTCTGCCACCTACCACGGTGGCATTGGCTGTGCTGTCCATTCCTGAGCAATTTACACAAGGCTGGACATTCATGGCACTCTCTGGGCCAACTCCATTACCAGGCTTCTGAACAGAGAAGACTGGAGCGGAACGCAGTCTAATCTCCAGCCCCTTGGGATGGCACAGTGGTGTAGGATCTGCCTTCCTTCTCTGCCCGTTCACCACAGCTGCCTCTTCCCAGGAGAAGCCACTGTCTTGTCCTTCCAGGAGCAATTCCCAAGCCTAAGATCTCTCCCAAAGCAAGGGGCACAAGTTCTGGTTTCTTTCCTGGGCTGGGACTATTAAACATTGGCTAGCTGGGGTCTTCTTTCAGTTCTACCAAGATAGAGACCACAGAGAGTGAAGGAGAAGCTCTTCAAATGCTGGTCTCCGGATGCTTTTACATTCCTTGGTGTTTGGCTATAGCAAAGGGCAGCAGTACACAGGTGGGACCAGAAGAAGGTGGTACCCTCTAGTGCCATTGGTCCTGTGCTGGACTCAGGCATGGGGACCTGTAGCCAACAGGTGTTACAGCTCCCAGGTAGGTTAGAGGTGCAGATTTCTTAACTCTTAACACTGACCAGTGTTAGAGCTTTTAGGCCAAGAGTCTGAGATTCTTGGCTCTAAAGACTTGATAGCTTTCTGGAAATCTGGTGACCAGGGAGGCAGTTTCTTTTCTGTGGCTCTATCCAGCTTTTTATCTTTCTTAAAATTCAGCTGTCTGAGGCCGGGCGTGGTGGTGTATGCCTTTAATCCCAGCACTTGGGAGGCAGAGGCAGACAGATAGGTGTGAGTTTGAGGCCAGCCTGGTCTACAAAGCAAGTCTAGGACAGCCAAGGTTAACACAGAGACGGTGTCTCGAAAACAAAAACAAAAACAATTCAGCTCCCTGATGAGCCTGCTTAGAGAGCCAGAGAAAGGGGTGCCTGGACCAGTCACAGCAGTCCCTCTGCCAGGCTACCAGAGGAGGTGGAAAAGTTGCAGGTTCAGTTAGAGTTGACCAAGGCCTAGGATGACACAGTCTGGTACTGTTTACCACAATCTTGGCTAAAGACAAGCCTTCAGAAACCAGAGCAATTAGCAATGATTATCAAGGAGCCTTCCCAAGGCATTCATGAGTGTTCAAAGTGGCTGGAGACATCACAAGGGCAGTCCTAGCTGGCTGTTGGGCTGACGGACCTTTTGTGTGAAGGAGTGAGGGCAGCAGGGGAGAGTCCTAACAACTACCAATTAGGGAATCAAATTAGCCTCTGCCCCAACAGCTTTACTTATTCACACACACGCGCGCACACACACACACACACACACACACAGGCACGCACGCACGCACGCACACACATACACCATCAGAACTAACCATTAACTGATAGTGGTTTAAACCTATTTTAATAGTGCTTAACACCTTCCCAGTGCTCCAAGGAGTCATGGGTCCCCTCTTACCTGCCTCAGGAGGAAACGCTGTTATTCTACAGAGGAAAAGGCACATCTCTCAGTCAAGGTGTCCTAGTATTCATAGTCCCATCTATCAGGGAAAATTAGATTCAACACTTCTTGCTAAGAATTAAAAAAAAATTTTTTTTTTAAATGACAGGGGTAAAAAGCATTTTGGAGATCTTCCATCAGAGCCATCTTACCTTGACTTGTCTCTAACAAGGTTAAAAGCCCCTTATCAAAAATACAGGAGCAAGGGGCTGAAAAGATAGCCCCAGATTAGGATCCTTCCCTGTGGGGCTGTGGGGATATGGGGCTGTGGGGCTGTGGAGCAATGGATCCACAAGCATTTTGTGAACTGTGGCCAAAAAGCCAGTTCAGCAGCCACCAGAACTGATGGGAAAGCCCGCCTCCAAAGCACCGCCATTGTTCCAGCTAACCACTCTCAGTGACTCATTTCCCTGCCCCATGCCGTCGAGGGTGTGGGTTCTTGAAAGCTAAGCCTCCCCTCTCCGACTTGTTCTTTATCACCTGAGATGATAGAGAATCCCCCCTTCCAGAAATAAGTCTCGTCCTTCTAAGGCTTTTCCTGATGCTGAAAGAATTCCACTTGTCAGCACCTAGCTTCCCAGGCCCCTGGCCTCTGCCCCTCCCCTATCTCCTTCCTCAATGTAAGATGATCACTTAGCATCGCTGCAGGGAGAAACACTGATTTTTCCCAGGCCTCTTTGTCTCCTCTTTGCCTGCAGCAGAAAGCCAGGGATAGTGTGCTCTCTCTCTCTCTCTCTCTCTCTCTCTCTCATAAACACACACAGGCACACACACATACATGCACACACACACATGTATACACACACACACACACACACATGCACACACCTGGTGGGATGAGATAAATTTGACTAGAGACTGGACGATGGTCGGTTCCCGTAAGAATTACAGCTCAGAATAGGTGCTCTCAGGACTGCCCACTGCCTGTAACTGGAACGGGACCTTAGAGGACGCCAAGGAGTACAGGAGTCTCAGCCTCCCCCATCCCTCTCCACTCCCAAGCTGTGTGTACATATGTGTGTGCACAGTTTTGTAGGTGCATGTGTTCTGTGCACAGCAAACATCATTTGGCACGCTCTCATTTCCTAGGGCTCCCCTTTTCAACTCTGATCACCCTCAGAACCTTCAAGAAAAGCTGACATTCACTAGAGAAAGGTGTGGTTACAATAGGAGCCTTGAAGGCCCAGTTCCGCACCAGCCCAGAGCAGAAGTGTTAAAAACACATCAAAGCTAAAGCTGACTCCTAGGGTCTCAGTGACACCCTACACCAGCCAGTGCGCGTGCGCACACTTTCTTCTTCCGATCATCATATCTCTTTCCCTACTTCTTACCTTGACTTGTCTCTTAAAAGGTTAAAAGCCCCTTATCAAAAATACAGGAGCAGGGGCAAGAGAGTTGGATCAGTGGTTAAGAGCACTGACTGCTCTTCCAAAGGACCTGGGTTCAGTTCCCAGCACCTACATGGGAGCTCACGACTGTCTGTAGCTCCAAGATCTGACACCCTCACACCAATGCACATAAATTAAAATTAAATAAAAATATATTTAAAAAATACAGGAGCAGGAGTGGAGGTACAGCTAGCTTGTATACCACTTACTTAGCATGCACAACATCCTAGGTTCAATCTTCAAACCTTAAAAAAATACACATATATCTATATATGTAAAATATAGAGAAGTAATTGAAGGGCTTGGGAGATACCCAGCCAGCAAACTTCTTGCTGCACAAGCTCGAGTACTTGAGTTTGCATCCCTAGAACCCACATCGGAAGCCAGGCACAGCTGCATGCATCTGTAATCCCCCAGCTGGGGAGGTGGAGACCAAAGAATCTCTTAGGCTTGCTGGTCCAGCCAAGTCAGTGAGCGCCAGGGTTAGTGAGAGACCCTTTCTCAAAAGGGAAGGTGGAGAGCAATTGAGAAAGGCACCCAACATTTACCTCTAGCCTATACACACACACACACACACACACACACACACACACGTACACACACACACTGGCACACACATGAAACCACACTAACAGGTATATAATATACCAATAGACAAGAAGTAATTGAAAACCCACATAGTGAAATATAGAGTGTTACAGCCTTCAGAAAGAACGGCGTGCTGACTCCTAGCATAGTGGGAACACACCTGGAAAACAATCGAAGATACACAAACACGACCACGTATTATGCGAAGACACATGACAGGCAAATCCATAAGGACAAGAGGCAGAGGACAGAAAAATCAGTGCTGAATGCTGGTAGATATAAGGTGATGAAACTGTCTGGACACTTTAGTGATGATAATTACACAATCTTGTGAATATATATATATATATATTTTTTTTTTTTTTTAAGTACCACCTCCTGAACTCTATAGAATTATATAGATTTTAACAGAATGGATTTTATGGTTTGCAAAATACATATCCATTTTTTAAGAATGTTGTTGGAATTAGAGTGTTGGTGAGGGGTGGGGAACGCAGGAAGAGAAAGGGCAAATCATACCACGTGATTTGGGGGTGGGTGGTTCGTCCTCTGGAGGGCAGCCCAAAGGTGGTTGGAGAAAAGCTGACTCAGGGAAGCTGCAAGGAGGAGTGCCTCCACAGGTCAGTGGATCCCTCCCATGCCTAGCGCTTACAGCTCTCACTTTCCTCTCTTGGGGGAAGTGACTCAGATTCATAGAAAAGTTGCAAGAGAACCAAGAACAGCTTTGCACTCTTCACTAAGAGTTACCTGTTGCTGGTGCAGGAAAGATGGCTTAGCAGTTAAGAACCTTAGCTCCTCTCATGGAGGAACTCAGGCTCAGTTCCCAGCACCTGTATCAGGTAGCTTACAACCATCTGTAACTCCGCTTCCAAGGAATCTGATGTCCTCTGCCTCTACAGGCACCTGCATATATTTGGTGCATGTTAATTCATGTAAACACATACATTATAATATTTTTTTAAACTTGCATGTTATTAATGTTTGCCCCTTTTGGTTTTTTTCCCATGTTCCCAGGTTCTCTCTTTCTGTCTCTCTCTCTCTGTCTCTCTCTCTCATGTACACACACACACACACACACACACACACACACACACACACACACATTTGTACTGAACAATCTGACACAACCTCCAAATGGCTTTACTTCTAAAGAATTAAGATACTGGTTCTCTTCCAAGATTCATGAATTCACTAGCCTTGTGTAGTTGGCTTGTTTTATCCTCTTGTTGAATGGGCCTTAAGTCTAGTTTGAGAGCTGTTGGTTACTGCCAAGTTGTATGTGCCACTACTGTACGCTTAGGATTATCATCCCATGGTGGTGGTGGTTGTGGTTCATAGATGTCATAACTGGGTAAGACTGGCCATCGCTTCCCTCCTTTGGGAGCTTGCATTGCACCTTCTGGTACCATGCAGGCTAGACCAGGCAACTAAGGAATAGTGAAAGCAGAAGGAATAGTCTTCTCCAAGGTTACCCAACGGTCAGCCCTGAAAACATACAAGTAACATTCTAAGGACTGAGCAGGCTGTACTCACACACCTCCACCACCACCAACAACAACAACAATTACAGAATAGGATGCCATGAATTTGAAGGGGGTTTCATGAGAAGTTTTGGAAGGAGGAAAGAGAAGGGTGGGAAATGGTATAAATATAATCTCAAAAAAAAAATCTCAAAAAAATATTTGTTAAGAAATAGGATAGTCTTTTACAGGTCCATGGTACGGCTACTACTCTCACACTGAACACTGGGCTGGCACCTGTATCTAATTTGACATAAAGAACCTTTTTGAGAGATGCTGACTTTGGACGTGTGAGAGGAGAAGAAGTCACAGTAGGGTTCCACCCCCTGCCTCTGTTCTATCCAAACCTGCCCTTTTCAGAGCTCTCACCCTGTCCATTTTCTCACTCAAAAGCTATGGCTTCCTCGGCTGCAGGATCTTTCAAAACAATTTGAGTCTGTTTTGAAAATCTCTCAGACACAGGGATGAGGGCAGCAACTAAAATCTGGCAGGATAAAATAAAAAATAAAAATAAAATAAAATAAAGCTGGCATGATAGAAAATACTGTAACCCCAGCACTCTGAAAAGCTGAGCCAAGGACGCAGCTAGTTGCAGGCCATCCTGGAGGAGAAAGAGGAGAAAGAGGAGGAGGAGGAGGGGTGAAGGAGGAGGGGTGGAGGAGGGGTGAAGGAGGAAGAAGAGGAGGAGAAGAGGAGGAAGAGGAAGATAATTTCAATTAATAAGACATCTGAGGTTTGGACTTGGTTCATTTTGCCATTCTCTTCTTTCTGCTTCTCACGGTCTCATGTAAGAGTGAAGCCCACAATCTCGTAAGCATTACTATGATTCATTGGTACCCAATTTACTTTTGGGTCAGAATGACTTTGGATCTCGCTGCCCAATGTGAGTTATTAAAATGAAATATTAGGACAGGCCTCCTTGCACTAACATTTTCCTCGTTTCTCCATTCTGCAAATTTTGCTAAGTCCCTACTGCCCGCCAAGCCTGTGTCAGTAGTGAGGTAGGTTGACCGGATGCCTTGGATCCCCCATCAGGGATCTCGGGCTTCCTATAGAAGGCAGACAAATAAACGGGCAGTGTCTACTGCAGGCCCCCCTTGCAGGCCGTGTGTGCTCTCTGCTGTGACCTCCTCTGAGGCAGGAGGTAGGTGGGCTTCCCTCAAGACTTGCTGATCAGTGCCAGCCACTGTGCCAGGTGTCCTTGCAACCACCAATGGCCACCACACAACCTCTCCTCTCCTGAGCACACAGTGGGGCTTCCAGTGGAAGGCTGTCTGGGAGGAAGGAGAAGACACATTCCTTGCCTAAAGAGAAGATGAGGATCCTTACCCATCCACTAGGAAAGCAGTGGCATCCAAGGCAATGGGGGAGTATTGGAGATGCATCTTCCTCCCACAGGAGCCAGGAGACCCGTGACTTGACCTTCTCTAAGTCCTTCATATGGCCTTGGCAGAGGCAGAGACATTTTTCTTTTAGAAAGCACAGAATATTTTATTTTTAAATTTGTTTTGGGAGCCGGGCGTGGTGGCGCACGCCTTTAATCCCAGCACTCGGGAGGCAGAGGCAGGCGGATCGCTGTGAGTTTGAGGCCAGCCTGGTCTACAACAGGAGTCCAGGACAGCCAAGGCTACACAGAGAAACCCTGTCTTGAAAAAACAAAAATAAATAAATAAATAAATAAATAAATAAATAAATAAATAAATAAATTTGTTTTGGGGACTGTGACCTCGTGGATGGTTGCAATGTTTTAAGACAGTACACAGTGAACCGCTCTTCCCACCTTGGCTCCCCAGCTCCTTCTCTTAGAAGGGATAATTACCACCCAGGGTTTCTTTTTACTTCCTTGTAAAGGACAGGGACTTAGCAAAAGAGTACATACGCACCGCTCACCTGGTTCCTTTGTCTTAAGCACACTGCTCAGCATCTTGCATTTTTAAGCACTTAAACAGCCGCTCAGGTTGGATTCTTTCTATGGCTGCACAGCAAGGAAGACTCACATCGTATTTAACCAGCCACCCACTGACAGAATTTATGAAGCTTCCAGTCCTTTGCTGTAAGGAACAATCCCGTGATGCATCGAGGAGAAAAATGAGAAGGAATAACACTGTGCATAAAGCATATATCATGGTCAAGGTCAAATATTATTTTAGACATAGGTAGGTTTAACAATCTGTAGAGAACAGGTGTGTATAATGCACAATGAAAAGAGAGAGAGGGAAAAAAAACCCCACAAGTCAGTTTACGAAATGTAAAAGAAAGCAAGCATCAGGACCTGGGCCTGATTTTGTTCAGAGGGGTACCAGGTGGTTTGTGCATACATGGATAAAAACCCCAGCTGTGTGAAGCTCACCCCCCAGGAAGTAAGGCACTGATACAGTAGAGATGACATAAACATCTCAGCGGGTACAGTGAGCGGGCCTGATCTGGGCACCGAGGCAGCTATTAAGAGGGAAACGAGGTGTCTAAGGAACATATAACTTGTAGGCATGCCTCCTGAGTACTGGCAGGCCTGGTGGCCTCTCCAACCACTGGCCAGCTCAGCTCCCTGGGACGGAGGATGCCCTCCATGTGTTCTGCCACCACACCTATGCTACCATACCGCTAGCTAGCATTGCTACCCAGAGATATCTGTCAGGTATCTAGGGGACAGAAGCCAGAACCACGTGAGCAGCTCCCTAGTTAAGTAGGGAGGCCCCTTGTATTTATTTCCACCTACAGTGGACAAGGAGGCTCAAAAGGTAACCCCTGAGGGAAAATTCCCAGGGTAGAAATTCCAGGTCAAAGAATGCATGCAATACCATCAGAGATGACAATTCCAGCACTTGGGAGGTGGAGGCAGGAAGGTCAGGAGTCAAGGTCATCTTCAGCACACAGTGAGTTCACAGCTAGCCAGGGCTATGTGAGCCCCTATTTAAAAAAAAAATCTAAAAGCGTACAAAATAGCAAAATTTCAAATAATAAGTTAAAAATTTTTTAAACAAGTAAAGAGGTACATAAAAGCGTAGCAAAACTACGTGCAGTTCCATATTTTGAAAGCTAATATAAAATAGTCCTTGCAAAAGACTTCCCTTTCTACCACCCCTGAGAGAGGGTGCGCAGCCCTCCCCTCGGTTACTGAATCTTTGATCTTTGACCACACAATTAATTGGATCTGAGAAGCCATCTTATCAGTATTTCTCCTGTTATTTGTGAAGTAGAATATCTCTTCCTACGTTGAAAAGCTATCTACTACAAGAGTTTCCCCTGTAAGCCCTTGCTTCGTACGCTTGGTTGGCATGGACTGTTCGGTTAATGATCTTTTTATTGATTTACGGAGGCCCTTTATATATAAGGACATCAAGTCTTTACTGATAATGTTACAGCTCTTTTTCCCTGTTGGTTATTTGTCTGTTGACTTTGAGGTATTTTCCCTTCCAGAAATTCCACGTTGTTAATAGTTGAATTCGTCATCCTCCCTTCGCTAGCTCGAAATGCTATTTTTACCATATAACAAAATGGTTGAGTAAAATTGCTTAAAAGAGAATACAGCCAGACTGGAGACAAAGTGTTGGCTGGGAGGATGGAGGGTACATGCGGGATGGAGACTGGAGGGTCCCAGGGGTCCCGCAGGCATGTGGGACCCTGGCAGAGCTTGCAGGAATTGCAGCTGCAGGTTTACGCTCCTTCGGTCTCCCCCAAGGCCAGCCGTGTGATTTGCCCGACGATCTGTCATTGCAGACGCTGGTCACCTGGGAAGGCAACACCCTCGTGTGTGTGCAGAAAGGGGAGAAGGAGAACCGTGGCTGGAAACAGTGGGTGGAAGGAGACAAGCTGCACCTGGTAAGCCCTGGGGTTTGTAAGGCACTCTCTGCAGTGATCGCCTGGCCAGGCGCTTTGACAAGAAAGAATGGCTCTGAGCTTCAGCCAAATGCGTTTGGTCATACAGTCAGAGAGCCATTCCCATCTGGCTCAGGGGACTCTGGGAAGAAATCTATACGGCCGTTTCTGTGAACGGCTGCAATTAAAAAGAAAGTTGGAAATGCTGAGTTAGGAAACCAAAGTCCGAGGAGAAATGCAGAGGACCTGCTAAGGAGCAGCTGGGGAAAAGGTGAGCCCCGGAATTAAGCCGCCTGGAGGACAAGACCAGGCATCCTGTAACTTAAGGGGGTGGGGTGGGGGGGGGGGGGGGGGGGGTGGCGCATGACAGCATGAGGACAGTGAAGGTGGCATTGGCCCCTCACCCTATGGCACGGTGGACCTGATCCCAACTCCTGTGAGGTTGATTTGTTACTAGAACAGAGCTATAGGGACAATGGCTGACATCCTTCAATAAACTGTCACCGTCTAGACAGCTTTATTTTTCATTCTTCAATCTTCGCAGCAATTTATGGGCCCCCGCATTAGACTAGTGAGAAAAGGTTTGTTCTTTCAAGCATTCAGCTGCTCATTTGCTAAATGAATGGTTCATTCACAAGTGCACCCCATTACATTCATTCATTCATTCATTCATTCATTCATTCATCCATGCATCCATGCATCCATCTATCCATCCATCCATGGAGTCAGGCAGGTACCCAGCTCTAAGGTCAAGATGCCCTTGAGATCCGAGCTAACCTCACGTGAGGTCTTTACTTCAGGGGCATGTCCGCTAATGATACATGGGAGGCATTCCCAGTGTTCTCTGTTGGCAGCTTTCCCTGCTCCTGTGGCTTAGATGATGGATTTTTTTTTTTTTAAATCGTAGGGCCATCCCCAAGAAGACCTGTAGCTAAGACAGCAGCTTCATCATCAGCTGCAGTGAGCACAGTGGCCTCCCTCATGCTCACCCACCCTCCTCCTTCAGGGTCCAGTGAAGTGCAGAGAAGGCCTGAGGTTCCCTCCACCTCAGTAAAAAGTGGAACCCTGTCAGCTGCGCAGGCAGACCAGGGGGAGCCCTTCTGAAGGTCCTACCCTATTGTTGGGCCATTGCTCCCCACCTGTCTGACGCTTCTCCGTGCAACCCTTCCGTTCCTCTTGGCTTCATCACCTTTTAATAAATTAGGCAGTGTTACTTTAAGCATGGGAGTAGGAGAAACCCTGCCCAAGAGGGTCATTTCTTTGCATTTTACATTTTACATTTTTAGAGTTGTTCAAGCTCAATTGGAGTGTCAAATTACTGCTACCTGCAGGGCATGGCAGCCAATTGGGTCTGCTCTGAGAGGGACACTTTGCCCAGAACAATTAAGTGTCCTCTTAATTCTAGCTCCGCCCACTTACCAGACCGTAAGAGGGCCTGGGGCTGAGCAAAAGGGAGCCTGGGCTGGTCAGCCACTCACCCACTTTCTGACTTGCAGGAGCTGACATGCGGTGACCAGGTGTGCAAACAAGTGTTCAAAAAGAAGTGATGGCCCCACAGGGGAAGCCAGGCACACGTACAGCGTTCTCTGCCTGTTCTGGAAAGCAATATGGAGACCCTTCTGTTCCCGACAGAGCCCACCAAACCTGCCTGGGTTTGGAGTGTGTAAAAGGAGCCCAACCCCCACCCGCCCCGCCCCCCCACTCCCAACTCCCGACCTTGGAATCTGTTATTCAATGAAGAAACAAAATGTGCTCGCAGCTTTCAAAACTTTTTCCATCTTTTATTCCCAGTTGCCCTTTTCACCTACAGGCAGAGGAGATGCTGCCTGCCAGACTCGTGTTGCTCTTGCTTTCATTTCATTTGTTTCTTTTTCTTTTTTTTTTTTTTTTTTCTGGTTGGTTTGTCGGTGGCATTAGAAATATCTTCTAGACAACACTGCTGATTCATGAAAGTCTCCTCTGGAGGACACTCCTTCAGAGAGATGCATATCCCTTCTCCAGCAGTCTGTATCACAGACCAAATAGAGCCGCCCACCCACTCCCCTCCCAGCCCCCACCCCACCCCGTGCCTCAGCAGCCTGCAATGTCAGCTGCTCTTGGTTCTCAGCCCTTCAGCCCTGTCCTGTGAGGGGGCGAAGGGGGTTACAGAATACCTAGCCCATTCATACCTTCTCACCCACCACCTACCCAGGATGCTATGGGCTACGTGCCAGACAGTCTTGAGTTGGAGTTCTGCCACTCCACTGCTTGGCTAAGTGACCACGGACACATCACTGTCCCTTTTGCCCGTTTTCTCTCTTCTGCAAGAGGGGAAGACACTAGGTCACCGTGACAAGTAAGTCAACGTGCACTAAGTGCTTAGGGTGGAGCCCGGCCCCTGGTGAGGACTCAGTCCCTTCCAGATGTGCTGATTATGCTAAGTTACTTTTAGGAGTAAAAGGAGGAATAGGGGCACCATGGCCATAGGTCAGTACCTCTGAAGCTTCACGGCGCTATCAGAATGTTAAGTGCCAAACTGTGCTTTCCTGCTGGACATATAGAAGGCTGCACTTGGAACGGAAGAGTGGTTAGCGGGGGTAGTTCTATGGGGTTCATTGGGTCCTGAAGGTCAAAATAATCTTTTTTTTTTTTTTTTTTAATCCCTCTGCAAAATGCCTGGAGTGCCACCAACAGGCAGACATTTTCTATAAAAAGCAAGTTTCTCCTGAGAGGGACAGAATGTGGTGGTAACAGACCCATAGCGTGATCCAGGAATTGGGGGACAGGCAAGAAGGCTGGGATCCAGCCACGTGGCCCAGGGCCAGCCTAACTCAAACTCTGGCCAGGAAAGCTGTGCAGTGGGGCTCCTGGCAAGCCCTGCTTCCCAGCAACCATGCCCTGTGTCTGAGACAAGAAGGCCAGGAAAGTACCTGGGCCAGAGCCTCGTGATGGCTGGTTGGTGCTTCCAGGGGAGGTCTTCTAGTGAGAAAGTGGGAGGTGCCTTGTAGGCAGGGCTGCCTCCTACAGAGAACCAGCCTCCATCTCCTGGTGCAGGCCAGGACTGACTGAAAGGACTGAGGTTTGCTGTTTGTGTCACTTTTCCAGGAACCTCCTCCCCCCAAACACTGTTCTTCTCCTTGTTCAGGGTAGCCTCACATGACCCTTTTTTGTCTCAGGAAAACCCTGTTAAGTGAGAACCAGCTGTAGAACTGTCCCGAACACAAAGCAGTTTAATATCTATTAGGTTAATTTTGTTTGGGTTTTCAGTTTTTCGAGACAGGGTGTCTCTGTGTAGCCTTCGCTATCCTGGACTCACTCTGTAGACCAAGCTGGTTTGGAACTCACAGTGATCCACCTGCCTCTGCCTCCCAACTGCTGGGATTACAGGCATGTACCACCACACCCAGCTTCTATTTGTTTTTGAGCCTGGGTTCTGTAAGAAGGATTTATTTAAAAAATTATTTATTTATTATTATGTATACAGCGCTCTGCCAGCATGTACACCCGCAGGCCAGAAGAGGCCATCAGATCACATTACAGATGGTTGTGGGCCACCATGTGGTTGCTGGGAATTGAACTCAGGACCTCTGGAAGAGCAGACAGTGCTCTTAACCACTGAGCCATCTCTCCAGCCCCTATAAGAAGGATTTAAGAGACTAAATCCCCAGGGCTCTGCTCTGTGAACAGTGTGTGGGGAACCGAACCTCAGCTGTGCTTGGAGCATTTTAAAGCTCTGAAAAGTCTGCTGATGACGGGGCCAAAACTTGAACCACAGGACCCCTTTCACCCAACAGGTTTGCCCCCACAGAGTGGATTAGAACCACACCACACACTCCTCTAATGGGTATACTGGTTTAATGACAGGCAGCAAGCAGTACGACTTATAACTCTGGTCTCCAAATGCAACAACCTCAGAAAACATGTTCCTCATATGCCCCAACAAACTGCAAGATGAATTGGTTTACACACGATGCAAAGGAGTCAAAGCAGCTGGTAATTCCTTTCAAAGATGTGACTGAGGGTGTATGAGTGATACTGGCAGACCTATCTCAAAGCTAGGGCACGTGCCTTGCACCAGGGATACCCACATATTCCCATACCCACCGTGGGTGGGATGAGTCAAGCCACACTGGCTTCCTGCTTCATGCCCTATCTAAAAACAAACCATGGCATGAATGCTTCACCCCTGCCCCCTGGAAGCCATGTTGACTGGAATTGAGTGGAAGAGGGTGCTTTTGGACAGCCAAACGGGGAATGAACCGAAGGCGAGGGCTCTGGATGTAGTGGGTCATCGGCCTATCCCTATTTCCTGTCCACTCTCTGCTTCCTGACTGGAAGAGGACTGAGGCCAGCTGTCTCCAACTCCTGCCAGCTTGCCTTCCCTGCCACGTTAGGCCACGTTCCTTCCTAAACAGGGAGCCACAGTAAATCCCTCCTCCCTTTCCGTTGGATGTTTGCTCATAGAAAACAAGAAAAGTGAAAGAAGAGCCTGGCAACGTGGCTGAGTGGGCAGAAGCACTCGTTGTGCAAGCTTGCCCACCTGAGTTCAATAAAGTGAGGCTGGCTCCAGGCTCACCCTCGGTTGGAGCACAGGCCACACCCCTCTCCAGCTGTGCCTGTTTGTGAGGCAGCGCCTCTCTGAGTCTCCATTTTTTTTTTTTTTTCAGTAAAGGGAGGACTACTGAACACAATTCAGGTGAGATATAAGAGCCTAGTATGATACCTGAGACGCAGTCAGTTATCCAAGTCAGTTACCAACACACACACACACACACACACACACACACACACACCCCGACACACGCCTCCCCAACTACACATAGTCATAGACATATGATGGTATGGTTCCCTTTGTTAAAAACATTGTCTTCTAAAGCTTCAGCAACAAGATCCCCCTATAGGCATAAGGTTATCGTGTAGTTTAAATAATGCTGTGTAAACACTGATCCCCAATTGTCTCCCTGATATGTCAATAAGGCAGCTTACAGCCAATGGGTGAGCAGGGGAGAGAATAGGGCAGGACTTCCTGTCTGCTATCGGAGGAGGAGTTAGAAGAGGAAGTAGGAGATTGAGCCAGGGGATTCAGCCATGGGGAAGAGGTCCAAGAAAGACCGGAAGGAAGGAGCTTTAGCCGAGGAAAGCTACAAAACGCAAGTATCGCTGTGATGTTTGCTGGGAGTAAGAGGGTTAAGATAGACATAAACTGCTCAAGATTGTGTTGCAAAGCTTAATTTTAAACGCGTATAAAAGAGTCTCAGCTATTTGTGTGATAGCCAGGTTAAGAAATAACCTAAGAGAAACAAGCACAGTTTTTTATAAAAATAACTTCAACAGACATTTTAAGAATTGACAGTCACCAGGAACTCTTACTCAAAACAGGGACTCCTGCTGTGCCTCCCTCCGGGGTTTAGAGAATGGACCTTTGTCTAGACTGTACCACTTCAGCCCCCTGCAGGAGCTTGGCAGGCAGCACACAGACAACTCTGGCGTTCTTTATTTCGAACATGCTATGCTGAGGGATACACCACATTCTCTGATATAAAGCAGTTTTCTCTGAATAGACACATTCTGTCCAGGAGGGAAGCTTGGTAAGATTCGGATGTTCTAAAGCAGGGGTGAGGGAGATGGGAGGGGAGAACGGACGGTCCAGGGAGGAGGGGCAGGGGAGTGTTCATTAAGAACTCACAAGGCTCAGGAAGTCCCTGAAACCTACCAGATGTACAAAGCCCCTCGCCCCTTCAAGTTATATAAGCAGTAAGGTCTGCTGAGAAGGGATTGTCTGACCTGTCACGCTGCCTGAAAATTAGGCAGAGAACTCTAGGGTTCCAGTATCTGTGAGTTGTCCCTCATGCTAGGTTGGGAAGTTGGTGATCCGGTTGCCCTTTGAGTTATCCAATTTCCTGTAAGTAACTCCTTACCCATAATCCTGTAAATAACTCAGATAAATGCTGACTCACCAAGTTGGAGTTAGGTGGTATCCTTTCTTTGGTCTATCAGTTCCTTGTCTCTGGTGAGTAGACATTTTTTCACATCTCCCAAGAAACAGTTCACACAGCATCCTCAAACAAACAAACAAACAAACAAAACCATCTTCATTATTGAGAAAAACCAGTTAACAAGTGTCAGCCCTCCACATAGAAGGACACCATCGGGGCTGGAGAGATGGCTCAGAGGTTAAGAGCATTGTCTGCTCTTCCAAAGGTCCTGAGTTCAATTCCCAGCAACCATATGGTGGCTCATAACCATCTACAATGAGATATGGTGCCCTCTTCTGGCCTGCAGGTGTACATGCAGGCAGAACACTGTGTACTAAATAAATAAATCTTAAAAAAAAAAAAAAAAAGAAGAAGGACACCATCTTAGTTACTGTTCTGTTGCTGTGAAGAGACCCCATGACAAAGGCAACTTTTATAAAGGCAAGCATTTATCTGGAGGCTGGCTTACTGTTTTAGAGGGTTAGTGCATGATTGCCATGGCAGAAAGCAGACAGGCATGGGGCTGGAGCAATAGCAGAGAACTTTACATCCTGATTTGCAGGCAGCAGGTAGCAGGCAGCAGACAGCAGGCAGGCAGGCAGGCAGCAGGCAGGCAGGCAGCAGGCAGCAGGCAGGCAGCAAGCAGGCAGGCAACCAGCAGGCAGACAGCAGGCAGCAGGCAGGCAGGCAACAGGCAGCAGGCAGGCAGGCAGCAGGCAGCAGGCAGGCAGGCAGGCAGCAGGCAGGCAGCAAGCAGGCGGCAGCAGGCAGGCAGCAGGCAAGCAGGCAGGCAGGCAGCAGGCAGCAGGCAGGCAGGCAGCAGGCAGGCAGGCAGGCAGCAGGCAAGCAGGCAGGCAGCAGGCAACAGGCAAGCAGGCAGGCAGGCAGCAGGTAGGCAGCAGGCAGGCAGGCAGCAGGTAGGCAGCAGGCAGGCAGGCAGGCAGGCAGGGATGGGGGTGGGAGTGGGGAAGAAATAGAATCTGGGCCTGGCGTGGGCTTTTAAAATCATATAGCCCACTCCCAGTGACACAACTTCTCCAACACGGCCATACCTTACGATTCTTCCCAGATAATTCCACTTTTTGCTTGGTAAGTATTCAAATGAATGAGCCCATAAGAGCCATTCCCATTCAAATCACCACAATCACTTTGGCGTCTTCAGAGACTTCTGATCCCACTTCCTCACAGTTATTTTTTTTCATAAATGAGTATCGTCTTTAAGTTCTTGAGACCAACTCCAGAGCACACAGAACAGCACTGATTCCCTTGCATCCTGCCTGGCTGGGGCTTTATGTCCTGCCTCTGCACAGAGCCTAATGTGGACAAAGTTGGCCTTACAGAGCAGAATCTGCACCCAGCTCTCCACCAAACTACCTCTTTCCTTCATGATTTGTACTTAACTAGATGGATAGAGGTGAAGTACCCAGTGACATTTGTTATGTAGATGGACACACTTAGAAGCTGGGGACTTGAGAAAATTGAAATAAAAATTAACTAGTCTAAAATTTTAAGTACTTCAAATATTTGTTTGTAGATTTTTCTGATGCTAGCCTTCACATTAATTGTTCCTTGTGGCTTTGGAATGATATAGTTGTGAAAACTGGGGGGCCAGGGGGACACAAGGGGCAAGTCTAGAAAAATAAGCAAAACTCACACTTTGGGGAATGTTACAATAGTAAAATAAAGTCAAAAAGATCTTCCTGAGCTCCTGCCACGGTCCAGGTACTATGACAAAGGCTGGGGACCCAGAATGCATCAGCTCAGGTCTTTGAGGAAAGGATGGAGCCATTATAAGTAGTCAACCTGGAAGGAATATGATACAAGGAAAGGCATTTAACATGGAACTTAATACAGAAAGTGGAAACAGGAGATGATGATACAGTTCAGAGCAGCAACATCAGGATGATGCTAATACCACTAGGAATCCAAGCACACAGGGAAGAGAGCGGTGTTATCAGAACCCAGACACCAGGACTGCTGAGCAGCTCTGACTATGAAGAGGGGCTATCAGGCAAGGCACAGTGTGTTGGTCACTTCTTGGTGCTGTGCCAGATACCGTAGAGACACAACCTAGAACAAGGCAGCCAAGGGAGAAAGAGAGGGGAAGGACTGAGGAAGGGAGGGGGAAGAGAGGGGAGGGGAGGGGAGAGGAGCGGAGAAGAGGGGAGGGGAGACACCTTATGCCGACAGGATTGTTGTTTCTTCTTTGTTTGTCCCCCAGCCTATTAGATGGTGCTTCCCAGATTCAGAGCAGGTTTCCTTTTAGTTATTTGTTTCTGGGAACTCCTCACAGACACAATAAAAAAACCTGTCTTACTAACATCCTAAGTCTACCAACAAGTCCGTCCAACAAGTCTACCATCAAGATGAACTGTCGCACAAAAGCCACTGTCAAAAGGATCCAGAGAAAGACCAGTCTCTCCTCACTTCCTACTTTCTAACGTCCTTTCATCAGCCTCTTTGATAGACCCTCTGCGGGTACCAGAAACTTACTGCTGCCACGGAGTCTGGAAAAGTAGTTCCCTTCAGGGCAGAACTGACCAGGAAAAGGCAGGTGTCTGGTAGGTAGAGGCCCCAGCTTCTCATCCCTACTGTTTGAGTTGGGTGAAGCTGAGGCTGGAAGTGCCTAGTGGGTATCAAGCTCTGGGTTTGATCTCTCAGCACTGAAAACAAATTTACTGAGTGACTTGAAGAGAGGGTCTCTGAAGTAAAAGAGAGGTGGTCCTCATCTGACACCTCCATCCTTGCACCACGTGGTACACCAGGTGATTTACCTATAGACTGTAGCTCTCTGGATGCTTACACAACCTGCACACTGGTATTAACCCCACTTTACAAACGCAGAATTGCGTGTGGCCACATACATGTGTAGTTCCAAAACTTGGAAGGCAAAGATAATGGGACTGTGGCTTTGGAGCCATCCTGAGCTACATAGGAAGTTCCGGGCCAGCCTGAGATACGTTGCTAGACCCTGTGGGTAAAGCAATGAGGAGGCTAGGGCTCTTCAGAAGACCTGGGCCAGATTCTCAGAACCTGCATGATGGCTCACAACTGCTGTAACTCTAGTTCCAAAAGATCTAATGCCCTCTTCTGGCCTCTGCGGGTACCATGTATATGTGTGGTGCACAGACATACATATAGGCAAAAAAATCCATACATAGAACTCTTTTTAAAATGTAAATGAGGAGACTCAGGCCAGGATAGCTATGGCAGACATGCCTAGAGTGGCTGTCAGGGCATGGCAGGGCCAGGGATGTGATGTGACTTGATGGAGCCTTCCTGCTACCAGTGTCTTGCTAGCATCCCACACAGTCTGCCCTCTGCAGTCACCCATCAGCCTGAGCAAATGGCAACTATGACCTTTTCCAAATGTATACAGACCTTAATCTAAATCATAAAAGACAATGAAGTGAATAAAGAAGCACTTATTGAATTGGAACAAAACAGACTTTTATTAGCCCAATTACTTTCAACTCCTATTAAGTACTTAAATGCTGAGTGGAAATGTTTTCTTTTACTAAAGTCCATTGTTTTAAGCTTTAAATTTTTAAAAATGCACTTTATGTGTATGAATATTTTACCTAAAAGTTCTATCTTAAGACTTTTCTAGAGCTCACATAACAAGCTAGATCCCTCCAGGCAGGAGGTCTCACCTGACCATAGCTGGGGAGGGTGCCTCTAAATCTCTCAGGGTTGCCACACTTGCAGTCTCTCAGGGGACCTGTGTCTGTTGACTGTTGTCATCCTCCCAGGCCAGAGGCTCTCCCAGGGCCAAGGTATCTGTGTTCAGTGTCCCAGGAGCTGCTGCACCTGAGGTTTGCTGGCTGCTGGCTTTTGCCCTGTGGCATTTCAGTCAGCTCCTCAGTATTCATTGGCCACATATCTACACCAGTACCTGTGACAGACATCAGGCACTTTCTTCCTCAACCTATTCATCTATAAAGAACCAGCAGCCAGGAATTGAGTAGATGGTGGCCAGCAAACCAGGCAGCTTCTCTCTTGTCCTAGGGTGTTTTCTACTGCTGTGATAAGACACCATGACCACCGACTCAACCTAGGGAGGAAGGAGTTTAGTTGGACACAAATAGTACATCATTGGGGAAGGCAAGGCAGGAGCTCAAAGCAGGAACCTGGAGGCAGGAACTGTAGCAGAGGTCATGGGAGAACTTGATTTACTGGTTTGATCCTCCTGGCTTGCCCAGTTTGCTTTCTTATATACTTCACGGTCACTTGCCTAGGAATGACACCACCCATAGTGGGCTGTGCCCTCCCACCTCAGTCATCAATCAGGAAAATGCCGCCACAGATTTGCTCACAGGCCAACCTGATGATAGAGGCAATTCCTGATAGAGACTCCCTCACCTCAGATATGTCAGGGTTTATGTCAAGTTGACAAAAACCAGCCAGCACTGCTCTCATGCCAGATTCTGGCTTTTCAGCCTCACAACCTTGGCTGGCAGGAACTATGATCCTCATCCTGTAAATGAAAAGACTCCGTCCGGTTCAAACAGGGTGAGCAGATGCCCCTAAGAAGTGGCAGGGTCCACACTCCTTGCTTGCTATGGTTCCATAGAGTTCAGATGTGTTCACCAAAGGTTCATGTGTTGGAAGCATGGTCCTCAATGTGATGCTTTTTGGGAGGTGAGATCTTTAAGATGTGCCTCTAGTGGTATAACCCTTAGATAATTGGGAGTTAGCCTCAGAAGACACTGCAGGACCCCAGTCTGTCCTCTCTCTTTTTTCTCTCTCTCTCCACCCTCCTCCTTTCCATCTCTCTTTCCCTCCTCCATCTCCTTGGTTAGCAAGGGGACCTCTTACTTCCACAAATGCCCCCACAATTACCATCCATTTTGAGGAGACATGGCAGAAAGGAGCCCTCAAAATCTGCACTGTGCTACTGGAACTTGCAGCCCTTTGAACTGCAATCTAAAGAAGCCTCTTTAGAAAACTATCCTGCCTCATACGTTTTACTATAGCAATGCGAACCTGACAAATGCATTGCTCAGCACCATCTCTCCTACTTCCTGGGTGTGGCAGGAGCCAGAAGAAGAATCTGGAAATTAACTAGAGAAATTGGGACACTCTGCTGCTTTGTGTCTTCCAATAAAAGGAAAAAAAAAATGCATCTGGTAATCCACTAGCCACAAATAAAGGACATCCCATCTATAATGTCTTTCACACAACACCTAGCATATATACTCATATAACAAATAGTGGCCCAAACAAAAATAGTATGCTATCACTTTAATTTTAAAAAATGGACTATATTACTCTATTGCAATATTTCTTAGGCAGGGACAATTTTTCCCCCAGAAGACATTTAGCTGTGACTTTTTTTTTAATTGTCATCATTGAGGGTGATGTGGTATTGGGGTAGAGGCTAGGAGAACACTAAACACTCTACAACACACAGGACCAGCCCCCCCCCATAATAATTACAAGGGCCCCAAATTGCAAGCACAGAAGATAAGCAATTTAGCTAGTGGGGACTTTTCCTGGGGCATTTACCATCCTGTATAATGTTATTCTTAGTAGGTGCATAACGATTGACCATGTGACTGATGACGTCCTGGAGTGAGCTGTAAAGAGAGGTTTTTCTCTGTACCTGTGTTTAGGAGTCATCTTCTTTGTTTCACCTTAAGAGATTTAGGGCAGTGGTGGTGGCCTCTGAGGCTTCCTTTAGGGTAATACTACTGTTTGGTTCACTCCACACACGCCTGGGTCTCGTTGGTTCTTCAATGACTATGAGGGTTGCAATGGTTTAGTCACTGTTTGGAACGATTGTCCTCTGTGAGTCCTTTCTCTCCTTTGTTCTGGGCCTGGAGGCCCCGTCTTAGCCGTGTTATGATCTTTTGGTGGATGCTAGTGTCCTTCCAGCTAATGGGAACCCTGGAAGCCAGTGGCATTAACACAAATCCAACAGATAAGAGCTACTTTAAATCCTTTAGGATTAAGGAACAATGACCTTGTCAGAAACGTCCAGAGAATTAGAAACCGAGTGTGGTTTCCCTAATCAGGGTGAGGCTCTGGGAGACTGAAAAAAAAGAAAATAGCTGAGAAGCAGCTGTACCTATTCTGAAACGCAAGGCTAGGCTACTGAGCCAGGCTCTTCCTTTTATGTGGCTTTGGGAGCCTCTGGTTTCTTGAGGGTCAGCTGCACCTCACTAACATTTTTACTTCTGTTTTGTTACATGAAATCTTGATGCTGAGAATGGGACTGCCCCTGGCTATGGAGGTAATGCGGTGGTCCATGAGACTTTCAGATCTGGAGCACGGGCTTGGGGCAAGACAAGGACATGGAACACACACCACTGAGGGACCTGACCCTCCACCCCCGTAAGAAGACAGAGAAGAAACTTACTATGATCATTTAGTGATGTCTTCATTGAGAGGATGCTGGAATTCAAATTCAGATTCCCTGACATCCTTTCTGAAGAAGATACCCACTTCCCTGAAGGCCATGATGCCTTTCCGTGTTCTTATTTTCAGATGGGGAAAAATTACAGAGCAGGACGTTGTGTTTGGATTGGGGGGGGGGCACAGGGGGACAGCATCTTTATGGCCATTGTGTTGGGAATATTAAAGGGACCCTCTTCCATAGTACTCAATTAGGGACACTAGAGGGGCCATTTTCCATGGTTTTTTGTCAGGGATACTAGACAGACCATCATTCACTTAGGAAACTTCGACTTTTTAACTACACTTTTGTGCCTGGTACCTTAGATGGCAACAGAATCAGGAGAGAAAGGCAGACTTCCACTAAAAGATAAAGGCCTGGGGAAGAAATCTCTCCATGGCACCTGAGCAGGGAGCCTCCTCAAAGGGCAAGGAGGAAAGCCGATGTTCTTTGATATGGCTCTTCCACTAGAATGTCCAGAACATAGAAGAAAGGGGAGTGTCCTTGCCTGACTCCAGGAGCAAAAGTTAAGTCCCACAAGCCAAGAAGGAGACTCCTGCCTCTTACTGCTCTAAAGCCAGATCTTTGATGGTTCTGTTCCCACTCCTAACTTCACACTAAACCTCAACAAAGAAATGGCTAGAAGGATCCTCATCCCCTAATGAACAAACCCCAGCACTCCTGCTTCAGGGCAGTTGATAGACAGACAGACAGACAGACACACACGCACGCACACGCCTTATCCTCTCAGCTCTGCTCAGAAGGTTTCCAAGAGCTGCCCTGGCCTCTCTGCTGAGGAAATCCTTCTGTCCCTCCTCTTACACCATGAGGACCTTGCCTGCCAAACCCACATTGGTAGGGTTTTGTCACCAACCCATATCAGCGGGAAGTCGACAGGCCAGTGGCCAGCCTTGACACATTTCATGCAAGCTTCAGAAGACGGTTCTTTTGTGCCCACCTTCTTTGGAGGAGATTGGGAGTACTTCTAGGAGCTGGCATGCCTATCATGGAAAACTTTTTTCATTAAACATTTTAAATGGCATAGTCTGTAAATCTCTGAAGTGTTTGAGGACTACCTATCTATCTAAAATATATCTGAATAGACAGACTTTGCTTGTTCTAATTACTTTGAAAATGTATACAGGAGGCTAAATAAGGCTTATCCCTGTAATTAATTGGTATTTAGCATGTCTACAAATATAGTCCTAAACACAGTAAAGGATCTGATCATTTATAAGGTGACTGACTGCCCACTTGCATTAATTATCCTTGACAGTTAGTTAGTAGCTTATACAAGGTTAGGATTTTGCAGTTTTATCTCTGTTTAGTTTGAGCCTTAAAAATATCAATCCTTGAGTTGAAGCTCTTTTAGTATAAAATAAAGCTTTTAATCATAGATAGGGTTGATAAGGTCCATAGGGAAGCTGACAACTTTACTGATCCTGAAAATGGACACAGAAGGGGAAAAAAAAGGACATTTCGTGTATAAAAAGGGAAAAGTTTGTTCTAAACTGCCAAGACTGTCCAGGGAAAGGGGGGGCTTGTGAGCTGGGGTGGGGCTTGTGAACAGGGACTGGGAGAGCCTAGTGGCCAGGACTGATCTTGACAGGTTAACAGGAACAACCACAACCATCATAAGTTAAGTGAAGGGCCACAGGTTGTTTAGTTTATCCAATCAGCTAAGACTTAAAAGATAAAGAAGCTAGATAGACATTACTTTAAACCTCATTAGACCTAGGAGTTTATAGATCTTGATTATTTAATATACCTTATTTATCAAACATATGTTGTTACTTATCTGCATTTTCTAGCAGCTTGGTGTTGAGTAATTAGCAGAACATAAGTAGTGAGACATATAAAATTAGCCTTTGTTAATTTGAGTAGACCTTTTTAACCTTACATTTTAATCATCATATACAGTATGTTGTAGCAAATATAACTTGGAATTTCTATAATTATACAAAAGTCCATACCAATCTAAAATATTTGAGATTCGTTGCTTTTTTTTTTAGTCTAAAAGGAGATACAATGATAAACAGCTCATTAGGACTAAGAAGTTGTATAATCGTTGCTTTATACCATGTGGCCATCTTAAGATGGTGAAGTCACATGGCAGGTTGCAAGCCATGTAGCTGGCATGGTTGTTACTTAAAAAACGTTTGTTTTCCTAGTAAATCTATCTAGCTCTCTATATTTTTTAATGACTTGCATTCAAGTTGCATGCACGTATACACATAAAGTTAAATCCAAGTTACATATACACATATGGAGTTGAATCTGCGACACATACACACACACACACCATTGTATGCCCTAAACAAGAGTTGAATCATACATATATGTGTATATATGTGTGTGTGTGTTTTTAATTATAAGCCCTTTATTGTAAGTTTAAAGCCAACTATTGTTGCAGATTATATAGATTTTAAAGCATACTCAATGAGCAACTTACAAGTCCTTAGATAAGAGTTTACAACATAATCTTAAAATAATTGTTTTCTCCTTTTAGAGAGCGGAGTGCAAAGAAATTAAAGACAAAAGATTTTTAATAGTGGGGAAGTAGAACCTTAAGTGTAGAGCAGCGTGAGTTTAGATATAAAATATTTGGGAATCATTTGTCCATGGCAGTGAAAATTTGGGAATCAGGTGTGCCAATGTCTGACCTTTGAATGGGGTAAGGTTGTTTTAATAAAATCTGGGTCCATGAAGGAAGAGAAAGAGAGAGAGTATGAGTGGCTTAATGCAAGCTGGCTTCAGAAAGGCAGGAGGTAGGAAGGGAGCCATGTGGAGGACACAGCAGGCTGAAGAACAGGACGCTAGAATTCTGAATCTGGTTCACAAATGACTCATCCATACCGCAGGAGGGCCAGATCTCCTTGGTTTGGACAGCTGCTGGGGAGGAAACAGGTGTGTATGTTGAATGCATCAGATAAAAGGTTTGGGATCCAAGTTCTTGGAGGCAGGGGGTCTGCTGGCATGACCATCCCTGCTAGTAAGACTGAGTTGTAGAGTGTTGGCTACAGAGGGAGGAATAGACCGAGAGTGCAGTTCCCAAAACACTGAACATAGGGTGTTCTGACCAGTTGCTTATACGCCCTCAGGAATTTAAATCAAGTGTTGTTTGGACACAAGGTCTGGACTAGCAGAAATTTTAGATACATTTCACAGCAGGAACTCCCAGGGTGTCGGGCCGAGAGGTGGCCGTTTTCCCAGCCCGTTTTGAAGACCCAAAAACTACTTTCAGGCATCGGTTGAACAGTGAGGGGCTCCCTAGAACAAAAACTGTTCAGAACGGGCATGGCCCAGGGAAGCCGAGGCTTGCCTTGGGATCCCGGGGATCCTGGAACTAGAAGTACCAGGTGTTTACTGAGCTGCTAGGAAAGGATTACTCACCAATTCTAAAGTCAATTTCCTCAGGCAGAAAGATGGGGGAAAGGGGTGGCCCCAAGTCCCTACGGGGCCAAGAGTGGCTTAGCCTACCCAGCTTGGGGCTCAACTGCTACCGGGTTCTTGACACCAAGATACTGGTTTCCTCTGCCGATGAAATAAGCCAATTCAAGACGAATTAAAAGTAAAAATGGAGTCACACATGGTGGTGCATACCTGTAGTCCCAGTGTTGGACCCTGGCCCAAAATGTTGGACCCTGGGAGTCCGATTCGGTAAGGGGGTTGACCGCGAGAAACCACTCAAGTCACACGAGCTGAGAGGTACAGGTAAAATTTATTACTGACACACCAGAAGTCCCAATTGTTGACGTGTCAGGGTCTCTCAGCACTCTGGAGGCAAAGGACCCCGAGTAGCTGTTACAGGCTGCTTACAAAGGCTAAAACCGCAAGCCAGGGGGAGGACCTGACCTTTAAACTGATTGGTTGGGCTACTGTATCTGAGGAATGTGAGCAGGATGATTGGCCCGGGTTAACTGGGGCCAGAGAGCAGGCCGTGTGGGGGCTTTTCACACGAGATGTTTTCCTAAAGCTGCAGGTGGTGTTTTGTTTTGCTGGTTTCTTGGAACTAGGGCAGGGGTCAAACGCTCGAGCTTGACCTTGTTTCTCAGGCTTTTCACCAGCACTCAGGGAAGCAGAGGCAGGCAGATCTCTGTGAGTTCAAAGCCAGCCTGGTCTACAAAGCGAATCCAGGACAGCCAGGGCCTCTGTTACACAGAGAAACCCCATCTCAAAAAAAGGAAAAAAAAAAAAAAAAAAAAAAGTAAGAATGGCAGCTTTATTTGGGAACAGCTCCTGGTTGAGTTCACTGTTCCCAAGGAACAGGGCCAGGGAAATGCCCATGCAGACAGGGAGATGAGGGAGTTGGGAGAAAGAGCATGCACAGGAAGGGGGAGAGAAAGAGAGAGAAAGAGAGAGAGAGAGAGGGGGGGGGAGGGAGAATATTGAGAAATAGTAGGGGAGTTTAGGGCAGGGGAGAAGTTGAGAAGGGCTAGGATTCCAGAATGGACTTTGAAATGTGTAACAGGGGCTTGGGATACTGAGCCCTGCCCCCAAACCCCCCACCCCTCCCATCCCGCCAACCCCTCCACCCCCACCAAGCCAGCTTGTGCTTTTGTATGCTAATAGGCTCCACAGATAGCCATTTTTGTCCCTTCTGCCTTTTGGAATTTGGGGATATGGCATTTCCTTTGGACAATTACTGGTGCTAGAGAACCTCCATGCTTCCTCTGTGCTTACCAGAAGGGTCACACAGGATGGAGGCGGCAGGAAGGAAACAAAGGGAGGTTCCAGGGTCCGCAGTGACCCCATGATCCAGCGATCTTGGTGACCATCCCCTCCTCCCAGCCTCCCTTGGGACTTGAAACGTGCATGCCCTGTCTGTTGGCATGCTGATCTTGCATCATCAATAGACCTGGGATAAACCCTGGCCCCTGACCCAAGCATTCCTTAACCCTCTCCCCATGGCCAGTATCCCAAGATGGTGCATATCTTGTCTCTTTGCTCCACTCAGGCCTCGACCCAGGCCCGGAGTTGTCAGAAACAAGAAAGGCAAGAGGTGGCTGAGGGGCACAGACAGCCTTACTTTGGAATGAACCTGAGAGTGCCTCTCATTAGAGACAGAGAGAGCGAACTTCTTTCATAGGTCAGGGTTCTTGTCATTCTGGGGAAGGATGCTGAGTCCTAGTTCAGCTAGGTGGGGCTAATGTTTGGATGAGAGGAAGCCAGACACTAGTGGTGTTGACTTCAGGAAATGAACTTTAGGGAACTGAAACAGCTCTCCACAGGAAGAGGGGAGCTATTCAGGTCTAAATGGGGGTGCTCCAGCTGGAATGTCATCTCAGGAAGGGGACTGACTGTTATTAGAGCCAGAATGTAGCTCCCAGGAAGGGAGGGGGCTGGAATGCAGTTACCACTTACGCAATTGACCTGGAGCAGCACAAAAATCACTAGCTTTGGGCTGGAGGGATGGCTCAGAGGTTAAGAGCATTGTCTGTTCTTCCAGAGGTCCTGAGTTCAATTCCCAGCAACCACATGGAGGCTCACAGTCATCTATAATGAGATCTGGGTGCCTTCTTCTGAGGTGCAGGTGTACATACAGGCAGAGCACTGGATACATAGTAAATAAATAAATAAATCTTTTTTTAAAAAATCACTAGCTTTGTCTGTGGTCCTCAGCAGCTACTAAGGGGCTCCGAGGAGAACACATCAGCCACAGAGACACTTTTCAGGAAGATTCCACAAAGACCATGTGAGGCTAAGTCACAAGGTGGGCCAGGCCAGCCTCTCTCAGCACCCAGGCCCCAGGGTTTGTACACAGAGCTGAGTGGTTGCTAAGGTCCTATCTGGGACCCCGAGCTTTGACACTGAGCCAACCTCCGGAAAGCAATGATGTGTGTATAGTACAGCAAATGCACTCCTATGTTTCTTTCCGTGGTGCATTTGCTTAATTACTCCTCCCAGTAGTTAATGGGGTAGGTACCACTTTAATTCCTGTTTTACAGCCAGGGCTCCCCAGCGCTCAAAACACTCAAAAGAAACTGGCCAAATCCCCCATTTGCAAAGCAGTAGAAACTGCAGCAAGTCCAGACCCAAAAGTTCTGTCTCTCTTAAGGAGGTGCTTGCCCATACCCTTCACTATGACCACTACAAGCTGTGAACGCTGCACTTTGCACCATGGGAGGCAGGGGTGTGGCCTGATAGGGGTTTTCTGTCATGTGAGTGTGCCCATTAAGCATCCCCTACAGGCAAAGCTTGGATCTGAGCTGCCACCCCAGGCAGAAGGCTGTCAGAAGTTGGACCTAAAGCCATTTAAAATCCTGATTTTGCTTGCCACTTCCCCTTCTGACTGCGTTCTGAGGAGCAATATTGATACACGTGGGAACCATGGGTCACTTCGAATTCCAGCCTGCGCCCTCTTTATGGCAGACAGGAGTTAGGCACGATGCCAGGAGGGACAATGCCAAAGGTTTCTGTGTGTCCTGGGGAGGGGCTCTGGGTGGTCCAGTGAGCCAGTCTAAGAAACCAGGCTCCTGAAAGCAAAGAGGATGGGAGTCCTACAGGTTATTCCCCCACGTGGTCTTCTGATGCCAGAAACGCCAGTAGATGTTGGTAAGAAACCAGTTGGGCTTCAGTTAATAGTGTTGACTCGCTGGAAGCTACCGTAATTGGCCTCCGTTTTCCATTCCTTTCCTTTCTGCTATGCACCACAGTCACCTTGCTTTGAAATGAGACCATCAGCTGACACATGGTGCCCAAGCTCAGGCTGGATTCCCAGCCCTACCCAAAGGCCACCCTAGCAGGCTATGACATCAGTGAACAGGGAATTGGCTGTGCCCTCCCTCCCCACCTTTCCATCACCCTGCCAACCCCTGGCTTCCACTTTGTTAATTAAGGAAGCCATTTGGGCCCTGTGAAGGAGGCTATTGTCTCCTGCCTCTCAAAAGCAACAGGCAGCCGCCACTCTCAGATGCAGTTGGCATGGCGACTACGCCACAAGGACACTTTCAAAATAAGCAATTTAGCTTTAAATGATCATTGCATTTTTAACTGGTTGTCACATTCCGGTAATTGCATGGACAGCTAATTGGGCAATTGTTCTCAATTTTTCATTTCTGTCCTTTTTCCGCTTAATGTTTAAAAGCACAAGTATGCACACTTGCACTCACGCACGTCCACACTCGTGCACAGGCACCCACACAGAGTCACTCACAAGATGGGCCAAGTTGATGGCTCTGTGGACACAGCTACAGAGGAGCTTGGCCTCAGAGCTAGACCATGTGCTGGACCATTTGGTGGCTGTTGATTCATCAGCATCAGCATCCATGATGGGCAGCCCTTGATGCTCCCACATCCCCTCCTTTTACATCAAGGATGCATTAACCCTGAGATTGGAAAGAGGAAAAACCAGTTCCACAATTTTGAGCCAAATCTGAAACAAGCTTTAATTAAAAACCAACTGGATGATGGACTCTGGCCAGCTTTACTCCTGAGTTCACAGGAAATGGCCACAAGTTACGGTTTTACAGAGGCAAACCCACATAGCACATGTATTTCCCATCATGTACAAGTATGTATCTTGCCCTACTTACTGCTTAGTGCCTCCCACCCCCATGTGGTCAAGCACATCAGGTGTAGATGGGGGCAAACAAACCCATCTTTAACTGTCTTAACTGGAAACAGAACCCTTAACCTGCAAGGTATGTTTTTCCTGCTTTGGTCTCCCATTAACTTGCAAGGTGTATGTTTCTGTTTCGGTCTCACAGATGTTCATGAGGGTCAGGATATTGGAAAGCCTGTTCTCTCTTGCTCTCTCTCTCTCTCTCTCTCTCTCTCTCTCTCTCTCTCTCTCTCTCTCTCCCTCCCTCTCTCTCCCTCTCCCTCTCTGACACTGTCAGCAGATCCATGGGGAGTCCTATTTGGGAAAATGTGACCCGACTCTCTTGTGACCTGACTCTCTTCACATTTTTAGATTCTGGAGCCTGGAGCCAGAATGCGTATCTATCTTTTTCAACATTACCGCTCACAGAAAACACAAATGTTGCCATCTGAGGGTGAATGGCCTGGATCGTGAAGAGATAACTCTCGATTTAATTCTGGACCCTGTGGCTACATGCATGCCTGCCACCTGAGCTGAGTTCCCTGTGTCGCTGTCCTAGTTGCACACAACATATATTTGTTTAATTTATTTGTGGTTGCAGTGTGCCAGTGCACTCATGTGGAGGTGCCTCAGAGCTCCTGTGGAGGTCAGAAGGCAACTTTCAGGAGTTAATCCTCTCCTCCTATTATGTGGGTTCCAGGGACTGAACTTGGGTCCTCGGCTTTGGCAGTAGATATCTTTACCAGTGGACCTGTGTCACCAGCCCTAATTTCTGTTTCTAATATTCTTTCCAAAACACCAATGTTGGGAAAGTCCTGCATTGCTGGGCCTGGGGATCTATGGGAGGGGGGGCAGTCCTGCATTGCTGGGCCTGGGGATCAGTGAGAGGGGGCAGTCCTGCATTGCTGGGCCTGGGGATCTATGGGAAGGGGGACAGTCCTGCATTGCTGGGCCTGGGGATCAGTGAGAGGGGGCAGCCCTGCTTTGCTGGCCTTATGTACTGAATGCGTTCCAAATAAATTATTTCTACCCAACCCCAGGACACGTTGTTCCTGCAAAAAGAGTAGAGAAAACTGGTTCTCTCATCTTAATTACTGTTTAAAATCTAAATTGCTGCTCTGGTAAACTGGACATCAATGAATGTGCTCCACTTGTGCTTCCGCCCAGGGCAGATGGCTAACCCTGCTACTGAGGTGAGCCCGGCGGTGGAAGACTGGAGCCCAGAGCCTGACACTCTGAGAGGGAATGGAAGCCAAACCTCCATCTCTGATGAAAGGTGCTGTTCTGACCCCACGGCCCTGATTGCGAGCCTTTTGGAGTGCAAAGCACTTCCTGTGTTCTGCTCTCCTGACAACTGTCTAATCATGTGCTAGTCATAGAAAGTACAGCAGAATCTTCTTGTTTCTCTCGAATCAAATAAGATAATGCACAGGGAAGTCAAATTCTGGGAACAAATAATTGAGCTGTAAGACTCCCACGGGGCAGGGAGATCACGAAGCCGGTTGGAGGCGAGGTGTGTGGACAGGGAAGGCCATCAACCTGCCACATCTCCAAATAAATGTGTCCTCAACCCACAGCCTGGCCATCAATAAAAATGCGAGGCTAATTTCAAGAGCTTAGTGGAAAGACATTGAAGAAGAAATCTGATATTCATCAAATATCTTTCACATGCATTCTTTTATCAGATCCCTACTGTGGCCTGTAATGTATGAGGGCCCATTGATATTGTTTGATGGACAGGGCATTGAGGTAGGGAGGAAAGACAATCATCACTGCATCACTGCTGTCTAGTTGGTAGGGTGCTGGGGCCTTTTTCTCTTGCACAGCTTTCCCTCCCCCCTCCCCCGGCTTTTCACAAACAATCCAACGGCCACGATACTAATGTCCCATTGGCTACCTACACAGCTGATCATGGTCAGGCTTGCTAAAGCAACTGTGTGGAGACGTCCCCAGCACCTGGGGCTGCAGGACTGTCTGAAGGCCAAGCAGGGTGTGTGGTACTCTTCATGCAGCAGAAATGGCTCAGTCTCACACCTCTGGTCTTCTTCCTTCATCCTTGAGCGCTCTAGGTGGAGTGCTTCTGCGCAAGCCATGAGGACCTCGAGTTCAGGTCTCCAGTATGTAAGCAAAAGTGAGTACAGCAGCCTGCGTGTCTGTTATCCCGGTACTGGGATAGTGCAAGGAGAGAGAGTGGATGGGGGAGGTGTAGGCAGGCCCTGAAAACGTGGCAGTCAGCCAATATAGCTGAAATCAATGAGAGACTCTGTCTAAAAAATGAAATAATAAGATGGACAGTAATAGAGGCTTTCTGGCATTCGTGTATGCACACATGTGAAACACACATCTGCGAGAACACCTATGTATACACACACAGGAAAATTTTAAAAAATAAAAACAATGTGTATTTGGTGTGAGATTAAAAAGTCAACTCAGTGCAAAGAAATGCAACACAATTAGAAACATAAGGTTGAGCACATACATGTGAGCAGATATAATGTCTTCAAACATTAGCACATAACCATTGGTCTGCAGATCAACACTGCTCCAGGGCTCATGGGTTGAGGGGCATTGGCTTTATTTTTTTTAATTTACGTTATTCTTTCATTAGGTATCCTAGGAGTTTGTGACCCAATCTCATTCTCAGCCCACAGTTCAGATATCCAGTGCCAACCCATGATCCCTAAGCTGAGACCCTCTCCAGCTGATGTGTTGTGTCTCTCCCATCTTAGGTACACACTGGAGTAGGCATCTCAGAACAGCATTCATGACCGATGAGATATGGTATTGGTGACAATAGACTGTCCCATATTTAGTTGACATCTGCACTATTGATTTCCTAGGGCTGTGACAACAAGGTAACACCAAGTGAGTAGATTAAATATCAGAAACTTCCTGCCTCGCAGTCCTAGAAGATAGAAGGCTGAGAGAAATGTGCTGATGGGGTAGTTCCCTCAAAGGCTGTGAGGGAAACCCTGTCCCCTCTCATTCTCCCTGTCTTTAATGCTCCCCGGCTTCTGCTGTCTTGACCAAATCTGCCTTATATCCACAGACTAGAGGTATCTGAAAGGAGGGAATCTTAATTGAGAAGATGCTTCCATAAGATCTAGCTGTAAGGCATTATCTCAAGTATTTATTGATGGGGAGGGCCCAGCTCCATTGTGGGTGGTGCTATTCCTGGTCTGGTGGTCCTGGGTTCTATAAGAAAACAGTTTGAACAAGCCATGAGGAGCAAGCCAGTAAGCAGGACCTGCTTCCAGGCTTCTGACCTGTTTTAGTTCCTGTCATGACTTCCTTTGATGACGAACAGCAACATGGAAGTGTAAACTAAAAAATACTCTTTGCTCCTCAACTTGCTTTTTGGTCATGGTGTTTTGTCACAGCAATAAGAACCCTAACTAAGAGAGTGTCAGCATTCTTTCATGAGGTTGCCACTCAGAGTGGGTTAGGGGGTACACCCTGCTTTCACATGACCCTGTTCTACCTAATTCCTTGAAAGCATCATAGTCCCAAATAGAGATTATATTCTGAGATACTGGGGAGGCAAACTTCAACATGTGTGTTTTGTGTGGATGGGACCAGTTAAACCCATTGAAAGCACCAAAAGATTGGTTTAAGGTAATCGTGTCCTTATTGTTTTTCGGGTCACTAGTTTGGAAGTGGGCATGTCATTTACAAATAACCAATGAGACCGCAGACATGCTCCCAAAACATCCTAGGGAATAATCCCATGCAAGGGTTCTATTTCCAAATGAGTTGACATTCTGGGCGGCTTGGGATTCGAACTTCAACACGAGCATTTTATGTCAGTGGGTGGACAATTCAAACAAGACAGACTTCAAGAGAGGCTCTCAGGTTCCTAAAGAGAAAGTCGGAAAAGCAGGTGTCGTCCTCAGAACTCTGTCAAGCGTGGGTGTGACGTTGGGGACTACTGCAGGCATCTTGCCACCCTCAGGCTGGCCGGCACACAGGTGCACACAGAAGGGAGAAAGTCATAGGTCAGCCACATTCTGATGGACAGCTTCCTTTTGCTTTGCCCCTATTAGTTCTCAGCAAAGGAACCGATAACCTTTTCTTGTCTCTTAAGCCAGTGTCAATGAGACTGTTCCGTCATCTACTTCCCGAATCATTCTAACTGACATTAACTAAAAAGGCACCGCAGGGTAGAAGGATTAGAAATATTGTTCAGAATTTCTTCAGCCCATCAGCTTTGAAATGATACAATCGTGATGATAGGTGTATTCAGGGAAAATTACTCTACTTCAAGTTTGGCGCATTAAGACCAATTAATGTACAAATTCTCTTAGCTGAAAACAAGAGTTCTTTTGTTCTCAAACTTGAGAGTGCCTCAGGATCACCTAGAGGGTTTATTAAAACAGCTAGCCGTGCTTGCCTGACATCAGTCTGAAGGGGCCACACTCTGAGAGCTGCTGATCTCATAAGACAGACCCGTGTCTGAAGCAGTCAATGGTGATGTGAGCCTTTCCTATGCAGGGGACGCTGGAGCCAGAACTGTCGGAGCATCCACCAATGTTTTCTTGTCCTTCACGTCTCGAAAGGAGCCTTTGAAGTGGGTTCACTAACTACAGTATGCAGGTGGAGAAATCAAGGCACACAGAAGCATACAGAATCTGTTTATCAGAGACAAAATACTGCTCTGAGCCTGAGGAGGACCCAGCAAGATGATCTGGGAAGCACCGGATATCACAGCTTTACGCTAAAGGGTGACTCTGGCTGAGATTAGGTGAATGGCTGGTCCCCGTGGAAGCTGCCCAGGCTCCTGTTTTGAAGGATTGATCTTAGAGGCTGAGACCACAGGGTTGACCATAATGCGTTGTCATTTTTTCTCTCGTGATAGCTGCTGCTGGCTGGTGGAGCCCAAGGGGCAGCAAGGAGAGCTGTGTAACTGGCCATGCTCTTGCATCCTAGCCGTATCCTGTCCCACGGGGTGCACTGATGCTGGCCTTTGGGTCACAGAAACCAGGCAGTATTTCCCTGGGATGGACAAAGAGGACGGAAGAGAATCTAGAAGGCAGGTTATGTCTGCTCAGGTCAGATGAGCTGTGGGACCAGCAGCTGACTCCAGAATGAAACATGTCACTCATCCCAAGGAACACAGCTGCACACCTTTCTAAAGTTTTGGACACCCCAAGGAGGCACCTGACGTTAAATTTTGTTTCTATTGTCTTAGCATCTAGGCTTATAAATGTCATGGAATACTTTTCTTTGAAAACCAGAAATCCAGGGAGACTGGAAAGAGCCAAGTGATTGTTCACTACTGAGGACTGATGTGTGCCAGAGAGTGGAGTTGGTGTCCTTGGGAAATGGTGTTCCTTTGAAAAGGCACAGTGCTGAGACCCACTCCACAATGCCCAACAGGCTTAGTGAAAAGCTCTTTTATCTGCTGAGCCGTCTCACTGGCCCATCACAGTCTTCTTTTTACAGACAGCAGCTGACATGCACAGGTTCAAACAGGATGTGAGCGCCTCAGTATGACCGACCCACCCAGTGCCCGTTCTGGCAAGAGGTCTGCAGGGAGACACATCACTTACTAAACTGACTAAACTGAAGCAGGGAGCTGAGGCAAGACACATCAACAAGAGTCAAGCAGAAGAAGCCAACAGCAAGAGACTTAACCGTTATCGAATGCCACGTCTGTCCTGGGGGTTAGAAACTACCCTGGTGTGCAACATCTCACTCTCCTAGAAGCCACAGAGCATCTTCCCCACAGCACACAGCTCTTTTCTAGTGCATTTGGGAGGAGAAACAAGTGTGGTCCCCTCCAAGTCCATAGCTCCTTCTCTGATGCCTCCTCAGATCCAGCTCCACAGGGCCAGGCCATCCCTCCTAGCAGGTGTCACCCTGTGAAATCGCCACAATCCAGGCCACCTCCCATCAGCACCAGATCACTTCCCAGGAGGTGACCGTTGAAGTTGCTCGATCTTTGACAGGTCCGTGGTTGTGTAAGATGTGAACCGTGGTGTCGGCTTTCTTTCAACTGCTGCAATGTTTCTGAGGACCACTCATGGTTTTGTGTGCACATCCCTTGTTCCGTTACCGTGTAGCTCTGCATCCATCCAGCACACGAGAGTGGTCTCATCCACTCACCAGCCGGTGGGCACTGAGACCTCTTCAGGGTTTCAGGTTATTACGAACAAAGCTGCCACGAACATCCACACACAGGGCTCTATGCGGAGCTATGCTTTCGGTTTTCTCAAGTAAATACTTAGAAATGAAATGTCTTGGTGGCTGTGGGGAAGCTTGTACTCTTCCCAAAGTGGCCTTCCTGTTTTGCCAGCCTGCCCATGGCAGATGAAGTTCCAGTCGCACTGTGTTCCTGCCGACACACGGGTTGTTGTAGTCATCTGTGGGTGTGTTGGGCATTTGTTTGATATGTTTACAATATGAGACAGGATTGTAGGCATAATTTTCCATCAGGCTTTTAAGATTTTAAGCATGGAAAACGCTAAGAGAGAACTGCATTGCACACCTAGATTGAGCAGCTGCAAACTAACACTCTGCCACATAGACTACGATTCTTTCCAAATTATCTGAGAATAAATTTCAGGCATCAAAGCATTTTGCCCCTGAACAGTTCAACACAGATCTTTAAAAAACAAGCATGTTTCTTCCACAAGATGGTAACAGCATGGTCACAAATGAGACAAATTAATACATTTTAAGGTAACAATTTGATAATGATTGATAATTTAGCTTATATAATGCATTATTTGTAAAATAATAAATCACAAAGCCAATAACTTCCTTGAATATAGTATTCTGTCCAAATATAAACCTCAAGATGATTTTATAGGTTTTAGGGAAAAAATCTTGACTCTGTCATTGATTTTGTGACATTATTTCAGCTATCATACTATTTGACTTCTTTATTTCTGTTTTTGTTTTTTTGGGGAGGGGTGGTTTTTGTTTGTTTTGTTTTGTTGTTAGTTTTTCTTGCCATACTAGAGTTTGACACTAGTGTCTTGTATATTATAGGCAAGAACTCTACTGCTGAGCCATACCCATAAATTAAATTATAACATCCCCACCACTTTTTTTAAAATGAGGTTTATATATATGTTGGTGACTATGTGAGGGTTTGTGAATAGAAGTGCAATGCCCACGGTGGCCAGAAGAGGGCATTAGATTCCCTGGCTGCCTGTTGTGAATGCTGAGAACTGAAACTGGACCCTCTATAAGCAGTAGACATTCTTAACTGCTGAGCCATCTCTCCATCTCTCCCTAGGCCACTTTTGTCTTATATTTTTTGTTTGTTTGTCTTTTTCTGTCTTATGTTTTATAAACTGTACAAACCAATTTTCTGGTCAATACTCTATTAATCAATATGCTTCATTGTTTTATAATCTCCCAGCCTCCCCAATTCTGGGAAGCAGATGGGAGGATGTGTGGTGTTACATGAATTTTGTGATAAACTAAAATTAGAATGTGTGGCTGTGAGTGGGAAGATCTCAGGAGACCTGGCTTCTAAGCCTGGCTGGTGTCTAATAGTTCCTGGAACCTCCTCCCTACAAAGGGAAGTTATCACGCACAGCCTTATGGGAACCCCTCAAACAGGATGAGAACTCTGCAGAAAAAGAAAATCCAGCTAAAAGGCAATCCTATTCATTTTAACTGGGAGAAACTGAGAAAAAAGCATATTAACTACATCTTGCATTATAACCCATAAAATAGAACATATATCTACGATTCCTTGCTGATTAATTTTTTTTAATTATAAAAGCAAATGAAAATAAAGAATACTGCTTTCTTACAGAAGAATTTCAGTTAGTAAACATAGATGAAATGAGAAATACTGTTTCAATCACCACCAGACACCATAGAATGATCGCACATAAAATACACGAATGAATGTTCAAGTAACTGTGGGGGAAGTTTGGAGAGAAGCAGAATATCTTGGTGTTTTTGGGTATCCCCCTCCAGATAATTATCATTTGTAAGAGGTGAAATAGTGAACTAGACATGATGGAGCACGCCTATAATCCCAGCACTCCGTAGGCTGAGGAAGGGGGGTGTTTAGTTCAAAGCCAGCCTGGGCTGCAGAGTGTGGCCTTGTCTCAAAAACCTAAAACATTCCATCAAAAGGAAAAGAAAAGATTGTAGCTTCACAAACTCCTTAATCAAGTGATCAAATTAAACCAGCCCCAGTAGCAAGAGTTATTTAGGGACACCGTTTTATGGCATTCCCATCCAATCCAGCACCTCATTCATATAGTAAACAAACACCCAATAAACCCCAATTTACAGTTATTCAGCAGTGAAATTGAGTGATGGTCTTTAAAAGTGCTAAAGCCAAGAGAAGATTGAGGGATTGGTTCAGAGAGGGAGCAGTCCCCAGGAGTCATAGCAGCTGAAATAGCACAAGAGCACTCAAAGGAGAACTGCTGAAATTCAAATGAGGGCAGCAGTGTAGTTAAACGTATTAATAGCCTTAACAATAACATTGATATTCTGATCACCAAGCTATGGCTGTGGTAGATACTACATTAGCATTCAGAGAAGCTGTGGGTTTATGAATATTAATTTGCATTAATATCAATTAATATTAATTAACAATTTATTAATATTCATTAGTTTTTCTGTGAGTAAAAAAGAAAGCTAAGCAATACAGCTCTAGGTATAAGTGAAATTGAAGTTGAAGTCCTGGGGGATATAGGTAGGCCTTACCTGCCTTCAGCATTTCTTCTCTAGTCTGCCAAGATGTCTGGACATCATTCAAGATGCATCACTTTTTAGAATTTTCAGTTTTTAAATTTTCACAGGAATATACATTGTATGTTAACATACTCCTCCCCACACCCTCTGCCCCCAAGATGCATTTCTTTTAACTAAGCTTGTGGACCCAAAGGTCCAGTGAGTCATACCACAGATACTTAGGGAACATTTTCTCTATTCAGGCTCCTGCTTAGGTACCCAGGCTAGGCAGTGGATGAGGCAGACATGACTTCTGCTTCCCTGGAGATCAGAATTAGCCATTGGTGTTTTAATATAATGATAAAACTCATTTCTTAGCTCTACTGTCTATAGCAGCCACAAATCAAGGTGCTGGGGAAAAGAAAATTCAGAGTGCCATTTGGTTGAAGGGCTGACTGTCTACAAAGAAGCTTCTGGAATTTCTTCAAACCTGTTGACCCTGAGGTCAGCAGGAGGAGGCAGTTGGCCACCTAAGAGGAGCATATGTATGCAGATGAACTGACCTGGTAATGCAGCAGACAGCATCCGGAAGGCACTGGCTGTGTGTGCCTGTGACTCTATTTATGTGATAACCCATTGGGAGCCCCTGAACAAAGGGAGGTACCTTTATGATGGAGGATACTGAGGCGTTGGGTGTGAACATCACACCTAAGGTTAGCAGGTGGCACAGCTGGGCCATGGATCTGAGCAGTTCGGTGCAGGGTCTGTGCTCTTCGCATTTACTCTGTCAGGTGCCTCTTCCAGGGTTGACACACCGGCACAGGGAAGGGAGGAGGGAGACGCGAAGCCCGGGTTCAGCCCCACCTCCTGTCCTAAAAAAGCAATAGGGAGGTGAGCAGGCAGTAGGCATGTCTACTCTTTTTCTCGGACTTGTCACTTAAGAGTCACATTTCTGATACGCCTCCCTTCTCATGTTACAGATGAGGGTGCCTAGAGGGGTCAGACATTCTGCTGTTCAATTAGCAGGTGAGGCCAGATTTTTCTGGTTTATGGGGAGCCTTCAGCTTGGATACTATCTGCTCTGCATCTCATCCCTAGCTGAGCATGCGCTGGCTCTCTCTCATGTACCCTCTCCCTCCCTCCCCCCCCCCCCCCCCCGCCTTTCTCCACCTCTGGCTCCCTCTCACACGCTAAGTTAATTATTTAATGCCCATAATATATATCTTGAGGATGGCATTTTGCAGCACTGAGCTTTAAACAGTGCGTGTTTAAATACATTTAATCCAATGAATATTTCAAGGTAATTAATCTCCACAGGGTGAAAGAATGCTCAGGTTTCCCAGCACATCATAATACGTTGGAATCTGTTGAGGGAACCTTCTGCAGGCTCCGCAGTGAGTTCAGAAAGATTCACTGAAAGACTTTAGAAGCCGGCAAACGAGATGCTGAAGAGAAGGATTAAGGCGCCGCCTAGTGGTAATGTCTGTGCAAGGAGAGAACATGCTTATGACTAGGGGACAAGCCTGCTAAGTGTCTCTGTCTTGAAGGACTTACTGTTTTGATTTTGGAGAGGGTGGGGTGCCCTACAAATGAGTATATGCACATGTACACCTACACTCACGTACCTACAGGCACAGTCATGCTCACATGAAAGTTTGTGTGTTAAATATACTCATCCTTGTATGCTTTGGGAGTGGGTTGGAGACAGGAGTGGGTGAGAATTTCAGTGGCTTTGCTGGGGTGATGCTGCCTGGATATGCTAACCCTTCTGTGAGATAGTATCATGATTGTATCTGAATTCTTTGTGTGATATCTGTATGATATTTGTTGTAGTAGTGATAGCTGCTTAACTGAAGACACACACACCTATCCTGATATATACACATAAGTAATGTGCACAGCCCTATTATGATTGGTTGTAATGTCAGCTTGCCACAAATTAGAATCAGTCAAGTAAAAAAAAAAAAAAACAAACCTCACTTGGAGAGCTGGCTTGGTTGCCTTAATTGATGCAGATTGTGGACCCATGCAGTAGCAACCCAGATAAAAAGGGCGTGGCAGGGATGCTATCTCGGACTTTTGCTCTCTTGGCCTTCTCTCTTCCTGGTTTTGCTCCATTGCTGACAACGATGATTCTTTCACTAGTAATAGAACCAGCATTGCCGTGCTTCCATCACAGATTAAGGAACCATGGCTGCCAAAGAACTTTCTAGGGTTTCTGTGCCAGTTTGGCACTTCTGAGGCACTCAGCCTCGCGAGGACTAAGCAGCTACTGGATTGTCACCTCTCCAGTGACAAACAGCTGTGGTAGGACTACTTGACGGCTGAGGCGCCCAGCCTAAAGGACCAAGCAACTCCCAGGTTCCCAGCCTCCCAGGTGCAAGTCTGTTGTTGTTGTTGTTGTTGCTATTTTAATGTGTGTGCATGTGTGTGTATACATATACAGATACATGTTCATCCCAGGGGTCTGCTCCTCTAGAACAGTAGTTCTCAGCCTGTGAGTTGCAGCCCTCCAGGGGTTGCATCTCACACATCCTGTATATCAGATATTTACATTGTGATTTGTAACAGTAACAAAACTACAGGTGTGAAGCTCACTACTCCCTAAATGTCCTCATGACCCAGTGCTGCCTTCCTGCAGATCAAATGGCTTAAGTGAGTGAGCAAGGAGGGAGCAGTATCTTTTTATAACCTAGTCTTAGGTGTCACATGTCCCCCATGCTTCGAGTCCATAGTCTGTATTCAAGGGTCGTATCAGGCTGTGAAGTAGAAATATAATAATTTTATGGCCGGTGTGGGGGAGGGGTGTCTCCACAACATGAGGCACTGTATTAAAGGGTCAAGCATCAGGAAGGAAGGCTGAGAACCGCTGTTCTAGAAAATCCCATTTAGCCTCATCAGTCCTGTGGGAGATTCATGTTTCTTTGTTCCACTACAGATAAAGGAAACTGAGGCTTTCCTGAGGTCATGTTGCTTGTCAAAGCCAGGTCTGCTGACTGCTGAGCCCGTATTGCTGGCCTTCCTATTACCCTGCCTTGTTTCACATTCACAGAGTGAACTTGGCTAGTGGAAACAAATCAGCTGGTGGCCGGCACCCACCTACTAGATTGTGGTACTGTGCTTGGTACTGTTGGGGCACAAATACGCACACCAGGATGCTTAGTTCAAGATTGCCAAGGTTAAGCCAGGTGTGGTGGCGCACACCTTTAATCCCAGCACTTGGGAGGCAGAGGCAGGCAGATAGCTGTGAGTTTGAGGCCAGCCTGGTCTACAAAGTGAGTCCAGGACAGTTAAGGCTACACAGAGAAACTCTGTCTCGAAAAACAAAAAACAACAACAACAACAAACCCCACAAAACACAAAAAACAAACAAACAAACAAACAGAAAATAAGGATAGAACTAGAGACATAGAGACAGAGCTCAGTGGTAGAGAGCTTGCCTGGCATGTGTGAGGCTCTGGGTTCAATCCCAGGAGAACAAACAAAAACCAAAAAAACCACAAAACACCATGCAACTTTAGTGGACACACTGGAGGGATTTGAACGGAGCTTTGAACAAGGTAGCACTACCACAGTGTTCATTTCCTGGTTCTTAACATCACTGCGTTGACTCACGATGTTAAGGCTGAAGGCTACCTGGAAACTATCCTTTTGTTTTTTCCACGTCTGAAGATAGTCTCCAGCAGCATCTCCCTCTAACTGTCATCTCTTTAACGCCTGGCAGCTAGCCGGCTCACGGTGTCTATAATTTTGTCGCTTGGGCCCTATCAAGTAGAGGAAGCTCTGAGGTGTGTGATGGCCCAGAATTGTTTTCACTGAGCATTGGTTGCTTGTCTGGAGATTCTGGGTTGTCCCCAGCATCCGTAGGTCACCACTTCTAATTGCTGCATTGTATCCTGTGGTGTGGGTGCCTCCGATTGTGTAACTCCTCACCCATGGAGTAACAGGCGGGCTGTTCCCAGGTCTTTTTCGCTATTAGAAACAAAGATGTTGTAATCATGAATTCTAGGTTTTTACACACAGTTTCATTCATCTAGGAGAGAGACCCAGAAGCAGGATTGCTAAGGTTTAGAATAGCTTCATGCTTAGGTTTTTGGTTTTATTTTATTTTTTTGTTATTGTTTTGTCTTGTTTTAAAGAAAATGTTAAACTGACTTCCACAGTTTGCGTCATTACCAGCAGCAAATGAGTGATTGTGTCTCCAGATCCTGGCCAGTGCAGTAGCTGTGCTGATCAGCAATCAACTCTTTCCCCAATGGCTAATAATGTTGAACATCTTTTCCTGTGCTCATTTGCATTTCTGTGTATTCTCTTTGATGGTTTATCTCTTTGTGTCTTTTGCCCATTTTATAACCAGATTGCTTGTATCACTACTGAATTTGGAGCACCCTGCATACATTCTAGTTACCCGTCCTTTCGGTGATGTGTGATATGCAAATGTAACTTACAGCTAATGATTTTAAAATATTTTTGTTTTAAAATTAAGATATAATTCCGTCATTATCCCCTCTTCCTTTTCTTCCCCTCCAACCTTCCCCATGCACTGCCTCCTCCCCTCCCCCTCCCCCTTACCCCCTCCCACTCTTTCTAATTTATGGCCTCTATTTCTTTGTTGTTACATATGTGTGTGTGTGTGTGTGTGTCTATCACTAAGTATAAAAACACAACTTGCTCAGCCCATGTGTCACTTGTATGCATATGACTTCAGAGCTGACCACTTGATTTTCTCACTGTCAGCATTGCCTAGTTATGTTCAGTTCTTTCTCTAGGGTTGAGGCCCCTCATAGTCCCTGCTTCCTTGGCACGTCTGAGGTGTTGTCCTTGCTTATGCCTTAATCTTCATAACACAGTCTTTGACAGGTCATTAATCAGATGAGGCTCAACTCATTATTTCCTTTTATGGCCTGTGTTTTGTATCAAATCTAAGGATTCTTTAACCATAGTCCAAAGAATTCCTGCCTCCCCCCCCCCCCCCTCTCCCTCGCTCTCGCTGGCTCTCCCCCCCCCCCCTCTCTCTCTCTCTCTTTCTCAGATTGTATTACACTATTTGGTTTCTAAATCTTGAAATAGTCTTTTATTTCATTTCATTTCATTTCATTTCAAACTCCCCCTGGCTACAGTGTGTGTGTTCTGTTTTATTTTCTTGTTCTAAAGATTTATTTTTAAGATTGTGTGTATATGTGTATGTTTTTGCGGGGGTGGGGGGGTGGGGGGGTATGTGCATATATGAGTGCAGGTGCCTGAAGAGTCCAGAAGAGGGCGCTAGATCCTCTGGAGCTGGAGTTACTGGTGATTGCGAGCAGCCCTTCTTTGGGTGCTGGGAACCAAATTCAGGTCCTGGGCAAGAGCAGCACATTCTTGCAGCCACTGAACCATCTTTCCAGACCTACATTTCCTTTTTTTTATAAGGCTAATGAGCTCTATGTTTAGGTTCATGAGAAAATATTGATGTATAGTTTTCTACTTTATTTCTGTGATGCCCTTGCTTGGAGTTTGGCATTGTAGCAGTACTTGGCTTCACAAAAGGAAGTGGAAAGTTGTCCTTCTGTTTCCTGGAAGAGAATGTGCAGAATTTCTATTAATTCTTTAAATATTTGGTGTAATTATCCAGGGAAATCATTTGGGCCTAGAGATTGGAGGACGTTTTCAAACTATGGACTCATTTACCTTAATTCACCTTTACAAATTTCCTTCTCATTTTGTGAGTCTTGATAGAATGTTTGATGCGCCAACCACTGCATCCAATTGGTCATGTGTACGCGGGGTTGTCTGAACTCTTATTACCCTCATGGCAGTGGTGGTCTGGAGTGTCAGCACCTGCTCAGTGTCGATGCTGGTAGTTTGTGGACTTTGTCAGTCTTGGTTTTTTTTCTCACCGATTCCCTCTATTTTCTGTTCCTAATTCCCTTGGTGTCCTGCTCTTATGATTTCTTTGCCTCTGCCTCTTTTGGATTTCATTTGTGCTTCTGAGTTTCTGAGGTCAGAGTTTAGCTTATTCACTTGAGGTGTTTCTTCTCTGCTAATGTATTCCTTTATGGCTGCGGCTGCGAGTTCACCTTTCAGTGCTGTGTTAGCTGCATGCCAGGGGTTCTGGTGTGCTAGTTTGCCATTGTTATCCAATGTATTTTCTTCCCCCTTCCCCCCAAGACTTCCTCTTGTCACTTACTATTTCAATATGCGCTGCTGAGTTTTCAAGCATATATAGGCTTTCTTGTTAATTATTTCTAGCTTGAATTGACTGCGATGGGAAAACAAACTCTGGGTTTTGGGAGGGGGGGTATTTTTATTTTTGTTTTTTTTTTTTTTTTGTATCTTGGCTTTGATCTAGTTTCCTTCTCTTTCCATGACTCCAAGGACATAAATGTTAGAGTTACATAAATCCCAGAGCTCCATCTTTAGTCATTATGTTCTTAGTCCATTTTCTCTGTGCTGCTGAGATCTGCTCATTTCTCTGTTCCATCAACTTGATATCAGTTCTATCCAATGAGCTTTTAAAAATTCAGTTATGAAATTTGGGGTGGGGGGGGGCACAGTGTTTTGCTTTTCAAAACAAGGTTTTTCTATGTAACCATGGTTGTCTTGGGGCTCTCTGTAGACCAGGCTGGCTTCAAACTCAAAAGAGATCCGCCTGTCTCTGGCTCCCAAGTGCTGCGTACAAAGGTCTGGCACAGTTCTGGAAATTTTAACATAATTTTTTTCATTAGCTCCTTCAGCTTTCATTTCCTTGCTGATAATACTTTTAGCTTTTTGAGACTTTTTGCTTGCATTTCTAGAATACTCATCATTATCTGTTGAAACATTTTTTTTATGGCAGCCGCTTGAAAATATCTGTCTGATAATTCTGAGGTTTTTCACATCTTGATGTTGACATCTGTTTTTGTTTTTGTTTTTGTTTTTGTAGCTCTTGAAAACCACTGATGAGTGATTTTCTACTGAAACCTGGGCATTGTGGGTACTGTGTTATCTTACTGGGCAGTCTGTTCTGACGTTCTCTCACTGCTGTAGTGGCAGGCAGGGGCTAGGTGGCAGGGCATCTCACTGTTGACAGGTGCAGGTAGGAGGCCAGGTCCCTCACTCAGCCTCCACTCACCCCTCAGTACAGAGTGGAATAGTTTCTTGTTACTGCTGGGCGCTGGTTCACATTTAAAGCTTACCACGAGGCTGTTCCTAATACTCTCCTGGCTGGGATAACTCCGGGTGCATCACTGATGTTCCTTGTGTTGACTTTACTGGAGGTAAAGAAGGGGGGTCTTTGCTTTTAGACCTTCCCAGAGTTTGCTCCAATGGGATGGGAGAGAACTTCACGTCTGGGTTGGAATCCCAGGCTTCGCACTGGTCTCCACTGATGCCGTGGAGGGTGCGTGCCTCCTTACGATGCCTTCTAATACCAGTGGGTATGCGGTCCTAGATCTCTGCTTAGCTTTTGATGCCACCCCAGCAGGAAGGCTAGAATATTCTTTCACAACTTGGTGAGAATAAAGGCCTTGGTCCTTGCTTGTACAGGTGGCATCGGATAGCTTTGTTTGTGTGCTGTTTTCCTGGGGCTGACCAATCATTATTTAAAGGTCCCCTTCTTAATAGGCTGCCCCTCTTAATAGGTAACCCCTCCATTGGTTAGTGAGACAGGCCTTCAGTCAGAGTGTTTCTTGTTTGTGGTTGTTGGTGTTTCCAGGCTGCTGATTCTTCAGTTCCAAGTGTGAGATACGCTGTGAAGAGACGGAAAAGGGAGCTCACCACCATGCCATTACCTGAGACCTGAGCTAGTCAGTTGCACTTAAGAATAGAGAAGAGCCGGGTGTGGTGGCGCATGCCTTTAATCCCAGCACTCGGGAGGCAGAGGCAGTGGATCGCTGTGAGTTCGAGGCCAGCCTGGTCTACAAAGCGGGTCCAGGACAGTCAAGGCTACACAGAGAAACCCTGTCTCAAAAAACAAAACAAAACAAAAAACAAACAAACAAACAAAAAGAATAAAGAGGACTCGAGAAAGTGTATCCACTCACACCCCTGTATGTGAGCAGGTACTGGCTTTACAGCTTCTAAAACGCCTGCTCTCGCAACAGAGTTCTTTCCTCCTTTCCATACCTACCTGGTAACTGCACGCTACTCTTTTGTATATGGTTGTGTATGGTTTTACATAGTCCCTAGTGCAATAATAATAACAACAACAATAGCTGGCTGTGAGTGAGGGAGGGTAGAATACAGAACTTGTAGCATAAGGAGTGAAATGCAAACCCAGATGCAAAAAAAAAAAAAAAAAAAATGGAGTTATTAGTTTAAAAAGATGTCACCGCCTCGAGTATACAGGTTAGGTATTCTGAGCATTCTGTGTTGAAAAGGCAGCAAACTTCTTCAACTCAAGGACGTAGGATAGGCGAAGCTAGATATGCCTGGCCTCTTTCCTAGGTAAATGAAGGTTTCTGAGAGCCGCCAACCAACCAATTTCTGTCTTCAAGTCTCAGTGACAACAACTGCATCTCACGGTCATTCATCACTGCAAAACCAAAGCGAGCCAAACCAAGCCATGGAAAACCAGAGAGCAGCCAGCAGGTGCCTTTATAACCCATTACTGCTAAAAAGAGACGTCTCCTAATATAGCCTAAACCAAACCACTAGGGAGCCAACTTCACTTTTAAAAGGTATATTCAACATACTTTCATATTTGAAAACTTTAAAGATGGGTAAGGTTAAAGAAAGTTACCATCTACTTGACACCTGAATCTGCAAAAGCTATGCTATTCAGTGTATGGGGCAGAATTTATATTTTCCTTCTTTAAAAAAAATATTTATTCACTTTACATCCTGATTGCAGCCCACCTCCATCCCCCGCCCCTGTCTCCTCCCAGTCTCCTCGCCCTAAACACCCTCCTCCCCCATTTCTCTGCTTTCTTCTTCAGAGAAGGGAGGGGGTGCTCCATGGGTACTAACCCAGGCAGAGTTTAAATAGGTTTAAATGCATCGCGTTGGGACTCTAGTAGCAGGGGCACTGTGAAGAGAGCTAAATGAGGTGGCCATGATGGTATTCACCTGAAATGCCAGCACTTGGGAAGATCCAGCCAAAGGATCGGGTGTTCAAGGCCAACCTAGGCTGACATAGTGAGACTGGGGAGTGGGGGCACAGTGGGGGGGAGGAGTCGGGGGAGGGGAAGAAAATAAGGGGGGGGGAGGGGGGGGGGGGGGGGGGGGCAAGAAGGGCGAGAGGGAGGGAGGGATAGAGGGAGGGAACCAAGGAGGGAGCCAAGGAGAGACTCAAATAATACAAAACAGTACAAAAATGAGCTGACCCTCCTTTTCCCAGCTTCATTTGTTCTGAAGGCAGCCCGTCCTCTGGGCCTATCTAGAGATAAATTGAAAGCATCGAACAGTTTGGTGACAACATTAGTCTTGTTCAGAAAGTACAAAGGAGACCTGCACGGTTAGGGACAGAGAAGAAGACGTGATGCCATCCACAGCTAGGCACTTAGCCCTGTGGGTCAGCCATTCCCTTCAGGGTCGCCTGGCACAGAGTGTGGGCTACTCCCGGGAGCACAGCAGAAACTCCAAACGCAGGTCAGGTCAGGTGATACGCGTATTTAACCCCTACAAAGGGGAACATTAAAGAGGCTTTAACGCTTTGCGGGCTGGGGGGTGGGGTGGGGGTGGGGCGGGTGGAATCCCAACACTTGAGAATGAAAAGGCAAGTGCTGACAGAGTCACTTTTCACCTGAAGGAAGCCTGCCAGAATCAATTCCGCAGAGGAGGGGAGGGTAATGAGGGTGCGCTGTGGAGCAGACTCACGTTCTACGTCTCTAAGAGCGTCCCTGGACGGACTGTAAATTACCCTGACCTTAAAGAAAGTGTTCACACCAAGGCTTCGGTTTTTATGAACATTCTGCCTGGATAGTCTGACCAGGCTTTAGATAAAATAAGAAATAAGAGCTGAGAAAGCAACTGGGCCGGCGGGAGCCAAGGGTCAGGCCTGGCTCGGTGATTGATTCTGATCTCTTCTTGCTGTCCGTTTATCACGAGAGAAAAGAGCATTGTTTCCCTATGAGAGCCAAACCCAGGCGGATTTTTGTATGGCTCCTTGCTATTCTCACCTGCCTTGACTGTCATTATAGTCCATATGACCTTCGGGGCTTTCCTTCCGGTTTCAAGCCCGCTGCCGAGAGCGCCATCTCATCTTTTTGTTGTGGGCATGTATTGGAAGGCTGCTGATTGAAAACGGACATGGACCCTGGAAAGCTAAAGCCTAAAAGCTGCACATTCAAAGTGTACTGACTGGGGAGCCAGAATACTGGGGAGTCTGCCATGAGGTCTGTTGCTCCACTTGGTATACTGGAGATGAGTGTCAGAAGGCCTGGGCCGTTCCACAGATGCTGCTGTGGAGTCCTCTGTGCCGTGATTCCACTGCAGGTTATCTCCAGCCTCTTCAAGATGGCCCAGATGGTCACCTCCTACTTCTGTAAGAACATCTCTAGACAGACTGTCAATCACCCTGACTGAGGTCACCAAGGTACGCTCAAACTCAGGCCATGACGGAATGACAAAACTCTCCAAGCTAGGAATGGCATGCCAAGAAACTAAAGCAACGCTATGGACTAGAAGTGAGTCAGAAACACTGCCCCATTGTGACAGTCAGCTAGCTAAGTAGCTAATGCCACACAGATATAGTTATTGATACATGTATATTACACGCACACATACATTCTAAGAAAAACTGGTGCTTCCTGGAAAGTGATCAATAAACATTTATAGTCCTGGTTATCAGATAAATTTGGATCTCCAGTAAAGAACTTATTTTCAGCTGCTCAATAATTATCAGACAAGATAAAACACGTGGGCGTGGGATTTGCAATGGGGCTCCTTGCCAGGCCCCAGTGATGGGTATCAGTCTCTCTCCATCAGCAACTCAGTTTACCCCAACTTCTTAAGCTACAGCTAGTGATCCTATGTGGGCTTATGTAACAGTGAATATCGCAAAACTTTTGATATCAATATAAGGTTTCTGAACACACAACAAACAAAATTATTTCATAATCAAATGCATAACGCGCCTGGGAGGGCTCTGTCACGTGGCGTCTCAGCATCCCTGCAGCCTTGGCTCTGTGAACATAGCATGTGCACTTTGCCTATGGCATCACTTCATGCTATCCCCGTGCATGCTGCCTGAGACACTTCGGGTAGGTCTAAATGAGCTTTTCTCCTCTTAGAGAAACAGCGCGTTCATCACAGAAAGCAAAACCTTTATTAGATTCCTACCGTCATTTCTCGGCCAGTATGTATCAAATTCCTCTATCTTTGTGTTAGAACGGCTTTTAAAATTGATGTTTGTATTGCTGACTTTCTTTAAAAAAAAAAAAAAATGTCATCGCCGGGTGTGGTGGCGCACGCCTATAATCCCAGCACTCGGGGGGCAGAGGCAGGCGGATCGCTGTGAGTTCGAGGCCAGCCTGGTCTACAAAGCCGGTCCAGGACAGCCAAGGCTACACAGAGAAACCCTGTCTCGGAAAAAAAAAAAAAAAGTCATTCAGTGCAGTTTGGCTCAGGCTGACGACAGGATTTCCCACAATTTCTGAAATGGCCTTAACATATGCTTGCCATTTTGTGCTATGCATTTATGCAGAGAGCACTGTCAGCACTGACATTTGTAAAACCAAAACACCTGCCAACGTTGAAAAACACTGAATGTACTTTACATCGCACAGTCAAGATTTAAGTCTTGATTCGAAAATAAGCATGCCCATCTCATTAATAGGCAAATTTGCTTGTCTTTAATACATGGTATGTATTACGAAATTATCTTAAGAGGGAATACTCATATAAAAAATGTAAAAAAAACTAAAATAATTGTGTTTCTGATTATTCAACAAATGTTTGATTTGTATATTATTTTACAGAGCCATATTCCTGGGATCTCATAAGCGTCTCTCAGGGAGAAAGGGGCTGTAAGCATCACAGTGTAAGAAACCCATGCTAGGGACTTCCTCACTAAAACACCTACTGTACAAGCATGGTGACCTGAGTTAAGATCCCCAACTGCCACAAGAAAAGTAAACATGATGACCTACACCTACCTGTAATCCTACTGCTCGGGAGGTGGAGACAGGAGGATTCCTGGAGCTTACTGGCCAGCTAGTCTTGACTAATCAATTAATCTGTGAGTCCCAAGTTCAGTGAGGGACCATGCCTCAAAACTAGGGAAACTAGAGAAAGATGCTTGAGCAAACTCCTAGTCTCCTACACACACACACACACACACACACACACACACACACACACACACACAC
>OU015755.1:23218348-23231553 GCA_907169655.1 Acomys percivali | reverse complement strand
TGTGTGTGTGTGTGTGTGTGTGTGTGTGTGTGTGTGTGTGTGTGTGTAAGATTAAAACTTCTTAAGGGAAAGAGAAAGGAAATCGGTGTGTGTCAGCATCTCTGGGACAGGAGAGGCTCCTGGGAGTCGGTGGGACAGCCTTAGCAGAGACTCCTAGCAGTGGAGCATTAAAGAGCTTGAAGTTGCCACCTCCTGTAGCCATGTGGGACTTCCAGTGGAGGGAGGGAGACACCACCCCACCCATAAAACCTTTGACTCAAAATTTGACTTGCCTACAAGAAGTGTAGGGATTAAAATGGAGCAGATTGAGGAAATGGCAAACCAGTGACTGGCCTAACTTGAGACCCACCCCATAGGAGAGAGCCAAGCCCTGTCACTATTAATGATACTCTGCTATGCCCGCAGACAGGAGCTTAGCATAACTGTCTTCTGAAAGGCTTCATCTAGCAGCTGGTGGAAACAGATGCAGAGACCCACACACAAACAATAAGCTGAGCTTGGGAGTTCTATGGACGAGTGGGTGGAAGGATAGAAGGGAGCCAGAAGGGTCAAGGAAACCACAAGAAGACCAACAGAATCAACTAACCTAGGCCCATGGGGACTCACAGAGACTAAGCCACCAACCAAAGACCATCCATGGGCTGGACCTAGACCCCTTACACAGATGTGGCAGATGTGCAGCTTGTTCAACATATGGGTCAACTAACAATGGAGTAGGGGCTGCCTCTGGATCCCCTTCCCCTAGCTGGGCTGCCTTGTCAGGCCACAGTGGGAGAGGATGCACTTAATCCTGCTGTAACTTGAGATGTCAGGGTGGGCTAATATCCTTTTGGGGGGCACCCCTTCCCTGAGAAGAAGGAGCGGGGAGAATTGTGGGGAGGGGGCATGAAGGTGATACTGGGAGGAGAAGTGGAAGGGGTCTGGGTCAGGCTATAAAATGATTAAATAAATAAAAATTTAAAAAGGTAAACATCCCGTCTTGAAGGTCCTCAGCATCACAATAGATTTTTGCAAATACTAGTTCTCCTTAGAGTCTCTAAAGCCACCAAGACTGCAGCCTCTGTCCCTCTGTGCATCCAGTTTCTCCCATTCCTTGCGCTGACATCCCTCCGTGTGCACTGTTCTCTCTCTCACTGTTTACTTGTTCCTAGGTCTTTCTCTGAGTGTTTTTTCACTGTTCCCACGGTCACCCACAGACTCCCCTACCTTCCTCTAGTTAAAAAAAAGTTGGGGTTTATTGAATTCAAAACATAACTAAAAATTTTCCTTCTCTGTCAACAGACTCAGTCTTTATGTATCTAGTTTATCCTGGCTTCTTGGGTATGAGAGTGGAAGAGGGGACGAAAAACTACAAAGGCATTGGGATAACTAGATATGATTTAGGTACGAGTGAGTGACAAATACCAGGTCTGTCTGTCATCTTAAGCAGTGTGTCATGGAACATACTCCATGCAACCCAACTGGGTCTCAGCTTCTCTATAAATTAGACAAAATGGCGCGTATCTTTTAGATGTATCATATGAGTCCCAATGGTGAGTACCTTGTGAGCACTCAGTAAAACTTGTTACTGTTATTTTCCCACCCACATACCCCATACATTTATAGTCTATTTTTTCCCAGTTCACTTTTTCAATTGTGTCATATACCTCAGCAAAGGTATATGTGTGAACAAGTCTGTTGTCTAGCTCAGTGGTTTCCAGTAGTTTACTGAATCAAGGTTCCAGGCGCAGTTCCTGCTCCTCCCTTCTCCCTCACAGCTCTCCTAAATGAATACTATTTTCCAAGCAAACAAGAAATATTCTGGTCCGCAAACAGACCTGACAATCTTTACAACTTGAGATTCACCTCAAATTCCACGTGTGTAATAAAGCTTGTGATCCTGTCAGCTGGACATTTTCTGTTGTTGTTGCTCCTCCCTCCGGTTACTAATATTCTGCTTGGAATGCAATGTTTTGCACATAGCTGGTCCTTCCTGCCTATAGACTGTAACCCTTCCAGGGGAGCAGCAAGCTGCTTCTTCGTGCTGTTTCTCTGCTAAGCTGGCATACATGTATACAACAACAAAACAACAACAACAACAACAACAACAAAACAACAAATAAAACTAGACATTTCCTCAAAGAATTTTCATTGTCTCAGCCTCTTAAAAAGAAATAGAAACAGATTGGTGGGCTAGTTAATTGTCAACTTGTCACAAGCTCAAGTCATCTGGGAAGAGGGAATCTCAATGGAGAACATGCTCCATCAGACTGGCCTGCAGGCAAGTCTGGGGGAGTTCTCTTGATTAATGATTGATATTCGTGGGCCCAGCCCACTGTAGGCAGTGCCACCCTGGGCTGTATTTTTAAAAAGCCTAGCAAATCTGGGAGAGCAAGCCAGTAAGCAGCACTTCTCCCCGGACTATGCTTCTGTTCTTCAGGGTCACTGCAGGGTTCTGTCTCAGCTGTCCTCGGTGACTGACTATGATGTAGGATGAAAGGACCCTTTTTCTCCCCAGCTTGGATTTGGTCAGAGTTTTATCATAACGACAGAAAGTCAAACTACAGCAGATGGGGAGGGAGGAGTGTACGGACATACAGTACTGCTAAAAGCACTGCTAGAAGAAATCTCTCTTGGGTTGAGGCAGCAGCCGTCCTAGAAAATTGACCAGGTAAGACTTTAAGCTCTGCTATCAATTGCAACCAACCGCTTGGGACTCCCTTTACCAATTCGCTAACCTTGACCGTATTTCTTTTCTTCCCTGGAGCTATTCTCCTAACCTTCCAGTCTCCTCTAAACCAGAGTAAACAAGAGATTTTGTTTTAAGCCCATAATTGAATACTTAAGGAGTATGTGTGTGTGTGTTTTAATATTTGATGATTTCCTTGAAAATTCTTTCAACCAAAACCCAAGTCCAGTGTTTTATAGACATTATCTTAATTTAAGGCAATACCTAGCTTAGCCTTTCATACTACAAATTCAGTACAGTAACTTGTAAAAGCGACATTCTTGCCCAAACGGCTACTATGATTACACGGGCCTGCGTTGTAGGTCACTATTGCAGAACTTAATGTTGGGTAACTGTGGCAGAAAGAGATGGAAAGATTAAGAAATGAACACAACACTTGGGGGCTTAGCTCTTCAACAAGGTAAACTATATAAATCTTTGATGCCTGGTACTATATGGATCTAAGTATTACCAACTGAGATTATGGGGAATGGAGATATTATTTTGTATTTCTTGGTACTGTGGTAAATCAAAATGTACTCAGAAATACAAGAGAATTAAGGAATCAAAAAAATAACAGAAGCCCTACTATTCTAACACACTATAGTCCACATCTAAAATTTTTTCAACTAGTTTGGGCAATTGGTTGCAATGTATTCTTTAGTCATCTCATTTATGCACAATCTCATCACTGAAAGTTTGTTTTCACTGAGACAGAATAGTAAAGATGGATCTTTGGAAACTATCCGGACTTTTTGTAGTAGGAATATTGTGGCCCACAAACTTCACAAGAACCAGGAACTACCTGATGAAAACTCACACTTCCCTCTCTTAGTGTCTATACTTCCTTTCTCCAAACTTAGGCTTTCTCACACCAGAAGTTTATAAGCAGCCAGGGCCAAGTTCCATTTGTGCCATCTTTTTAAAAAGTTCTGTGTGCGTGTGAAATCGGTAGAGAGTGCTTTTTCACTTTTCTTGGCAATCCCTATGGTATGGTACTTTCTAAAATTCAACTACCTTAATCAAGTACAGCACTCTCAGGGCACATTCCCCTGAGCCCAGATCCTAACAATACTACTAACTATGCCATCCTGGCCAGTGCATCCAACTTCCTTGAGCCTTAGTTTCTTAATCAGTAAAATGGAGACGGCTCGATTTTGATGTGAAGATCTGAAAGATCTGTTACAGTCAGAAGGTACACAGCTGCACAAACGACCGAGTAGATGCTCCTTGAAGGGAATTCACTTAGCTGATTCCAGAAAGGTGCAGAGTCAAGGTCTGAAGGCTCCTCAGACCTCAAAGACCCTGAATCCCACCCACATCTTCTTGGCCTTGGTCGGTGTCACCCAAGACCCAGACACCGCAGCCCACTAGAGTACACTGTTTTAGAGTCTTGTTTTCTCTGCCAGAGACTCATGCTATTTGGATAGAGCTTCCGGTTCCCTCCACTGCTGCCGGCGTTCAGCAGAATTCAGTACAGTACTCCATCTTCTAGGCTTTCTGAACCTAACTGAAGGCGAGCAGCCGGGACCTCCATCAGCCACCGCCCTCCCCCGGTAGCAGAGCTACAAACGTCCGCCAGCTCAGCAGCAGACGACACGGAAGGCTGCGTTACCGAGGATACTGGGGCGGGGCCTGAAGCAGACCGCCTATCAGGGATTTTGCGCAGGCGCAGCCTGGCTTCGAGTATCGCGAGAACCGCTTCCCGGAAGTTCCACGTCAGTGGGTCGGTCTGTCCGTGGCTCGGTGGGTTCCTCCGGACTACTGTCGCCTGGAGCCTTTGAGAGGCTCGGGCTCGAACAGTCGGAGCCATGGTAGGTCGTGCCCCGCGGGACAGAGAGCGGAGCCCATGGGCTGCGGCGGGTTCCCGGGGCTTCCGGGCTGGGGGCCGTGGAGAGAAGCGGTCTGCGCTCCTGCTGTGGCCTGGCGGGGTCCTCCTGTCCTATGGAGTCCTCGGAGACGGCCAGGCCGGGAGGCTGGGGTGGTTTGGGTACTTGGGAGTGAGCAGCTGCTGACTCTCCTGGCCGTCAGGGCGCCTGCCTGTCCGTGCACCTGGGGTCTGCATTCGGTCCAGTAGCGCAAGCAAACGCTAGAGGCGGAAAACGGACGCCAAAGGCAACTTTGACAAAAATCACTTCATTCTGTCATTAAGGTGGTGTCTGCTAATCCAGCATCCAGGTTGCGCGCAGTGTTTGGTAGTGTGCAGACTCCAAATTGCAAACTTAAGCAGAGGGAAAAAAAGACAAATGTATATGGAGTCAAAGGTGGATTTTCAAGTGCTTTGGCGGCCCAGTGTGTCGTTTGCTAGGGGCAAAGACGGATTGGGGAATTGCATGTAAAACTAGCTTGTGTTTTTCCGCATTTAAAAGATCACCATAGTCACGTTCAAACGTGACCCAAAATGCCTTTGCTCATGAGTGTTAAAATGAAAAAGTGTGAGGCTTTCTGAAGACAGAAAAAAAAAAGATAAGAAAAACTAGTATTTGTATTCTTAAACATTTTCCTGCCTATTTTATTTGTTATGGATCACATGATCAAATATTTTGGTGATTGAAGACTGTAGAGGAAATAATTCCCAAGTCCCTTACCTGACAGTTTAAAATACTTAAGAGTAAGAGTAAGCTTGCACAAAGCAGATTATGGAAGAATTGAAACCAGAAAAGGATTGGCTGGTGAATGGCATAGCTACTCCCAGAAAGCCTGTTGGAGAAAAGATTGGGCAGAAGAGTTTCGTGTGCTTGTGTTTCCAGCTCCTCCCACACCATCCTCATTTGTATACTTTATTGGGTCCTCAAAGTTAAGAGCCACCTCAGCAGACCTTGTAATGGTAATCACATCACCTACATTGCAAACAACTGGCATTGATTGGGCCTTCTGTGCTTGTAGAGAATGACACTTTAGAGAAAGGCCCTTGGGTCTGCCTAAGTTCATTTTGAGACATATTTTTAAGTAGTGACATAGTGCTTTTATTCTTCAGTGTATGTGAGTGCCATACCCACAGATTGAACCAGCTCTGGGTGGAAAACATTTGGGGAGGAGTGCTATGTGAACATGTGTTGTCATTTTTTTCTAGTGATGTTTTTTTTTTCCTTAGCGAGCATGGCATAACAACTTTTTACAACTTTGACCTTGTATTGGTGTTCTAACTGCTCTGGAGGGAGGAATGGGTAGGATAAGCAGACACCTCACCATTTTATATAAGTTGACTTGAGCAGCCCTGGGTTTTGGTTTGGTGGAGAGTACTGGAACCATCTGCAGACACCGAAGGGTGGCTTTATATTAAGTCCCGAGTAGAAAGCACAAAACATGAATTTATTCATCTGCTCACTCACCATAGGAATATTTATTGTCCTGCATTTTGCTAAACATTTATAGGCTGATTGTCACAGCAGCTGTAGGTAATTATAAGTAACGTTTATGGGATGGCTACCATAGCCCTGCACTGCTCTAACTGAACTCTGAATTTAATTCTCAAAACAGCAAGAGGCAGATATTACTCTTATCCCTGTTTATACAAGTCAAGCCTGGGAGGTGAAGTAAACGTATTACTGCAGGCCTGACCTGAGAGGTGCAGCTGAGGTTTTCAGGGAGCGGGACTGCGGACCTCGGCTGCGCCACCTGGTCCTCCCCTGCTCTGTTCAAATCAATATGGAGGGAAGGACCTGTGTAAGAGTGACCCTGCCTGTGAGAAATAGCCACTGCATAAGCAAGCAGAGCTGTGAGCACAGGTGCACTGTGAGCACAGGTGTACTGTGAGTGGGGAGGAACCCTGGCTAGGCTGGGGGTGCTGGTGTTTGGTGGCGTTGGCGTTTAAACTAAGTCTTTAGTTGAAGGTGCAGCATGAGTTCTTCAGTCATCTAAGACCTGGTAGGACATCTTTTACAATCATGACTTAGAGGGTAGGTATGACTACAGGAGCTCTTGCCTGCAGGAGCAGACATTTTTAAACTGGTGTCGGTGCTTTGGAGTATGTGCTGTTCAAATGCTGGGCTATTTGAAGCTCCATGGCCAGCTTGAATAATCAATTTTAAAACATTGTTAGAAGTGTGTGTGTGTGTGTGTGTGTGTGTGTGTGTACACACTGGATGTGGTGGCTTATGTGGAAGATCCCACTATGGCTCCTGGAATAAATATACTTCCTGTTGGTTGAGGAAGAAATTAAAAATTTATGACAGTAATTAGTGGAGCAAAAATTCAGAAATCATTGAAAAGATTCTGCTTTAGCTGGGTGTGGTGGCGCACACCTTTAATCCCAGTACTCAGGAGGCAGAGACAGGCAGATCGCTGTGAGTTCTAGGCCAGCCTGGTCTACAAAGTGAGTCCAGGACAGCCGAGGCTACACAGAGAAACCCTGTCTCAAAAAGCGAAAGAAAGAAAAGAAAGAAAGAAAGAAAGAAAGAAAGAAAGAAAGAAAGAAAAGGTTTTCCTTTCCTGAAATTAGCGTGTAACTTAAAGATGGTGGCTTGAGTAGGTTTGAATGGGCAGGACCACGTGACAGTGGAAGTGCCCTCAAGGGAGGTGAAGAGTTAGAACGCTGCTCCTAAAACTGTGGTGGCTGTGAGGGAGGCATACGTTGAAGAATGGTTGGAGGTAGACAGTGATCTACGTTTGACCAAGACCCAGGCCTTGTTAGGTGTTTGTTTCAGGATAGCACCTCTGCTGGATCATCTTGTGCTGGAAAATAACTAAGTTTCTGTGGCATTCATGGCTGTTAAGGAACAGCACAAAGAAGCTAGCACAGGAGCTCATCCTGCCAAGTCAGCTTTCAGGTTGATCGTTAGTTGAAGGGGAAATACATTTTAAATTAGCCTAGAGTCTGGAACCTACTGCCCCAGGGCATCATTGTCTAGAATTAACTTTTCTTCTCTGATGGCTTTCCTGGGAGAAACAGAAAACAATCACTCAAATAATTTTCTTCTCTGTGGTTCAGATAAGGAGTCTGACTGGAAAGGGGCAGTTTTAAACTATTTCTATTTTATGGCTTGGTTTTATTTAAAATTGTCCTTCTTCCAGTTATGTTTCTGTAAATTCAAAAGGCCTTCATGGACCTGAGTAAAAACCCTTACTGCTCAGACATTACGACTTGTCTACAGTTCAAATGCCCCACCCCCATCTGATTAGTTCCAAAAAGTTCATTTAATATAAAAGCTTAGGATAATACAACTTCATGAATGACATGTCTCCACAATATTTTCTGGTACAACACTAATGGCATGGACATGAAATTGTGATTTAGTTGATGTTTTAAATTTACTTACCTGTTTATATACAAGGTGTTCTAGAAATATCTTCTGTAGCTCCCTAGAGGTCTTTTCCAGTTTCAGGAAGTCACAGATCAGAAGTTTTACCAGTAGTTAAGATGCTTCCCACTAGGTTTATATTTGAGCTGATGAAAGACAACCATGTGGTGCAGCGATACCAGAGTATGCTGATAATACAGCTTTCTTGAGACAGAGTTTTGCCCTGTAGTGCAGGCTGACCTTGAACTCAGAGTCCTCTTTTCCATGGTCTAGAGTGCTGAGATTACAGGAGTGCCCCACCACATCTGATAATATATTCTGATTGTCAAACCGTTGTTTGTAAGGAGCCAGGTTTTTGCTAAGAGCACCATTTATGAAACAGTAAAAAGTGTTAATGCTGTCAATCACAACACCTAAGCAAGCATCTTCTAAAGATTCTGTGTTTGTATTATGAAACAAACATGCATCAAATGCTTGTAAAGTAACATGTGTCTGGTAGAAAAAGCACTTTAATGCAGATAAAAGTTTAGGTTGCAAGTTTTACTTGAAATGATGGCTGAGAAACTGCGTATTTAGTAGACATAGCCTGATAACTGAAAGAAGTTAGCTGGTCCCTGACCATGTTTGTTACTGGTGATAGAACTCTAGCTTTCAAATGGAAATTAGAATTTTAGAGACTGAACTTTATGTATTCTGATACTCAAAGACCTATCAGTTGAAGTAGGACATTACAGTATTAATAAATGTAACTTTTGATTCAGTGAAATGAAATTTGTCAAATATGTGGATCTGTATAATTCAGTGAACTATCATTGCCCAAATTACCGATGTATTATATTATATAAATCAAGCAGGAGTTGAAATCTGTTTGAAGTGTGGGATTTAGCCAAGCATAAACAGTTACTCCTGTGACTTTGGATCCCATAATACAAGTGTTCTTTAAGGAGCCCCCACTTGTCAGGTAGCATCAAAGCAGAATATCCCGTTCTCCAAAAATAGCTTTTATATTCTGCTTCCTAGCTGTATGAATTTGAGGCCAGATGGTGGTGATTTTGTTATGTATCAACTAAAACTACATACCATAACATACTGGAGACAAAAACAGATATGAAAAACAGTCTTCTAAAAAGTCAAATTGAAAATTTTTACAAAAATGTAAAACATCACTTGAAGTCCTCATACATTTTAAGTGTGAAAAGAAAGAAATCTGGATAAATAAAATTGGAAACTACTGCTATAAATAAAAACTTTAAAAATATCCTATTTTTGTAAGTGTATTTTTAACATAGGTGTTTTATACTTGAAACTATTCACAGTTTAGCAAAGTGAAAGCAATTGTTTCATAAGCATCTTTTTTTCCTTTCTTTTTCTTTTTTTTTTTCTTTCATAAGCCTCTTAATATACTGTTTCAAGCATATATTTTATTTGGCTTAAGAATTTAATTTTTCTCAACAATTGTCTTTTCCCCTTAGCCTCTTCGACTTGACATCAAGAGAAAGCTCACAGCCAGGTCTGATAGAGTTAAGAGTGTAGATTTGCATCCCACAGAGCCATGGATGTTGGCGAGTCTTTACAATGGCAGCGTGTGTGTTTGGAATCATGAAACTCAGGTAAGACTTTGAAAGGACTTTATTAGCAATAGAGGCTATAAAATACCACTACTAAAATGAAAGAAGCACCAGAGTTCAGCCAGCTGTGTGTGCTGCTTCTCAAAGTAGGCTAGACTATTTCACATGATCAAGAGATCGGTGGGTTTGAGTGCTGCTTTCTTCTGGCCGTATTGCAGCTGATAGTTAAATGCAGCAGCATAGTGTAGGTAGTATCAGCCCCAGCTTTGGCCCTGCTTGTTTTCCCCTCTCTCACCATGGTTAGTTGCCATTCACGTGTAGTGGGAGTGGCAACAGCAATTTTTAGGGTGAACCCAAATGTTTTTACATTTCAAATAAGGAAGTATTGTATTCTCCTTGAGGTAGTAGGTACCATGTTTTAAAATAGTGGTGTTGTATTATTTGAAGCACACCTGCTGCTAATTTGCTTGCAAGTGTTAACACACTGAGCCTTGATTTATTACTCTGAATGGATGATACTATTATGACCTTGGCATGAGAAAACCGGTAAGCACATGGAATAAACCATCTCAGTGTTAGCTGTTGCTTTCTTAACTGAGATGTAGCATTTCCCTCCATGGTCTGCTCTTTAGATTGTTTAGCTTCCAGAGCGTGAGTTGACTTACCTTGCCATTTGCCCCACTACAGTACCTCATGTGTTCCTCAGTCACGGTGGTTCTGCACCTAGCCTCTTTTTACTGCTCCACACATCCTTGGATTTGTTGATGACTGAAAGATTTTGTGCATCTTTCTGCCATCTTACAGACTTGACATTCAGCCTGCACAGGTTATGTCATAGCCACTTGGTAGAGCTGTGTATCTGCGTGGCACTCACTCAAGCTTTGTCATAACCTGAGAAGCCAGGGTGGCCTCAACAATTGTTGTGAGCAAATTCCTATTGTTTTTCCAGTATGCTTCGTTCAATGAGCCAGTAGGGTTGTGTTATATTCCTGAGCTATTCCATTATTGCTTTCGTAGTACAAAGAGAAGCATTAAAAATGATAGCTTAATTTTTAGAATTTTAAAGAACAGACATTTAAAATGGGACAGCAAAGTGGTCTGTTCATCCCTGATTTTCCTAGGTCTCCTAATTCCCACCTTTAACTCATGTGGATAATCCACTCTGAGCACCCAAGGGACATCTAAACTGTTTAGCTTTCCTGCTTACTAAAACAAACAACAACCAAAAACAAATCTTCAGCATTTTTTTCTGGAAATGTATTGCTAAGATGTGAGGGAAAAATGTATCTTGTTTGAGTCATTTCTATGGGTTCAAAAAAATTTTTTGAGACATAGTCTCACTATGCAGCCCTGGCTGTCATAAAACTCACGCACTCTGTAGACCAGGCTGGCCTCAAACTCACAGTGATCTGCCTGTCTCTGCCTCCCAGGTGCTGGGATTAAAGGCGTGCTCCATAACCATCTGGTTTACGGGCTCAGTTTTTAAAAAGGAAACTAAACTCAGATAATTAACTCAACAGGTAGTTGAGTGAGGTGCCCAGCAGCTGGACTCCAAACTGTTGTAGGTGTGCGGTATACAGTGGTGATGCCTGCTACCCTTGGAGAGCATGGTTGGGGGAGAGAGAGTGAGCATGGAGTCTCGCTGACCAAGTGTTTGCCTGGGTAGGTTCCAGACAGAGAAACCAAGGGCGACGCTGGAAAGGAGAGGCAGGCCAGAGCACTGAGGGGCTGGAGTGTCATCCTGTGACCGTCTGCTTTCCTTTTAAATTTCTGATTTTCATATCTACTAAAGAAAATGTGATTGGTCCTTTTTTTTCTTCTTCCTTTTGTTGTCGAGCTGTCATGCATTCATTTAACAACATGTTTAACTAGTAGTGCTTTATAGGCTGATGTTTTAAGTACAGCGGAATAAGTTATTTCCTCACAACTCAATATGTTTATTCTTGTTAAAATTTTAAGACACTGGTGAAGACGTTTGAAGTATGTGATCTTCCTGTCCGAGCAGCAAAGTTTGTTGCAAGGAAGAACTGGGTGGTGACAGGAGCAGTAAGTAATTCTGATTATCAAATCTACCTTCTGACTGGTCAGGGTTATGGATTCCAGTTGCAGAACTGTGGTGCCTTATTTGTCTAGTTAACTAAATGCCTTGTGTTGAAGAATGGATGTTATGCCTTGAGCCTATAATACAGTTTAGTTTTCATGCAGTTATCTCATAATAGTGATGTTTTAAAATCTCCATTCCTAGGACGATATGCAGATTCGGGTGTTCAATTATAACACCCTGGAGAGAGTGCATATGTTTGAAGCACACTCAGATTACATTCGTTGTATTGCTGTTCATCCCACGCAGCCGTTCATTCTCACAAGCAGTGGTAAGAGGCAACCTGTTTGAGTCATGTGCACTCTGAGTGGTGTTTTTCTTTCAGCGAGACATGTTATACTTTAACTGCTGTTACCAGTGGAACTCTCACTCCAAGCATCTCTTAAACTATTTGAATCCCTTACCGTGCCACTAATTCTGCCCACCTGTGTATTTTAATGAAATAGCAACTATATTTAGGATTATATTGCAACTGTTCCGATTCCTGTCAGAAAATGTGAAGGTCTAATTCCTCAACATCTGGGGAGTAGAAAGCTCATTAGTATGCTGATGACAAGCTGATGGCAGATTGCCATAGGCCTTGTTGGTTTATCTGCATATTCAGACTAGCTCCTTAGTATTAGTGTGAAACAGTATACCTGCAGGAGGGCGGTTACTTGGGTAGCCCCTGAGTTGTAAGTAGTCTTTGAAATATTTTTAAATTAACAAGTGAGAACTTTGGTAAAAGTAGTTTGTCTCATCAGACAAATGTGGCATGTTTTCAGCCTGACTTAGATGGTGATCACAGTTTTTATTAAATTAAATTTAAAAACATTGCATCGGGTAGTGGTGGCGCACGGCTTTAATCCTAGCACTTGGGAGGCAGAGGCAGGCAGATCGCTGTGAGTTCAAGGCCAGCCTGGTCTACAAAGTGAGTCCAGGACAGCCAAGGCTACACAGAGAAACCCTGTCTCGAAAAACAACAACAACAAAAAAGTTTAAAAACATATCCCCAAGATTTTTATTTGTTTTTAGTAGCTGACTATATGCACTCTGTCCCCACCGTTCTGTAGTTATGTATGCTCTGAGGGTGGATGAGGACTTGGAGGGCTTTTTCTGTATTGGTTCTATGGCTGAGATAACAGGATGTGTGAACTGTGCTACATTTGTTGCCTTAAAAGATACCAAGACTGCCTTACCACAGAAATGAAAAGCAAATTGCAACTGACTCGGCTTTCTTTTGCTGTAGATGACATGCTTATTAAGCTCTGGGACTGGGATAAAAAATGGTCTTGTTCACAAGTGTTTGAAGGACACACGCATTACGTTATGCAGATCGTGATAAACCCCAAAGATAACAATCAGTTTGCCAGTGCTTCTCTGGACAGGACCATCAAGGTAGGTGTCCACTCTGTTGTGCTCTGCTTTGGCTAGTCAGAAAGCTACCCCCACGCTCTGACAGAAGGAACGCTGGCATGCAGAAGCAACATGCTATCAAATTTGTTTACATTCTAGGATCTTAGAGTAAGATGCATCGCCATGATTTCTAGGTCACTGTGTGTGTGTGTGTGTGTGTGTGTGTGTGTGTGTGTGTGTGTGTGTGTGTGTGT
>OU015755.1:23187057-23212048 GCA_907169655.1 Acomys percivali | reverse complement strand
TTTCTTTCTTTCTTTCTTTCTTTCTTTCTTTCTTTCTTTCTTTCTTTCTTTCTTTCTTTCTTTCTTTCTTTTTTGTGTTTACCTGTATCAGTAAGATGTTTTGTGTGCAAAGTACCATTCCATTGAATGGATGTACCACAATTTAAACATTTACCCTTTGACGAGTATTGGTGCCATTTCTAGTTTCTAAAATGGCTTCTAAACTTTAGTAATTTGCACAACACATAGCATGAAGCCCATTCATTATTTGTCTAGCTGTCAAGTTTTCATGATATCCTGGGACAAAATAGGTCAGTGAATTTTTAAACGGAGATACATTTTATATTTTTCAATAGTATTTAATCAGAAGCATTTGAGCATATATCCCTGTATGGATATGGAATTCAATGGAATTATGGCACAGTGTGTAATGTATTGTCTCCCCTATCCTTCAGGTATGCAATAAGAGAAAGCAACAGTGTTGTAAAGATATTTAAGAACTTTAAGGAAAAAAAATCATTTAAACCTGACTTTGGAGCTGAAAGTGAGTGCTATTTATTTATGACACATTTTGAGAATCTTTGAAATGTCTCAGAACATTTGAACAGACTCTTCCCTTGTCATTTTAAAGGTATCTATGGGGGCTTCTTGCTGGGAGTCAGGTCTGTAAATGGCTTAGCCTTCTACGACTGGGACAATACAGAGCTCATCCGCAGGATTGAGATCCAGCCCAAGCACGTGAGTTTCCTCCTCTGTGGTCGATTTTGGGAGGCATATCTTCGAAAGGTCTAAGTCCTTCAAGAAGGGCCCTTTACACACTGCTATCCTGGTCCCATTGTGTTAAAAAGCATATCATTTACTGTGAAGTGCTCAGAACATCAGTTATGCATTGGAATCAAACACTACACATTGACTGTTTGTAAAAGTATAGAATGCTATACAAATTCCAAAATTGATATTTTAAATGCCTTTTAAAAAGCATGCATGCATGTTGTGGACCAAAATTAAAGAATTACTGATGTGCAAAAGGTTTTCTATACTTCATGTAATGGTCAAGAGACCATAGATCTGATTGTTAGTTTGACACCTTACACTGTTGGGATATTGCCATTAGAGGGATCTTGCCTTGCTGTGATCCTGAGTCGGTTTTCTAGAAAATGAGGCTAAGACTCAGAGGATATTGCTTTGTGGTATTACTGTTGTTTGGTTTTGTTTTTTACTTTATGAGTGCCTATATATGTGGAGAAAGGGGAAATAAAGAGTGAAAAACACTGTTTGAGAGACCGGAGAGGTGCTGGCTACTCTTAAAGACAGCACTTCTGACTCCCATTGGCTTTCCAAACAGCCCTGTGCTATTTGCCTTCCCACGTGTGTACAGTATACTGCACCAAATGCTAAGTGCACAATTATACCTTACTGTATGCTGATACTGTAGTGAATAAGTGTGTACAGTGTGTGCTGGCTGCTCGAAGAGGCCAGTCAGTCATCTGTGTCTGTGTGCTGGGTTTCAGATTTTCTGGTCTGATTCTGGAGAGCTGGTCTGCATTGCCACCGAGGAGTCATTTTTTATTCTTAAGTATCTGTCAGAAAAAGTCTTGGCTGCACAGGAAACACATGAGGGAGTTACTGAAGATGGCATTGAAGACGCCTTTGAGGTAAATGTCTCAGCCCAGCTTGGGCTCTGTTTTTAATATTGTAGATTCTTAAAACAGACTACACTGATCTTAACATTTCTGTGTAAATTAGATTTGTGGAGGGTGGCTGTACATCCTGGTTACATGTAAAATTTTAATTCTTGGCACAAACAGAATTTGAAAGTAAGTATGCTTGAAATAATTGTGTGCCCTGACTTATAGGAAGTCTGAAAGCTTGCTTTGCTATCTTTCACTAAGGAAACTTGAAGGTGTTTGGTCAGATGAGCTCCGAGATGGGAAACAAACCATCCGCTGTGGGATAGATGTCCTAAAGGACTCGGAGATGCTTGGCATTTCAGCTTCATGTGTGTTGGGCAGATCATACTCTTGGATCATAGTTATGACAACAATGAAATTGCACAGTATCTATCCTAACACTGTTTTTACATGAAGACAAAAATTCCTAGGAAGAATCTTCTCAGAATCAGTTTCACTTTGTATTCCTTGTGTGTTACCTTACCACTTTCATCATATCCAGTTTGTTGTTCAGATTTCTGGTGTTGGCTAAGAGACCAAGAGTCTTCCTTTTGTTTCTATAGGTTCTTGGTGAAATTCAGGAAATTGTGAAAACTGGGCTGTGGGTAGGTGACTGCTTCATTTACACAAGTTCTGTGAACAGATTAAACTATTACGTGGGAGGAGAAATAGTCACCATTGCCCACTTGGACAGGTACATCATTTTGCTTTGTCTTAAGCTGCCTAAATTTGAAAGTGCTGTGTGAACCAAATGTAGTGTTGACTTGTGTAACAATGACAGGGTGATTCCCTACAGTTGTTTTAGTAAGTTTTCTGATGGTAGCCAAAATCTTATCCATCAAACGGAAAGATTTTGAGCAAGAGAGGAGTGTGTGTGCATGTGTACATGTTGTAACTGTAGATTTGGGCTTCCAATTTTGTTTCTCTTACAGGACAATGTACCTTCTGGGCTATATTCCTAAGGACAACAGGCTATATCTGGGGGATAAGGAATTGAACATAGTTAGCTACTCCCTGCTGGTTTCAGTCCTGGAATACCAGACTGCTGTCATGAGGAGGGATTTTAGCATGGCCGATAAAGTTCTCCCTACCATTCCCAAAGAGCAGAGGACCAGAGTTGCGCACTTTTTGGAGAAACAGGTGAGAAGTTTTACCTTCCTGCTATATCCCCCACCCCCGCTCCTTCTTCTTTTTTTCCCCCCCTTTCTCTCTCTCTCTCTCTCTCTCTCTCTCTCTCTCTCTCTCTTTTTTAATTATTTAGTTAGTTAATATGCAGTACTTTGCCTGCATATACACCTGCAAGCCAGAAGAGGGCATTAGATCACATTATAGATGGGTGGGAGCCATCATGTGCTTGCTGGGAATTGAACTCAGGACCTCTGGAAGAGCAGTCAGTGCTTTTAACTGCTGAGCCATCTCTCCAGCCCCCTCCTCTCTTATTTTTAAAACTAGCATCTGACAGATGCTGATATAGGCAGTAGAACGCTATCCTGTCTTCTTAGCACTGGTTCTCAGTTGAGGTACTGTGGCAGCATGTAGCGCATTTGGCTTCTTTCAGCTCAACACCCTCAGCGCTTGTTAGTACTGGTGCTGATTTTATCAGTCTTCTTCTTACACCCCCTTTTAAAGGTTGTTGATATTTTTATTTCTAGTTAGGTGTGGTGGTGCACACCTTTAATTCTAGTACTAGGGAGGCAGAAGTAGGTGCATCTCAGAGTTGAAAGGCCAGCCAGGGCTGCAGAGTAAAGTGCCCTTACTTCAGTTACATATTCACAGCATACAAAGGTGGTTCTGCAAGGTGCAAATCATGTTCTTACCTGTCCTCCTCCTGTTTTTCAGAATATTTACTGTTTTCATGCCTGAGGATATAGCAGTTCACTGATTGTTCATTTTCAGCTTTAGGCATCATGTGAAGTGACGCATGTGAATAGGGATTCTTGAGTGTGGACATTACAAGAAGGCTGTGGCAGATAGTCGCCTAATGAATCTACTAATGTCTTCAGTTTAAAACATTCTAGATGCTGTTTCAGCTGATACGCAGCTCTGATGGAACTGACAGACACTGCAGTATTTTAATATGGCTTCCCCCTGAGCTGGTTAGATTTGACAGAAACTACCTGCCATCAGTAGAAGCTAGCTCAGAGGCTTAAGCTTTTGGGTTAGGGTTAGGGTTAGGGTTAGGGTTAGGGTCTTTTAGTCTTTCTCCACTCTTAAACAGTTTTCTCCTGATCAGGAGACTATCAACAACTAACACGTTTTGTACATCCCTAGACTAGAGGGAGACCTTCAGAACATAGACCTGCGTGCAAGGGACGGGAGGGACAGTAGGGATATGTACTGCCGGCTGCCTCCAGGCAGTTGTATTTTCAGTATTGTAATTCATGAGACACCTTGGAGTTTTGAGGTATAAACTAGGTTGTTCTGTGCTGTTCAGTGGTTAAGAGTATTTGCTGCTGTTGCAGAGGACCTAAATTTGGTTCCAATCAACTGCTTGCTGGTTTACCATTGCCCTTAGCTCCAGTTCCAGGGGAATTCAGTGCCCTCTCCTGGCTTCTGCAGGCACCAGGCACACACATACTGTGCTTACATACATGTAGGCCAAACATTCATACACAAATAAATCTTTTCATTATTTTTATATACATTGGTGTTTTGTATGTATGTCTGTATGATGGTGTCAGATTCCCTGGAATAGGAGTTACAGACAGTTGTGAACTGCCATGTGGGTGCTGGGAATTGAACCTGGGTCCTCTGGAAGAGCACTCAGTCCTCTTAACCACTGAGCTATCTCTCCAGCCACAAACATAAATCTTATAACAAAAGTTCTCTTTAAAATTTGGTCAGTCAGCTGAGCAGTGGTGGTGCAGGTCTTTAATCCCAGCACTTAGGATGGTAGAGGCAGGTGGATCTCTGAGTTCGAGGCCAGCCTGGTCTACAGAGTATAGAGACAGTTCCAGGTCAAGGCTAGAGAGAAAACATGCCTCGAAAAATATCAATATATAAATAGAATTTTGTCAGTCATAATTTCCTGTCTTTTTGTAGTATGTCCTTAGGAGTTTATGCCCCACCAAACACAAAAATTACCTTTAGTATCATCCTAGTGGAGATTGGAAATACAACAAAGCAAGCACATGTCACCTGTTTTGCTGTTGGAACCTGACCAGTTCCTAACATCTGCCCTCTGCTCTGGGGTTCTCTGCCGCTGCTGCTAGGGAAGTAGTGACCTGGATTGTTTAGAACCAGCGTTTACAGTGCCCAGTGGGAGGGGACAAAGTGGAACAGCGCATTTCCAGCAACCCTGAAAGTTGTCTGGTTTCTCTGTCCTGATCACCGTACAGTAAGCATTTTCCTTCAGTGTGCTGAGAAGTAAACCACCCCTAAGTCTCCCTCTGACACAGCCCCATTCCCAGAGCTGAAAAACATGTCCATCAATGGTTTGGTCTTAACTTTGTAAGTAAAGTAGTTGATTTAAAAGCCTGTCTTTGACGGCTTTATGTCCAGTGGAGCATGAGACGGAGCGCTTTGGCTTTCTTCCTTTGGGTACCGGATAGGCTGAAGCTGAGACCAAAATAAAGCATAAGTGATGACAGCCCACTAGTTCTTGGAGCCTAGATACAAGCTGAATGACCCACAGGTGACAGAAGACTGGAAGGCTTTCCCTTTCTCTTCCTCTTCTGACATTAACCTCTATAAAATGAGTCCTGGACTTATGACCTCCAAGGCTCACTTTTGAGGTTACCAGCAGCTGCATTTACCAGTGCCATGTGTCCCACCCCTGATGCAGCCAATACAGTTGTATTTTGTATCATTAGGATTTATCAAAATGTCTGAGATACATCAGTTCTTTAGTTCTGACCCACATCCCAGTTCTCCCAGAAATCTTCTAAGTTTAAGTATTTATTCCTGTACCATCTTTGTTACAGGATGACCTTAAAGACATAAAATTGTGCACAGTAGACATTTTAGAAATTATAAAAGCACAAGAAGAAATGGGAATGGAAACTTCATTTGCTAAAAAATGCTTCCTTTTGCATTGTTGGTGGTATAGTCATGGATGCTATGAGTATAGGTATTGAGTTACTAAGGATTAGAGTCCCTGTGGTCCACTGAAGTAGATGGCTGTCAGGTCTTTGGAGAGAAATAATTTGTTGTGTGTATACTGTATATACACATTCTTTGTATGTGTAAGTCACATATTTTCTTTTTAAAAACGTGTAGGGCTTCAAGCAGCAAGCACTTACAGTATCCACAGATCCTGAACATCGTTTCGAGCTTGCTCTTCAACTTGGAGAGCTGAAAATTGCTTACCAGTTAGCAGTGGAGGCAGAGGTATGTTCTAATCCAAGACTCTCCGTAACCCAGGGAAGGGTTAGTAGGAACTTAGATATTCTTGCTGAAACATTTTGTTACTAGTGACTCATTTTGGTGAGGCTGTTGTCTCTTTGATCTTTTTCAAAGACGCATTGTTGACCATTGCATAGATTAGGTTAAATTCAGGGTTCTTAGTTCTGTAATCTATTTAAGAAGTACTTTCCAAACAATTGAGATGTAATCTGAATAAATAAAGTAGTAGTAGTAGTAGTAATCATAATAGAAAACATCATGTGCATGATAAGAAGTTTGTAGTTGGCAATTAAAGAAATCCATTAATTAACAACAACAACAACAAAAAGTATTTTCCTGGCTAGTCTGGGTCTCAGAGTTTAGACATGGCAACAATTTGCCATATTACAAACTAGAGAAGAATTCTGACATTTTGTAGATCTTTGTATATACATGTATTGGAAATTATGGGTTAAGTATAGCATTCATGAGTAAGTTAATTTCAGATTGTACAAAAAAATTGCTGTCAAAATCATTTAGTATGCATTTTACTTGATTTCTGAGAAGCTACAAATGATCGTATTCATTATTAAATATTTAAGGATATAATTTTCTACTCCTGAAAAAGTGTTACTAATGTACTTATTAAAATAACTGTAGTCTAATGACATTTTAATTCCATTTACATGGTTTTAGATTCAGTTTCACTGTGTAAGTAAAAAATAAAAAATGAGTTAATTATTCATGTGCCATTTGAATTTTGTTCATGTGATTTTCATTTCCTCATTACATTTTTATCATGCCTTTGACTGACAGCCAATTTACCAAGCATAACTCAAAAATTACATTGTATAAATATCTTCAGTTATCATCACAGTGATGTTCAAAGTAACAGAATAATGCTGATATTGGAAGTTTAAGTATTTATTTTCCAAAGATGTGTTATCTTAAACTCTTATAGTCGGAGCAGAAGTGGAAGCAACTTGCTGAACTTGCCATTAGTAAATGTCAGTTTAGCCTAGCCCAGGAGTGTCTGCACCATGCCCAGGATTACGGGGGCCTGCTGCTCTTGGCCACTGCCTCTGGAAATGCTAGCATGGTGAACAAGCTGGCAGAAGGTGCGGAGAGAGACGGCAAAAATAACGTGGCATTCATGAGCTACTTTTTACAGGGCAAGTAAGTATTATCTCAATGTCTAAAAGACTTTAAGGAATTATAAACAGTTATTTCTTTCTACACTGACTATGAGAAACACAAGTCCTAGGGACAGAGCTGATGGATGGCTGACTGGTGTTGAATAGTGGGGCAGCCAGAGGACAGGGCTACTATCTTGGTGGCACTTGGCTTCAGCACAGGATGCTCTGATAACTTTTGTTCTCTATCTTTATGCTTGAGCTGTTCAGGGCCGAAGGGCTGTTGTGTCTTCCGGTTGGTACCTAATGGCAGAGGACTATCTACAGCAGGCCATTTTGATCTGTTTCATGCAAGGATAGGAGGATGAAAGTGCTCTTTACTATTTGAGCTCAACTTTTAAGTCTAGCTGGGTTAATGAGAGCCAAACCACACATGGGCATCAGTTTGCCTTTTGGAAATAAACACAAAGTATTGATTAGCCTTGCCTTAGATGCCACTTATTACAAATCCTACACCCCATCAATATTTTCTTGAGGTGTGCTAAGGAACTGAACCCCTGAGATTTGTGCACACTAGACAGTGTTCCTCCATTACTGAGCTACACTTCTAGGCCTGTCATAAACCTCAATAATTCAAATGGGCTGGAAGCAGTCCTGTCCCCCACACCCCTGAAGTTCACTGGTTTTGTTCAACAGAAAGAGGTCCACACTTTTGGCTTTATGTGCTGCTACCATTTCTCTAGCAGTATCTCTGCTTTACTCCGTAGGCTTGATGCTTGCCTAGAGCTCTTGATCAGAACAGGAAGACTCCCGGAAGCTGCCTTCCTGGCCCGCACTTACTTACCCAGCCAGGTCTCAAGGTATGGACTTAGTTTAGAGAGAAATGTTTCAACTAAAAACAGGGCTCAACCCATCATCTTTTGGTTCTATGATGTCTCTCTAATATTAGGGTAGTGAAGCTGTGGAGGGAGAATCTCTCAAAAGTCAACCAGAAAGCAGCAGAATCCCTTGCTGATCCCACAGAGTATGAAAACCTTTTCCCTGGATTAAAAGAAGCCTTTGTTGTTGAAGAGTGGGTGAAGGAGACACATGCGGATCTGTGGCCAGCCAAGCAGTACCCTATTGTCACGGTGAGTGGCAGAGTGACAGACAAGCAGTCACAAGTCCAGATTTAAAATGTGCTAAATACATTATTATTTGGGCCAAGTGTCTAGATCATTTCTGATGATTGTTGTTTTATTCTGATAGCCAAATGAAGAGAGAAATGTTATGGAAGAGGCAAAAGGCTTTCAGCCCTCAAGACCCACAGCTCAGCAGGTTTGTCGAGAACTGTTGATTCAGAACACTTCCTATTCCTGGCTACCTTTGCATGGGGGAATATTTAAATCTCTGGACAAATGCCTTTGGCTTCTTATTTACCTCTTGTTCTTCAGGAACCCAATGGAAAACCTGCTTCTAGCCCAGTTATCATGGCCTCTCAAACTACCCACAAAGATGAAAAGGTGGGTCAGTCCCACCTCCAGTCCCATGTCAGAAGGGCAGACCTATGAGATTTTTATGTCTTTGGTTTCAGAGTGGGGTGATGTTCTTGTAAGGAAATTTAGTTCTGGCTTTGGACTGTGAACCAGGTAACTTGACACATAACTGTGTAACATTCACATTCTCCCTTGCAGAACTTACTAGAACTAGAAGTCGATTTGGATAACTTGGAATTAGAGGATCTTGATACAACAGACATCAATCTGGATGAAGATATTCTGGATGATTGAAGCTTGCCATTTACTCCTGTAAGAGATCATTATGACGTACATAAATTGATCTCCCTGATCAGACACTGGGATCACCTTGATTGCAAACAAAGGGGAACACAGCCACTTCCTCATCTTCAGAGGAGTTGATAGGCAGCACACTATGTTCTCTTTGTTAACTGAAACCAACATTTACTTTTTTCATATTGTCACTAGACCATCCATCCCTCATAATAAATACATCTTTTGAATTATTGAAAAATCTAGAGTTTCCTTCTTAATTTTAGATGTCTGAGCCAAAACACCTTACTGGGGATCAGCTTCACTCTCCTTGCTTTGGATAGCTAATGATATTGTTCAAAGCCTCGTTCTGGTCTTGTATCTTTTAGTTTGCCTGGTGTGCATACATCCTGGCTTGTCCAGCCTCTTTGGTATTGTGGCAGTAGTTTTTGTTTTGTTTTTTATCTGCATTAATGTAAATAGAGAAATTCATAACCAGGCAATCAAAATATAAACTTCAGTCACCTCAATGCCACTTGGAAATTGAGTAGGGTAACAAATATTTGAGAATTTAAAAAGCAGAAAACAAATTATAGAAAACAAGTCAGTACCTTTTAATCCTGAGGTATTACCAAATGGAATGACACTAGCAGTTAAGAAAACGAAATACATGTTTAATTGCTGTTCTTAGGATGCTGCAGAATGGCTGAGGGCTACTTCCTGATAAGTCTGAAGTGCTAATTCTATGTATGCTCCTCTCTGTGCTTCTGTTTTTGAGAAGACCTGTTGAAAAAACACAAGTTCTAGATGTTAGAGCAACAGGATACTAAGTGTATAACGTCGGTTTTGAGACATCATTAACACCCAGGTCTTCAATGTCACAATGATCTTCCTACATAGAGGAGATCGCTGTGTGTAGACAGAAGTAGTACAGTATCCAACAGCTACAGCAATACTAATTCTAACCCTCAGAATGGCTTTCTTCTGTTAATCCACTTTCAGTAAAGATGAAGATCCTGACATTGTACTTCTTCCTAGATCAAAGTGAAAAACCATTACAGAGAAGCCTAGAGAATGAGCTAGGAAGTTTACTTTTTATCAAAAGTGTTTTGTTACTTCATGTGTTCATCTCTTAAAAAAAAAAAAAAAAAGAAAGAAAGAAAGCATACTGCTTGTTCTATCTGGCTTAGCACAGGAAGTCACAGTGAGTACCAGTTTGTGTGCCTCGTATGGGCACCACCCATCACTTCTGTACTTAGGAAACCTAACTGCTTTAAAGTAAGCAAAATGGAAAAATTTCCACCATATGGAAAACTTCAGTGACCTTCCCTTCCCATATGAAAATACCATCTCAGCCTAGCATGGAGGATAATCTGGGGAGCCTATATCTGAGAGGTATGCAGTTCCAAAATGACCATACAATCAAGGCTTCCTGACACCTACCCTTTCCAGCCCTGAGGAATGTGCCTACACTAAGGGTGGGAGGTTGCTCAGTACCTGTGGGGACTTGACCACCTCCAGTGCAGCACGGCCTTCCACTGTCTGAACCTCACAACTACAGCTGCCAGCTTGCCTGTCATACCATTGTGAGTGCTGCACCATTTCCCAAATGCCCCCCACCAAGTCCAGGCAGTAGGAAGAATGGGGTTTATAGTCACATATTTTCAAGACTGAAATGTTCCATATTCACAACTGTGTATTATTAAATATGACCCATTTCTGGATATTTCCTAACTTAATCATCACTACAAAACTGACAAAAAGGACTCTACCTTAATTAAATTTACTCCCTCAGCAGCCTGCTCTTTGGCCTCTTGAGCTGACTGGCCATCTGGATGGAGCATGTGATACAGCTGGACCAGGCTGGTGGCATCCTCAATCCTGAGAGTGAAGAGGCTCAACATTACCAAGGGGCTTTTCATTAGTTTCACAACCCTGCAAAAGTGTTTCCCAACTCCAAACTAAATTACATTTCAGACTTCTTGAATTGGTAGTTCTATAATTCCAAAAGCATTTGAAGGGGCCAGAGGGATGGCTCAGCAAGTGAAAGTGCTTGTTACACAAGTGTGCTGACCTGAGTTACATCCTGGAACCCACATGAAGGTGCAAGAGAGAACCAAGTCTACCAAGCTGTCTTCTTGTCCTCTGACCTATGAAGCAGGTAAGAGGCAAGACAGGAAGTGCAAGTTTATGAAAATATGGCTGTGCTCTTTGGGAGGTGGAACATCACTTTCCACAGAAGAGAATTCCTAGTGGTGGAGGATTCCCACTTGGCCAACAGTATTTTAAACAGTTTCTATCAACATGAAAACTCTTAGCTGTCCCCCAATCACAGTCTTCCCACATAGTAGTACACACCTTCTGACCACTTGCACCTTGGAGCTTAGGGTTGGGGAGGACATAAAAATAACCTCAAGTTTTCCCATTTTGAGGCTTTGCTGTGTACACTTAGCTTCAGGCTTCCCGTTGGGGAGGTCGGGTGAGAACGCCATAGTTCAGTGCTATGCCAAATCTGTCACTCTCCGACAGTCCCCACTTTCTAAATACCTGAGCTGGGATACAGTGCGAGTAAGCACAGAATGCCTGAAGCCACAGTGGCCTAGCGAGATGCTCGGGGCTCATCCATTCACTGGAAAGGCTGTCTCAGGAAAAGGAAACAGCCGCCTATGCTGTACAAGCTTTTCTGGGGCAAAAGTTGAAATGTCCATTATCTGTCTACCTATGCTTTCTATATAATCTCTGACAGTTCAATAAAGGCAGCAACAAAATGTCTCTCCTCAATAAAAAACAAAAATAATTCCCTCTAAAACTTGGGCATGCTGGCTCTGGGTTTCTACATGTCAGAATTATCTTTAGGGCTTCATTAGGTTCATGCTGGAGTTAATGCCAGTGTCTGTCTCAATAATTTAAATGCAGCTTAACCACCACTCCACACTTAAAATAGGAGCAGATTACTACTTTCAAAAATAACTTTAAAAAGTTTAAAATAAGTCTGCAGAATCCTAATACTGGACTGTCACTTGGTCTCTCTCTAGTCAGTAAAGAGTGTACCCTCTACTGTTCAGCCCAGGCTTTAAGTCTGCTCACTGTCCAGAACTGTTCGGAGGTAAAAAGTTCAGATGTATTTTTACACCATAAGGAGTAATAAGAGAATATCAAGGCTGGGTGCAGCAGCACACACCTGTAATCTCAGCACTCAGGGAGGCAGAGGCTAGCCTGGGCTACAGAGTGAGCCCCAGGACGGTGAAGGCTGCACAGAGAAACTCTGTCTAAAAACACAAAATGATACCCCAACAACAAAAAAGTGGGGGGTGGGGGGAAGTATCACATATTTCTATATACCATAGCTATGTATCCCGAGCTATGCTATTGTTACACTAAGTTCAGCGTGTCTGCATAGAGGAGCTCGGGGAGCACTTCTGTCCGTCCCCAGCCAGGAGGGCTGATGGGGAATGAGAGAACACTGCTGCCTTCTGAACTCAGTTACCCAAGAAGCCATTAGGAAAGCTGTTCTGATGAGAAGCAACCCTGTGTTTTAGGCAGCATGAGTTTAACATTTGTGTGCGATGTTCAAATTGCAAGTAAGATACTTCCACAGTCTGAGGATGGACTTACTGATGCCTCTTATGCAATCTTTAAGAGTGCAGCAAGGGCTTTGTGGAAAGTTAGCATTCTCGCAACAGCCATGCTGGTTCCTTCCTCTGTGATTTTGGACTGATTCACCTCATGTACAAGCTATTTTCTTTCCAGTTTTATCACAAATAGTATAAAGCTCAGAAATACTACATTTTGTTCCTAACCACAGCAAAAAACAAGTCATATGAAGTTAACCAGTATAGCTATTTTATACTACGGTGTATAAACTGTACAACATATCATTTGACATATTTTTTTTACAAAATAGTGGTACTCTTTAAAACAACAGCATCAGTAAACTTGCTCAACTAGATACCAACTATCAGTTTGCTTTTGTTTTTAGATAGGGCCTGACTAAGTAGACCAGGCTGGCCCCAAACACAAGAGATCCCCCCACTTCTGCTCCCATGTGCCACCATGCCCAGGCAGACCTCAATGCAAAGACTTAAAACCTTCCCAGCACAGTATGATGAATTGTTTGTTATTTTCAGCTAGAAACTTGCGAGCACATCAACCTGATGCTAAATATAAAGCATTCCTTTCACACCACTTTGAAAATAACTTCTCTGAAACTTTCTGAAAGCAAGAGCCATCAAAACAAAAGAATTTTCCTAAGTTAAACATGTTTACCAGGAAGTTCTGCTGTGCCCACCAGATCTTACATTTATTTTACAATTCCCATGCAATATCCTTGAGTGCCTAGAAAACCCACCAATACCTAGGAACACTGACAAGTGAAGGTGAAAAAAACCTGAGTCTACTATTAAGATCCAAAGTCATATGTTTTTTCTAACAATCTAGCTGATTATGTAACACAAAAGCAAAGCCTAGGAGAACTGAGTTATGCTAAAAACAAATCCAAAGGGAAATAAGTGAAAACTTCCATTATCACTACAATAGACGGCCACTACAAAAACACTGACTTACTGTTGGGCAATAAATGAATAATTCAATTATTCAGATCATACTTACAAGTCTCTCTGGATCTGATCGATGAGCAAACCATCAATCTTTTTTTTATTTACAAGATACCAAGCCATTCCGCCAAAGTGTCGTGTTGATCGTAAAAGCTCATACTTTGCATGTCTGTCTATGTCATCATAGGTCTGATGATGAATCTATACACATAAAATGCACAGGAAGATCAAAAGAAGTGAGCAGCATCACATGGTTCAGACCACCTAGCAGGAATGCTGCCACGAGTCAGAGTACAACCAGGCCTACCTGCATGCTGCCTCTCTAGCCTCACTCGACTCAGTAAAGTGCTCGCCTCAAAGCACAGGACCTGAGCATGATCCCCAGAACCCATGTGGTGGGCATGCTTGTATTCCCAGTGACGGCAAGGCGCACCCCTGGAAGCTCACTGGCCAGCTAGCCTAGCCAGCCAAGTCAAGTTCCAGCATCAAACAAAGCAGAGTACCCAAAGAACCCGAGACTGTCCGCTCACCCGTATTTGTCTACAACAGCAAATATGTGCCTTCCCTACTAGAGTGTGGCAGTCTTGTATGTGTACAATCTTCTTGTGAGAATACAGCCCAAGAAGGTCACCAGGATCCCCCAGTCTCCCCCGCCCCAACACTGGAGCCACAGATGTGTGCCGACTCACCTGGCGTTGGCAAGGGTGCTGGGAATCTAAACTTCAGTTCTCATGCTTGCACAGCAAACAATTACCCACTGAGCCCTCTTCCCAGCCCTGTCCAAAAGGCTTTAAAACTGCTTGATGAGGACAGCATTCCTCACCTAGTACTGGGGTCATGTGATACAACCCACCCACCTTGACCCATCCACCGGCATATGCACTGAATAAACAAACAAGCTACATGTTTGCTCACATCTCAAGATTACTTGGTTATTTCCACCTACTGCTTAGTCTGTCTTCTCTGAAACACCTCTACTCCCCAAACCTCCGTCTCTCTCACTGATCCTTGCCCTTCTAGAACCCTTGCAAGACCCCTACAAAACCTTTTCTGAGAGCACACTTAATACCTAACATTTTAGGCTATGCTAGCATATCACTGCTGAGTGAGGCCTTAATGCTCACTTAATCCTATGCTACCCAAAATAACTGCCCACAGAAGCAGGCACAACGAACACATCCATACTAAGCTGTAAAGACACACCCTGCACTTTGACAAATTTTAATGCATAACTGTTCCTATAAGGTTAATGGAAAAGAGAAAGGGCTTTGTCATTATCTGCATCCTAAACCTACCACTTAACAACAGCGTAACTAGAGCACGCTACTTCACTCTACAAGCCTAAATTCCTTCATTCATGAAGGTAGCCGAAAGCATAAAACATGTACTGATACATGTTTTATCTGAATAAATCAAAGCCTAGCAGAAATCAAGTGTTACATTAAAAACCATTTGCATAATCGTATTTAAGTCACATTAAAACACACTCACCTTGATATACTCAGGGGAATCGGGCTCAAATTGGGCAACACAGAGATTGAGGACATCAGCATGCCGGTCTTGGCTGTACATGGTCTAAAGCCACATAGCAAAATGGGAATCAGATGAGAACATAAAAGTTTTGCATCTGTCCTGACACCCTGTCAGGCCTGTCCAACATACAAGCCACTCATGTGCCTATCAAGAGCATATAGGGCACTGGATGTGCTGGCCCACACCTTTAATCCCAGCATTTGGTCAGGGGCTGAGGCTGGTGGATCACTGAGTTTGAGGCCATCCTGGTCTACATAGTTCCAGGACAGCCAAAGCTACATAGTGAGACCCTGTCTCAAAACCAAAATAAATAAAAATTTAAAAGCATACAGAAATGGCACAGGCTTTGTAATTACCACACTTAGATTCAAACCCCAACTAAATTACCTATATGAGGACCCCTGTCAATTTACTGATAATTAGTGCCGTGTTCACCATGATGAAATGCCAGCACCACTAGACCCGACTACTTCAACAGATCATCATGGAATGGGACTCACCGTACCTTAAGGTTTTCATCTTTGAAAATTACTGGTGGCAGAACTCTACGACCTTCTTTCGGGAAATAAATTTGTATCACCCTGTCCCGTTCCTCCCATGAAGCTTTGCGTAGTATGCCACTTGGTTCTCTAACAACAATAAAACGTTCCTGAAACAGAAAGCAACCAGAGGTAAGTTATAAAGACTCCTTTTCTGCTCTTGTGATAGCAAATACCGCCAATCTGGCAGGATGCAGAATCACCTGGAGACAACTTGTAGGCGTGTGTGGGCGGCACTGTCTACATTAGTCGAGACAGGAGGTCCACCCTCGTGTGAACAGCACCACTCCATGGGCTGGGTCCTGGACTACACAGGAGGGAAAGGTGAGTGAGCTCCCGCATGTACCCCTCTGCTTCCTGCCTGTGGACACGATGTGACCAGAAGTTCAGCCACAGATAAAGACGGCCACAACCCTGTCTTCTAAGCACAATTAGGATAACCAGAGTGAGTAGTAGGGTCACTTTTCTAACCTCAGCAGCACTTTAATGCATTCTGTGGGTCCAACTATAAATCACTCCTATCTTTTACATGTAAGGTTCAAATAAAAAGCTGCTGTTTTTAGATGACCGACTGCTCTTTTAAATTGGCAATCAAGGGAACTACAATGGAAGAAGTAATCTGAAAATTATCAGTGAAACTTCTGGTGGTTTTACTAAAAAGGGAAAAATCCACTGGGAAGTTTGGGGTTCTTGCACTATTGATCCCAGCACTTGGGAGGCAGAGACAGATGGATCTCTGAGTTCAAGGGCAACCTGGTCTACAAATCAAGTTCCAGGACAGCCAGGGCTATATAGTGAGACCCTGTGTCATAAACAACAGAAAAAAAGAAAGAGAGAGAGAGAGAGAGAGAGAGAGAGAGAGAGAGAGAGAGAGAGAGAAATACCTAAGATAAATGTGCTCCATCTTGCTCAACTCTAAATGGGACATCTATACCACAAGCCTCCAAGGCTCAGGGAACAGGGCTGAAGAGGGAACAGAAAGAACATAAGAGCAAGACGATGGAGAGGAGCGCTGTGGAATGCTGTCCTAGGTACATGATGTGGCTGTGGCACTCATAAATCTATAACAACTGTGGTTACCTGCATAAAACCTACACAAATGTTAAAATCAGGCATAAAAGGCCCCGCCCCTCCCTGAGCATCTTTCTTAGGGTTACTATTACTGTGATAAAACACCATGACCAAAAACAAGTTGGGAAGAAAAGTGTTTTCGGCTTATACTTCCACACTACTGTTCATCACTGAACGAAATCAGGACAAAACTCATGCAGGGCAGAAACCTGGAGGCAGGAGCTGATGCAGAGGCCATGGAGGGGTGCTGCTTACTGGCTTGCTCTTCCTGGCTTGCTCAGCCTGCCTTTTGATAGAACTGAGGACCACCAGCCCAGGGATGGCTCCACCCCCAATGGGTTGGGCCCATCAATCACTAAGAAAATGCCCTACAAACTTGCCTGCAGCCTGATCTTATTGAGGCATTTTTCTCAACTGAGGTTCCCTCCTCTCAGATGACTCTAGCTTATGTCAATTTGACACTAAAACTAGCTAGCACACTGACCCTTTGTCAACCTGACACACAAACATTTTACTTCTTAAGCATAGTTTTTCTTCCCCCAGATGCCATATTAGCATTAATACAATATAAAACATATTAAAAACTTTAGAAGTCCCATGGTCTTCATAAACTCCAATGCTTTAAAATTTCAGTCTTGAAAAACATTTAAAATAAGTAAAATAAAATAAAATTTCAGTCTCAGCTGGGCAGTGGTGGCACATGTCATTAATCTCAACACTTGGGGGGGGGGGTAGAGGCAAGACAATCTCTGTGAGTTCGTGGCCAGCCTGGTCTAAAAAGAAAGTTCCAGGACACCCAGTGCTATGACACAAAGAAACCCTGTCTTGAAAACCTTTTAAAGAATAAAAAAATAAAAAATAAAATTTCAGTCTCAGCCAGGTGGCGGTGGCCCATGTCTTTAGTCCTAACACTTGGGGAGGCAGAGGCAGGCAAATTTCTGTAGCCTAGTGTCAAAGCGAGTCCAGGACAGCCAAGGTTACACAGAGAAACCCTGCCTCTAAAAACCCACCAGCCAACCAATAATGGCTTTTAAAAATTCAAGCCTCTGAACTGGATTTCTGTAAAATCAAAAATAAATATCTATTTTCTTCAAGAGGGAAGAACCAGGGCACAGTCTCAATTTGAATCAAGCAAAACCAAACTCCAACTGTGTAAACACCTCAGTGTCCAATGCCTAGGCTCCTCCAACGGGCCTGGGTCACTCCTGGCCCCTCCCACTGCAGCCCACATACATCATCTCTAAGATCAGGACTGCTCCACACCTCAGCTGCTGCTGTTCTTGGTGGCCATCCCTTGGAACTGGCATCTCCAAAATGATGGAGTCCTCTGCTACAGTTGGACTGCACTTTCACCAATAGCCTCTTCCTGGGTTCTCTTCAGACACTCCAGCCCTGCTATACAGTGCCAAGCCTCAGCTGCTCTCCATGACCCCTTCATGCCTTCCAAACCAGTACCACCTGGGTGACTCTTACATCACCAAGTTCAGCTGCTAGGATAAGGTACAACATTAGACATCTCTGGAACACAGCTTTGTTGTGGTGACTCTCAGGAACTATTTATTTCCTTGAAGATTTCACTCAGTGATGCTATTCTCTTGTTAATGGCGGCAGATTCTTCAGCCATAGATGACCAGAACATAGATTCTTAATTCAAAATATGCGGCAGCCTCTATAGTCTTTACATGACTCAAACTTCCCTGGGAAACTTCCCAAGCCAGGCCTCCATCAACATTATCTTCCAAGATCCCGAACGACAGCCATCTGAGCTCAACACTCTGTGGCTTTTCTAGCCTAAAGTTCAAAAATCCTTCCACAATTATCCCCCAAACAACATGATCAGGTCTGTTACAGCAATACCTCACAATCCTGGTACCAATTTCTGGTTAGTTAGAATTTCCATTGCTGTGATAAACACCATGGCCAAAAACAAGGTAGAAAGAAAAGGGTTTATTTGGCTTACACTTCCACATCACAGTCCATCATCACAGGAAGTCAGGGCAGGAACTCAAGTACGCTGGAATCTGGAGGCAGGAGCTGACAGACACCATGGAAGGGTGCTGCTTACTGGCTTGCTCCCGGTGGCTTGCTCAGCCTGCTTCTTAGAGATGCAGGACCACTAGGCCAGGATGGCCCCACCCACCTCAATCACTAATTAAGAAACTGCCCCACAGGTGTCTTATAGAGGTATTTTCCCAATTGAGGTTCCCTCTTCTCAGATGACTCTAGCACGCATCAAGTTGACATATGGTTGCCAGGGAAGAGGTGAAGGAGAGATAAATCTGTTTTTGTTATAATCTCAAGTGTGGGATCAGAATGGTCTTGTGAGAAAACAGGTGATGTTAATCCACTAGAAGGCAAACTACCTCGTGCGGGAGCTTGACTGTTGCCAGCTGAAAAGATCCCTGAACAGACTCTGGGAGGAGATATATATGTGAACCCAGAACTGGAGGCAGGGCCTTTGGAGACTTGGGATAGTTTTGGCTGTTCATTGCTCCACTTCAAGACACTCCTAGAAAGAACCACTCAAGGGAAGGCTTCAGGGATCCGGGCCCCTGCTGAGGTGCCGGGTTCTGGTTACTCCAGGTTCAGGAGAAGAAATCCTGCTGATTACTCCAGGAGAATCGCTCCTTGGAAGTGATATCCTTGCAAGTTTGTTATTCTTTAATCCTCTTTTCCTATCATTTAGGTTAGTCAGGCTAGTTATAAGGGATGTACGCTCAGTTAATAAGTTCGTAATAAAATATATTGGTTAAGAAAACTGAACCTACAAAGAGGTGTCACTTTCCTCAATGTTGTGGACACTGATAAAGTTGCCCAGGCTCCGGTAACCCTCCTTACCCATGCTCATGCAAACAGCCCCAGTGAAACCAGTGGACCACACAAACACAAACAAGACAAAAGGAGGAGGGCTTCTTGGTGTGGAGAAGGATTTCAAGAGGAATGTGAGAGAGAACACTAGAGGCTCAAAGCAACTAACATGCATTATATGCACGTATAACTGTTAAAGATTAGTCTTAAAATTAATGAAAAAAAAAAAAAAGATAGGGTGATATGACCCCACATACACACATGAGAAGGCCCTCGATCGTCTCCTGAAGTACCAGCTTAGGACAGCAGTCCAGCCCAGGGAGACTCGATGTCTTTCCCTTTCTGTCCACTGCTGTCTGACTGGCTACACGTGCCTTGCTGTGTCTCAGGGCTTCCATTACTATGATAAACACCATGACCAATAGAGCCTGGGGAGGAAACGGTTTATTTCCTCTTATCACTGTCAGGTCACACACAGTCCATCCTTGAAGGGCAGGAACCTGGAGGCCATCAGGGAGTGCTTCTTGTCAGTCTGTTCCTTATGGCTTTCTCTCCTGCCTTTTATGACACCCAACCAACCAACCACCAGCAAGGGGTGGCACCGCCCCCATGAGCTGCGTCCTCTCACAGCATCATCAATCAGAAAAAGGCAGCACAGATTTTTTTTCCCACAGACCAGTCTGGTCGGGACATTTTCTCAGTTTAGGCTCCCCCTTCAAAAATGACTCTAGCTTTGTCAAACTGAAACAAAACTAACCAGAACACCATGTCTCTGGTATCCACCTGAAATATACTAAGTCCATAGTACGGAAATAAATGGTAACAACATGAGGTGGACCTGCCAGCATGTCTTGCCTCTTCAGAGGCACTCCGCTTTGGAGGCTTCAGAGAGAGACGCCACATCATCCCTCAGACCCACCTCCATGTGGTATTTCAAAGATTAATCTGGTATATACTCACCCGATGTGGTATGTTATAAGATATATCAGTAAAGACGTATTTGTGTGTTTCTGTTCCTTCCAAAATCTTATCATCCGCTAATATGTCATTTATTGGTTTTCGTTCTTCCAAAACTGGTGGCATCTTTAATCGTACTTTAGCTGCCTCAACTGCCAGTCTAGTGGCCTGAAGAAATAAAACAGCTCTTAAGAAAAGTCATAATGTCCAAGGGAACTGATGAAAGCAGACACTCATCAAAAATGCTGATGACTACAAAGGAAAGCTGCAGCCATGACTCCGTGAGTGAAAAGCCTAACTTGGACAGGAGGGCCTGGCCTTCCTTTCCTATGGCGTGACAAAGACCACCAGCTACGCACTTAACCATGACCTAAGCAGCAAAGGAATGCCGTGAGACAGAGCCATCCTGCAAGAGATTCTTGGAACACAGCAAAGCCTGCATTTACTCAGTGTTCACTATGTGCCAGGCATCAAATACTCCAAACAGGCACCAAGGAGAGATGGCTCAGCTGTTAAGGGCACCGGCTGCCCTTCACAGGACCCAGGTTTGGTTCCCAGCCCCTACATGGTGGCTCACAACCACTTGTAACTCCAGTTCCAGGAGTCTAGTGCTCGCTCTTAACTTCCATCGGTGCCAAGTATACACGTGGTGCACATACATACACACAGGAAAAACACCTGTGCACATATAACACAGGAAACCACATGCACTGGGCTCACTCAATGCCCCAAGCCTACAAGAGCCGGTACTGTTACTGTCATCTCTATTTGATGGAAACCGAGAGCTGCACAGACGGTAAGTACTGGAAGCTGCAGCACTGGTGTCGGAACTGAGCTCCAAAGCTTCTGCCCTCCACCAGGGACTGCGCTGCTCTGAGCCACATTACTTACAGAGGTGACCTCAGAGAAGAAAAGGGAAGCTTCACTCTTCTACTATGCTACTACTGTGCTACTGGGGGGGTGAACGAGAAAAGAGTGTGCCACTGTCTCCCACACTGTCCAGCAGAGTCCTAACTTCACCAAACCTTCTGCTCCAAGGCAGTGTACAGAGGCTCTTTCTCCAGGAAGAGAGCTAGAGCAGGTAAGGTGAAAGGTGAGCAGGCTGGTTTGGGGCAGGGAGAAGGTTCGGCCTGGACACTTAGACTGGACCCCAGTCTGCTCAATTACGGCTAGCTCCCCGCTATTTCTGCCTGCCTACTCACATTTCTTTCCTCAGCTCTGTGCCTGCCTCACCCCTCACCCACACCTGTGGAGGACCAGCCCTGAGCCTCTGCAGCGGACTCTGTAACTCTTACCTAACCCTCGAAGGAAAGGTATTCTAGCGATACTCCGGAGATGACATACCTCTTCCAACTGTGCCTGGGTCATTAACTTATAAGTTGGTGGCTTCAGTGGCTGTATAGCAGGCTTGAAAGTCTTCTGCAAGTCCAGGCCTGTCATCTTGGTGAGGAGACGCTGAACCTCCTCATCCATAAATGAAGGTTTCTTGACTTCTGAGCTACCAGATTCTGATAAAACAGATTTCAAAAATAAGAAGCCGACAACAATGACAAGCCAAAACTTCTAAATAGGAAAGTTAACAATAAAAATCACCTGTAGAGAATACACTTCAGAACTGTATGATGGGATCCTCTCATTCATTCATTCATTCAACTTGCACTTAACATGTCCTAATCATTCACCATGGCATGTATCATCTGCCAAGCAGACGGTCTAGTACAGTGAGGAACATGAAAGCTAAAGATGACGATAATTATCACCGTTCACGGACTTGTCTCCTCTTTTCTGTTGCTATTTTGGAGATGGTTGGAAACAGGACCCACTGCTCTGTGTCCACTACCCAATGGACACCTCAACTCTGCCAAACCATAACCTCCTCCCCCCCAACTTTTCTTTGCCTCACACCCAGTTCCTCTACTATTCTCTATCCCAGCACCAGCCATCGGGTCTCTCAGTCCGGAACCCTGAAGTAATTCCTGACTTCATCCATACCCACCACACCCAGGCAAAAAAAGCAGTTAAAGCAACAGGAGGGGCCATTATTAGCATGCAGGAGATGTTATTAAGTAATATTACAATTATCCCCACTTTTACAAAAAGGGAACACTGAATTCAGCACTTCAGTTAACCGTCACAAGTCTCATTACTCTGCTCGAGCCCACCCTTAACTCCTTACCTTGGCTTCCCGGACTCTTCTCTGACTTCACTACAAACCATCCCTACCAAGAGATTCCCTGAGAGTAATATGCTAAAGATGCAATCAAGATGGCTCTCACTTTTAAAACTTGGCGTTCGCTTGACTGTGTCTCCCCACTAGGAGATTTATTCTTGTCCTGGTTAGGGTTCCTATGGCTGGGATGAAACATCCTGACAGAAAGCAAGCTCAGGAGGACAGGGTTTCAGCTTACACTTCTTCACTGCTGTGTATCACTGAAGGAGGTCCGGGCAGAAGCTGATGCGGAGTACGGGGGAGGGGGGCGCTTACTTGCCCCACCTGTTTTTTTTTTTTTTTATAGCGCCAGGACCACCAGGCCAGGCACGGCACCACCCACAACGGGCTGGGCCCTCCACATCAATCACTAGTTAAGAAAATGGCCTACAGCTGGATCTTACGGCTCTCCATTGCGTTTCTCTCCGTTCAGAGAACTCTAGATTGTGTCAAGTGGACACAAACCTAGCCCAGAACATTCTCTGAAGACCAAAGTCCTGCTTTTAGTCTCATGGTCACCCACGAGCTCCAGTAATAACAGTTGCTCGGCACTCCACTCTCTTCAGACAATCTCACCCATCTGCCCAACTCTGGCTATCCTTTCTACTCTGATCCTCTTCCATTTGTACCTAACTGCGTTTTGAACGTGGAATAACAAAGGCATCTCAGACTCAATACAAAGCATGCATAACTCTGCCCATTTTTATTTGCGTTTTACCTATTCACCAAGGCAAACTCAAGACGAACAGACAGACAGACAAACTGTTCCTACCATTACTATTCTCCAGCGAGGCAGTACTCTCCATTCGAGAGCCCACCTCGGTCTTACAGTATGCACCAACAGTATGCACCAAGCTAGTGTAGTGCTTTGCAAGGAGAGGAACTCAAGCACTGGTGGCCGAGTGAACGAATGTATAAAAGAGGGCTCTGAAAGCGCTGCAAAGATGACAGACAGAAGCCGACGGGGTCTGACAACCCGCCCTGCAGTTTTCACCGGCTAGAGCAAGCTCCAGGTCTCCCCCACGCCCAACGGAGTTCTGGCGGTCACTCACCGGCCTCGGAGCTGAGCGGGCGACAGGGCAGCCCCACCTCGAAGGGCAGGGGCCGCGTCGCGAGCAGAGCATCGGGGTGGCGCTGAGCTGCAGCCCGAGTACAGACCTGCTGTGCTCGCCGAGTGCCCAACTGGAACCTCCACAGGGACAACGGAGTTCTGACGGCAGCCATGATTACCCAGTATCCCTAGCGCCGGAATCGACAATCTCAACTTCTGGCTCGCGAGCCTGTGTACAGCATGCTGGGAAATGTAGTCTGAGTGGAGGCAAAGCGCTGCGGAAGCGTTTTAAAACAAAATCCTAGGCTTCGTGCAAGCAAAGCAAGCACTGTGCTTAGTAAGCTTCCCCAGCCCCTCTCCCCTCTTTGAAACAATCTCACACTGCAGTCCAGGCTAGCCTACAGATCATTATGTAGCCCAGGTTGGCCTCAAACCCACTGCAACCGCCTTCTGCTCTCTGATTACAGATGTGGGGACTGATTTTTTAAAATATCCTTTTTTATTAATTTTGTGTGTGTGTGCGCGTGCGCGTGAATGCGTGTGTGGAGGTCAGAGGACAGCCTAGGAGGGTTGCTTCTCTCCTTAGACTCAGAAATGAAACTCAGGCCAGGCTTGGTAGCAGATATCTTTACCGGCTGAGGTTTCTCACCAGCCTTTATTTATTTATTGTTTATTTGTTTGTTTCCTTGTTTGTTTATAGTCTTAATTTTCTCATTTGTATAAGAGACATATTAGTAGTACATATATACATACTTAACACATGAAATGCTAAGAGTACATACATTAAAAAACAAGGGCTTAGAATGTAGCTCATTAGTGGAGTACTTGAGCAGAATGTGTGAGGGCCCCAGGTTCAGGTCCCAGCACGGCGGGCACACATGCACGCGTGTAAAATCCCACCAACTGCTTATTCACAGGTAGATGTTTGAGTCTTTGATTCTGTGTACAGTTAAAGTTTTTTTTTGCTATGTGCTCCTTTTCTTCTTGTGGTTTTTTTTTTTTTTTTTTGTTTGTTTGTTTTTTTTTTTTTTGAGGTTCTCCATGATGAATGTGTATTTGCCTGCCTGGACTTTTTTTTCCCACCTGAACTTCTAAATCCAGCTGCTGTGGTTCTCCTTTCAAACTTGTCATACACAACCCAGATGTTAGCTCTTCACACGGAGTTCACCGTGCGCACCACTCACAGGCCCTTCCATCATTTCTGATAACGTTGCTTAGTATCTGCTTATTTTTCTCATCACATGAAGGCAATGTCTTTACATATTATTATAGTTTTACCTGATTTAGTGCAGCTATGTGCAGAGCAAACATTTGTTGAATGAAAGAATGGGTGGGTGGGTGATGGATGGGTGGAAGGGTTGGTGGGTGGGTGGGTGGAAGGGTTGGTGGGTGGGTGGGTGGGAGGGTGGGTGATGGA
>OU015755.1:23153693-23171778 GCA_907169655.1 Acomys percivali | reverse complement strand
AGAGAGAGAGAGAGAGAGAGAGAGAGAGAGAGAGAGAGAGAGAGAGAGAGAGAGAGAGAGATATGGGGTGAAGCCAATCTTAGCATCCAGGTGCCAGGGATGCCCAGGGCAGCTCTTAAAAGTACATCAGATATCTGGTCACTGCCTGTTTAACTTTAAATGAAGAAATAGCATGGAGGATCTCTCTGCGGCAGTGCTGAGTGTCCTGAGCAGTGACATGAGTGCTCTGGTTTCTATTCTACTACAGGACCCAGCAAAGGCTGCAGGGTAAAGCGAAGGATACAATGGAAGGCCCCAGGGATCCAGGAGGGGATGTGGTAACTACCCCCCACCCCTACACACAACACACTACTCAGAAAGGTGTGGGCTTCTAGGGGTGCATCATGGCATTTTGGGTTGTTGCCGGAAGTGGATGTTTTTTCAGTCTTTGGCTTCCACTTGTGGGTGCAGCTCTAAAACAGACTCGTTTGTACCTCAACATTCACAGGGAAAGCAGTCTGAGTTGTTATTCAGGGGCATTTGTGTCTTGGCTTGCCTCTCATAACCATGCTGTTGTGGACAAGTTACTTGACCTAGTTGAGCACTAATTGCATTGTGCATAAAAACCAACGTCTGTATCATGAGGACATTGCAATGCTGGCGTGAGGAAAGATGAAGTAATGTGCTGTAACGAGGCATTCTAACACCCAGTGTGCAGTAGCCACCTCTAATCAGCAGCTTCAACAGTGGGCAGCATTACAACCGCAGGAACCACCGCTTGCTAGGGAACATAGTTTAGTGGCAGTGGCTGCCTTGGACTCTCAGCCCTGCCCCACCTCCACCCACCATCTTTTAGGCCTCTGGTATTTTCTCTATCAGTGTCCCCAGTAAGGCATAGGATTGACTAATTACAAGCAATAATAATAGATTAACCCCTATGGATCCAAGGAGGAAAAACTTGGGTTCAGGCCTGGGATAAAGCCTTAGCAAAAAGACCATGGACCCTCTGGCACAGGCAGTGGAGTGAAAATTCACACATGAACAGTGAAGATGGGGGCCTCTGGTTCTCTTGCTACAGTTCAAGCCTCAGTTTTGGTCCCCCAAGATCATATGAGTATCAGGTGGGTCTCTGGAGGTGAGAGATTGCATTCTGATAAGGATCGTTTGAGGGTGGTTTAACTAACAAACTAGTCAGAAGTCAGGCAGTGTGAGCAAGCTGTCGGCAAGCATCCCAGACAGCATAGACTCTGAAGATGGGAGGTTGCAAGGATTGCCAGAACCTGGCACGATAGAGCAGTTTAGACAGGCTGCCTACAAAGATTTAGGGCCTTTAGTTCAGGCATGTGAGAAGTCTGGGGCACCCTTGCTGGGCTGGCTAGAGGAATAAATACTGTCTTCCTCTTCTTTTTCCTCTCAGCTCCAGCTGGTACCCAGCCCAATCTAACAGTGGGCAAGGGCTGCTCATGGCATCCTTTCTGGGCAGACTCCTGGATACATTGCAGGGCAGATACAAACAGTGGCCATCACAGGTGTACATAATGGGGCTTCATTTTAACAGGGTTCATTTGGAGCCTGTCAATGGTGATGGCTCCCCACCTCATATGTGAGACTTGTAAAAGACTGTTTCATAACAAGGTGACATTTTAAAAAAAATCAACCTTAGCCAGGTGTGGTGGCACACACCTTTAATCCCAGCACTTGGGAGACAGAGGCAGGCAGATCACTGTGAGTTCGAGGCCAGCCTGATCTACAAAGTGAGTCCAGGACAGCCAAGGCTAACATAGAGAAATCCTGTCTTGAAAAACAAACAAAAAAATCAACCTTACTGAGGTTCAATTAACACATGATAAAATTATGTGTTAGTCATATATTTTAGTGGCAAGCGTATGCACCCACATAAATACTGACACAATGTGTAGAATATTATCTTCAGTCTAGTGCCCTCGGTGGTCCTGGGCAGCCACTGGTTAACTTCTTGATTTCATTATTCTTTTCTAGAAGTTATTATAAATGGCGCACGTTCTCTCCTGTGTCTGCTTTTGTCCTCCTTGCGTTGCTCCAAGATTCACCCATGCCACTGTGTCCACTGGCTTCATTGCTGAGTTAATATTCCACTGGTCTAATGTGTCACAATGGTTGGACATGTGGATTGTTTTAGATTTTGGCCATAGTGAATAAAACATCAATGAACATTTGCATACAAAGCTCGGTGGACATATGTTTTCACTTCTCTCAGGTAAATATCTCGGAATGGCATTGCTGGGTCATATTATAAGTATGTTTAACTTTATAAGAAACTGACCATTTTCCTAGGCAGGCTGTATTATTATTATTCTGCAGCCCACCAGCACTGTGGTACAGTTCCGGCTGCTCCACATGGCTGCCAAGGCTTGGCCTCTCCAGTCCCTCAGCTCCAGTCAGCCTAGCAGGAGATGGGGTTGTATTCCACTTCATTTGAATTTCTCTATAACTAACCATACAGAGCAGTTTCTCATGTGCCTGCTAGTAGCTCAGCCATCTTCATTCCTGAGCTAGATGCCCAGATTTTTTTTGCCTAATTGTTTTAATCGCTGATAATCAAATTGTTGAGCTGTTGTTTCCTACAAGCCTATGACTTAACATTTTCATTTCTAAACAATGTAGCTTAAATATCAGAGAGGTGTTTGTTTGTTGTTTTTTCCTTTTTTTTTTTTTTTTTTTTTTAAATCTCACTAAAGCTTTTCAACAATCAGGTTGCCCAAGGGAGAAAAAAAAAAGGACTATTTTTTCCTTGAGAGCATCAGTTCTCAGTTCTTTTTTTTTTCTTTTCTTTTTTTTTTTAAATTGCCTCTTGTTGTGTTGCTGTTTCCTCTCATTGAAATGTTCCCTCCTGCAGGGTGGAGAGGAGGCTCATACAGTTGCCAAGGAAGCTATGGGACTCAGGAGTCATGTCTCACCTCCTCCCCTTCCCCATTCCCTCCCATGCTATGCAAGCACATGGTAGTTGCTTGGGGAGGGGGCACTATTTGGTGGATGGTGTAGGTAACTTCTCTGAATGCAGTTTCCACCCACACCACTATGGGCTTTGGGTGATGTAGCTGCCTGTGAGTCCCCCAGTCATCACCCCTCATCCTTGCTCCTATCAGGTAAGCCCAGTCAAGTCATCGGGTTAAGCTGGACTTGGGTGAGATCATTTCTTCCTCAGTCTGTTGTTGTCTTTCTGGGACGAATACAAATAGATTTTCTGGGGGAAAGTATGAAAACAGCTCCAGACAACATAACTGGGACCCAGGGAGAGCAAACGCTTCAGTCTCCCCCTGATCCGAAAGCAACCTGAGGGATCACACTGCTTGAAGGAGCCCGAATAGGAGCCTGTTGAAGCCGCTGTCCCTTTCCTCAAGTTCCCTACCAGTGCCAAGCCTGGACTGCAACGGCTTTCACACGCATCTGCTGGACGAGTCTTCATAGCCACTGTGTGGTGACATCCCTGACCCCACTAGATGAATAAAGAATCTGAGGCACGGACAGGCATGTCCATCAGATGATACATCCTTCCCACAGCAAATTTCACAAAAGGCAGTTGCCCAGGAGCCATAGAGGGGAGGCTTCTCCGTGGGAATGACGGCATAGATGCATAAAGAAAGGATTCCTACAGCTCTGCACTGAGAAATTAGCCCAGGTTTTAAAAGACAGAAAATGCTTTGAGCAGACACTTGAAAGAAACAAGCAACGTATGACTACTCAGGTGTGCGGTAGTCTCCGAGGCTGCAGAGCAAAGGCTAGATCGAGTTGGAGGTTAAAGGTTGAAAGGGCCCCACGGGCTGGCTCTGCAGCTGTGCAGAACTTAACACTTGCTGTCAGGGGTAGGGGGTGCAGGGTCTGCTTGGTGCACAGTAGGGAGGAACAGAAAGCACACAGGAAGGAGGCTGTCCACCCTCCAACAGATGGTTCCACGCTCATGCATGTACAGGCAGCAGTCAATGGGCTTAGTGTGTGTGTGTGTGTGTGTGTGTGTGTGTGTGTGTGTGAGAGAGAGAGAGAGAGAGAGAGAGAGAGAGAGAGAGAGAGAGAGAGGAGAATATGAAGTTGGTAGGAGAGTGTGGGCGATTGGGGTGGATTGGATCCAAAGCACATTGTATGTCTGTATGAATATTAAATAAAATAGCTAATTAAAAGATTAAAAGATTAAGCAGTGTAAGCAAGCCAGTGACAGAGCTGCTCCAGACAGTTCTTGAGACAGGGTTTCTCTGTGTGTAGCCTTGGCTGTCCCAGACTGGCTTTGTAGACCAGGCTGGCCTCCAACTCACAGCAACCTGCCTGCCTCTAACTCCTGAGTGCTGGGTTTATAGGCATGCACCACCATGCCTGGCTTCTAGTCACCTGAAAGGACCCCTCCTGGGCATAAGCACACAGGTGCCCCCACCAAGCCTACAGGGGCTGTGCTCCTCATCTATAGCTCCCAGCCATCACCCCGAGAGTGTGTGCCAGCCTGATTCCCTAGGCTCTGGTTTGGGGAAAAGGAGTCATCAGCACCGTTCACACTGGACCTATCCAGGTGCACAACTGGTCTGCATTGTGGGGACAGGGCCCCATGGCCTGTAGCTGGCAGCCTCAAATCCCCACCTGCTTCCCCCATACTCCACTCCAGCCTCTGTGTACAGGAGGATGTCTGCCTCTTCTGCTTTGATCAGGACAGGGGGGGTGCTCCGCGGTTGCTTTGGGACCATCTCTGTGATGCATTTTGACAGCCCCAGCCAAGCATATGCTTTAAATCCTAATGAGAAAGGGTCTTTGTGAGTGGAAAAGGGAGCCCGCACCAGCCTTTAAAGGGCTTTCTGGATAAGTGAGGACATATGAAGAAGACCTTTAGCTCAGTGTCATCCTGGGACCCTGGGGACTAGGTCAGTGCTACCCAACAAAGAAGGCTCCCGTGACACCCTTCGACCCACACAGGTGTCAGTGCAGTTGAGCTGTGGGCCGTCTCTGCCCCAGGCCAGGTTCAGTCATCTGAAACCCTTATCCAATGGCTCTCTGCCTCGACTGTGCTGCCTCCGAGGCGCATCGCTGCACCTCACATGGTGGCTTCCACAAATCCCCGCATTCTTTCCATCGGCCTCAGAAGGAGCTACGTAATTTGCAATGGACTCACCTGGTAAAACTTAATGAAAACAAATGATACCCAACCATAAGAACTTAGGAGAATAGATGGCCGTTCCAAACAAACAAACAAAAAGACGTCATCTCACCCTTTTTTTCTCCTTTTGTTATTAGTCCCCCTGTCCTAGTTGATACAAACATGTCATTTAGACGCAACTGCCACTGGAGGTCAGAGCTCTCTGGCTGACAGCAGGTCAGCCTCTCTTCCTCAGAGTACCCAGCCCTAGGCTGTGCCTCCAGGAAGCCAGAGAGGGAGGCCGCTTGGGGCTGGTGTGCCCTTCTGTGTTTAATTTTCCCACAAGTCAGCTCTGATTATGAGGACGGCCTCATGTTTCATGTATTCGGAGCTGAGTTCTGCGGAGCACCTTGTAGGGGCAGGGGAGCCCCTTGGTTGGCAGGCAGGGGCAGAGGGATGATGACTGAATGCCAGGTCACCCCCAGCACACACGTCTGCTACCTATCAGGTATCAGTGGAGGAATGACCTGACGGACACTGAGCTTCCCCCACCAACAGCCCCGGCTCCTAATGAGACCCAGTGTTCATCCTGGCTGGTGCAGAAGACAGGGTGGAAAGGGACCCTGAGTCCTGGGGAAGGGTTTTCTGGCCTGCTTTGCTACTTTGGCAGACCCAGGGGCTTCTGGGAAGCAGGTTAGCTTTCCATTTTCTCTGGAGAGCCATTCTTCTCAGGTCCCTTTAGGGGAAAATGGAAGCTTCTCAAGCTTCTAATACATGCTCACAGTAGTCAGCAGCTCTCCCGTAGGCTCAAAGCTGATGGCCGCAGGCAGGTGCAAAGAGCGCTTAGTCCAGCTCTCCTCCCTGGGGAGGAAGGATAGAAGCAAAGGGCAAGGACCATCAGCATGTGCCACGTGAGAGGGCAGTGCTGCATCTAGGGAAATCCTTCTAGAAGCATACATCAAACAATGTATTATACGTTGAAGACTCCGCTGCACTTCCTATCACTAGAAACAAAAACTCAGGCCCAAGCTCAGCACACTTCAGTCCCCTGGTCTGTACAGCCCTTCCTACACTGTGGTCCCTTTTGGTTTTCAAACCCCCCGCCCCCCCACATTCTGCCAGCCGCTCCCCTTTCGTGTGCCCTTGCTGATCCCTGGGCCTGGAATTCCCTTCCCTGGGGTCTTCCGTGCTGCCCATCTCACCTTGTAGCGCCAGCCAGTACCATCTCAGACAGTCCTTCTCAGACCACCCATAAACAAGGCTGTGACCCCAAGCACGCTGGTGGCCCTAACTGCTCACAATGTCCTCAGTACCCTTACTATACCTCCATTAATTTGATCAGTTAGTTATCATGCATGCATCCTGCTAGAAGCTGGCTCTCTGTGTTCTGTTCTATGCTGGCGCCTAGCCTGCCAGTGTGTTTGATAAGCCTAACTGGAGAGGTATTGGATGCTGGTTAGGTCTCTGACAGAAAAGAGAAGGTGCCTGTGACCTGTGCATGGCAGTGCCTTGGAGTGCTCCTCCCCATGGACCACAGTAGCAGCTAGTACTACACAGAGAAGATGTCAGCCCCATCACCTGCTAGCACTCATTGCCTTCTAAAGGAAGTAGGAGGATTATCAGGAGGATTGGCTGTGACGTGTAGTTTGTGTTCCCTCACTTGTAGCCCCCACCTCCGTCATCTCTCTCACCACCCCCACCATGACCATTATCAGTGTCAGGGTTGTTCTTCATTGTGAACTTGATGGCGTTTAGAATCGCCATGGAAACATGTGATAATGGGTGTGTCTATGGAGGTATTTCTAGAAAGATTTGACAGAGCAGGGAAGACCCACCCTGAGTGTCGCTGGCACCATTTCCTGTGGGGAGATCTTGGTCTGTATAAAAAGGAGAAAGGGAGCTAAGCTCCAGCATCCATCTCTGTCTGCTTCTTGACTGCAGATACAAGGTGATCAGCTGCCTCCAAATCTGGCTGCCATGCCTAGCACAGAGATCAGGTCCCCAAACTACAAGCCAAAGTAAAGACTTCCTTCACCTTCTTTTGTCAGGGGCTTCACCTCCACCACTGTTTCCATCATCACAACTGTCACTGACCCCCAGGACCATCCCCTCTGCAGCTCAGCAGTGGCCACTTTGAATGTCCTCTCTGGTCTGGCTTTGATCTTTGCCACATGAAGCTTGCTCTGATGTCCTTTTTTTTGCCTTGACTCACTCAAGCCATTAGCAGACACTGTTGGTTTCCTCCCTGATTGTGTGGGATGGATGTCTTGAGTTTAGGGAAAGTGGTCTTAGCTGAAGTTTTGGGAGAAATGTCCTTCTAAGAAAAGAAAACACGTAATGCAGACTCGAACACAGCTATACGGGAATGTGATGCTTAGTGTTGGGGTTGCCATACTGTAGCCATAAGGCAGCATGCATTGGGCCAATAATGCTACCACAGAGGGTAAGAGAGAGATATCTAGAAAGAGTTTGGACCCTCAATGGCCTTTAAACTGACTTTGGGGTCATCTTCCCACTACCCAGCCAGTTTTTCTAAATCACTTTTAGTTACTTGCAGCCACAAAGCTAAGACAGAGAAGATGGTTTCAGACTATCTAGCAGGCTTTGATGGACATACATAAATTGGTTTCCTAGGCAACTATTCCATGCACTTGTCCTGTAGGGGTGTCAGCTAAGCTAGGCTAGCTGGAGAAGCCACCCACCTTCTCTTCATTCTCCACAGGAGCACATCTGGCCTCGGCAGGTGTATTGGGATTTGAATGAAAAGATAAGGGGCCTGTCTAAAACACCCCTACTTAAAGAGAGAAATAAGGAAGGGTATCTTTAAAGGCCTGCTGTCTTGGGTGTTTACAGCAATGGTCCTTAAGGACAGCAGATAGACTGACGCAGAAGACACTGACCTCAGCCAGGGTTCATAACTGAAATTGAGATTCGCCTTGAGGCATGACCAACAGTATTAGTCACTGGACTAAGCTCCAAAAGAGGTATCCTCCTATCTGAGGATGGTGGGAAGGAGGGAGTCGAGCTGAGCAGTTAGACAAATCCCAGTGCCTTTCCAGGAAGTTCCCGTGGTCTCTCCATGCCTTTCTTCCCAAGGTGGCTCTGATGGGTTGAGAGAAGGCGATGAGTCTCCTTCAGTGACAGGGAGGGCTTGAGAAAGGCGACACTACAGCCTGGATGTTTCTTCATCTCTCTTACCTTCCTCTCACAGACTTGGGTCTGAGAACCTGTGCCCTCTGGGACCCCTGGGCTGTCTTGGCCCAGCCATCCTCAGCGATGCTGTGGAATTCTCTATCTTATCTATGTGTACCAACTGGCCCTGCTCTCACTCTCCCCTATCCTGTAGGAGCATCTCCATGCCCACGGAGACAGCCCCACACAATTCTACCTTCCATTTCTCACACTGCTTGGTGGGAACTTGTGGACGGCTTCAGCCTCCTGTAGGGGACAGGAGATCATCACTAGGGTTGTGGTCTCTTGGTCCAGCCCTGATGCTGTCTTCTGTGGCAGCATTGTGTTGGAGGCCGCACTTCTCTGAGGAAGTTTATCTGTTTCCATGGAAATAACGATAAGGCCTGAAATCAGGCCCACCCTCCAGCTTACTTATGTCCTTACCACCAGGTCTCTTTTAGGATTCCCGAGGGACGGTGGAGAGGCTGGGTAAGATGACTTCGTTTCTCCCCTGTAGTCTGAGGGGATTCCCAGTCAGTCAGCCGGTACCTGTTCTTTATCCTGGAGCACCAACTTTCTGACTGACTTTTCAATAGGAGGGTTCAAAGAGAGCAGCTGAGTCCTGGTGTGGGGATGTATGTTGACAGGAATTTACAAATAGCCTCCTGGTTGGATGTGCACTTGCAGGCCCTTCAGACACCCCCTTAGCTGTTGCAAAGATGTGCCCACCACTTCTCAGGGCTCAGCCTTCGGACGCCAGCTGTTTGATACTCCACAGGAACTATGAGTAGCGCCCCCTGGTGTCTCATCATCAGATGACAACGGTCTTTCCTTCTCTTCCCCTTTCAACAGCCCTGTTTTCTGGCCGAGGTTCTCCCTAAAATGTTCTGTTGCTCCTCTACAGCCTTCTGGAATCCATCCCTTGGGCTTCAGGTTGCTGACTTGCACCCCTAAAAGGTCTTATCCCAGTAACTGGAGAGCAGAACTCCCCCCACTCCATACTTCCACGCCCACCAATTCATGGTTACCATATCCATCAGTGGGGCTGGGTGGCCTTGGCAAGCCTCCATAACCTCTCTCCATAACCATGTTCCTCGTTCAACATGGAAGAATCGCAGCCTGTTCTTGCAGTGGTCTGAGGGGCGTATGCTTTTGTGTCTGCAGAGCACTTAGCACATCGTAAGTACTCAGTTAATGGAGCTATCTCTTCAAAGCTCATCTGTTTAGGCAGTTTATCGCAGGCGTCCTGGCTGCCATTACGAAATATATTGTGAGGGAATTGTGTCTTCCCTGCAGGGCCTCAGTCATCTCAGGTTCTCCAGACTCTTTGTCACCCTACTGGGACTCTAGTGTCTGCTTTTTTGTTGTTGTTCCTTCTGAGGTACATTGGAGAACAGGAGTAGTCAGCCCCCCTCTAAGTCACACTAGCTCATCTGCTTACACTTTCACGTTCCCCTTCAACATGTTCTCACACACTCATACTCACACGTGATATCATATACATGCATAGCTACAGATCACTCATACATGCACGCACACACACACACACACACACACACACACACACACGAGCACATTTGATCTTCAGAAGCAACATGCTGAGCTTTAAGTATGTCAAAACACCTTGAGCAAACAGGGAAAAGAAGATTTAGACAGCACCAGGTGATGGAGAGGTCAGTCCCCTCTCACCTGAGAAGCATAAAGATCAATCACATGGCACAGGCTGCCACAGTCTATGTGATCTCTAGAAAGTCCCATGACCTCCCTGAGTCTCCAGAGTCTCATCTAGAAAACGACAACAGAACGCACCTTTGCACAGGTTGAAAGAGTGAATTCAGACCATATATAAAAAATGCTGGACACAGACTGGGGGGCAAAACCCATAGAAAAAAACCTCACATTCCAAAGTAGCAGGAGGTCTTTGGCCTCAGAAAACATCCTCGCTGTTACCATAGCACTGGTCTGCACAGTTAGGAAGCTCTGGCCCAGACCCCAGGTCAGAACCTTGTTGAAAGATCCAGGACCTGCCCAAATCACGGTGGAGCCTCCTGGCTACATTGGGCCTTAGGAAGTAGCAGGCTCACCTTCCACTCTTATTTATTGGCTACCTGAAACACAGCTACTGGCCGCTCAGAGCTTCCCGAGATCAGTCTAAGCCAGAATCAGGCAAACAGCAGGTGACCTATGATGGCTTTCCGCAGCAATGACCTTGGTGCCAGTCGCCTCCCAGCTCTGTGTCCTCCTGGGTCCATTCACTCCCATGTGATGACCAAGACCATGTGGTCGCTGCCCAGAATCTTCCTCCCGCTCTCTCTCCCTCCCCCCCTCCCTCCCTCCCTTTCTTCACAGAGGATGCGGGTGCTCCTCTCCTCTCCGAAAGAATTCAAAGGGCCCTGGAAACTTGTTTATTAGGACAAGCTGTGGGAGTCTGTCCTGCTCGGCGGAGGCGCTGACCTCTCCCATCCTTCCCTGCATATTTCTCCCCAGCGACATCTTTTCATGTTCCCTGGCTCACTTGGGTGAGTCACAGATCTGTAAATCCTGCCCACAGAAAGCTTGGCAATGTGTGTTAGGTGTTTATTGGAAGGGGAAAGAGGCAGGTGATCAAAACACTGGCTGTGGCATGAGTCTCCGATGCTTGCAAGAGTGTGTTTTAAAGGTTAGGTCTGAAGCCTCTCCTGGACTCCCAAGCCACTTGGAGATCAAATAATACTCAGCTGTAGTCAGATTGCTAGGCTCTATTTGTTTGGGGCCAGATACCTAAGCAGAAACTAAAAACAAACAAACAAACAAATAAATAAAATGACCAGTTTTGTTCTCAATGTCTGTGTTGTTTGGATATAGCTTCGTGGTGGGCACAGATGCGCAGGCCACAAGGCTCTGTCAACCCAGGCTGCCTGTGCTGCCTTTGCACACACCATCATCTCTGCTGGTACCTCCATCCCACTCACACACTGCCACTCTGTGCCAAGCTCTCTGGCCTGGCCTGGGTACTGCGACCAAAGTGACACAGCTCTTTATCTCAAAACTTAGTGAGGGAAAAAGGAGACGGAGGAGAAGGAAACCCGAGTTCAATCCTCAAGATGAGCAAGAATTCTCCAAATGAGCAGGCAAGAGAGGGTCTTCTCATATGAGCAGGTGGGCTCAGCCTGCAAGAGCTAGGTGGTATCCTGTCCCTGAGGAAGTGTCCTCTGATTGAGGCGGACACTCCTTGTGCCCAGGTAGCACCTTGGACATGCCCTCCTTTGCCTGTCCCCAAAAGGCCAGCCATCTTGTGTTACCATTATCTGCTTGGCCTTCAAAACCTAATCTTCGACTTTCATACTTCATGCCTTGGAAATTTTTATGTGACCCCAGGTGTGTCAGTATATATATAGCAGGCGTACAAATCTAAAGTTTATTGATGGTACATCATAAGGAAATAAAACCCCCAATTCTTTGGTATACATACAATTTTGTCATTTGTTAAAGATAAAAGGGAATTTGCATACTAATGGGATGTGTGGGTTTTACATAAAGGACTATAACTCGGTTGGATCTTGATACTGCAGGACCTACAGCATCTTGAAAGTTTTCAGAGAGGACATAATGATAATTTGATTTTGTGATCATCAATGCCGAGACTATCATTCACATAAATACATAGCTCAGAATGGTAGAAGTCTGCTTAGGACCGCTTCATAATTGGTAGAAATTCTGACCTAAACTCGAGCCAAAATTCATTGAATGATTGGGTTTTGTTGTTGTTGCTGTTGTTGTTTCATGAAGCTTAACTAAGACTTTCAAACAGCAATTTGTAAAATTAATACAATTCAACCCAAGGACATTTGGGTTGATACTTTCCTATTAAGAAATGAGGGTAAGAAAATATTGTCTTTTTTTTTTTTTTTCTAGGCTGGAGAGAGGGCCCAGTTACAAAAGTGTTTGTTGCAACAGCTTTAGAATATGAGCAGGACAGCCAGAATTCATATGAAAGCCGTGTACAACAGCAGGTGTTGCAATCCCAGCACTGGGGAGATGGGGACAGGAGGATTCCTGGGGCTTGCTAGCCAGCCAGGCTAATTTGACTGGTTACTTACAGACCAGAGAAGAGACCCTGTCTCAAAAGGAGGTGGGTAGCATTTTTGAGGATAACACCTGAAATTGTCCACTGGGCCATGACATGCACCAACATCATCCATCTGCACAAGTACCCACACAGAGCCAGGCATGGTGGCGTATGCCTTTAATCCCAACAGTCAGGAGGCAGAGGCAGGTGGACTGCTGTGAGTTTGAGGCCAGCCTGGTCTACAAAGCGAGTCCAGGAGAGCCAAGGCTACACAGAGAAACTCTGTCTTGAAAACCAAAACCAAACCAAACCAAAACAAAAAAAACAAGTACCCACATGAACCTGTACACATCCTGCCATGCACCTGCACCCACACTCACATGCACCTGCACTCACATGCACCTGTACTCACATGCACCTGCACATGTACCCACACAAACCTGTACACATCCTGCCATACACCTGCACACACACTCACATGCACGTGCACACACACACACACACACACACACACACACACACACACACACACGCACACACACATGCATAAAAAGTCCATTTCAGTAATTAAGCCGCTATGGTTCTATAGAAGCGGAAAATTTATACGTGAAATAAAAAAAACATGGTTGTTCATAATGCACAATAGTCTCAAATGTGAGCCAGGCAGTTCTGGGCAGTTTTCACTAGCATTTCATGACAAGGTGGCACACACAGTTCAAAGTAAGCAAGTAGTGTGCTTGGAACCAAGGCTGCGGTGACGTCGCATAACACAACACAGGTGAGCACTGGCAGAAATGCCTTGTTCATTGTGTGTTAGATCTTTGTCTTTTTGTGTATATGCAGAAACCTTGTGCTGTATGACTTCATATGGGGCTGCAGAGCCGGCCTGTAGACCGGGGCTTGCCTGAGCTGATGCTGCTTTTCTGTGAATCCCTAGTGCCCAGTGCCTGGCCTCTGCACACATGGCAGACTTCATTAAGGATGTGGAGTGCTTACAAGCTATGTATCGTCAGCACCAACCAGCAAGGGTGGAAGCTCCCGACAACATCACAAGGGTCTGGAGAATGAGAACAGCACCCCAAACCCTGACACTGAGCTCACTGAGCCATGCTTCTGAGCCCCACAGGGGCCTGGGTAGAATTAACCCCTGGATCTCAGCCTGATTCTGGCATCTTGGTTTGGCGGTAGTAGTTGGGGGGCCATTCAATCAAGGAAGAAATATGCTTTGAAATGAAAAAACGCTTCCCTTTCTGATCTGCCTGGCTCCTCCTGCTCCTGCCTCCTTAGTATGCATGTATTCAGCCTCCACCTCAAGCCTTTCCCTCTGCATCTCATCTATTGCCGATGGCTGCCGCTCTGCTCCCCCCCCCCGCCCCCTGCCCCCCCTTACTTCAGTCCTCTCCAAAGACAAATTGCTTACATCTGTCAAGGCTTTTCTGATTAATAGAGGAATACGCCATGGGATGTCATCAGGGGTTCAGCGGCTTTTGATCAAAGGGGTGGGGGAGCCAGGCCACACATCTCCACTAGTTCACTTATCAGGTCAGTTCGGCACTTTTCCCTCTCCCAAGCGCCTGGCGAAGAAGGCCTCCCCACTTCTTGTGCTCTGTGGAAGGGGAGCAGAGAGGAGATGAGGCCACCAAAGGGGCAGTGGGGAGCCAGAGGCAAGAAGAGAGGGCTAGGAAAGGGGGGGCGGGTTGGACAGTCGGGGTATGGGCATCCTCCAGGTTCTTGACACCTTGAGCAGCGACAAAGCATGGACTAGAAGGAAGGAAGGTGCGAGGGAGTCAGTGGATCAGTGAATCTCAGGTCTCCCTGAGCTGTGATTCACCGCCGCAGTCTGGATGAAGTTAGCGATACCACACAGGCTGGGCTCTTGTTTCTCTCCAGCCAACCAAGGGTCAGTGTGAGTGAGTCCTGTGTTCCAGTGAAGTCCTGTGGTGTGACACATGTTAAGCAGTATTGGGACAACTTCCCCAGGGTTCAGTGGTCAGCTCCTCCCTTTGAGAGACTTTTCTTCCAAGGCCCTTGGCAGTTGCTTGTCCCTCATGGGCCCCGTGTGCTCTCTGCTTGCTGGGCCATTCCTGCTCACTGTCTCCAAAGAGCACGTCAGCCTAGGACTTTGCAATAGGAACTCCAGAGAGCCATGGAGAGGTTGCCTGGAGGCTGCTAAATTAGGCTCTGAGGATTTAGATTAGCCTAATTCAATGACACGGCTGGCTGGCTGGATTGAAGTTCCTTACTACACTTTTTTTTTTCTTTCAACTCACTCAACATTTTTTTCCCCTCAAGTTGGTTGCAGATGCAGCCCATGCAGGACTTATAATCTGTCCCTTAAAGCAGCAAGCAGGGTGGGGAAATCCTGGCCTCATCCGCATGTACACCACCCAGGCAGGAGGCGGCAGGGTGGGTAGTGCTGTGGGCAGTGACTGTGCCGTGACTCAGGGCTTCCAAAAGAGGTCGTGGAGAGTCCTGTTGAGCCCAGCTGTCTGTTCTGGGCCTATCAGGCAAAAGGCTCCAGAAAGACACAAAGGACACAGTGGCTGTTTCTGCTCAGCTCTCAGCTCAGAGGGCACATGCTCACATAAACACATAGCACACAGCATACATTGTCATGGAAGACATATGTGGATATATGTGGGAACACACCCCCCCACCCTCACCCCACACACACCTAGAAATGACTTACGGACTAGTACCTATGAGCCATAGAGCAATGCCAGGGTCAATAACATCCCATGGTTTTGGCCTGGAATCTCATTTAAGTCAATGCAATAAGAATTATCTAGAGTGCTGACTGACACAAGTTCTTGGTGACCAAACAAGAGATGCTCAAAGCCCAGGACCAAGAGACACACAGGCACACTGTTCACTCAGTGGTGTCAGTGGGTGCTGGCATGATCACTGGAGGCCGTGTGAGGACATGACAGACTGAAGACCTGCCCTCACAGCTCTAAATGACAGATAAAGGAGTGTCATCCTGGCCATTTCATCCAAAACCGAGTTTCAAAGGAGGCCTGTGCTGTGCTGGGCCTTGGAAGACATATTCTATAACTCTGAGACATCCTTCCCCCATGCACACACCTGGCCAGACACACAACCAGGAAGATAGGTCACTATTCACCACGTATCAGGGTTGTGGCGGAGGGAATATAAAGTCCCATCAAGCCCAAGGGTGTCTGTATGGCTTCCTAGAGGAGAGATTTGTGAATATGGCAGGTAGGCACTCTATGCATGAGAAGAAAGCTGGCCAGCATGGAGGAGCTGTTCAGGGAGGGCAGTTCATTCGGCAAGGCTGGGCCACCATTAACATCTGGGGGAACATCTGGAGGGAGTCAGAGCCTGGCTATGCTGACCCAGCGTGACAACATCAGCTGACAGCATGGAGGTTGCTGTGACTCATGTTAAGATTCTTCCCCTCTGTGGAGCAGCTCCGTCAGGATCCCAAGACCTGCCTACCACTGGCTTTCCTAGACCAGTCCTTGTTATGAAGGAGAAAGTGGTGTGTGTTGGGAGAAGGTTCCTTACCAGTCTCAGCAGCTAGCTTGCTGGAGTCTGAGTCTAGCTAACCTGGGACAGAGTTTGAGAGGCTTCTGTCTGAATTGTATTTTGTCCTGGGCAGATTTAAGAAGCTTTGCCAACCTGAGACCCTACTGCTTGCTCATCTCTTGAAGCAATGGCTCTCAACCTGTGGGTTGCTACCCCTTTGGGGATTGAGCAATCCTCTCACAGGGGTCACCTAAGACCATCGGAAAACAGATACTAACATTACGCTTCATAACCAATAACATTACAGTTATCTACCTTCTGCCTGTTACCTAGAGATTTCCCCCACAGACCCCAACAACTCTTCCTGCCTGTGGGCCCAACTTTCTCATAGGACTTTTGTATCAGCTACCAAATGCTGCGTAACAAATTGTCCTAAAAACTTAGTGATTCAAAATAAGCCATTTATCACAAGCAAAGTTTCCAAGGATTAGGAGTTTAACACAGCAGGAACATCTTGTTCATAGTGCCGGGAGCTCAGCAAGGGTCCAGAACCATTTGAAGGACCTATGTTTAATAACCCACACTGTTCACTGACTGAGATGCTAGCTGAGTCTCTCTGTGTGGGTGTCCTCTTAATGTACCACCCATGGACAGAGGAAGGGAGGGAAGCAGAAAGGAAGCATGGCACACAGAGAGAACCTAGGCCATTTTTATGACTCGAAGTCAAAAGTCATATAACTTCTACGATATTATGGCAGTCACATACAGCCATCAGTTATCCAAAAGGACTGAGGGTGGGAGTCCATTCACACTGCAAGGAAATGATATGGAGTTGGAGAAACATGGAGGAGGGCTGTATTGGAAAAGTAGAGTCTGCTATAATTTGTTATCAATAGACGCCGAGTGAAGAGCCAGCAAGTGGATGGATGGACAGATAGATGGATGGACAGACAGATAGATGTTTTCTGCTGTATCTTGTTCATCACTCCTCTGACCCCAGACAATTCTTCTCAAGTTAAGACACCCAGTGAACTCCACCAGTGCCCCCCTTTTTTTCCTTCCCTGGAGATCAAGAACCCAGGAAATCCTTTCCAGAATTCTAGTGGCATTTGTTGTGGCATCTGAGGACCTGCAGTAGGGCCAGGAACTAGGGGACGGCCAGAGTGGAGCACACCAGTGGTCCCCTCACAGCTCACAGGTGTGGTTCCAGAATCCTATTTGTGGGACAAAACATGGGGAAAGATTCTTTTGAGAGGTTTTCAAGATGAAAATATTCATCTTCAGATGTTGAAATTGTTTTAGAAGGAAAAGTACTATTTTCATTTGTTAATATTTTTGAGCTCTCTTTTTTAAATAATTTGTCTGAAGGTTTCTCAGTTTTCTAGGTAATAACAGAATCCAGAAGCCTTTCCTGTACTAAGAGTTTGGGAGGGGGCCGCTCTTCCAACAGATCAAAACTTCTGAGTGCAGCAACAGCCAAATCCTTTGTCAATGTGCTCTGCTGATCTAGTCAGCTGACCAGCAGGGATCAACCACGTACAAACACCTTGGCTAAGTGAGGGTTTGGAAACAGGTGTAGGGTTCAGAGAGCTAAGGTGCTGTGGAGGGTGACTTTGAGCTGTCGGATGAGACTCCCAGAAAGCTATCTGAGGAAGACATAGATTACTTTGGCTGTGGGAAAGACTTTCAAATGTGAGTCCACATAGTCCAAGCCAACAAGACACTGAGAGGTCAAAGGTTACACTCCACTTGATCCTTACAGCGACAGCAATAGAAATTGCTAACATCTCTGGGTTAGGTTTTTGTTGCTACAACTAAGTACCCAAGAAAAACAATTTAAAAGGACAGAAGGATAACACAGGCTCATGATTTCAGAGGTGTCAGCCTATGCTCACGTGACCCCATACCCAGGCCTGCGGAGAGGCAGCACATCATGATGGGAGCAGGTAATGGAATAGAGTTACCTACAGAGAGTGGGGAAAGTGTCTGGAGACTGAATATAGCCTCTGAGGACACCACCTCCAGTGACGTTCTTCCTCTGATGAGGCCCTAGTTCCTAAGTTTCTACCACTTCCCAACAGTACTGCCAGCTGAGGACCAATCCTCTAACATGTGAGGCTCTCAGTGTTGTGCTAGATCCAAGCTGTAAGAATACTCTTTTTAACAACCAAGAGGAATGGTCCCAGAAAGTGTGCACACTGTGCCTATCAACAGCTGAAAGGAGTGACCCCAGCGAGTGTTCACACTGTACCTGTCAATAGCTGAGAGGAGTGACCCCAGCGAGTGTTCACACTGTACCTGTCAAC
>OU015755.1:23142452-23153683 GCA_907169655.1 Acomys percivali | reverse complement strand
GCTGAGAGGAGTGACCCCAGCGAGTGTTCACACTGCACCTGTCAACAGCTGAGAGGAGTGATCCCAGAGTGTTTACACTGCACCTGTCAACAGCTGAGAGGAATGATCCAGACGGTGTGCACAGCGCGCCTGTCAGTGGCTGAGAGAGTTATCCCAGATAGTGTGCACACTGTGCTTCAAGCTGTGTCCCTGAGAAGCAGCTGAGCCTGGACCAGAATCTAAGGCTTTCTCATCTAGAGCTGGTCTCTCGCTCACAATGGCATGCCACTTCTGGTTATAGAAAATTGGACACAAATTAAACTAGCATTTTTTCCCAGAAAGGATTTCAGACCATCCTCCTGAGGAGGGGATTGGGAGGAAAGGTAATTTCCATTCCACATGGGCCTAAGAGTCTGCTGTTCCCTTGGCAGAAATGTCCTGGGTTCTTTGGAACAAAGACACACATTCTTTCATACTCTGTTCCACCTGGGCCTTGCCATTTAACAATTATGCCTAGCGCTGGCCTCACTGCCTGGGATGGGCCTGCCTTTATCTTATGCCCTGCTCAACTCCTGCCCTTCTTCCAAGGCCCAACCCAAATACCACCTCCTTGGAGATCACCTGTGGACACCTCAGCCAGTGTGTAGAAAATGGTGTTGCTCTCATTGCCTTTCTTGGACAGGAGTTCCCTGCATGTGAGAGCCCTGCCCCCTGCTCCTGCTCCTCCCATCTTGCCTCTTCCTTCCTCCATTCACTCTTTCCTGACACAGCCTGCCTAAGCCCATACACATGGCAAACGTCCATCACAACACTTTGGATCGAATGGAGGTGGGGGGGGGGAACAAGCTGGGTGTTGAACGTACCCTGAGTGGATGGGGCATTGGTTAGCAGCCCGCTCCTTCCTATCCTATGTTAAAATCAAATCCCAAATGAGGTGATATTTGGAGGTAAGGCTGTGCAGCAGTTAGGTCATGAGGGTGAGCCCTTGTGAACGGGATTAGTGCCCTATTAGGAGAGGCTAAGGAGCCTTCACTCATGAGAGTATATGAGAAAAAGCCCACCGTGTGCAGCCCAGAAAGGGGTCATGGCCAGAATCAAACGCACTGGCATCCAGGTCTGTAGGGAGCGTGAGGAAGATGTTTCCACGTCATGGCGCAGTGTCTCTATAGCCTGCGTGGCTACTTGCAGGAGTCTGGTAGACTTTCCTTGGGAAAAATCAAAGCCAATAAGACACATGTGATCCTTCCAAATCAAGAGTCACGGCCTGCTGTTCTGTGTTCTGTGTTCATTCTGTCCAAACAAGGTCTAAAGAACACAAAAATAAACTGGGATCAAACCCAGCAGCAGACCCCAAACTCATCAGTCTGTGTTCTTGCCCAGAGGCCTCTCAGTGCATCATCCCTCAACCTCCCATTACCTCAGGCTGTGACTCCTCAGGGCACTGCTTAATTTCTCCCAGCCTTTGCTAGCGTGGCTTGGTACATGGACTTACCATAATAATGACTGAAAAGAGAATCTAAGGCTCCAAGAATGACCTCGCTGATAACGTTAAGCTGCACGTCTCCTGTGTGGTGTGTGAGGGGCTGTGCATAGAATCCCAGAATCAGAAATACTTTAGGATCTTCATGAATGTACAGACATTACCTGGGATGTAGCCATGGAAGGCCGAAAGTCAACATGCCATAGTGTAGGTAGCTTCCCCAGCCCCCCCCCCCCGCCCCGTGGCCTTTGGTGTTTGCAAATCACCCCCAGATTGCACTCTTCTGTGTAGTTGAAAACAAGCAGCCAGCCATAACAATAAATGATGGGAAATGATCCTAGGCTGCTGCTTGTCCAGATGGTGAGGGCAGGGCCAGCTCCCACAGGGCTCAGGCAGGGGAGGGCTCTGGGAATGTCAGGTGCCCGTGCCCACGTACTGCTCGGGGGAGTGAGGCTGGAGCTCTGTTTTTGCTGATGCTCCCTGGAGGAACAGTGTGTGCATGGAGGTGGGGGGCACCTTCTGGCTGGGGTGCTTCTGTATGCAACCGGTGGAGTCTGCCTTGGCTACTGCTTTGGCAAGTTCAGCCCTGGAACTTTCCTAGTTGGTCATCGGAAGAAAGAACAACCTCACCAAGAGGGGCCAACTAGACAGCAAAGCGATATAAGCTTATCTTTTCTCAGTGGGCCCTGGAGGGTGGACATCAGCCCATGCAGGTTTGATCTGTTTGTTTGATTTGTGGTATTTGAAAGACATGCCAGCAAAGGCTCTTCTTGCATTTCAAAGTAATGCTTAGAGACAGATTCCTAGAAGTGGCATTATTGGGTAGACCTAGGAACATTTAAAGCTGATTGGTCTGTGTTTCTCAATCACCTTTGGACCACTAAACTCAATTCTGCTGGTTTTTTTTTTTTTTTTTTTTTTTTTTTTTTTTTTTTTTTTTTTTTTTTAAGAGAGAGAATTCAGCACATTGTGCCCAACACAGCTGGAAAAGAATTCTTCAACCACAGACCTTGCTACCAGCTATGATGACCTGGTCATGGATTTCCAGGCAATCAGAGGCCTCTTTTTCTCCCAAGCCCCAAAGGCCACCTTCTCCATAAAATAAAGAAGTGCTTTACAATGTTTATTTATGCATATGTATCTATATGATTGTCTCCACCATACGTAAGGGTGTCGTGGAGGCCAGATGAGGGCATCAGATCCCCCGGAGCTGGAGTTACAGGCAGTTATGAGCAGCGAGAACTCTGGAGAATGACTTTTAACGTCTTTGGGAATAGCTCTGGCAGGAAGAACAAAGTCTGTCCCTTACTTGAGGGAGAGAGGTGAACTCAGGCCTCAGACTCCCCATGGGTGCTGCACAGGAACTGAACTAGTAGAGTCCCAGGCAGTCTTGTCAGTGACAGTCTATCAGCATAGGTGTTTGGGGTGCTGGATATAACGTCCTAGGGATCAGGTCCCAGACTTGTCATTGCTATCATCATGATTTGGGGGCCAGCTATTTGCCTGGCCCAAGACTTAGTCATATCATCTATAAAATGGGAATAAAATCAACGAAGTTACTTAGTAAGTGGTCATGCACTAAAAATGTAATTCTATACCACACAGTTAGCCCAGTTCCTGGTATCATGCAATTATTATACAGAGGAGTCTACACTGCAACATTTGTTTGCTTTGGATCCTAGGCCAGCAGAGCTTAAGGGCTCTAAAACGTGTAGAATGGGGGAAGAGGGAGGTTTGCACTCTCTTGCAGCTGCCTTGTGACACCATTGTCCAGTCCAAGTAGGGCCCTGCTTTTCATCTGGCCGGAGGTCTGCCTGCAGATGGTTCTCAGGCCGGCTTCTGCGGGAGGAGAGTTGAAGGTCGCTCCACCAGGTGGTTATCAAAGTTCTGGCTGCCACAGAGGCTTGGGAACACAATCTGCTCGGAGATTGTCTGAACTCAGTTGGCTGAGGAGCAAGGACATCAGCTCTGATAAGGCTGAGCCATCGCCAAGGGGGAATTGCACTGGGGTCTCCCGAAGGCCTCAGGGACATGTGCTGCAGATAACATCCTGGATATTCTGGGGTCTAGGGACAGGTTCACAGTGGAGTGGGGGCAGTCAGGATCGGACCCTCTCTCTGGGTGAGGATGGAAAGGAAGTGCCATGTCAGATTCAGGCCTTCTGGTCTACCGAGGCTTAGGCCTGATGTTTAGCTCCTGGCAAAGCTAGGACCTCATGGTACAAAGGGTACCAGGAGCTGTGTGGCTCCTGGTAGTGCCACAGTGCCCAGTGAGTTGTGCTTTAAGTGACAGGAATTCTTGAATCCTGGACAGGATGTCCTCAACAGGGGCATGGGCATGAGTGCTGCATTTCATTGATGTCACTCAGATAGTGGGGTAAGAGCAGCTGGAAAAACAGGCCTAAGTCAACAAAGTGACAGACAGGGAGCCGAACAGGTAGTTAGAGGCTCCTAAGCAGGGCTCAGGACCAGCTTGCACTAAAGAGGTGACAGGCTGGACTGTCCATGCTGCGGATGAGACTACAAGGCAGTAACTTGGTGTCAGTAGCAACTCTCCCCTGTTCTCAGCTGAAGCACCAGAATTCAGGGCTGGAGGTGCTTCTTCTTTCTATGCAATATTCAGTCAACAGTCACTGGTCCCACTCCTACTCGGCCCCCATTTCTTTTTCTCTTTCCAGGCAGGGTTTCTGCTTTGTCTAGCATTACTTTCCTGCACACTCAGCTCCACGAGACGCAAGAGTCAACCAAGACTGTGGTCCCCAGATGATGTAGCAACAACCTTCCAGCCCCCACAACCCCACTGCATGCACGGATGATTCCCAGGAGTACCAAGCGACATTCTCCCTTCTCTAGGAAACACGGTGACACGTCAGAATCACAACACCTGCCAGCTCAATTTTAACAATAGGTTTTAAAGATAGATTAACTTTGAGAAACCAGGTTTTTAGTGGCCACTGCTATAAAAAGCAAGCACCGAACAAGAATCCATGTAAATAAGAAAACAGGGGTGGGTGTTCAGGCCAATTCCCAGCATTGAGAAATTATTCAGTACCCAACTGGCACACATATGCCATCAATAATTGTGGTTAGCTGACAATTATTTTTTTAAAATCTATGTGCAATATGTTTTCAAACAGTTGTTGAGTTGTTAGGACATATTTACCAAATTACTCGCACTTAACTGCTTGATAAACAGAAACTGATGGTTGATTCATGTGATCTAGGATGCTGAGTAAAAATGAGGTGCTAAGTGTCCTATAATTAACTGTTTGGCAGCCTCACCCCCACACCATGAGAATATGGGGTTTCCTTGGCATCTACCCCCAGTCTAGAGTGGGTCCTTGTCCTCCTCAGAGTGGCAAGAGGACTTACATGCCATGGCCAGGGACACTGATACTCACACACACTCATGCTGGGTGAGACCTGAGGAGCACACAGGTCAAGTGCCACCATCAGCCTTGAGGTCTCAAGAGAACCATCCTAAACCCGGCAGCCATGCCAAACAAACAGCGGAGAGGGACAGAGAGACCTGGGTCCCCGAGACACTGAGCTGCTGAATCCATCCCATTGCCCTGGCTTCCTGCAGTATGAGATAAGGTGGCGGTGTGAGTCCTGGCTTCTATTATTCCCCACTCAAAGCAGCCCAGGAGGAGCTGGGGACATGGGGAAGAGAGAGAAGTGAGCAGAGCCCTTGTCCTTGCAGAAGCAGAAAGTCTCTGAGACTCCCGGTGGCTCAGGTCTGTATACAACTCTCCAGGGCCAGAGGAATGCTTAGTCCTTCAGGGGCTGATGGTGAGGGCAGCTATCTCTTCTAAGAGGGCACCGCCACGCGACCAGGCTGTCATCTTCATGCTGATTTCCTATGCACACTAGCCAGAGGCCCACACTGCGTCATGGTCATGCCACCGCCCAGCACGGTGAGCTCCCAGAGAGCTGGAACAGCTCCGAGGACTGGCATCGTTGGGCACAGTGAATCTGCTAGACTGTAAGAAGGGTTTGAAAAGGCAGACCTTGGGCTGTAGGGAGACAGAGAGAGAGAGAGAAATAGAGAGAGAGAGAGAGAGAGAGAGAGAGAGAGAGAGAGAGAGAGAGAGAGGACTTTCACAAGGAAGGGCCAGCAAGGGCGAGCGTGGGGAGAGGCAGTGACATGGCAAATGGCATGGACCAATGGCTGCAAGTACCAGGGGAGCTCATAAGTAAAAGGGTGGGGAACCATACAGGATCGCAGATTACATGAAGAAGAGGAGGGTCCTGAGGCAAAATAATGGGGGGCCTAGCTTAGCTTGGAGGTCAGGGGAAGAAATTCCTGAGTTGGGGATATCTTAGCCAAGCACAGAGGACAAGAGAGAGCCAAGCAGGCAGAAAAGAACACTGCAGGCAACACTACAGCTTTCATCCACAAGGAAGAACAGAGCCCCCTTCAAACTCTCTCCACAGCCTGCATACACACATATACACACAAACACACACACACACACCTACACACACATATACACACATACACACACATACACACATACACATACACACACACATACACATACATACACATACACACACACATACACACATGCACACACATACACACACATACACCCATACACATATACACACATACACACACATACACACATACACACATACACACACATACACACACATATACACACATACACATATACACTCGTGTGCGCACACACATATGCAAACACGAAAGTCGAAGTTCACATAGGCAATAGGTATTTCTCTAGTATAAGTATAACTCAGATACGATATACTTATAGTAAAAAGGTATTTGTTGCTTATCTGAAGTTCAAATTTAAGATGATGTTTTGGCTGGCATCCCTAGTCCAGGCTGACCAGACAAGAGTGAGTGAGAGGGAAAAAGGCCTCAGAGCTCAGGGACAGGACTGAAGAGCCTGGCGAGAGTGTTCCTCCTCATGCAGAGGGAAGTCTGCAATCTGCCAGCATAGAGTCAGCACACAGAAAAGAGCTAGGATGGTTTGAAATTAGCCTTCTGAATCTGAACAAGCTGGCTTTCCATACTGGCTCTGACACAAGTAGGAGTGTCCCGCCAACTGCTACTCAGCTTTCTAGTGTTTTCTTATTTATAAAACAGGGATGAGGAAAGTGACAATCCCTCCAAGCTTGTTGTGCGCATGCACCTGGCCTCTGCTCTTCAAATGGATTGATTAATTGGTACCCCGGCAGAAAGGTGGCTGGTATAAGAGGAGGCCATGAAGGACGTATCGATGGTCCTCCGGGTGAGTGATGACAGTGACCATGGATGGGAGAGTGGCTGGGCCTCTGGGTTTGCTCAGAGGTAGAGGTACAGCATTTGCTAGCTTTGAGGAATGGAGGCAGTATGATAATAAGGGGTTGGCAAGGCTGGAGCATGGCTGCAGGCACCCCTAGGAAGACAGTTGTACAGCCTCCCTCCAGACTATAACAGTGGTTTCTTCAGTGAGCTGACCTTCCCCTCCAGAACTTTCTAGAGTGCCAGGGGACATGAAGCCAGGCCCAGGGGACAGAGACCAGGAGCTCTGGCTGACTTAAAATGGCTACTACCTATTCCTGCAGAGGAGGGTTGAATTCAGTGGGCACAGGGAGTTGCCACCTCCAGGTGACAACTGGCTCTATTTGCAAATAAAAAGGAAATTTTGCCAGCAAGAGGCAGATTTGCCTTCTATTTCTGGCACCTCAGTGACTTTAGAAAGCCCTGAAATCTTTAGATGGTTCTGTCATTTCAGGAAAATCCCCCCTCCCCCCTGCTTCCAGAGGCAGGCCAAGCTTGCCAAGATCCTGCCCAAACAGTCACATCTCAGTCGTACATGGCTGCCAGCGAGGGTGCAAATGGCAAACCACAGCTCACCACCTTCTGCTGAACCTCAGATGCAGAGGCCCCATGGCCAGGTCCTCCAGGCTCCAGTCTTCTCCCTGAAGGCCAGTCTCAGGCTGTGGCAGTCAGACTTCGATCTAGCATCCAACAGGGGGCACCAAAGACTGCTTCGGATGGGGGAACACAGCAGCTAGAAAGCTGAGAGGGTTCTGGTACCCTAAACTCTGTGGATGGAAGATCACAAAACATTAACAACAAATGCTCTAACAGTTCCGAAACTCTCTACCTGCCTCCAGGAAGAGATTGACTAGTAATGTCTGCCATGAGCACAGGAATGGGGAGTGTCCCAGGTTTCCCCCATTCATTGGCTGGACAAATCTTAAAACACTAATTTGGTTATTGCTCATTGTTTCAAAGAGCTGTATTAGTTACTGCTGCCTTCAGGGAAAACTAAGGCTGGTGTCTAAGGGTCTTACCTATTAACCCATTAAGCCCCATGTTTAACAAGAGTGGCTGTCTCAGTGACCTCTAACACTAGAGGAGATTTCTCCAGTTCTGCCTGAAGGCAATGTCTGTTTTCCCATTTCTGGGGTCTGCCAGCTCCACCAAAGACCTATACCTCCCAAACTCCATCCTTGATCACCCAAGTGGCCACCCTCCCACTCTACTTCATGGACCCAAATGTCTCTTCTTTTCATCACCACAGCCCTTTCATGACCTGGGAGAAGCCTTTGCCTGCCCACCTAGACGGTGAGCTCACTGAAGGCAGGGATGTGTGCTATTCTTTCTCTGAGAAGGGAGAAGAGGCATGTCCACTGTGCCAGGAACCATTCTGAGGATTTTTATCCATCCTTCCCCCACGTACAGCCCCCATTAATGATGTGTGACAAAAATCTGATCACTACATGGAGAAAACAGGGCCCAGGGTACTGAAGTGACTTGCCTGAGGTCACACAGCAGATGAAGGCCAGGGCGAGGATCCCCTGATCTCCCTGAATTCAACTCAAGGCACTTGGCTCTAGTCTGGCCCCAGGCATGTGGAGATGACTCTGAAGAGGCCACTGCTGAACTCCCCCCCCCCATTGTGTGCCTGCCACTTAGTAGCTACTTGGTAAATAGTCTCAATGACACGACTCTCCCAGCAGAAGCTGATATATGACAATGTTGCTTGGAAGGAGCTTATGAGGCAGCGGGTGTTGCCTAGTCCTCCGCCAACCTTACCTCCCAGGTGACCTCAAGTTCAGCCTGTTGGCAGGCTAGCCCAGCTAGGAAGGAGGCCACTCTTCTGTCTTTGCATTTCATGCGTGTCCCACCCTCTCCCCCCTATGCTCCAGCCTCCTGCCATCCTGGTGGATTCAGCCTTGAGTGGCTGAGGCTACCACACAAAGGACTGCCTCAACCCAGCAGCCAGCATGTCCATCGCTGTGCCCTCCGTTCATCTTTAGAGGAAGAATGACTGAAAGGACCTCCGCTGCCCAGGACGACTGTTTTGACAGGTCTTTATTGTGCATAAAATTGCGTCATTGTTTTGTTTAACCTCGAGAGGAGCCGAGCTGCTATGAATTTAATGCGCTACCCCCAGCGAACCATTAGGTCCCTTCTGTGTTCTTGACTTTATAAGTCTGTTTCCCTCAGAGGAACATCTGTTGTATACTTAAATGACCTTAGTTCAAAGGCACGATCAACAACAAAAAAAAAATGTCTTAGCTCCACCAGGAAGCATCAAGGAGATCGTTTCTCTGTGCTGGTCGCAGTATCGGGGCCTTCTCTGTTAACAGCTGTGTCCATCTGCCCAGGCGGGCAGAGGCCCCTCTCTTTCTACACATCGTTAAAGACGCCCGGGACTGCTTTCGGGCCTCATTCCCAACTCTGACCCAGGCAACTGAGTCTCGCCAAAGTCTCCATTTTACGGGCATCGATAGCCAGGCTTCTACTCAAATGTAATTTTTACCCTGTGTGCGGAGGGGGGCTATGATGAAAGATAACAAGGGGTGCTCTGCTAACCCTTGGAAGGAACATGAATGGGCACTGGGGATTTCAAGCAACTTGACAAATGTAGGAAAAACAGATTGCTCTTAGCCAAACCCGGAGGAATTTGAGGGGAAAAAAAAAGAGCCTGCTGCAGACAAAGCTTAGAAGGAGACACCATGTTGGAAGCCATAAAAGTCATATTGGAAACAGAGAGGGCGAGGCAGTGGGCTGGCTGCCTCTCTTGTGCATTAGCTCACCCTGATGTTATCCCATTTTACAGATGCACCATCAGGATGCCCAGCCGAGAGGTCAGTGTTTGATTTCTGCTCTCGTTTCCCGGCAGCTGCGGAGGGTTAACATGAGTCACGCCACAGTTTGTAGGGATGAAGGCAATCAAGCCATGGATGTGAAAGGCGGTGGGGATGTTTGAAATGCCTGTCCACCCAGGCAGAGCCTCTGCAGAGGGCTCAGCTATCACAGGGTCTCCATGAAGCTAGCCGGTCATCACTTTTTAAGGTCTGCGGCCTGCCCAGGGAATGTGACTCCTTCCAAAGATGCTCTCAAGCTTCAGGCTGTCTGGGGGGCCCCTTCCCTCAGGGATGTCCTGACACTTTAGGATCATGCGCATCTTCATGTGTGGGTAACACATTTCTGGAAGTTAGTGGGTCTATGTAAGGCTGGTCCGTGGACTTGTGCCTTCTCGAAGCTGGAAACTCACTACTAAAAATAAAGGAAAGTTAGATTTTGCCTTATATGGAGAAGACGGGTCTACATTGCCTCTCCTTGCCTTATGTTATCTTCCAGAGCAAGTGGCAGGGCTTTAATCATAAAAAATAAAAGGTTTTTCTTTTTTCTTTTTTCTTTTTTAAGTATAGACTAAATTCTACTGCCAAGACTTTCAGGTTGTTAGAGTCTCTTTGTTGGACCAAAATATTGCCTCATTTCTTCAGCAGCTCTGAGGCTCCGAGGAGCCCCACGGTTACATTGAGATGGGCTGTGACTTGTGGCCATGCAGTTCTTCCACTGGTCTATGCCTTCATTCCGTCTGCCAAAGACGGTTGAGGACAGTCTGCTTCATGTCCCACCACACAGGAAGGACTGAGTCAGCAACCCGTAGGGCCTGGCAGTTACTGGCCAGGTGGGTGATGGGAGTGACCCAGAAGCCTCGTAATCCAGCCTGGGGAGGAGAGGAGGAGCCACCAGAGTTACCATGAGAAAGAATTTTAAGGCTGAAGCTGGAGACTGGAAGCATTAAGAGAGAAAGGCAGCGGTTCCAGAAGAAGAGGATGAATGGGGTGTGTGAAGGCCATAGCTTGCTTGGGGGATTCTACACAGTGGCTTGGGCCTCTTTACAGGTAGAGGAAAAGACGGAGCCAGCACTAGGGTGAGGTGCCTGAGGTGCGAGACTCTGCCGTATTCTCAGATACCCACTTCTTTCTACTCATTGTCAGTCCACACGTCATTACAATTTTATTTTGATAATTTGTTCATTGTAGATTCCCTCCTACCCTCCTGCCTGCCCCACCTCTACCCGCCCCTTGCCCCGCCCCCCAGCACTGGCAATGCATTCCAGAGGGTCACATATCAGGCATGCTCTCTACCTCTGAACTATGTCCTTAGTCTCTCCCCTTTTTTCATTAAGCTTGATATATTTTTTTTAGATTTATTTATCTATTATGTATACAGTGTTCAGCCTGCATGTATGCCCGCATGCCAGACAGAAGAGGGCACCAGATCTCACTATAGATGGTTGTGAGCCACCATTGGCTGCTGGGAATTGAACTCAGGACCTTTAGAAGAGCAGCCAGTGCTCTTCACTTCTGAGCCATCTCTCCTACCCTAATCTTGACATTTTTAAGATGTTCCTATAAAGTGTTTAGTTTGGCTGCTGAGTTGGGTTTGTTTAGTTTTGTGTGTGTGTGTGTGTGTGTGTGTGTGTGTGTGTGTGTGTGTGTGTGTGTGT
>OU015755.1:23117040-23135895 GCA_907169655.1 Acomys percivali | reverse complement strand
ACACACACACACACACACACACACACACACACACACACACACACACATTTGTGTTGAGGAAGTGCCTCTGAGGGCACAGCGGAAATCTGCGAAAGGTCCCTCAGAGGAGATGAAATTTAGGATGGGTTCTGTAGGCTAAATATAACTTTTCCAAAAGAGAAAGGTTGGAAGGGTTCTGTGAGCAAAGCTGTGTGTGACAAGGTGACCCATGCTGGCTGTGATGCCCTCCCTTTCCTGGCAGGCAGGGCACACTCATAACCCATGCAGGCTTGACTCAAGCAGGTGTATTTGCTGCTCTGGGCAGAGCAGCGAGGTCACAGCTGCTAGTGAAGGTTCCTGAAAGGCACAGGGATGGAGTGGGGCCCCCTAAAGCTACCAACTTCAAGAGCCTCTGTGTCCGGGATAGCTCTTCTCTATCTGGCCAGGGCAACCAGTGCTGGGCTCCAGATAGAGACCAGTATCTTGGAAAAGATGAGCTAGGAGGGCAACAGGGCAGCCACTACTACAGCCCCTAGCCCTCCACCCAGCGACAGCTCCTCCTCTTGTTTTATGGGTGACATTGCGGGTATCATTTTCTTTCTCTGAGTCCAAACAATGAAGTCTTTGGTGTGCAAAGAGCAAAATCAGAAATAGTGCTCTGGGCCATCCAGTTGTCTTCATCCCAGTCATGTGGGCAGTCTAAGTTTTCCTTCAGCCTCAAGCCTCAGGCCATAGGCCACTCCTCTTCTTTACATATCTTCCTTGGTCACTAACCTATAATACTTGAGGCCCAGGGAAGAGGTGAGTACACACTCCAGTCCTGATTGTCAAGGATGCTGGCAAGAAAGTTCTCCCAGACTCTGGTCCCTATAATCCCCAGCAGAAGAAAGTAAATAGCTCAGCCCACCTGCCTGTGCTCATTTCCTGTTTATGCCTAGGTTCTACTTCAGGGAAGCACAGTCTCCCTTGGCCAGGCCTGGGGTCCAGGCTGTAGTGTCATGTCCCCAGAGAGAACAGCCTCCAGGGATAAGTAGACAGCTGCCGTCCCTCTGTTGTGGGGGCTGCATTAAAGAGCTTTCCTACAGATAATTGGGCAACGTCCTGGTACATTGACAAGACCCACTTCCAGATGGCACAGTGGGACCGCATCGAACAATTAGCCAGAGAGATGACTCCACCTGCTATTTTTAGAGGGTGCCGCATCTGGAGGTGCGGTCTTTTGGCTGGATGTCTGCACCAGAAGCCGAGGACTTGCCTCATGGTTCGTCATGGGCTTGTCAAGATGTCCCACTACGGTTTCCGCTCTCTAGATGACAAGTCATTCTGATGTCTGTGTGCACGGAGCCTGGCCAGAGAGCAGACTTCAGAGGAATGCCTGAACTGGTGCTCAGCGGAGCATGGGGAAAGAAAAAGGTCCTGGCATTTGTGTTCTTCTTTCTCCCATCCTGTGGCTGGGCCATAGGCCTAGGGCTGGACAACGTGGGTACACCAGCAAGGTGAGGGTACCACCTCTGGGTTTGTGGCTCTCTTTGCTGACGGTGCAATTGACATGCTGTCACAGGGTCACCAGGCAGCAGACTGCAGACACACATGGGCATTGGAGACACAAAGGGACACGCATGGGCATTGGAGTGAGACAGATGATGGGGACACACAGACCCAGCCCAGCTGCTTTGGCTTTGCGTGAGCGAGGTCCCCTTGCCTGAGCTCCCCAGCTGCAGGAGCGGAAGAGCTAACCACACCGCAGAGGAAACTGGAAAGTCTCTGACCCAGAGCCTGGTGGACAATATGGTATATACTCCTGCTATCAGCCTAGCTCTGTCCCTGAACCCTGTGGCCCTACATGACTGTCAGGGTCACATCATAGAGATCTTTGTAGAACTTTCTTATCCAAATTCCAGCAACCCTAAATGGACTCCAGTGCTTTCACTCATCCTCTCTCTCCACTGTCTTTCAGGAGAATGGGATTCCAGGCTGTGGTAGGAAGGCCTTGCCCCTCCCTCCAGCTGCCTCTGCACAGCCTCTGTGTGAGCCACTATGACTGCTGCTACTGATCTGCTTGCATAGTGTTTTCTGCCCAAGACCCCTCGGCCACTTAGGTCCCTCCTGTCCCCATGAAGGGCAGCTCTAGGTGTGCCTGCCCTTTCTCTCAGATGTCTCCATACCCCATGGACATGCAAGCCATGCAAGATTTTCCCAGAACCACACTGGCCTCCTCAGCAGCACCTCTCTTTAAAGCTTAGCTGACCCCTTCCCTACAGTGGCTCCGCCTCTGGCCTTGGCTCGTCTACAAGAGGACTCTGTGTTGTAGCCGCCACACTGGCGGATCTGGGCTCCACTGGGACGTTTCCAAGGTAGTTTGGTTCTTGCCTCTAACCTTCTGCATCCTCTGCATTCAGGGAACCATTTCTATAAGCTTCCTCATGTCTGCCTGCGTTCTCTGACATGATTACTTCTTCTAAACTGTAAACAATACCCATCTGAGTTTTCTTTTTTTTTTTCTTTTAAAGATTTATTTATTTACTTACTTACTTATTTATTATGTATTCAGTGTTCTATTGGTATGTACACCTGCAGGCCAGAAGAGGGCATCCGATCACATTATAGATGGTTGTGAGCCACCATATAGTTGCTGGGAATTGAACTCAGGACCTCTGGAAGAGCAGTCGGTGCTCTTAACTTCTGAGCCATTTCTCCAGCCCCCTCTGATTTTTCTTAAGACAGTCTCCCTTAAACATCATCATCATCTTCTTCTCCTTCTCCTCCTTCTCCTTCTCCTTCTCCTTCTTCTTCTTCTTCTTCTTCTTCTTCTTCTTCTTCTTCTTCTTCTTCTTCTTCTTCTTCTTCTTTTCTCTCTCTCTCTCTCTCTCTCTCTCTCTCTCTCTCTCTCTCTGTTTTTTTTTTTGAGACAGGGTTTCTCTGTGTAGCCTTGGTTGTCCTGGACTCGCTTTGTAGACCAGGCTGGCCTCGAACTCACAGAGATCTGCCTGCCTCTGCTTCCAGAGTGCTGGGATTAAAGGTGTGCACCACCACACCTGGCTCCATTGAACTTCTTATTGAGTATCTAGCCACAGCAGCAAACAGTAAGTAATACCATTTTACTTCCACTCTTGGATGGGCCTTGGGCACTACGTCATCAGAGGGCAAGTCTGAAGGTCATGCACATGGATTTACCTATCTCACCCCACAGTTTGGGACTGAAGCCTTAGAACACTGGCCTTTGACTCTAGAATGTTCCTGCTTGGAAGCAGACCCATGCTCAAGAAAGCCAGGAAGTGAGTATATACTAACCTGGATCTCAGGAGAGTTCTAGCAGATATCCATCCATTCCTTATATTTCCTCCAGTATTGAATGGAGTATGCACACATGGGGTAGATCCACCACCTCCCCCAGCGCTCTCTCTCTCTCTGTTCCACTGTTATTTCACCATCACCAGCTCACAAGTTTGATGCCACATATTTTAGGCCTCACGGAGACTAGACCAGGTACCCAGCAAGGCAAGAAGAGCCAGTCACAGCCTTGCATAAATCAGCCCATCAGGCCATTCAAGAGCAACGGATTTGAGGGCAGGCCCCTGAGGGAGAAGGGGTGTGATTGATTCCAGAGTTCCATTTCCACTCCCTGGCTCTGGTCATGGCAAGGAGCCGAGGCTGGGGCAGAGAAGCCCACAACCAGGGGCTCCTTGGAGAGCGCCACCATGCTTCAGCCCCTGGACACTGAAGAACATAAACAGAAGAGCTCTGATTTCTCACAGACAACATCTAGCTAACATGGGAAGAATGCATGAGCTAGGGCCAGTATACACCTCAGGCCTGCTGTCCTGGAGAGAGCCTCTGAGGAGAGGCAGGACCGAGACTTAGCTTGGCACAGCTTCCTTGAACTCTAACCTGGGACTCCACCGCCTGGAGACCAAAGCATCCCCTGCCGGAATGGCAGTCTCTTTTGCAAGGAAGCCTCTTGCATTAGAAAAGGATCAATTAAGTCTGGAAAAACAAAACAAAAAACAAAAAAAAAAAAGGAAAAAAGAAAAGAAAAAGTAGAAAAAAGAAAGAAAGAAAGAAAGAAAGAAAGAAAGAAAGAAAGAAAAGGATCAACCTTACACAGATGTCCTCTGAACTTTGCTTCCATGGAGACTCCTTGAGACTGGGTTTAGCGTGGCTCCCGACCTGTCACTGCTGGTGGTCACTTGTAGGAAGCACCAAACTGAGTCTTCTTAGTCACATCATTTTTCTTAAGACTTTTGGGATTGCAGAGATGGCTTAGAGGTTAAAAGCATTGGCTGCTCTTCCAGAGGTCCTGAGTTCAATTCCCAGCAACCACATGGTGGCTCACAACCATTAATAATAAGATCTTGTACCCTCCTCTGGCATGCAGGTGTACATGCAGACACATTGTATACATAATAAACAAATCTTTTTAAAATTTTTTTAAAAGATTTATTTATTATGTATACAGTGCTCTGCCTGCTTATACCCCTGCAGGTCAGAAGAGGGCATCAGATCACATCATAGATGGTTGTGAGCCACCATGTGGGTGCTGGGAATTGAACTCAGGACCTCTGGAACAGCAGTCAGTGCTCTTAACTGCTGAGCCATCTCTCCAGCCCCTAAATCTTTTTAAAAAAACAAAAAGGCTTTGGATGACATGTGAGTTTGGATCTTGAACATGAAGTGGGCTTTGCTTTGTGCACCTTGAGAAAGGTGTTCCTCTCGCCACATTGGGATGAGTTTTCCTTGTTCTATACCTAGTGGCAGGGTCACTCCTTGGGTAAATTGTACTGAAGGGGCCTCAGATTTGCTGATTTCCCCCATTCCACAGGCCAGCACCAACAGAGAAGACTAACACACACAGGCCTTCCTCACTCTGTCCACTAGCAGTCTGTGGTTCCCTACTTTCTTGTGAACTCATGAGTGTATTGCAGTGTGTGTGTGTGTGTGTGTGTGTGTGTGTGTGTGTGTGTACACGTGTGCGCACACACGTGTTGGGGTGCATAGCCATTCGTGCACCCACTCAGCAGTACTTCTGAGAGCCTCATCAGGGCCCTGTGAGATAAAGTAGAGGCAGGGCAGGTGTGTTTCTTACCCACTAAACATGTTGTTTGAGCGGTTACTGAATGCCAGGCCCTTCTGGTGCTGGGGATAAGGCAGCCTTGCTCTGTCCCCAGCACCTGAAGGCAACTGTCAGAGAATGTCAAGCCTGTTACTAGAACAGTGTGGGGCTCAGAGAGGAGCTACACAGGCCTGGGAGAGCCTTAATCAGGCAGATGACACACTGGAAGAAGTGTGACAAAAAAGGAAGCTTGCAGTGGGAGTTTACACAAAGGGAAAGAAACAGGCTTTCCCATAGAGGGACTAGCCCTATGAAGATTCAGAAGAGGACCAAGAGACACATGAAAAAATGACAAGCTGGCACACATGTATCTATACCTGGCTATGTGCCCACCTGTGTGCTTGCTGAAATTTCACATCGGTCTGTGCATGTATACATGAGAGCATCTATGCCTACCTGCATGCATATCACATGTATAGGTACATATGTGTATATAACATGTGTGCATGTGATAGAAGTATGTGTGGATCTGTGTATATACATACTTGCATTATGTAGGTATAGGTTTATACTTTCACATATACTGAAAGAACATATAGGTCTCTGTATGTTCATGTGTCTACATGCATATTTATATGCATACTTATGTGCATGTATATCTATATCTATGTTGGAAGCACTTGTGATTCTTAGTATACATGGGTATATACACACATACCTACATACATGTAGGTATTACCATGTATGCACATACCAGGAACATGAAGATCTCTCTATATGAACATAAGTATGTATATGGATATATACATACACACATGTGCATGCTGTGTTATGTACCCATGTGTGCACATGCTGGAAGTACATGTGGGCATGCCTGTGTATTAATGTGAGTGAGCACATGTATATCTGAAGGCATACATGGATACTCCCCAGTCTGCGGGGACCCAGGTTCCTTCTGTACACGGCTCTGTAGTTATTGGCAGCTAGTCCTCATTTCTATGTCCAGCAGGGCAGCTAGAGCTCCAGCCATCACATCTCTAGACAAAGTAACTCTTTTTAAATTAAAAACATTTACTGAGGGCATCATTTATCTAAAATTAAATGTATATATTTTGAGTGTAGTTTGATGAGTTTGGGCTAAACACCTTGGTACCCACTTCCTTAGTTGAGATAGTGAATATCTCTTTAGTTTCTCTCATAACATTCTGCAGGCAGTATCCTTCAATCTGTCGCTACAGACTACTTTTCCTGTTCTAGAACTTTCTATACATGCCATCATTTTGTAAGTACTCCTCTGTGCCGGGATTCTCTTACTAGACACACTGTTCTTGAGAAGTAGCCTCATTACTCTGTGGCAAGGGTGACTTTTTCCTTGCTGACACTGGCTGTCTTCCATGCTATGAACATCTGTGTTTACCCCAGCACACGGAGACACTCACTCACTTCCTCCCCGCCAGATTCACCTGAAAATCCACCCACATTCCTTCTTAGACTTCAGTGGCCAAATATAGCCCCAATGACTGACCTAGCCACACAGATGCTAAGAAATGTGGCTCTTTGGTTAGCCACCACTGGTCCAGATGGGGAAGAGGGAAGTGGATATTGGAGGCAAGGAGGAAGTGAGGTCCAGGAGAGTCAGCTCTCTTCAAGAGGTACTCAGGAGCTCACCACAGCAGTGGGATAAGGCTTTGGTTGTGGAGCCTTTTCTCTGTCCACAGCCAGTGGTGACTATCCATTGTCAGGGCCCAGGGCAGCACTGGGCAGGAGGGAATCACATGGTTTCCATGGAGCCTTGCTGTACATCAGGTGCTGGACAATCCCTTTGTCCCTTTGCCCCCTGACACCAGCTCAGCTGTGGAAGCTGATGCTCATAGAGGTCATATGGCTTCCCAGTGGTGTCTCCAGACCCCTAGCAGCTAAGTCCTCACCACTGAAATCAAGACCCAGTAAGTTTCCCAACATGCTTTCTTGAAGGCAGAGGAGGTTCATAAATAAACAGTGAGTCAGAGCCCCTGCCCCTTGGCCTGAGCAGCCAGCCACGGATCCCTGAGAGGCCAGCCCTGGACCCCTACTCTCTAATTCACCCAGGACTTCTAATTCTACTTCTCCCCATTTCATGCCTATAATGTATTAACATAAACAACGGTGCTGACAGCAGCTCAGAGCTCGCAGCTCTCACTGGAATCTGACTGATGATTTCCATCAAGGAAAAAGACTAAACAGGTTAAGATGATTAAATTTTCGTGAACCTACAGCTAAGCCTAATCAAAGCCACTTGTGCAGAAGTGGTGTGTGTGTGTGTGTCTCTCTCTCTGTGTGTATGTTATTTCTTGTGATATGTAGTGACAGTGTGAGTGCTTGTGCATGCGTGTATACAGGCATGTATATGCTTTTTCTCACTATATAATGATAGTATGTGTATGAACATGAATGTGCATGTGTGTGTCTTTCTTATCTTTTGACGGGGAGTTGATTGGCAGCCTCGGATGGATGAGGGGGACTTCTGGGAACACAGTGTTAAATGGGGCACTTTCCACATCTGAGACAGGGGCTGGGTCTCAGTTTCCTCAGACATCTGATGACAGGAAACTCACTGAGCTTCCATTGCATTCTGTCTGTGACTTTGCCCTAAGTAGAGTCCTTTTGAAGTTAGCGTTCTCCACACTGAACCTGTAGGGGATGCCCTTGGTTTCCTACCTTATGGGGCCTTAGGGAACCTGGAGCATCTAACAGCCTGAGCATTAGGTGCCAGGCCATCCTTTTGATCTTATCGGGCTTAGTTTCTCAGTCTTTGAGAGGGAAGGCGTCTGTTCATCATTCAGGTAAGTGTGGCACAGGAGAGCGACAGGGACCTATCTGCGCTCTTCACACAGAATTCAGACTCTGGTGGTGTAGGACAGGACTGTAGAGCATCTTACTGTCCAGCCTGGATCCTGAAGGACCAGAGGGAAGAAGGACACATGGGGAGTAGGGATCAGGGCTCGACTTCAGTATTCCCTAGCTGGCATCTTCCAAAGCCCCCTCAAGTCTGTCTTCATTTGTAGTCTCATGGATTGCAAAGCCAGGCCAGGCAATAGAAAGCCCGGGTAGCATGCCTCCCTCACAACTTCAGCTGTGCCTCCAATTCCATAGTCTTTTCCCTCTTTGTTCCTAGTGGTGGCAACACATTACTCTGGCGGACACCTCTAGTAGGAAGGAGCCCTGCTCTTTTTCATGCGCTTTCTTTCCCAACTCCCAGGGGATTCCCTGGTTGGGATAAGAAAGAAGGAGAAAGGAAGAGAGGTAGGGGGAGGGGTAGAACCTCCTGTCTTCTCTCCTCCCCTTTCGGGTTTCTCAAGGATATCAAAGGCCTGCTGTTGGCCCCTATACCGTTGTCCACTCCTCTCACTAGGACTGCGTTCGTTGGCTCTTTCAGGGGCCTGCTTGCTGCATGGGATACTTCCCTGACTGGTCTGTTTATACTCTTTCCTCAGCACCCCCCTAATCTGCCCTCCTCATAGCCTCTGTTTCTCAGGTTCTGTCTCTTCAGAAAGCACCAGGACAGCACAAGCCCAAGAACCCCTATGGTACCACATGACCCACTGGAAACAGTCTTGTGAGACTTCTCTATCGCCTTGGCCTTTCTTCGTCACCGCAGGCCACTCCAGCCAGCTCCCTGGAGCCCTGGGAAGCAGCACCAGTCACTGTGCACACAGTCACTCCCTACAGGTAATATGGCTACCATCACTCACTGTCCTCCCCCCCAGGCAGAAAGATAGCCTGAGGGTCCCAAAGCTCAGGAAAGGTCCTGCAGTTGTCATGTGCCTGCTTTCCCACAGATAGCCACCTCCCAAGTTCTACCAGTACTTTAAAGTCCTCTAAACTTAGGGGGGGCGTGCCCCCTCTTGTCCCCCACAGGGAAAGGCTGTGGAAGGACTCTTGAAATCCTTTCAAAGACTGGATTCCTTGACGTAGATTAGAGGCAGTGAGTGGGACGGACAGTTGCTGCATCATCCCCACAACCTTTTAGCAGCCTGCATGCATGCGGCTGGCATCTTTGCAATGCATTTTCAGCTCTGAGGTGTCAGTCATTAAGACTACATTACATAATGTCCAAGAGTTCTTCCAGTGCTTTCTCCTAAAAAAAAAAAAAAAAAAAAAGCAAACTAAAACTCAAGCAAGTAGAAGGAAGGAAACAGAAAGAATAGAACGGACAGTAATGAAACATAAGATAAGAAACAATAGAGAAACTCAACAAAACTGGGACTCGTTCTCTGAAAAGATCCATTAAATTGACAAAACTTTTAGTAGATAAGAAATGACCCGACTAGTACAGCCACTTTGGAAATCTATCTGGTGCTATCTCAGAAAACTGGGAATAGGGCTTCCTCAAGACCCAGCTATTCCACTCCTTGGGATATACCCAGAAGATGCTCCAACACACAACAGGGACATATGCTCAACCATGTCCATAGCAGCCTTATTCATAATAGCCAGATCATGGAAACAGCCTAAGTGTCCCTCAGTAGAAGAATGGATAAAGAAACTGTGATACATTTACACTATGGAATACTACTCAGCTATTAAAAACAAGGAATTCCCGAAATTTGTGGACAAATGGATTGAGCTAGAAATGATCATAATGAGTGAGTTAACCCAGAAGCAGAAAGACTCAAATGGTATATACTCACTTATATCTGCATACTAGCCCAAGCGGCATGTCCCATGAAAGTCTTCACTTACCAGGAAACTGGGACAGAGGGGAGGACGTCCTATTGGGACTCTAGATGAGAGAAGCATGGGAGAATGGCAAAGTAGAAGGATCCAGAGGGTCCTAGAAACCTACTAGAAGAACATTATGATAGGCAGATTTGGGCCCAGGGGTCCTGCTCAAGCTATGGCACCAGCTAAGGACAATACAGGCTGTAAACTTCAAACCCCTACCCAGATCTAGCCAATGGACAGAACATTCTCCACAGTTGAGTGGAAAGTGGGGTATGACTTTCACACGTACTCTGGTGCCTCACATTTGACCATGTCCCCTGGATGGAGAGACCTGGTGGCACTCAGAGGAATGACAGCAGGTCACCAAGAAGAGACTTGATACCCTATGAGCATATACAGGGGGAGGTAATCCCCCTCAGGAACAGTCATAGGGGAGGGGAATAAGGGGAAAATGAGAGGGAGGGAAGAATGAGAGGATACAAGGGATGGGATAACCATTGAGATGTAACAAGAATAAATTAATAAAATAAAAATAAAATTAAAAAAAAAAAGAAATGACCCAAATAACTAAAGTCATAAATGAGAGAAGGGACGTCAATACTGACCTTACAGGAGGATGACAAGGAAGACTGTGACATGTGCCAACCAACAGGATAACTTAGATGAAACAGACATGTTCCTCTGGAAGCTGCCCCCTCCCCCTATAGAAAGTATAGATAGATCTAGAACAAGAGAAGAGAAATCACAATTTCAAATTTTCCTCAAAACACAACAGATGCCCAGGTCAGAAGGCTTCACCGGTGAAATTCTGTCACACATTAAAAAAATCAATACCAATGCTTTACAAAAACTAGAAAAGGGGCACTCACAACTCACTCTGTCAGGCTAGGGTTACCTGTAAACAAAACCTGCAGAGACATCACACCCAAAGAAAAACTATAGATCAGTGAGCTTACGAACACAAATGTAAAAATCCTCACCAAATAGCAGCTGTTTCGTGTGTGTGTGTGTATATATATATGTGTGTGTGTGTGTATGAGTGAGTGTGTGTGTATGAGTGTGTGTGTATGAGTGTGTGTGTATGAGTGTGTGTGTATGAGTGAGTGTGTGTGTATGAGTGAGTGTGTATGAGTGCGTGTGTGTGTGAGTGTGTGTGTATGAGTGAGTGTGTGTGTATGAGTGTGTGTGTGTATGAGTGCGTGTGTGTGTGTGTATGAGTGTGTGTGTATGAGTGTGTGTGTATGAGTGTGTGTGTATGAGTGTGTGTATGAGTGTGTGTATGAGTGTGTGTGTATGAGTGAGTGTGTGTGAGTGTGTGTGTGTGTATGAGTGTGTGTGTGTGTGTATGAGTGTGTAGAGGTCAGAGGTCACTCTTGGGTGTCAGTCTTCACTTCCCTCCTTGTTTGAGACAAGGTCTCCTTAGTCATCTTTGCACATGCCCAGTTAGCTGGATAGCAAGCTACCAGGAATTCTCACATCTCCATCTCCCACCTTGCCTCAGAATCACTAGGATTGAAGATAACAGTCTCTTCCTGGGTTCTTGGGACCTGAACTCCAGTTTTCACCCTTGTGTTTTACTCACTGGCACATCCCCTCAGCCCAAACACAGCACGCTTGACTCAACAAGCACTGCACACCACGCCCAAGCGGGATCTATCCCAGCGATGCAGATTTTTCTTAACATCTGAAAGTCAATTAGTGGGATGCACTGTATTAATAGAACAAAGGAAGAAAGCCACAGCTGTCTCCACAGACAAGGAAAACATCTGGCAAAGTCCAAAGGGGAGGCAAGAGGGCAGAGGTGCTCCAGGGGTGCAGGGAGCAACCTAAGCAGACACAAGGGACAAAGTTATTTAGGGATGTAAGGAGCAAAGATGAGGAAGGTCAGTCTCCATAGAGAGCCTTGAACCATCACTGAAAGCCCAAGCCATGAGAACTTTGCACAGCGCTTAGACACACGAACGCCGCACATTAGGAAGCCAATCTGCACTGAATTACCCAGCGATCAGTTTGTATACACCAATGTGACTCCAAGATACAGGGTAACGATCACCAAGCCTCTCTGGATGATGAATTGCGATCTAATTTACTTCTGGGGTGGATCCAGAGTTTGCAGCTGCAAATATATCCAGTGTTTAGGGCTCTCTTTAAGAAAAGGAAAATTGAAATAGAAATCAAGAAAAAAAATGTATATAGGTTTTACAATGAGAAAAGGGATCAGGACATGTCCGCGGCCACTCTAGAACTCTCAGCGCACAAGGAGGCGGCATGAGAAGGACATCAGGCCAGGAGGAGGCACGAATCTAAGCCATTAGTTATATCCAACTTTTGTCACCTGAGCAAAAATATCTGCCCACGGGAGATGATGGGTAGGCCTCAGGAGATGCCTTCACAAGAGAGGACTTGGATTCAGGGCCTTCGCAGCTTCATGGTAAATCTGTCCTGTGGTTTCAGGAGTCCTTGTGTTTAGGTTTGAGAGAGCCAGCTGCCAACATCTGTCCCAACCACACACTCAGTCACATACTGATGGCTGCAGGCCAGTTCTACTGTAAGAGTTTATACTGTAGAAAATAGCACACGCCATATAGGCTGCCCGGCCCCTATCTTCTGGTTCTGGGCACACTGGACTCTCCAGAGGCCAAAGTTATCAGGCTTGATGTAGACTAGAAGTGATGATGTTATACTCTCTAGGGTGTGACCTCAGGGCCTCCCATCAGACTCTGCCCACTCTCCCAGGGTGCCCCCGCCACATCCACCTTCTCTACTTCTCACTCACCCAAAGATGCCCCAGTAGCCTGGACAATAACCGTGTAGGTAACACAAGGGGCTTTCGGACCAGGACAACCATCTCAAGGGAGCCTTTTTCTAGGCCTGAGAGGAGCCAGGAGCCAGGATCATGGGGGAACCAACTCTTCTATGGGACAGCTGGCTTTGAATTCCTCCATGCGAGTGACTTGAAGGTGAAACTGTGTGCCTTTACCCATCTTAGCGACATTGTCTCTTGCCTGAGGTGTTGTATTAGTGGACATGCACAGCTGTTAGCACTCTGAGCACGGAGGCCCCAGACCTACTTACTCCTTGTGTGTCTCTCTGAGCTACCTGAGTTGATCACCTTTAGCTCCCCTTCAACTGATAGCCTGGCTCAGAAAGTTCAGCCTCTTTCTCTGCCCTTGGGGTCTTCCCTCTGCTCTTCATCCTCTCTCCAGAGAAGGTGGAGACGTTAGTGGGAGCTGTAGCATTAGCCTTCTCTATACTTCCCTGCCCCCGAATCTATGGACCCATTTCACAGATAGGAAAACTGAGGCTCAGGAATCACCAGAAGCCTGCCTGACTCAGATGTCCATACATTTTCATTCTTCTGTGTTGCTCCCTTGAATCAGAGTGTATTTTCTCTCCCGCATCTCCAGTCCCATCAATGGGTTCCCAAGGAGATCGCTCCCTTCCTCAGAGCTGTGAGAGTGAACAGATGAGACAGGAGAGATGAAGATGGCATGGAACACTGCAGGAACGTAGCAGCAAACCAGGGTTATCACCATCAGGATCTAACAAGGGGTACTCTGTGGCCCATATCTGGGGCCTGCCTATCTTTGGGGACCATGATATCTTAGTATATGAGCATGGATCAACCAGGCCTGTCACTGTCTGTGACAGGATCTCCATACACCAGGGATGACTGAGAACAAGCAATGGATTACAACTGTGCTTTAGTGATTACATTTTGACCCAAAAGACATAGGTTCAAATCCTGCCTCTACTACTAAGTAGCTCTGGGGCAAGGGAGACTCTACCCCGCCTTTCTGAGGCTGGGCTTCTCCCCCTACAAAATGGGGGGTCGTAAAAAGTACCTGCCTAGATTTGGGCCAAGGGGTCCCGCTGAAACTAAGGCAACAGCCAAGGACAATACAGGCGGTAAACTTTAAACCCCTACCCAGATCTAGCCCATGGTCAGAACAGTCTCCACACTTGAGTGGAGAGAGGGATATGACTTTCTCACGTACTCTGGTGCCTCACATTTGACTATGTCCCCTGGAGGGGGAGACCTGGTGGCACTCAGAGGAATGACAGCAGGTCACCAAGAAGAGACTTGATACCCTATGAGCATATACAGGGGGAGGTAATCCCTCTCAGGAACAGTCATAGGGGAGGGGAATAAGGGGAAAATGGGAGGGAGGGAAGAATGGGAGGATACAAGGGATGAGATAACCATTGAGATGTAACAAGAATAAATTAATAAAATTAAAAAAAAAGTACCTGCCTAATTGATCTATGAAGACAATAAAGATGGAAAATGCAAATGAAGCGTCTATTATCTGGCACAGGGACATAGAGGCAGTGCTCAGGAGCAGGTTCACCAATGCTGCGCTGTAGCTAGGGAGTGTTCACAGATAAATGGCAGGTACCTGGCCCCAAAGTATCCCAGCCGAGAATGAGAGCCGGATCCTCAACAAAGGAGAAGATAACAAAGAGAAGCCTTGAGTGCAGAGATGGGGTGCAGGGGCTCTTAGCCCAGCTCCCCTCAGCTGGCTATCAGAACACAGGCACTTGGAGGCATGGTACTTTGCTTCTTAATCCCAGAGTAACTGGCTTTTAAATTCGAGATCCTGGGGAAATCGCTTAACCCCCAGGGTGTTTTAGTTTCCCCATCTGTAAAATGGGGATGGGGTTGCCTATCTATATTAGGGGATGATTGATTTGCTTACTTTAGTGATTAAGTGAAGTAGTACCTGCCTATTAAGAAACGGAGCGGCACATTTTTAGTGCTATGCATAGTCAGCCTGTGGCTGTCAGTCTGGAGGCTGGGGCTGGCCCCAAGGCTGAGTCACACACTCCAGGAGAGTTTTTGTGTTGACCACATTGTCCCAGACATGGGCTTCCCACAGCTGCCAAACCTCTGTCATCTGCCTCACCGTTCCCTCCACTCACCCTGCTCAGATTTCCAATTATTTGTCCTGTTTTGAATTCAACTGGGATATTAGCCATGATCTGGCTTTATACATGGCGGTGTCTTTAGTGTTCCCGGCTTGCTCACTCACTCCTCGCCCTCACCCTGACAACCTCCATTTCCTTTAATTAGGCCCCTTGCTAAGTGCCCAGCAGGTGGACCGGCCTTTGTTCTGGGATCTGGGTGCTTTCTCAGGACTGGGGATTGGAGAACTGCTGCTGCTGCTGCTTTTGAAGTCTGACATCCATCCCCACAACTGGGGCAGTGGGACAGGCAGTGTAAGGGAGGCCCAGGCAAGAGGCCACCCAGCTCTGGCTCCTGCCAGCCTCCCTAACCTGAAGTGGGGGTGAGGTGTGAAGGCATCTCTGCCCTGCCCACTCTTACTGTGACACCGAACAAGGCTGAAAAGTGAACCAGGGTCATGGACAGGGGACCTATTTTGCAGATTCACTGGTGGAGGGAACCAAAACACGAATAAACAAACAAAGAAACAAACCAAAACAAAAAACCACGCAGATCCCCAGAGCCATCAAGTTACTATTAAAACTACCAAGACGTGGACATTGCTCACCCTAGGTTTGAGTCCTCCATGATTACCTCAGCAGTTTGCCTTAACTGCCTCCTGGGTGAAATGAAGTGATGGTGTGTCTGTCTCTCAGGAGGTGGCCTATGCCTTGCCACTGTCAGAATACTGGACAAGAGGCTCGCTAGGTGAAGGTACTCACTGCCGGCCTCCATCCATGGACAGCTGTGAGGTCCTCTGTGCTTCTTCTGACCATAGAGACAGAATGGACCATACGTTTCTCTGCCTGCATAGACCTGCCATGGATGGACGCAAGCCTACCTCACCACACACACCCCATCAACTGAAACCATGCTGGGTCTGCCTGCTTCCACCCAGACCTGCCTCTTACTGTCTTCACCACAAAAGTGAAGGAACAGTTGGGGTCAGTAAGCAGTGGGCACGCTGTGGTGACGGAAATGGGTGAACTTAGCAGGACAGTCTTCACAGGAAGCCACTGCTATAGCTGCCAACTCTTGCCAGGTTGAGCTAAAACGTCCTCTGTTCAGAGCTTCTGCCTTACTGAGCACCATCAACAGGCAAACACTGCAAGGATGCGAGTGCACAAAAGGTTTTATGTAAAACCCCAGGGCATTGCCTGCTGCATGGAAACGCCCAGAAAAATGCCACAAAGTGTGGCAGGTGTCAGGAAGGGCTTGGGTAATGAACACCACAGTGAACGGGGCTGTCTCTTGTAGACACATCTGTCTCCCTGTGAAGCTAGCAAATCTCACCCCACCCCCACCCCCCACCCTCCCGCCCTGTGACCTGGAAGCCTCTATCAGGCATAGTCATACAGCCGCACCACTGGGACCTCCTTCCAGAGAACTAGAGTAAGGAGACCCAGTGTGCTTCACCCCAGCCCTGCCCTCTGGAGAGAATTTGATTTAAAAAAAAAAAAAAAGATGACGGCTCCAAGATATGACTAGGGAGCAGGTTTATTGTGGGTGTGAGGGAAACCATGGCCCGAGGCATCAGGAAGGCTCCAGACTGGACACTTCCATTAGAGGAAGGGATGGAGGGGGGGCGTGAGAGGGAGCAAAGAGAGTATGCAGGAACCCAGAGGCTAAGGGGAGGACCAAGAACCAAGAGAACACATACCCAAAATAAAAAGTGTTCCCACAAAGAAACCAGAGGCCGTTAGAAAGTTCCAGGTTGTGAAGGCCCATTCAGTAATTCCAGATCAAAGGACTTGCTTTCCTCTCTAAGCAAGCTTCTGTACGAGTCATATGATAATCTTTAGACCAATCACTGTGGCCTAGGGGAAGGCCTCTGTGATTGGCCCGGTCTGTGTCATGTGCCCTAGCAGGGCGGAGCTTGACTGCAGGGCTGTGGAGACTGCCTAGCGTGGGTGTAGGGTAGGTCACTTTGCTAAAGGAAATTTTGCTTCCAGAACAGGAACCGGCAAGGAACAAGCAGAGGGAACAAGAGTCACCAGAGTGACACCATTTATGAACGAGGGGGTTAAAAAAAAAGTACCGGGTTTATGCTATGAGGCACATCAGCTGCCTCAGGGAGACAGCACAGCAACTGAAACCAGGCCTAGCCCTGGCCGAAGAGCCAGTGAATGCCATCTCATCAAAGCCCAAATGTGTGTCATGAATTTAGGGCTGCTGGAGTTGAAGGGAGCAGTGTGGAGCAATCAGAAAGCTTCTTGGAGCAAGTCGTGGGACTTACTCCACCAGGTCCTAGAGCTGTTACCAGGACCACACTGGGGACACAAGGGGGCAGGAGGGCCTTGGCCTTCCAAAGAGCCAGGGCTCCACCCACAGGACCCGAGCCAGGGAGATCAAAATCTAATTTACTCATTAGGCGTGTTTCTTCTGTACAAATCAAATCATGAGCTATTTTTCCACATCGTAAATATTGTTTTAAACTCTTGCTCGTAGGCAATTAGATTACAAGCATCGCCTGGTGAGCTATCCGCCAGCACATTTGGCGGGCCGCTGGCTGCTTTGTGAGCAATTTCCTTTTAAAATGTTTCCCGACGATCTTCAAGGGTCTTGAAAATCGTCTCCTAGTAGTGCGTGAGGCCCTTGGCTTTGGCCATTAATCTCCGGAACAGCCCAAGAATGGCCCCGTTCCCCACCCCACTCCCACAACCCTCGCAAATGGCACAGGAGATCGTCTCAGCCTTCCCCACGCCTCTGTCCCCTGCGAATTTAACACCCAGAAAAGGCTGCACACCTGGTGCCTCTCCAGCCTAGTCTCCAAGCCCAGCACTGCACACACTTTGGGCAATTGTCCATATGCTGTCTCTGCCTAGGTTTCGAGTTCCATTGTCACATCTCCTTGGCCTTTTGCGATCTCTACAGCCACCTGAAGACACTTATTCAGCTGTCGCCCTTGCCTCGTGCTCCCTTCCTTTTCCACTTACCAACTGCCTCAACTGCGCTGGTCCACCTGAGGTAGTTAGGTCATAGCTCACTCTCAGAGTCCCCAAAGGTCAGCCGTGCACAGCCGGCTTCCTCAGTTACCTTTCTGAGATGGACTCACCCATAGGTCACCCTTTCTCCTTGTATTTTAAGAATATATACTTTCTAAATGTATTCCTTGATAATTTCATGTGTGCATAATATTCGTTGATTGTATTTATTCTCCCCAACTCCTGACCAGAATATCTCCAACATCTCTCTCTCATACGTGTGTGTGGTATGTGGGATGTATATGTGTGGGAGGGGGATATGTGTGTGTGTGTGTGTGTGTGTACACACACACACACACACACATTCCATCTCATTGCATCTGACTACATGGTCGTGGGTGTGAGGCCATCCATCTGAGTACGGGCAACCTCCCAGTAGCCATAACCCTAATGGAAAACAACTCTTGCTCTCTCAGAGCTCATCAAGTGTGAATAGCTCCTAAGCTAAGCCTCTTAAACACCGCTGCCCATCCTGGGATTTTGGCCAGCCTGATCTGGTGAAGGTCCTGTGTAACCACAGCTCCCGAGAGTTCACGATTCAGTGACAGCATCATGAGCAGAAGGCAACATTTCACTGCACTCCTCATCTTCTGGTCCATACATTCTTTCCGCCCCTCTTCTGTTTTCCTTCAGCGCTGCCTCCCCTGGAGACCACCCACATCTTCTAGACTAGAAGCTGGACCGCGGCAGGAGGATCTTGTCAGTTTGAGCCTGGCACTATATAAATATGTGTTGACTGAATATAAGATGCTGGAGTTGCTTGCAGCATTATTACTAGGAAGTACACAGGTCAGAAGAGGAGTACTGACCCTGAGGCTGGCCTGGGACCTGGAGGAACTCCCAGGCTTCCCGGCCTCAGCCCATTGCCGCCTGGGAGCAGCTCTCTTTCATTAGGAGTTTGGCCTCTGGAAGGTCAGGGAGTTCATGGGAAAGGGGCCTGGTTAACCCCACCCTACCCAGGGAAACCAGGAAGTTATCTCCCTCCTGCTGCCAATGCATCCCCAGCCAGGCAAGGGAGCTGATGGGGAGCACATAGTAGGCCAAGTTCTGGGGCAACAAGGCAGCTGCAAGCACTTACTGGGTCCTATTTGTGGTCATAGTGCCAGTGAGAGCATCATTCTGTGTCTTCCAGGAAGTATAGAGCAATCTCTCTCTCTCTCTCTCTCTCTCTCTCTCTCTCTCTCTCTCTCTCT
>OU015755.1:23048211-23110828 GCA_907169655.1 Acomys percivali | reverse complement strand
TCTCTCTCTCTCTCTCTCTCTCTCTCTCTCTCTCTCTCTCTCTCTCTGTGTGTGTGTGTGTGTGTGTATGTGTGTGTGTGTCTCTTGGTTTTTTGAGCAGAGTCTCTCTTCTCTCTGCGTTAGCCTCGGCTGTCCTGGATTCGCTATGTAGACCAGGCTGGCCTCGAACCTACAGAGATCCGCCTGCCTTTGCCTCCTGAGTGCTGGGATTAAAGGTGTGCACCACCATGCCCAGCCACTTGCTGGTCTTATATTGGATCTGGGTCTTTTTTTTTTTTTTTTTTTTTTACTTTATTTATTTATTTATTTATTTATTTATGTTTGCCTGTCTTTTCCAGACAGGGTTTCTCTGTGTAGCCTTGGTTGTCCTGGACTCGCTTTGTAGACCAGGCTGGCCTCGAACTCATAGCGACCCACCTGCCTCTGCCTCCCAAGTGCTGGGATTAAAGGCGTGCACCACCACATCCGGCTTAGATCTGGGTCTTAATACCCATGTCAAATAGGTCACAACCATCTCTACCTACAGCTTCAGGAAATGGAGGCCTACTTCTGGCCTTTATAGGGACTTGTACTCACATGCATGTACTTACACACACACACACACACACACACACACACACACACACACACACTCACTCACACTTACAATTTTAAAATGTTAAAAATAATCTTACTAAACAAGGAGAGGCAGGAGCCCAGCTGCACTTCACCAGTATGGGTAGCAACATCCTCACCTGGATGCCATGTCAGTCAGCTTGCCGTGGGCTAGCTAGTGGGAGTAGAGAACACAGGGTGTGGCTAATGCGTCTTAACGTCCTGTTGACTGTTCCACATGCCATAGGGTCTTGCGAGCAGTCGTGATTAAGATCTTCGATCAAGAGAAAAATATAGAATCATCTTGTGAGTGGGACAGACAGTATCCAGCAGGAAAAATGGAGCAGACTAGAAACACAAGCAACTTAAAACAGAAAGATTCAACTCCCTAAAGATAGGATGAGAGTTGGGAAAGAAAAGGCAGGAATCAGAAGGGACAAGTGCTACCTGAAAACTGCATAGTGTGTGTACAAATGCATTCTAAATGGAATAAATAACTTCTGGTGGATGGATGGGTGAGCCTTAGCAGGAAAGCCAAAGAAAATCTGTACACTCCGTAGTTGGACTAAGAAGTGATCCCTCCTTCTGGCATTTGTATGAGCATTAAAGATAATACATGTGATTTTACTGTCAGCAGATAATATCCTAATAAAACAAACAAAATCCCTGGAATTCCACAACTGGAATTGTGTGTGTGGTTGGTAGAAAGAGAAAACAGAGGAAATAAGGCACAGCTAAGAAATTGTATTCAGAAAGAAGCAACAAAAGATGAACATGAGAAAAGAATAAATTAGAAACAACCAGAAGAATAAATGTAAGATGCGCAACTTTCATATCAAAAGAACAGTTCTAAATTAGGAAAGGAGAAAGGAAAAAAAAAGGGGGGGGCAAAAAGAAAAACAACACTCAAACATCAAAGTAAGTCCAAACATACCAGAAATTACAGTAAGGTTGATATTCAGATTTTAATTATATCTGCCCAGCTAGGTTCTGTGGAAACTGAGCTGCTTCTCAAATAGAAGCTTCCCTCCTATTGGTTTGTGTTCGTAGTGCTGGAAGGTACTGCACATGCTACCAGAGGATAAAGGTACCCATCAGTCTCCCCCAGCAGGATGCAGGTACCCATCAGTCTCCCCTGGCAGGATGCAGGATAAAGGTACCCATCAGTCTCCCCCAGCAGGATAAAGGTACCCATCAGTCTCCCCTAGCTACAAGTTCTGTGAGCTACAGCAGCAACCAGCCTGCAAGATAGGCTGAAGCAATGATGGCACAGATGTTATGGGAGTGACCAGTGACTTTTAAATTGGATTTAAGGCACACTCCATAAGATGGAATCCATACCTGACCCTGTTAATGAGGCTAAGAACCTGAGGCTAAACAGGCCATGGGCTGTAGGGCAATTCTACTACTGCTATTGGGCTGGAGAGGTGGCTCGGCCATTAAAGGCTAGGCTCACAAAGAAAAAAAATACTCTGTTCAATGAAGACAGTAACAAAATGAGTTGTAATGACATATTGATCCATAGATCATCAGTGCATCATTCGAGCCTCACTGGAGAAGTGTCTTCTTGTAGTAGGTGGTAGTTAACAAAGAGACAATGTGCATAGAGTGAAAGACTTTGGGGCACTCGGCCCTGGATCCCTCAAAGCCCAGTGATCTAGGGGGAGGTGAGGGGGGGAAGGCTGGAAAGAGTGCAAGAGCCAGAAATCATGGATGACTCCAAGAAAAGAAGCATTGGCCGGACCACACCAGGGCTGATGAACGTACGAACTTACAGACTATGACAGCAGGCAAGAGACTCAAGCCAGACAAAATCCCAGCACAGACAAAGCAAAGTAGCCACAAAGGCACTTATTTTTTTTCTGTGTGCTTTTTGTTTGTTTGTTTCTTTAAAGAAAGAGAAAGAACATGAATTTGACCGGGTGCATGGTAAATGGGAAGGAGTTGAAAAGGGGAAAGAATATAATCAAAATATATTGTACAAGGATTTTAAAAATAAAACACAGGCTTTCAGAATTTCTTTTTTTTTAAACCTCACTACTTTATACCTAGCTACCAAAAATATACACCAATCAACTACATTCTTTGTATACATTTACATGGCAGTATAGTGTTTTAATGGATAATGTATGATGGTCATTCACACTATAAAATGTATACAGATTTTTTTTAGATTTGAAGAGGGATCTTCCAAGTATGGATAGAGAAGTTAATGTAGATGACTTGTCTTTATATCTGTTAATGTCTAGATTAGTATGCTAAATATATCTTCTAAAATATTTTAAATCTGACTAGATAGTAGTTGACTTAATGACTTGATAGTCTCTTTTTTATTGTTTTTTATTATGTTTCTTTTTTAACATATACATTTATATTATTGCACATGAATAAAATAAACTACATATAGCAGGAAGAACCACAAGACAATCAGGAATTATATAAATGTTACATTCATAGTGATTTGGCTATTTATATTTGGCAAACTTGAAGTAAACCTCTTTCCTATGTTGTTGGGTCTAAATTTCTGAATGAAAATCAATATCTATCATATCTCATCTCTATTAACTTAAAACATCTATCTTGATCTAAACACATCTTAACTCCTAACCAACTAAGCTTAATGGTAAGACTAAACTATCTGGTCTTCAACCCCATCAGAGACTTGAGAAGGAATAAAACTTAAATATGTGAGTGAACCAGAAGTACAGGTTAGCAGCTTCCAAAATAAAGAAATGACAGACACAGTTTGCTGCCTGAACAGTCACCCAACATTCTCTATAACATTGGAGAATCATCTTCAGCCTTCTGGCCCAACATATCTGACAGACATATTTGTTTTATTTTTTTCTTCAGAATCTTTATTGCTTACATATTTTATACAGTATTAGTTAAATGGTTCACCTTGACTAAGCATTTTCTTCTTTCTCAGACCAGTGGCATTTAGGCACTAACTAGAAGAGAATTAAGATATGGCCTCCTCACTTAGGACATCTATGAATAATACAATTTCACTGGCATTCCTTGCATCAAAAGGATGTCCCTCTTCTTGTCATCTTGTCAGAAGGATGCCTTGATTGTGCCATAAGAGTTGGTAATCGTAGGGCACTGTTTTGTTTAGACAAAGATGGATAATAGTGAGCTTTATCCAGGTCCCACTACCAAGAAAGCCTTATTCTGCATAACTACACAGAATGGAATCAGGAGACATGACCTGTCTCTTTTACTATTTTATAACTACTCACTGGAAACAGACAAATATTTCTGTACAGTAATTGCAGACAATTCTTCTAATGTCTGATTTTGTAAGTGTGTGTCTCCTAGAGAGGTTAGAATCATTGGCCGGCTTTAGTGTGGCCTGCCATGGTACAAGCTGAGAGGGAAAATTCAGAACTTTTATGGACAAAAACATTAAAAAAAATCAGACAATACATCATGGAAATAACTTCAGTACCAAAATGATAGAAATGACCTATAGATGAGAAAAAATTAATTCTTACATGAGGAAAAAATATGGTGCTAAAGAAAAAAATACAATCTGTAAATTCTTCTTAAAGGTAAGAGCCTGAGACCCATGTGCTTATAAATAGGATCTCAAATAGCATATTAGAAAGAAAACAAGACCCCTTGACACACACACACACACCAAAACAAAATTACAGAAAAAGGTAAGTAAATACAAGGCATCATTCAAAAGTATATCTTGAATATATGCCACCATATAAAAAGCTTCACAGTTGTATTGTAGAGCACTTAGTAGAATTCCAAGTGGTAGTTGGTACAATTGGATTCTAATCTACTATGCTCATCACTGCTTCAATTTATCCTATTTCTATTTCTGGTCTCCTCATTTTTGCTTTTTGTAATTTCAGCCATCCTTTTTATGAATCCATATTCACAAATATCTTAGGATAACAGTTATGATTCTAAATATCATAATGCTTATAAATTGACAATATACTTTTATAATCAATTACAATCAACTTTAAAATTATGGTTTACCAGTTCACAGACCATACAATTTACTTATGATAAGATATTGAAATCTCTTTCTACATATTAAAATATAATTATCAATGATCAGAGCTTATAAATTCATGTTCCTATGGACCAATTGACAGACATATTTGTGAGGCAGGAATTATTGAGGACTTGCTTATCCTGTCTTGGAAGCATTTGGCCAGTGATTTTGCCTGAATCTAAGCTTGCTCATTTTTAGGCAGAATTCTGTCTCTGGCAAAAACAAGGACATTTTTCCCAGTGGCTTGTTTGCCACATTTGAAGCCATCTCTACAAGGAGGCTCTTTGATGGTCATCATCTTCTTTGAGATCAGCTGGGTGTTGCCAGGAGTTACCTGTTTTATTCTTGTTGTCAAATGTTCTTTAGAATAATAAAAACATCTTTATATGCCATATTCTGTGGGTCTCTGAGGCTTTTGAAGATCTTATTTAACTATTTTACCTTATATATGTATAGAATCATATCTATCTGTTAGACCTAGGATATATATTCTTTTGATAAAATTAGACTAGTATTTGACATGACCATGCTTTTCATCAATATACAAAATTCTATACCAATGAATTAAAAATAACCTTATTTGTGAGTAACAATTAAAGCATTGAGTTGGGGAGTAGATTCAATAATCTACCTTTTGCTCTACCCTCCCTCTATATTTCTATATCATCCTTTCTTCCTTTTCAGCTCCTATCTCCTTACCTACGAATTTCCTTCTTTTTAACAATCAAATAATATATTGCCAGGAATGAAATATTTCAAACAGAAGAATATGTAATTCTAGAAATGGAGGACTTGAAGAAGGCACTGCATGCAAAAAGTAAAATAAAAGAGAAAAATGCGACTTCCTACAAACTGAAACATTCTTTTCTGGAAGGAGGTGGGAGGCTCCTGAGACTCCAGAAGCTCACGAAACTGAAAACACTCAAGAAGCACAGAAAATGATGAGATTTACAAGGTTCCCTCTGCAAGGTGTGATGAGAGATTCTGCTGTGAGGCTGTCTACAGGCTGTGCAGAGAGCTGTGGGGATGCAGCTTTTGTGAGCTGTCACCCACACTGGGGTGAACTTTGCAGTGATGCAGCTGCCTTTGAGTCACCACGTTCCTGTTAGTTACACCTCATATGTGCATCAGTAAGTAACCCTGACAAACTCATTGGCTCTCCAAGCTGGATGTGGCTAGGGTTGTTTCTATAGTCTATCATCAGTTCCCTATCTGGGGTGAATAGGGGCTTCTTCCTATCTCGCCAGGAAAAGTCACACAGTAGAGATATCATAGATTTCAAGGCAAAATAATCCCTTATGCTATATAGTAAGTTACTCACTTTAGAGATTTGGAAATTCCCTTCTTAGAGATCGATGGATCTGCCAGAGAAACAGTAGCACAACTAAATGTTAAAGGTTTATGGTTAAAAGTATAAAGTATTTGCTGGGCGGTGGTGGCGCAGACCTTTAACCCCAGCACTTGGGAGGCAGAGGCAGGTGGATCTCTATGAGTTCAAGGCCAGCCTGGTCTACAAAGTGAGTTCCGGGACTGCCAGGGCTATAACAGAGAAACCCTGTCTTGAAAAACCAAAACCCAAACCAAACCAAAGGGAAAAAAAAGTATGATGCATTTGCCATCTGAATTATACTACATGGCAAAACCCATAGATAGAGCACAGATAAACAGGACTAATGACAAATTGATTACTTTAAAGCTGAGAGAAAACAACTCCAAAAGAAAAATAGAGGGTCAATGAGATGAGTTAGCAGGTAAAGGCACTTACACCACCAGGCGCTGTGACAGCCTTCAGATCCCACAGCCTACATGGCAGAAGGAGAGAATTGACTTCTGCAAGTTGTCTTTTGCCCTCCACACAGGCACACTGGCATGTACATAGCTAATGGCCCCTATGCACGCGTGCATGTGCGTGCACACACACACACACCACTAAATGTAAAAAAAAAAAAATTAATGAAAAAAAAAAAGACATATAAAATAACGTAAAATTATAAAGGAAGAAATCAATAAAATGTAAAACACTTCAATAACTTTTAAGAAACTATTAAAATTGGTTAAAATAGAAACATTGACAAATAAGTAAAATTGACAAATCCTCAAGACCAATAAGGGGGAAAAAAAAGAGGAAAAGTTACAAGATAAATACAGGATAAAAAGGAAGAGGTAGTTAGAGTTACACTAGAGAAGACGTTTTTAAATAAAGATGATCTACATGAGAGTAAGGAAGGGTTTAAAAGAGATACATAGTATCAAATGTGATTAAATGGCATACTAGAAATAAAATGCCCACCAAAGAAACGTAAGTCCAGACTGCCTCATCACCACCTCTTATTTTACCCCAGTCTCCGGTGGCATTAAGGAGGGGCTGAGAGGACCTGAAACTGTGAGGCTTTGTATTGTATAAGATGTCCCACAAAGCAGCCTAGGCTGCCCAAGGCTTGCGATGAGGTGCTCGTCTCTATGGTTCCAAGGCCAGATAAGGATCTTCTTAAGAACATAAAGTAAGTCCCCTTGGAAACTGTTGAATCCAAACATGCATTTTAAAAGCATTTAAAAGAACACATCATCTCAAGAGGAAAATTTAAAAGTTAATGTATTGACTCATTAATGGCTTAAGGGACAGAACCACATGGGTGCATTATTAGGTGTAAAACACAGTCTTATTACTTAGAGTAAAAATATAACTTTGATAGAAGTTTTCAGGAAACTAAGAAGAGACACACCTTCTTCACCTTGACACAGCTATAGACTAAAAGATGAAGCAAGCCTCGTGCTCCCTGGGAAATCATTAGACATGTTCTCTTTCACCTCACGGGCAATCAAAGGTGCCCACTACCCCTGCTTTAAGATGACCAAGCAATAGCAACCTCAGACTAACGACCACAACAAGAATGAACTGAGATATAAATAAATAAGGAGAGTAATCAATATGATTGTTTGTGAATAATTTTATTATCTGCATAGAATATACAACCAAATTGGACTTTAAAGTAGTAATAGTAAGAAGATTTAGAAAGGTTAGTAAAATATAAATTTCCCAATATCAACATTGCTCTCCACAGCAGCCATAGCCACTGAATGTACAATAAACATGAGACCATTTATAACAACAGCAAGACACAAAACAAACAAAAGGCTCACAGCAGAGTGGCTGGGACTGCGGAAGTGGCTTGGTGAAGTGCCTGCTCCCTAAACCCACACACAGCCAGGGGCAGTCATGTCCACCCCCCTGGGGAGGGATGACAAGCAGAGGCAGGGGAAATCCCTGGAAGCTTGTGGGCCAACTAGCAAGGCGTCTGCAGCAGAGAATAATAAGAGACCTGTCTAAGACAGGGTATTAGGCAAGGAGTGACACCCAAGGGTGCCATGTGAGTTCAGGCATGAGGAGGGCGGCCGTGGGGGGGAGGGGGGGGAGAGAGAGAGAGAAAGAGAGAGAGAGAAAGAGAGAGAGAGAGAGAGAAAGAGAGAGAGAAAGAGAGAGCAGGCAGTGGGGGGAGGAGGGAGATGGAGAAACAGAGAGACCTACAGAAAGCCAGAGGGATGGTGAGGGGGACAAGGGACAAGACAGAGAGCAAGAATACACAACAAAAAAATTTCCTGGCAACTTTATTTTTTTATACAGAAAAAAAAAAAAAAAAAAAAAGCACCAGGACAAATGTAGTGACAGACTGGGACAAAGAGGGTAGGGATGGACTGGGAGATGGCATCTGCAATAATTAATATCAGAATTTTAAAGGGACTCTTACAGATCGAGGGAGGCAAATCAAAAAGGAGAAACTCAGATGACTCACAAGTTTATGAAGAAATACTCTACCGTACCGTAATTAGGGGAAAATCAGCCTAACAAGCTACAACTCTGCAGCCATTAAAGTACACAATTATAAAACCCAGTAACAAATGGTGATAGCAAACACATAAGTAGAAACATTTCAACATCAGCGGTTTTGTGGACTGGTACAGTAATTCTGGAGACCAATCTGGAAGGAATTAGTGAAATCCAGGGTGCACATATCCTATGACCTATCGCCTCCGTTCCTGACGCTGCTCGGGAGGCACTGATGCACAGCTCCAGGAAGGACCATATACATCACCCAGTCACTATGTTGTTTCTCACAGTGGGGATGGGGAACAGACTGGGACTTCATCATTAAAGAAATGAATAAACAAAGCCTAATAGTGTACTTCGAAGATAGCAAAAGGAATCATCCGTTGAGCCACATAAAACATGGACAGTGTTTAGAAACACTGTGTTGAGTGACAAAAAAGACAGGAACAGAATGAGTCTGTACCATATCATTTACGCAAATCTAAAACACACACATACAAACACACAACTTCTAAATATTTCAAAGATCTAGCCTTCCAAAGCCCCAGGCAAGAAAGCCAATAAACAAATACTAAATTAAAAGAAAGTTTAGCAAATTGCCATATATAGTGCCATGATCTGAATGTGTTCCCCTTCACTCATATATTCAGATCCTAAGTCCCAAAGTGAGAACATCAGAAGGTAGGACATAGAGGAAGTGAATAGGTCTTAAAAGTGGGGACTTTATGAGTGGGATTGGGGTGCTTATAAAAGAGGTCTGACACACTCCTCATATCTTCTACAGCAAAAACGTGGTGTACATAAGCCAGCTAACTGTCCTCCTACCAGACACCAGGTCTGCTGATGCTGTGATCTTATATTCACAGCTTCACAAACTGCAGAAACGAATGTTTCTATGAGCTGCTCACTCAGCCCGCAGAGTTTTATTCTAGCAGCCTGAACTAAGATGCAGCATCAAGCCACAGCACCAAGACCACTTGCTAAAGTCATAAGGGATAAGAAAATGCAACAAAGCAACACACCTTTCAGGACGACAACAAAAGCTCTATCTAAGAATTATCTCAATAAAGAATATCTAAAAAGCCCTACCCTGACAAAGGGCACAAAAGGTGATTTTCATGTACAGATATCCTACACCCTTAGATGGGAGTGTGTAAAATGTCCGGCAATCAGAATTAGAAGTCTAAATGAGAATTGTAAGAAGACTAACCAACACACATGGAAGGGTATGGGAAAAATGAGGGACCATAGCAAGCTTTATTTGAAGTTTCCCAACTAGCTGCTAAGACATATCACAAAGCTATTCCTAGTACAAGGACAGAAACATGGAGATGGCAACTGAAGACAGAGTTCCGAGACCCGCCTGTACAAAGGAGAATCTGATACACGTGCACAGATAAGACTCCAATTTTTAGTAGGTTCTTAGGCAATGGCTTATGTCAGAGAAGAAAATTTTAATAAGATCCTTACCTAGTGTAATACACAGTGACAAGATCTAAGTGGATCAAAGCCTCAAGAGGGAAGGAAAAAACAAAACCAAACCCCTCAGACTCTCAGAGATGTAAACCATTTTAAACATAGAACACCAAACATGTACGTTTTCAGCAATAAATAGATCACAAACAAATAAAAGATGGATTTATTTAAATACAATTTGAGAATTTTTTTTATCACTGATGAAGATCATACACAAGAGGCAGAAGATTTGAAAGAAAATTTCAATACACTGACTTGAAAAGAATACCACTTTTATAAGTATCCCTAAAACAAAACAAACAAAAACAACAACAACAATAACCACAAAAATTGCTGGAAACCCAACCCAAGAATTAAGAGGAAATGATAGGAACAGGCAATCGTGACAGGAAGGCTGATGCAGCTCTGGTACCTCGTGATTACAGAACTATAAATAAATGAAACAGGAGATTCCCACATTTTTTTCTAGATTGGAAAAAATTAAGAAACTGAACAGAGGCAACAGTAACAGATCATGAGAACCCGAGATTTGCACGTGCTGTGAGAGGAGTGTGTAGCAGTCCACGGTGGCTTGATAAATTTGTCAGGAGATAATTAAGACAGTGATGCAGAGATTTCTACTCCTGAGCATCCATTTCAAAGAAAACCCCTCACAGGGCCCCTAAGTGGGCATGTGTGAGGATGCCCATCATCCTGACCCTTGAGGCAGGCACAGAGGCAAGCTGGGTGTCCTCCCTGGGCAGTGAGCATCATATGCTGCTGGGTCTTGGCTAACAACCGCACGCTCACAGAGCCATAAGGAGAGCCTGGAAGAACCAGCGCCTGACGAGAAGCCTGTGCCCAAGTCTGTAACAAAACGCCACGTGCACAAATTGAAGACAGCTTCACCAATGGGCAACCCCCCACAGTTTTAAGAGCATGCAGGAAGATCCAAGGATGGAGGTGGAAGTAAGAGTTTCTGAGGACACAAATGTTCCTGAGGAGACAAAAGTGGCAACATTCATGAATTGAGGGGTCTGAAAAACAAATCTGTGCACCCGAGGCCTAGCAAAGAAAAGAAAGAAAAAATATGTAGAAAAAAAATCACCACATGGGGCAAGAATAAATGCCAGAAATCATGAGAAAGGGTTGCTTTTGGAGAGGGTGGGGGGTGGAAAGACAGATTAGTGATGTGAAAAAAAAAAGGTGAGGATTAAAAGGAAGAAGTTATACACAAGGCACTGGTGAGAAGGATTTGAATCCAGGTCAGTGATAAACTCAACTCCACACCAGAGAAGTTTCAAGAAAAACAAAACAAAACAACAAAAACAAGAGACCCCAAAGAATGAATAGAATCCAAATTCCCAGAGCAGAGACTCTTTGAAACCAAGTTCAAGGTTGATTGGAAATAAGCATTGGTGAACACAATAAATAATAAATAAAAAGCCAGTGGTCTGCACCTCACAGTTATAGGACTTATTTCTTAATTCTAGTGCTCTCAAAAAGAAAAAAAAATTAGATACTGTAGAGAGGAATTAAATTATATTACTGAGGTATTTCTTAGCGGCACTATTAAATGCAATAAAGCAATTGAGAAAAATGTTATTTGGTAAAGGTTATTAAGGTTAAAACATATCAAGGATAATGATGTAGCTTCGTCTTAGAACACTTGCCTAGTATGCACAAGGCCTTGGGTTCTATCCCCAGCACCATAAATAAAGGGGGGGGGGATAAAAGGAGGGAGAAAAGGAGGAGAGAGGAGGAAGAAAAGGAGATTGAAGGGGAGGAAGAAAAGAAGAAAAGGTGGAAGAAAAAGAAGAGGAGGAGGAAGAGGATAATTCTGAAGTCACAGTAGAGATATTATTTAGACATTCAATAAATCAGAAGGTTTTCTATGCACATATCTCTAAATAATGGTCTCAAGATGGACTCTGTATCAAATAAAATATTAATCTAGAAACATGTTGCTCCTTTTAATGAATAAGATAATGCCCTTAAATATTGTCAATAAAATTTATAAACAACACAGAAGACATGACAGTGTCAGCCAAGTATTGGGTACCCTTCTGTGAGTTAGTGGTCAGGAGGCCCCAAAGGGCCCCAAACAACAGACTATTGCCACTGATTTTGGTTACCCACCAGGGACAGATGGCAAAACCCTGCTGCTGAAGACCCAACATATTTTGGTTTAAGGACACAGAGAAATCAAATTGGAACTGACCTGAAAACTTCCTTTCTGCTTGCTAGCTTTCATAGTTTTGGAGGGGGCTACATAGACCACTGTGCGTGGGGAGTCATCAGTGGTCCTATCTAGGGCTGAAGTCTGCATACTACAACACTGACTTGCCAGGAAAAGGTAGCATTGCGTATAGGTTATGGGAATAATTGACCACTTTCTGGTTGAATTTGAGGCCTACTTCATGGGTGTGAACTCATGGTATTACTAAAAACACCTGGTCAAAACCCCTTGACTCATCAGGCCATGGCTCCTAAGAAGAAAGCTACTACTGTCATTTTGCTAAATGGACATGTTGTCAAACCACCTTCTAAAGTATTTGTTATTTCCCCCAGCAGACTGGTGCTGCTCTCACCCTTGGCTTGAAGAGCTTCCTTCTGCAGTGGGTAACAGTCAACATGGCGACTCATAACTGGTCATGGTGAAGAGTGCTCAGCCATAAGTGTGACGTATGTATCAGCACCACACAAGGCTAAGGGAGCCTCACAGAAGGATGAGCAGACAGACCGTAAGAGCCAGAGGATGGTGACGAGTGTCGATCTAGACATGAGTGGGCTAGACATGACTCAGTGAGCAGACCAAACCAACAAAGTCAGCCAGTATTACAGCAGGCAGCACAACCAGACTCGATGGTGGGAGGGATGAAGTGTGTATGTGGGGGGGTATACCGATACATTGTAAACATGTATGAAATTGTCAAAGGATAAATAAAAGCTGTTATAAAATACTATAGGCATCAAATAATAAAAACAGAACTAAAGTAAGCCATCCACACACCAAACACAGAAGAGACGTGGCGATGATGAGAACTGTAAACAAAGTTCTTCTGGCATCCTGCTTCAGGCTTCAGCACCTTGCCTGGTCCTTTCTGGCTTCTTTTCTCTGCTCAAATTTCCCCTTTCTCCCCGCGGCCCCCCCACTCATTATACTATATTGAATAAAAAAATAATGACAAGAATAAAGTCCATTCAGCAGAATGCAGTGACTTTTTTCTAGATTGTTTAAATCTATATTTGATTAGGTCCTTGGGTACAAATATGTATTTTTTATTGAAAATATTTGTTTTCATACAATATATTCTTTTTAAAAAAGACTTATTTATGTACACAGTGCTCTCCCAGAAGAGGGCGTCTGTCAGATCACATTGTAGATGGCTGTGAGCCACCATGTGGTTGCTGGGAATTGAACTCAGGACCTCTGGAAGAGCAGACAGTGCTCTTAACCTCTGAGCCATCTCTCCAGCCCCCCATACAATATATTCTGATCAAACTTCCCCCTCTCAACTCCTCCCAGAACCTCCCCACCTTCCTATCTATCCAACTCCATGCCCCTTCTTTCTCTCTCTTTTTAAAAATCAATTACAATACACACACAAAACAATCTCTCCCTCTCCTCCCCTTTCTCTCACACACATGCAATAGGAAAACATAAGAAAAAAAATGCCCAATACAAAGTTATATGAGACAAAAAGTCTACAAAACCACCACTGACAGAGTTCATTTTGTGTTGCCCGTCTACTCTAGGCACGGTCATCCCCTGGCCATGTGTGTTTAATATGCCTACCTGGTGAGACTCCATTGGAAAAGACCAATTTTTCTTTTGCAAGCAGGTGTCAGCTGCAGATAGCTTCTTGGTTAGGGGTAGGAACTTGTGTCCCTTCCCCCCTCCCCAACACACACACCCTCTCAGCACCAGGATCCTGCCTAGCTTGATCCTATGCCGGCCCTGCGTGTACTGCCTCTGCGAGTTCATACAGGCACCAGTCCTGTTGTAGCCAGAGGACATTGCTTCCTGGGAGTGGTTGATCACCTCTGCCTCACACAATCTTTCTCCTTCCTCTTCTGCATGGCTCCCTGAGCCCCGAGGGGAGGGCTGTGATGAAGACATCCCATCTAGGGCCAAGTGCTTCCACCTCTCAGTCTCTGCACACCATCCAGTTGTGGGTCTCTGCGTTAGTTCCCAACTGCTGCAGGCAGCGGCAGATTTTCAGAGGGCGGCTAGGCATGACACTGATCTGGGCCACTGGCTGTGGAACCTGGCACGGGGTGGGGGTGGGGGGCGGGAGGGTCCCTGGTAGAAAGTGTGTCTGGGTACTGTCAGCTGACACAATGCAAATGCTCTAGGAGGGAAGTCTGAGAGGGGTGAAGGGGGGGTGGAGGGGGTGAAGGGTGGAGGGATGAAGGGGTGATGCTGGGTCTGCATTAAAAGGCTGACCCAGGGACTCCATATGTATTTATTTATTGATAGTCACGTATCTAGTCTCCCATTTTATCTGTTTATCTGCTTGAGTGATAGTAGACTTTTCCAGGCTGGATATACCACCGCACAACTCTGATGATACTTGAGAGAGGTACATACTAGGAAATGGAAACTCTGAACTGCCAATCACGGGTATCTGCCTGCTGGCTGGACTGTTCCAACAGCTACCTGACTGACGTAGCTTACTCTCCACACCACTTCTAGCACCACCCACACGGACTCCTCTCCACTTGTCCTCGCTAGCACTTTATGTTCTCAACACTTTAAAATATTTGCCCATCTGACAGGTAAAAATGAAATATTGTTGGTCGGTTTGATTTACATTCTTTTTGGCCTTGAGCTTTTTAATCCTGTTGGGCAGGCTATGGGGGGAGGTTTTCTTATTTGTTGGATAGCTTGCTGCTTTCTGAGCCTAACTTGAGACTCCTTGACTATCATATGGACGCTTTAATTTGTTAACTTGTTTTAATTCCTGAAGCATTTAATTCATTCCTCCCATCATATTGTAAAGGGCCAGGATAGAGGGGAAGCTGAGATAGTGGATAAGGGGCAGGGGCAGAGAGAAGGGAGGAGCCCATACCAGGTGCCTGGGGCCACTGTGGGCCTGGGCCTGAGGGAGAGCTCACAGTTTGGGGACAAAAAAAGCAGAGGAGGAAAGAACAAAGCACACCACCAGCCTCAGGAAGCAGCCTGAGTGAGTTTCTGACTGTGGCCAAGGACCCAGGCTGCTGCTTAGACTGTCTTGTTTCCCAGGAAGTCTGCAGCAAGCGACCTTCAAGCTCAAGTTAGTGTTGGATGATGCTGACAGTAGTAGCCTTCTAGGGCCAAGCACTCTGGGATGACTCGGCATGGGACAACACACCGGCTCTACCTCGGTGAAGAATCTCAGAGACAGCGGGGGACCGACCGGAGGAAAAGTGGATGAAGGCGTGGGTCTTTAAGTGTTTCTCCATGGTCACGTGTTTTTGATAAGGAATCCCACGCTTTGATAAGGAACAGCCCAGGAAGTACGGGGCAGAGAGTGAACTCACCTTGCCTTTCTGGATCCACTGTTTTCTGCTCACAAAACAACGCCGCGGCATGCTCCGCTGTGATTATTTGTCTTCCGACAGAATAAATGCCTTATCGCAGACAAGACCCTTATTTAAGGGCTGGTCAGCAAGTCGAGAAGATTTTTAAATGGCAATAAAGTTACAGCAGAAAACCATTAAAGTCACACACATGTGCAATTACAGGCTGAGCTTCGAAAGCAATCTCTTCTTGGAATGAAACCAAATGATTGCAGGGTCCTAAGTGAAGTGATACTGTTCCAATTTTTCCTTTATCAGACGAAAGGGAAGGTCTCTGCACGCAGCCTCTGACACAGAGCTAATTTAAAGAAGATTTGGGACCATGGTTCAGATCGGACGTCTTTCCACATTCCTCACTGTTTTCACTTGAAATCTTTCATTTACGCTCGGATTTCCGATGGGAACTCTAATGGCTTTTTCCCCCTTTCTTTTCTCTTCTTTCTTTCTCTTCTTTCTTTCTCTTCTTTCTTTCTTTCTTTCTTTCTTTCTTTCTTTCTTTCTTTCTTTCTTTCTTTCTTTCTTTCTTTCTTAGGGTAGTTGGCAGGCTGAGTTGGTTTAACTACAAGTCTCCCAGCCGTAAAACATCAGACATCGTTACAAAAATAGAAAATATTCCCCATTCTCCTTTTGAACTCTTCCTCCTAGGAGACATAGGTTGCCTCTGAACTGCAGATGCATTTGGGTAAAAACAAAATGGAAACTATGTGACCCTCAATGTCGGAACCACTTCCTGAGCCCTGTCAAGTTCTATGGCTACCCGGAGTAACTGAGACCTGGTCTCTTTGTGGCAGTAAGCTCCTAGGAAAATGGCTCCACACTAACAGTGCAGCTTGCTTGCTGCCTGATGACTCCTGAGGGCAAGACCTTTATCTTCTGGGGCTCGGGAATCATTGTCCACCAAATGCAGAAGTTGACCTCTTAGACCTGCATGGGTTCTCCACACACGATTGTTCTCTGTAATGATGACTCGCTAACATATAAAATAAATTTTTTTTTTTTTGAGATAGGGTCTCTCTGTGTAGCTTTGGCTGTCCTGGACTTGCTTTGTAGGCTAGGCTGGCTTCAAAATCACAGCAATTCACCTGTCTCTGCCTCCCAAGTGCTGGGATTAAAGGCATGTGCCACCATGCCCGGCTATAAAATAATTTTTATATTCAGCTGTTAGGCCACATTTTTTTCTCCAACTAGTATAATACTGTGAGTTCTGTACCTTTGTCTGTTCCTTACAGCCTGAACTTGGTTCAAAGAGCCCGTTCTGTAAGAAAATAAAGAGCTTCCCCCTCCAACAAAACAAACTTAGGATTCTTTCCTCATAGCTCTGTGCACAGCCCTATCTTTGATGACATGAGCACCATGATGCCTTTCATTTTAAGGGCAGGACTGAGTGAGTAACCTCCTTTGGAAGCCTTCAGAACTCAGGACCATGTCTAGTCACCCCATATTTAATTCCTCCACCAGGACCCCACAAAATGCAGAGTAACCACGTTGAATAAATGAGATGGTCAAAACAGCCGCTTTAACAGCTATCGGAGGAGACCTCAGCTTGTATGTACAGGAACATCAGGCCTGTGAAGACAGCGAGGAGGCGGCTACATGTGTTTCCTACTGACAGTGGCGCAGCAAGGTCTCATACTGAATGTGATGAAGTCATAATTTATTTATTACCTTATTGATTTGCTTATTTGGGCTGCAGTTAGGGTAGCTTTGGGGAGAAACGCTGTAAGGGATTTGGGAAGCCTTCCTTGTAAACTGTCTCCTGACACTGAGGACACCCAGAGCACTTGATGCTGATGTCTGAGGGTTCCTCCCTGCATCCAGGTACTCGGGACACTGGAGAATTATTCACAAATGTCTCTCCCCTCTGTGTGCCACACAGTCACCAAAGGTGCAGGCAGTACTGTGTCTGAGGTGTGGTTGTGTGTACACGTACTCCGGGCCAGGGCTAACTTTGCAACTGTTTGCCTGGGGGCTGGGTGGGAAACACAGGCTTTTGAGGTCAGCATGATCAAATGTTGTCCTGGGTGTGAGGGAAACCTCTGCAGAACCTATGACACCGATGGGCCACTTAATGTTGTAGGAAAGAAGGGAAGACCCCACCGTGCTTGCTGGTGTGTGCCCAGCCTCCCTCCATAAGTGAGCAACTTTTCTCACCCTTTCACCTCATTTTCATTTTGACCTGTTTTAAACTGTCTCCCTTGGCCCTGGTAGGAGCTTGTAGTCACCCTTTACAAACACAAGGAACATATTTTCTTTGTCAGCCCAAAGCAGTCCAACAAGTCCATGCAAATGACCCCTGACCTTCCCCTGCAGTGGAGTCAGCAGCAATCACACAGGGAGGCCCTGTACTCAGAGGCAGGGGAGAGTTGGTGCTGCCGGAGAAGTCTGGGGCAAATGCTCGGACAGAACAGACAGGACCTCAAATCAGTTTTGCCAGACACCAAGGACCCTCGAGCCTTGACAAAGCTGGCCTTTCTAGACCTTGTGGGTGATGGCTGGGGTGGGAGAGTCAGGTTAAATTTCCTGACCTACTTAGCCCAAATCTGACTGGGGCCACTTTTCATTCAAACCACAAGATCTCAACGAGGCATTGTGTCTGTGCAGGTATATACATATACAGTGTGTGTGTGTGTGTGTGTGTGTGTGTGTGTGTGTGTGTGTGTGTGTACTAAAACAACTCCTTCCAGGGCTAGTTTCAACCTGAATTTTAAAAACAGGAGCAACAACAATAAACAGAAAAGACACCTGAAACATACTTGTACAAAATGATTATTCAAAGAAAGAGTATGTGCTTCAACTATGAGAAATATCTTCATGCAGGGCTTAAAAAGAAATTAATAATCCCCTCAGTTTTCCATAAAAGCCATAAAGCATGGCAAAATACTGAAATGCGAGGCATGTGCTTAGAATATATCCATATAATCTGCCAGTATCAAGCATGTAATGATTTTAATTAACTTTATTGAACACAATAACTAACATTAAAAATCAATAATCACTCAACCCCTTACTGGCGCTGCACTTTCACTTTCTACTGTCCTGTTCCATTGTGACTCTAACAAACCTCTTTGGAAAGCACGCCAAAGCGCTGGCCAAATGAATGAATATGAACATAATATGGGTGCAGCGATTGGTCTCGAAAGCATTCCCATGTAAGGGTTGGATTTGGAGGCCAAAATAATGTCACGCTGACTAGGGGAAAAAAAAAACCCCACTGGGCTTGGGCCTTCACTGCTGACTCCAGATTTATAGCATTGTGTGTTAATGATGCTGGTCCCCCAGGAAAGCCAGTTAATTGTAAAGCAAGCTTATCTTCTTACCTGGCCTGTGAAGGACATCAGCATAGCTAGGTTTCCAGGTCTGCTATGAGAAAGGGGCAGGCAGGGATGGGGGTGGAGGGGCAAGATCCTAATTTCTGGTGTACTCTCGATGCTGCAAAAATATCGGCTAGCTGGTGCGCTAGCTACCTTCCAGGTTGACAAGAGTGTGGGATTAAGTTTCTTAAAGCAATTACACTTTTGATGACCCCCCTCTGCATAGAAAACATGTTAGCTAACAGGGGTGCGGAGGGGCTGGCCTAAGTGTTTGATCAGGAAATCCTGCGTGAGCATATTGGATGGAAATTTGATTAGTAGCCTTAGTGACGGGCGATCAGATCCTCCGGGTCCGCGCAATCAGATCTGGCAGGACTCGCCTTCTTGCCTCTTTGAAGGAAGCGAACATTTGTATAGAATCAAGACACTGCTGGATCCTTGATTTCTGCCCCCCACCCCACCCCCAAGTCTGTTTTAGTTATTGCAGACTAAAGCTAGAGACTTACCTTTTCTTTTCCTTCAGCAATATGTTTGCAGTTACCTTAACGCTGAGGAACAAAATAAAAATCGCTCTTTCCCTGAAAATGTGAGGCAGGGGAAATAGAAATACAAATTTTTTAAAGTGGGGGTTGGGGGGGCAGGGCAGACGGAACCAGGGAGGAAGTTACCTTAAGAACAATGACAAAAGCAGACACAAAAGCTTCTTATCACACAGCCTGGCCTCTGGGTTTTCAAGCAACTCTCGAGAGGGCTCCAATTTTACAGAGATGGGAGATCATCATGACTCACAGGACCCGAGACTGGCCCAGGGCAAAGGCAAGGGCAAGCGCTGAGGCTGGTCATCTGAGTTCTTGACACTCTGTGTGTTAGCTGAGCCCCCATGCCGTTAGTGGGGACTTGGATTCCAGAGAGAATAGCTGGACACCTAAGGTGAGCCAGCTACACATGAAACCACTGTCTCCCTGCTTCCCCGCCCTGAGGTTTGGAAGCATCACCTTCCTGTCAGACTGTGCGAGGACTTCACACTCGCTGGTCGGCACCCTCCGGTTCACCTTCACACCTTTCATGTGTGACCTTGGGATCACGAAGAAGCTTACTCACGGTGTTACACAGCTAGGGGAAAATAGAGGGGACTTACATCTCTCATATGACTCACCCTAAAGTCCTTCCTCCTCTCTGGGATTAAAAAAAAAAAAATGGCTCCACAGAAGGAGGAAAGAGTCAACTCTAGCATTACTGGGGCTCACATGGCAGTTAAAACAATAAATTCACATTGTACAAATTTGCTAATTCATTTGTTCGGTGCAAAGGAAAAGATCAAATTCCCATAGTAGGTGTATTCAGTGAAGTCAGCGGGTGTTTCCCACCAGCAAAGCGAGGCTGTGCTCCGAGAGCAGCACTTGCCCGGTGCAGCCTTTAAAGGATATAGAACACAGTCACACACGCCCAATACAATCTTACTTTTCTCTCTTTCAAGGGAACTGTGAGGTCCCCAGGTCCCCTTTGCAGCTCGAATCACAAAACACATAGGTGTATAGAGGAAACTAAACAAAACTGCCCTAAGTCTTTCACCAGAAAACACGATCATCACGGGATCAGGAGTCAGGGACCCGGAGTCACAGGAGAGGCCATGAGCCCTGACAGCAAGCATGAGTCAGTTATTCGGAGAAAGGCACCACACAGCATCAGCCAGCAACCCAACAAGAGGAAAGACACTGGTGCTTTGTGGGGAAGTGATAACAGAGGCAGGAGGATGCCATACACACACTAGCTCACCTCAGCCCCATGGACAGAGACGCCATTACTCCCTTCCTCATCTGGGAAGCTGGACTAGGCCATTTCAAAATCTCCTCCTCCTCGAAAGTTTATACCACATAAGTAGAAAGTGTTTTCAGAGTACAACAAGACACTGAAATTAAGATAGCAGCTTGTTCTTTTTGCAATGGGAGGGTTGACTCACATGAACATACATTACTCTGCGCCTGGGTAAATTGAGTTAATTGGAAAAAAGTTGAAGTGTCCCCTGTGAACATTTTTTAAATCCATTATAAAAAATAACAGAAGAGACGACAGAAGTTCTCTCAATCTCACTCTCCAGACACAACCACACTGACGTTAGTAGTACATCTTATTCAGACGTTGTCCGATAAATAACTATAATCATTGTTCTTAATCAAAAATTTTGAAAAGCAGGAAAAAAAATCAAACATCAACCTTTAGAAAATGTTCAGAAAAGCAAACAAGATAGCACAGAGAAAATAGATAAAGTCCCAACAGCCTACCCCTCAGAAAGAAATTCTCTTAGTGGGAAGCCCACAACTCAGACGGGATCCCCTCTCCAGCGTCAGGTCCTCGGCTCCAGGACCCTGCTGTCCTGTCTCTGTCCGCAGGGACAGGGGATATGGGAGTGTCCTTACATGAGTGCTGTAATGTCTGCCTCGACCCTGGGGCCTGCACACCCAACCTCCAGCCATTCATCCTCTTGGCTACTTTATGTCAAAATATTCATATTTGTTTTTGACTTATTAGCTAATGTCTTTTGTCAGTCACCCCCTGCATCACCTCGTTTTAACTATTATGGTCCTAATTACAGCAGAGGATTATAGAATGACCAAACTGGGAGGGCAGACCGAGACCATACTCAGGAGGCCCAGCCTCTTCTCTTACAAAATGGGACTTTTTTTTTTTTTTTTTAACACCATTCAATGATGTCACCCGTTTGCGGTTTCTCTGGGACTTTATTAAAATGTTTGTGACGGAGCCAATGTAAACCATCCTAAATCCAACACAGAGCTGAAAGGACTGATTTTAGGGAATGTGAAGATATGGATCATTGGGCCTGTCGAAGGCCCATCTTGAGCCAATTATTGGTGTCATCTTGAGCCAATTTAATCAATCCAAGAGGGATTGGGGGTGGAAGGGGGCATGAGAGGGGGGTTGAGAGCGTTGGTCAAACATGCTGGCTCAAATGCTTGTGTCATGAAAAAGACGGAGCCTGGCTCTCCGGCTCTCGGCTGCTGCTCTAACGTGTCCGTTCATCTCACGGTTTTCTGTGTCATGCTGTTTCAGTGTGCGGTTGGGTTTATTTGAAAGCTCTGGGCAGTGCTGGCCTAAGCCCCAGAAAGCCTTAGAAAGGTCATTTCTCCCTCTGGGGGTGATGTCAGGGAAGCCTACTTCACAGACATCACTGTCACCTTGCCCAGTTAGGAGACCCTGGAAAAGAGCCTCTCTGGCTCCTTCACCCCATGGGGATGGACCCAGAAAAGGGTCAGGTGGGTGCAGCTGGAGCAGGGTTCTTAGGAGCCTGGACTGTTAATTGCTCATTAAGAGTATTCTCTTTCTTTCTTTCTTCTTTCTTTCTTTCTTTCTTTTCTTTCTTTCTTTCTTTCTTTCTTTCTTTCTTTCTTTCTTTCTTTCTTTCTTCTTTTTTTAATAAATTGGGTCTCCAGCATAAAAATTCATAAAGTGAGGGTTTTTCTCACTTAAAAAAAAAAAAAAAAAAGACAAGTAGAACGACCTAGATGAAACAGCATCACTGCGTGTTATCTGACTCTGCCCAAAACTGAAATACCTTCAAGTAGGTGGCTGATACCAATGCAGGTAAGACAAACATGGAAAATCCTGATTTCTCTCACAAATCTGAAGGACAAAGTTGACAAATGTGACACCCATCATTATTTATGCACATAGTTATGCTATTTCTCCATGCTCCAAAGGACATGTGGGGTGGCACCAAGCCTGGCTTATCCATCTGCTGTCCCAACCAGTCTCCTGGGTTTTCGCTGCCATCTAGCTTTCAAATAGCCCTCTTCTTCCATCTATGGGCAGCCTTTTGTATTTTTTCACATTACAAAAAGGGCCAGAGGCGGCCTCGTATGTGTAGTTTATGTGTTCTGATAAAGACCATCCATGAATATTCCTCACCAGTTCTCCAGGACTGGCTATTTGTCTTGGGTATGAGCCTGGCGGGGTTTGAAAAGGCAAGCCCCAATCACTGTGCCCCTCAGTGTGAACTCCAGTCTGTGGTGCTGCTCTCCTGACTGTTTTCACCCCTGCGGAATGAAGAGTGAAGCCCTCTTGAGTTCTGGAATGTATGTTCACTGTCGGCTCACAAAGAAGTCTCAAAACCTTAAGCCAGGAGTGAAGGAATGCGCGTCTGACAATGGCCCTGAAGTTCCCAAAGTGAATGGCTTCACAGAACTCCACCTTCCTCGACCCTTGCAGCTATTTTCAGAATACAATGGATGTTGAGTTCGCCGTCCCTTCTCATAATATTCGATCTGAAAATTGTTTTGATGGAAACTGACTCCCTTTCTATTTTAACTCGTTTCCAGGGACTTTGCTTGCTAAAGTTATAGTTTCTGCGAACCTAATAGTCTTCCGGGATAGCATGGGCGACTCATCGCTCTCAGGATGTGAGAAAGAGATCTAGAGTGAACTGTAATCACTATGACCTCTGAGGAAGTGGAGGAAAGCGCCTTGGAGAGACTCCTGAGAATGCTTGAGTCTGTTTGGAAGCCAGGCTAATCCTACCTTTCAATTACAGAAGGAAACAGATTTTAAAGGAAAAACTCAAGGTGGGTCCTCTGAGCTCGAAGATCAAACGCCCTGGTGCTTTCAACAAGCAAAGGCTACTGCCTCTCTCAAAGCAGAGGCCGGCCGGGACTGCAGGGTTTATAAACAACGCTCTGCTATTTATTGGAGCTGCCCACCCGAATCCAAACCTTCCTCTCTCTCCAAGAGTGGCCTATTTACTACAGTTTAAGCCAGGGTTCTGCAGCCCGGCCGGGGTCTGCAATTTATTACTTGCTTCGAGAGCTCAGACCCCGAGTTGAAATGTCCCTAGTTGAAAGTTTATACCAGTCAGGATAGAAAATTATTCTCTCTGCCTAGGTTGAAGCACATTACTTCTTTATTGAATTAATTATGATAAGGATCATAACTTTAAACGAGGGGTGAGGTGCTGGCTTTCCGCTGGGATTGCTTGGAGCAATTTTCATCCAAGCATTTTTGTAGAGTTATTGAGTCTGGCAGGTCTGAACTTTGGAGAGAAGTGAGTTTCTCCAAAACTTGAAAGGGGTTGGACATTGATCCAGCCAAAGCTATACCAGACTCCATGTCTTGAGACAGGGAAATTTGCACTGCACGCTGAACAAATCACCGTAGGAGCGGATGAAAGACAGCTTAGCAGCAACTCATGTGGCCCCGAGCTTGGCCTTTCCCCGGGCAGACCTGGCCCAGGGAGGGCAAGGGACAAGCTGGGACAGAAAGGTCCCCAGCAAGCTTGTTCCCCCCCCCCCTTCCCCTAATCATCCAACCCCAGTCTGGGCTGGCAGGGTTACGTGAGTGGCATACTGGATTCTGACAAAGAGGATCGGGGAAGAAGGGGTAACAATAAGGGTCACAGACCCCCAAGGTCCCACAGAACTGAGCCATGTACTAATGACATGACATGAAGGTCCCTTCGTATCTCTGTCCCTTCACTCGGCAACTACGGACTAAATTAAGGAGCGTGTATGTGTGTGTTCATATGTTATGTGTGCATGTGTAAATGTGTGTGTACACTATTTCTCATTTATATTTAGTACAAAAAGATGTATGTATAAGAGGTATATGTTGTATACATAAATATTTGCAGATATAAGTATCTATAGCCTGGCAATTAGGTGGGGCTTAATTAAATACAGTTATAATCACAGAACTATTATTGCTATTATTCTCAGGAAAACACAAAAAGGGTAATCCAGACCAATAGTTGAGATTTCTTTGAACTATAATCTCCCCGACATAGGCCTCCATGCCACAAGCCAGGTTAAGTCAGGATTCTTGTTGACCAAGCTCCCAAGCGCTCTGTGGCCATCCCTGCATGCTCTTGAACTGGCCTCACTCACCCTGGTACTGGATCCCTGCTGTCCATGTGAGTAGGCATGGCCAGGGGAGAAGGGATATTTCCCAGCACACTTAGGTAAGTGAGCACCGATGTATGAAATCCAGCTTACAACTCAGACCAAGGCGACCACATAATTATCAATTACAATACAAACAGGGGCCATTAAAAGGGGCCACTGTTCACAGTTACTCTGGAGCAGCATGCATACTGAGGACTTTTTCAGCTATCCAGGAAACGTATAGGTCTGAAACCACATTTACCAATCACAGCAAGGTGAGAGACGGGCAAGGGGTATAGTTCGGTTTGTAGAGTTTGACTCTAGAGCTTCATTAAAGAAACAAACAATAACGGAATAGCCTGGTAGTACATGACTATAACCCCAGAACTCGGGAGGATCAGAAATTCAAACATCCCCAGCTACCCAGCAAATTCAAGGCCAGCTTGGGCTAGATAAAAATCTTATCAAGGGCTGGAGTTAAGGCTACTTACTACTCTTGCAGAGGACCCAGGTTTGAGTCTCAGCACCCACATGATCCCTCACCAGCCACTTATAACTCCAGTTCCAGTGGATCCAACACCCTCTTCAGGACTCCAAAAGAAAGAAACACAGCTAAGACTGGCTCTTTCTTGAGTCTTCCTCTCTCAGAATTTGGAGGGTCAGAGCTATATTGCCTATAGGTTTTAAGCTATCAACAAGAGGATGCCATGTCTGGGAACAAGAGGATGCCATGCCATGCCTGGGAACAAAACAAGGCTGGCTACAGGAACCGTGAGCTGGTACTAAGCAGGTGGTCTGGCCCGGGGTCCACTCGACTGCCCCAAAGTCTGGGGCCTGAGCCAAGCCATGCTCCTGTACCAGAAGGCCAGAAGGGCCTCTTCCTCCCTGAGGGCTAGCAAAAGGGGCACTGAGGGCAGATATCAGGTTTCTCAGCTTCCTGCAGGGCAGGCCAAACAAGATTGTTTGGTCTCAGAGGGGCTATAAGCTGAATGTGTCAACAGGTTCCAGGGGGCTGGAGAGTCGCATGGAATGTGACAGGAGAGAGGCAGCGTGTCAGACTTTGAACACAGTGACCTGTTTCATCATTCAGCATTCATTCCCATGCAAAGATCTAAAGCTTTGCAAGGGAAAAAAAAAACCCCAAAACCCTTTTATTCACATTAAAACATGAATGACTAAATGTTCCTAACAAATTACACCTCATAGAAAACATGTAAATAGAACACTTCACTTCAGTGCAGGCTTCCAGCCTCCACCTCCCTCAATGTTCAAATGTACGTGTGGACATGCAGATGTGGCTCCCCATCCTAACCAGACTACTGAGTATTTCCTGAGACCTTCTCTTCCTGCCAGACAGATATGCTTCCTGTAGGCCACTAGAGTGTCCCCCATTTTATTCCTTTAGCTGTCTTAAACTCATTCTTCGGCTTTCACCCCAACTGCCACCTCCTCCAAGTTTTCTTACCCCACCCAACCCCACCCGACCCCGCCCACATCCCAGGCTGCACTGGGAGCTGCATGTGCACACTCTTCCAGAAGGTTCCCAGCCATGCTGAGCAGCCTCAGTGTCTTGTCTCATTCCCTCCGGGGTAAGGCCTGGGTGACAATCCATGCTCAGAAAGCTTCCCCCTTCCCCTGCATAAGGAGGTCAGATCCCCATGCTAGATTGTGTGAAGCCTGGCAACACGGGTGACAGCCCGCCTGTGACATAAATGTGTACCCTAGCACGCACTTCCCCCTCTCAACAAAGGCTCACACTGATTTCCTAGCAATCGTTTTGCCCATAGTTGCTACCAAGGGGGCAAACAGAATCTGGAGTTTGGAGATGACAATGGCAGACACCCTGCACATCTCAGCACAGAGTCCCTGGGCATCCGTGAGCTGAAAGACGATAAAACCAGTGAGCAAATAACTGTACATGAGCAATGGCCTCTCACACCTGCAGTGGCGCCATCACTTCCAGTCAGGCACCAGCTACTTTTTTTCTCTTACCTCCAGACCTAGGGTCCATCTAGAGCCAGAGCCTGCCCAGCACTGCAGGAGCTGCCGGGAATATACCAGCCCTAAGCAGATGTGCCCACCTGCCCACCGACTAGCACACACATGCATAAATAACTCACATGCACACACACTCACATGCACATGTGTACATGTACATACATACACACAAACACACACACACATCAACAGCATCAGCTCTAGATACATCCTACATGCCTGTGAGTCCTGGCTCCATGCATATTTTCAAGCCAATGACCTTGAACAAGGTCAGCTCAACCACTCTTGTCTTTGTTTTGTCACCCAAAATTGGTAGGGAAGTAATCCTTCAAACCTCCCAGGAGTGAGCTAACGATTAAAGCCATCTAATGGTGTCTCGCCATCCTAAGCATGCTAATAATTGCCAGTGATTATGACTCTGTGCCCCTCACATACAACCCCACTCTCCGATCCTCGATGACTCTTAGTCATGGACTCTTATAACTTAAAAATGCCCTGAAAGGAAGGGCAAGAGTTAGTCTTATGTTCAGTCAACAACCATGTAACGAACATCTCTGATGTGCCAGGCCTTGGGGAAGCAGGAAGGGGCGGGACCCTGCACTGCCTTGAACACACAGCCAAGTTTGGGTACAGAAAGGGTAACCAATGTGACAGTGGTGAGTGGCGAGTGCCATGGCCAGGGAAGGGAGTAAGGATAATAATTCAGCTGTGAGAACCTTCTGAGGGCTGCTTGGAGGAGGATGCATCTAAGTGGCCGCAGTTGAGTTCCAAGTCAGTCATGGCAGAGTGAGGAGGCTGAGACACAGACCAGGCTGCGGTAGTTCATGTTATCAGTAGCTAATTATACCCACGGTTAATTATACACTAACAACCCTGCCTGAGCACGCACTTTCCCCGCTCCAGGCCTAAGTCCAGCACGTTAGGCCTGTTATCTCAGCTCCAGGAGAGAGGGAGTTTCCTTTACAGTGGGATTCTCTAGACCAGCGGTTCTCAACCTTCCCGAACCTGCTACCCTTTAATGCAGTGTCTCATGTTGTGGTGACCCCCCCCCCCAACCATTTCATTCCTACTTCATAACTGTAATTTTCGTTACTATTACAAATCATGATGTAAATATCCGATATGCAGGATATTTGATACACAAGCCCCACCCCCATGAAAGGGTTGTTTCACTCCCAAAGAGATCCTGGCCCACAGGTTGAAAACTGCTGCTCTAGAGCCTAAGCAATGAGAATTATGGTTTGCAGAACTAATAAAGCTCAAATACTGCTATAAAGTTGGGTCTAAAACAATCTCCATTTTACAGAAAAGGAAAACTGAGGGCATGGAAAGATCAAGTGGCCCACTGAAGGGGGCCCCTTGTAGACTCATGAAGCAGAGGGGGATGGGACCATGCTTTACTGGTAAACATGGTCCTCTTCATAACTCACCCCCAGTGTACATACTAGCCAAGTTCACCACTCAGGTACTCTGTGGGTGAGGCTGACCCGTGGAGAAGTCAGCAGTCAAAGCAGGGGCAGCCTCTTGTTCACAGGGCACGGGGACACCCCTGTCGTGGGCTCTGTGAGCCCAGGGGCAGCAGGGTGCCCACTGCCCACCCTGGCCACAGCCATGGCTGCTGGCCCAGCGGCCCTGTGTTTACATTTCTCCCTCTGTCTGGAGACACGGATTTGAGATTATCTCTTCCCAGCCGTGTCAGCCTGTCCTGAGCTGTGCTTCCAGCCCCAGCACCTCCCAGCACACCCAGGGCAGTCCCAGCTGGAGCCTGATAACCATGGCTGAGTGGTGTGGCCTCAGATGAGGTGGGAGAGAGGGAAGGATGTCCACCCCTTGACCTAGACTGCAGAAAAATAAAAACTAAAAAAGGCTGTCTCCCTTGCCTGGGAACTCAGAGAGGGTGGTAGGGCTCATGCCAAGCCAGCCTTGGAGGCACATAGTGCATTAGCCTCTGCAGAACTCTGCAGGAGTGCCTTCTAAGGCTGACCCCAGGTATGTACAGGTCAGCTGATAGGCTCGTGATGTCTAGGGAATGCAGGATGTGAAAGCCTCCTTATCCTTCCTTGTCAAACTCACCATCTCTGTGATATACTCGTTTGCTGTGCAGCCCTGAGCTGATTCCTTTCCCTCTCTGGGCCTTAGACAGTTCATCTGTACAGTGAGAGACTAGGGTAGGTGATACTAGGTAACACACAGGGGTCTGTGTGTGGTGGGCTCTTCTCAGATTCCTGAGAACAAAAAGCCAGACCTTGTTCTCCTCTATGGTCAAAGTAGCCAGGAACAAATGTTTGGCACTTAAAAGTGCTTAAGGAGTTTGTTGATTGACTACATGACAAGGTCTTCCTGCTCACCCTCTTTTCTAGTCACAAGCTCCACTTGCAGTGGCCAGGACACTTGGAGACCATTTCAGTGTTCCCAGCAGTACAGGTCTCAGTGAAAGCCATTGACAGCATCACGGGGACTGAAGAGCTGGTGACCAGCCATCATTAATGCGCTGTCAGGGGTGCTCACCCACACTAAGGTCTCAAGAACAAATAAAAGATGGGCAGGCTCCTTCTAGAAGCATTCTAAGAAGACACAGTCACAGAGAACAAACCCGTCTGGGGCTCCTATAGTCCTCTGCTTGGGTCCCGGCATGGGAAAGAGGCAGGGCAAGCCAGAGGGAGAAATATAAACACAGGCTGCTGGAGCAGCAGAGACACAAAGGCTTGAGACCAAGGCCACACCTGTGACAAGGAGGTGCTAAGACAGGGCAGGGCACTGCCAACGGCTGGATGTCACATCTGTGTCCAGAGAGTGTGTCTATCAGGACTTTGAGAAAGGTTCGGGCCGCTTCCTATACCATGGGACAGAGGCAGAGCTGCCTGAGGTGTAGCTGGAGCCGGGCCTGGCCTAGAACCAAGCATGAAAGCTAGAAACTTCTGGAGAACTAGCATAAGCTAGGAGTCAAAACAAAACAGTTAAAAGACACTGGGCCGAATGGCCAGAGTGTGCCACAGCGTGGAACTCCTAATCATACTTTACCATTCTGATGAGGACTTTTGCTCCTGCTGGTACTGGGGATCTGATGGTCTTTAAGAGTAAAAAGGTACTGGGTGAACTGTGTCATATATCTTTTGAAATACAGAGGTGAATTTGGAGTAATGAGACTCTGCAAATGCCAGACATGGTAAGGACATGGGGTTTGTCTGGAGGGCAGCTTCTGGGCGCAAGCTGACACCGGCACAGTGATGTCTCAGCGCTGAGGCAACAGAGAAAGCAAGCCCTTGGAGATGATCACCCCAACCTGGCATCAAAGTTGGCTTCCTCGAAGCAAACTGGGGTTCAAATTTACCTACCTGCTCATCAAGAAAACCAGGTGGTCTTAAGCAGGCCACTCTCTGGAGGAGTTGCAAGCCACACCACAGGCACTGCATGCAGGCTCTCTATGGAGTCAGAGCTCGGTAAGTAGAACACACAGAAAATTAAGACATGGGACACCCGAGAACAGCAAGACACAGCTGCTAGAGTCTCCAGAAGACCACGGACTCTGGGTTGATCAAAAGAACGGATGAAATTCCTAAGTTTAAAACATTTAATGAAGTAAAACAAAAAAATTGAAAACTCAATCCAGAAACAGTGACTTAAACATGACCCTTTGGGAAATAAATAGAACCCTCTTCAAACAGAAACAAATTATTGAAATCTAAATCTAAAGAAATTGATGAAACAATTGGGGCCAGGGGTGGGTGGGTGGGGGTGGGGTGGGTGAGAGGGCTCTGGATCTAAAGCACTAAGCTTATAGCACAGGGATGGAGAAACAGACGCCAGAAAGCCAGCAACACGCACAGGGTAAGGTGGAAAGCCTGGTGGGTGCTAATGGAGCTGTCTAAAGGAGAGAATCAAGAGCTGTTGATCTCTGAAGAAGTGATGGCTAGCGTAAGAATCACTTGATTTGAAAATCGCAGGCAATGGAATGGAAAAGAACTTGTACGGTGAAAGTATGGAAGACAAGAAAGATCTTTAGGGATGCTGGGTACCCAGACAAGAGTAAAAAGGCCTCTGCATCACAACACGCTGGAGTGAGGGGCAGGGAGGTGGCATCTCCTGCACACTGATGGCCTGCCCAGAAATCTAAGCCCAGCTTAACTCTCACTCACTAGAGCACGAGAGTTGACTCAGACAAAATACTCCATTTACAATACATGCTTCACTAAAGGACAAAGGAAGGCAAATGGTCCCAGAAAGAAGATCTAGGAAACATGAGGCATTTTGTTTCATTTTGTTTTGTTTTTAAGATAGCATCCTGTTACAAAACCCAGCTTGGCCTTGAACTCACCATCCTTCTGCCTCCACTTCCCAAGTGTTGAGATTACAACATAGGCAGTATGCCTGGCTCATGAGAGGGAATTAAAAACAAAGAAAATGTGTAGATAAAGTTAAGTGGATACCAATTCTATTAAAGGCTAACAATAAGGGTTCGTGTTGGGATAAAAGTTAATTTGGAATAAAATTCTTAGCCAGTGAAAGCTCCTGAGGCATACTACGTGGGAGGAGGACATTTGCCTGTACTTCTTAAAAGTGCATTCTCCATCCTGAGGAGCAATCAATAAAATGAGAGAGTGAACTGTCAAAGTCAGTTAAAGGAAGCAAATGGAATTTCAAAACTCTTACTCAAAGCTGAGTCCCTGACCTTGAGTCTGTGCAAGAGGCACAAACTCTGTAAGGTCCGAACTCTACCGATGGCATCTTCAGGGCGCACAAAGGTCAAGGTTTGGTGAAGATGGTGGGAAAGTGGGCTGTCTGGTTACTTCAATTGCTCCAGAGGACACCTTGCCATTGGCTGCCTGGTACTCCTCTTTATTATGGGCACTTAGCTTTAGAAGTATCTTGAATGCCCATTAATAGAAAACTGGTCAGGAGGATGGAGGTTTCTGTGCAGTATAAAGGAGGGAAGGGTAATAAATCCTCTGTGCGCCATAGTCTATTATTCAACACCCCAACACACACACACACACTCTCTCTCTCTCTCTCTCTCTCTCACACACACACACACACATACTCACATCGCACGCACATACACACGTACACACTTACTACCTCCCATACACACATGCATGCATGCTCACACATGCACCCAAGGAAGAGTTCTTTCAAGCCCAGCATAGGGACGTGGCATCTCAAAAGAGGACACTGCATGCAAACTGAACTGAACTGGAAAAAGGCAAACCACCCCAGAGAAGCAGCAACAGAAACAGATCCAAAAGTTCCTTTTAGCAAAACGAAAGGGAGAGAAGAGATGTCCTGGCTGACCCTTTGGAGATGTTCCATTCACAACAACAAGAAGAGAAGGCACTAGAAGAGCATAGCCTGGTCCCCAGAACATGAGGCAGAAGTGTGCACACTCCCCCCTTCATTTCTGCACACCTAGAGACCTGGGAGTTTATGACCAGACTGGAGTTGGCATGTCACAAAGCAGAGAAGGCAGGAGAAGGCCAGCCAAGCTTCCTTGCCTCCTTCCCTGGTTATCAGCTCTCCACTTCCTGCCTGACCAAACACGTCAAGGATGTTTCTAAAAAGCTCCTATCTTTGAGAAGAGTTATGGAGGACAAGGAGCCTGGATCTCTCAGAGGTCATGGTGACCATGCTGTTCCTCTCCCCACCTCTGCCCTGAATTCCCAGATACGAATGGTGTGCATGCGTGTGTGTGTGTGTGTGTGTGTGTGTGTGTGTGTGTGTGTGTGTGTGTGTATGTATGTGTGTTACTTTTCTATTGCTATGACAAACCACCATGACCAAGGCAACTAATTTTTTTAAAAAAGCATTTAATTTGGGGTTCACAGTTAGAAAGTCAGAGTGCATGACTATCATGCAGAGAGTACAGCAACAGGCAGTCTGGCATGGCACTGGAGCAGTAGTTGACAACTCATATCTGATGCACAATCAGGCAGAAAGAGAGAGAGCTTTTGAAACCTCAAAGCCCATCCCCAGTGACACACCTCCTCCAACAAGGCCACACCTTCTAATCCTTCCCAAACAGTTCCACCAACTGGGGACCAAGCATTCCAATATATCAGCCTATGGGAGACAGTCTCATTCAGACCGCCACAGTGTATGTATACGTTTATTCTGTTTCTCCAACAATACTGCTACCTTCCCACATAGAAAACTGTCTCCCACTATATCCTGAGCGCATTTTTGGATACTGGAAAATAATCACCTCCTTTGCTTGCCTTCTTCCTTAGCCATCCCTCTCACATCTGCGCCTGCCAGCCCATACTTTATCAGAAGATGAGCATGTCTCTGGCCATAACAAGCTGCTTCTTCCTCCCCTCACCTTATTCAGTGTTGTTCCACCTACCTGGGCCTCCTGAACTGTCTGGCCTGGTCAGTCACTTGTCTTCTGGGTTGGCCTTGGGAGTCACTGGCCCTATGGATTTTTCCTTGACACTCTGACATTCCGAGTTGGGCTAGGTGTTTTTCTTTGTGCTTCCCTTTACTCCTTGAGTTACATGTATAGTGAGCCTTGAAGCAATTGTCAAACATTTATAGCACACCTCAGTCTTCCAGGAGTAGTTATCTTGAATCACATTTAGGTTTTTGTTTTGTTTTGTTTTGTTTTTCTTTTCTTTTTTTGTTTTTTTGTTTGTTTGTTTTGTTTTGTTTTTTGAGACAGGGTCTCACTATTGTAGCCCAAACTGTCCTCAGAATTGAGTTTTTAACTATTGTGCCTCCTGAGTGACAGGATTACGGGCAGGTGCCACTAAACCCGGCTTGTATAATGGTTTCAGTCTCTATACTATCCTATGACACAGCTATAGCTGCTTTACTCAGGGTCATTCTTCCTCCTTTGTCATCATATAACTAATTTCTTTGTGACTAGCAACGTGTCCAGCTGATTGATCATGGATCACTGCCCACAGTTAAATATGCATCAGAGGAAGCTGTTGAGGGAGATGACAAGAGCACTCTCTAAATGGTGGCTGTTGCACATAGAAAGCATGCCTTGTCCTCCATCGTTCCTCTGCCCTGTAATGTTGACATGATGGCCAGGAGCACCCTAGTCATCTTGTAACTGTGAGGCAGGCTTCTAAAGGATACCAGTCCTAAAATGGTCATTTTTAAAAAAAAAACTAGAAAGAGATCAACTTCTGATATGGTGACATAAACTATTGGACCAAACCTTTCCCCATGGATTAACTGTTGACTCTAGGCAAAATAAAAGCCATGACTGTCTCTGGATGCTAGAGAACAGCAAAATGGAAGGCAGATTTGGAAGGAGAGAGTTGACGTTTGGAAGGAGGGATGGGACATGGAGTGCCTGCAGTGTTTATGTCTTACTTTACAGTAGTTCACAGCCATCTTGAGTAGGCATTGTGCAACTGGCATCATGTGGGGTGACTAAATCTCTTGCAGAAAACCCAAAGTTTGTCTCATTTGAAATAAAACAGAGAACAAAACTCAGAAAAAGCTCAGAGCTTGGAAATAAAGGAGGAATTCTAGAGAAGTCAAAGACTGGGGCTTTGAGTTCTTGGCCGAAACTAGGGGTCCCTGGCTAGCAATGCACCATGCACTCACAGGGCAGGCTCCCAACTGTCCAAATGATGACAAAAGAACTCAGCTGAGATTTGAATTGCTTCCATGAGACTTTTTTTTTTTTCAGACTAAATCCAACCATTTAACTTGCCAGAGAAAGCAAAATACCAACAGTCTACATAATTATATGACATAGTCTTCATCGCCATATTGTATGTACAATGTCCAGGGTATCAAAAATTACCCAATATGCAGAGCACACAAAAGCATGAAAGACAGCTAATGTAGACCAAGATGCTGGAATTAGCAGACATGGATAAGAATGTGTAGAAAGTGTGCTTATAACGAACGAAGATGGTCAGAAACACTTATGCTGCTGGATCTTGGAGTGACTGCATGTGGAAACCTCCAGGTATCCTGAAGACTCTAGCTTTCTCTAATATTGTTGAGTCCAGGCAAGGCACAAGGGAACATAGTACTCAGTCTACTATGCATTAGTGTAGTTGCCAGTCAGGACTCATGTATACAACTACACAGCCCCTTCCCAGTCCAGATCATAGCTTCCACACTGTGAACATCCTCTGGTCTGGACCTTCAGTAAGATCTTTACCCCAGCCGGGAAAGGATCCATCTTGATGGTGGCCTCAACAGCCAACAGCACCTCACCTTCATCTTCAAGTGCAAGAGGCAGTTGCTGGAAAAACATCTTCAGTGTTGAGTGTGTGGGTGGGTGGGGGGTTGTTCTTGAGGCTCCAGCCTTATGCAGAGAAACAAAACCTTCACTCTCTGGTTCTGCAAGTCTGGCTTGCTGCCAGCAGCATATAAGATGGTACTGGCAACAGCAACAGGCTGGTTGATCAGTGGAATCGAATCGAAGACCCAGATATGAATCCACATATATATGGTCACTTGATTTTTGACAAAGAAGCCAAATCCATTCAATGGAAAAAGGATAGCATCTTCAACAAATGGTGCTGGTCTAACTGGATGTCTATGTGTAAAAAAAAAATGCAACTGGACCCATATTTGTCACCTTGCACAAAACTTAAATCCAAGTGGATCAAAGACCTCAAAATAAAACTGGAGACACTAAGTCAGTTAGAAGAAAAAGTAGGGAAGAGCCTGGAACACATTGGCACAGGAGACAACTTCCTGAACAGAACACCAACAGCCCAGGCTTTAATGTCAACAATTAATAAATGGGACCTCATGAGTCTGAGAAGCTTCTGTAAGGCAGGTGACACTGTCAAGAGAACAAAGTGACAGCCTACAGACTGGGAAAAGATCTTCACCAACCCTACATCTGACAAAGGTCTAATATCAAAAATATATAAAGAACTCAAGAAATTAAACACCACCAAACCAAATAACCCAATTGAGAAATGGGGTTTGGAACTAAACAGAAAATTCTCAACAGAAGAATATCAAATGGCTGAGAAACACTTAAAGAAATGCTCAACCTCCTTAGTCATCAGGGAAATGCAAATCAAAACAACTCTGAGATTCTATCTTATACCCATCAGAATGGCTAAGATCAAAACTTCAAGTGACACCATATGCTGGCGAGGATGTGGAGAGAGAGGAACACTCCTTCATTGCTGGTAGGAATGCAAACTAGTACAGCCACTTTGGAAATCTATCTGGTGCTATCTCAGAAAACTGGGAATAGGGCTTCCTCAAGACCCAGCTATTCCACTCCTTGGAATATACCCAGAAGATGCGCCAACACATAAGAAACTTTGCTCAACCATGTTCATAGCGGCCTTATTCATAATAGCCAGATCATGGAAACAGCCTAAGTGTCCCTCAGTAGAAGAATGGATAAAGAAACTGTGATACATTTACACTATGGAATACTACTCAGCTATTAAAAACAAGGAATTCCCGAAATTTGTGGACAAATGGATTGAGCTAGAAATGATCATAATGAGTGAGTTAACCCAGAAGCAGAAAGAGTCAAATGGTAGATACTCACTTATATCTGCATACTAGCCCAAGGGGCATGTCCCATGAAAGTCTTCACTTACCAGGAAACTGGGACAGAGAGGAAGACATTCTATTGGGACTCTAGATGAGAGAAGCATGGGAGAATGGCAAAGTTGAGGATCCAGAGGGTCCTAGAAACCTACTAGAAGAACATTATGATAGGCAGATTTGGGCCCAGGGGTCCTGCTCAAACTATGGCACCAGCCAAGGACAAAACAGGCCGTAAACTTCAAACCCCTATCCAGATCTAGCCAATGGATAGGACATTCTCCACAGTTGAGTGGAAAGTGGGATGTGACTTTCACACGTACTCTGGTGCCTCATATTTGACCACATTCCCTGGATGGGGAGACCTGGTGGCACTCAGAGGAAGGTTAGCAGGTTACCAAGAAGAGACTTGATACCCTATGAGCATATAAAGGGGGAGGAAGTCCCCCTCACTCACAGTCATAGGGGAGGGGAGTAAGGGGGAAATGGGAGGGAGGGTGGAATGGGAGGATACAGGGATGGGATAACCATTGAGATGTAATATGAATAAATTAATAAAATTAAAAAAAAGATGGATGGCAAGCATCAACACCTGAGGGCCTTGCTGGCTGCCACAGATGACAACACAGCTGGCATTTGCCTCAGTAAGTCTTCTAGGGGGTCGCTAAGGTAGGTTTCTTCTCTACACTTTACATGGGTAAATTCCGACTTCCAGACAATAAGGCATGGTTTTAGTATGCACAATGATGGGCACTAACAATCCACACATGGCTACAATCCAGGAGTCTTGTTTCCCACTTGAAGCTCTATTCCTCTAAGCATGCAGGTGGCATCATCCATCCTTCCCACTTGTCCCCTGCCATCTCATTGTCCTGCACCCCTACTTGCTTGTACCTGAAGAGTGTCTATTTCTGTAAGCTCTGAGCTCTTGAAGGTTAGAGACTGTGTCTCTAGAGCCAGCTGTAAAGTGTAAGTCAGCCATGGGAAGACAGGACACAGCTGTGGTCCAAGAAAACACCCTCCTGTGCTCATCTCTCCTCTCCCAACAAGACCGTGGCAGCAGTGGCTGACTGAAGAAGCAGGGATGACTCCCAGCACAAAACACAATCTGTGACGTCTTTAGGCAAAGGCAAATGAAACCAACTAGCTTGGTTGGCAACTCTTTCTTTCTTTCTTTCTTTCTTTCTTTCTTTCTTTCTTTCTTTCTTTCTTTCTTTCTTTCTTTCTTTCTTTCTTTCTTTCAAATTAAAGCACCCTTCTGAACACAGGCAGGCAAAGCTTTGGACCCTGGAGAGCTGGAATGCATTTAAAGCCTCCAAGGTTGTCCAACCGGAACCTGCATACCCAGAGACCCCCACCTAATTCCTGGGGTCTGACAAGCTGATTGAGGCCCTGCAGGAAGAGTAGCTGGCTGGTGATTGCTGGTATCCAGTGTCAGCTCACTGCTGGGGGAGGAAGCTGTCAGAACAGACCTCCCTGGAGTGCCTGGGGCCTCTGCTTCTTATTTTCCCTCTGGATTTGGGAGGATAGTTGGGGGGGGGCAAGAGTAGGGAGCCATCACCCTTTCCCTCACCCAACTGGACATTCAAACTCAGACACCAACAGCCCAGAATCTCCACGCCTGGAGGGCTCAGACCAGGGAAGCAGAAACCACCTAATGCTATTTTTCTCTGAAGTTCCCTTAGAAACAGATTTTGTTATTTTCAATGTCATTATGACTTGATACTTAACGCGAGTCCCATCTTTTTCACACCATTTAAGGAATACACAAAGCAGGATGTCTGACTGTGGGTAGGACGCTGAGCAACAGAACTCTAGAACTCACCTTTATATTCCAGTGTCATGTTCCGCCCGCTCTCCCCACCTCCTGAAAGCACTGTTCTGCTCCAGGTTCCAGGCTCCAACTATCTAAGCAGTTTCCTGCACTATGATCTCAATGTGTCCCACCCCCACACCCCAAATTTCATATAATGAAAACATAATTCCAGAGTGAGGCAGGAAGCCTTCCATGAAAACTCCTAATATCAATGGCCTTCAAATGGCGCTTTTTGCTTTTTTTTTTCTCAGCTAAACTTAAAGAAATCTGAGCATGCTGTCAGTGCCCCTACATCTATGATGGAAGCCAAGAATGCTCGGAAAGGTCAGTCTTTCCAACACGTACTCCGTGACACAGCTAAGCAGGCCTGAAGTGTCCACGATCTTTCCTTCTTCAACTATGACCTTAAAATGAACATGATCAGAAATACAGCTATTAACTGAGCATGCTCAGAAGGGCGCTGGTCCCTAAAAGCTTTCCTAAGTGAACCATTCGTTCTGTTGGGAGAGCGCATTGACTTAGAAATAGCTCTCACATGTCCTTGCCCACCACAGGCCATTACTCTTTCTCTACTCTTTTACTCCTTAGCTTACTGTGCCCTCACCAGGAGCAGAACCCATTATATTTGACTGCAACATACCAAAGGTATTTAGGGATGAGCCTCTGAGGGGATCATGAGCTCAAAAGTTGGGATTCTGTCTTAATTAGGGTTTCTAGTGCTGTGATAAAACCCCATGATAATAAACATCTTGGGGAGAAAAGGGTGTATTTCAGCTTAGAAATCTAGGATCACACTCCATTGTTGAGGGAAGTTGGAGCAGGAACTCAAACAGGGCAGGAAACCTGGAGGCAGGAGCTGACGCAAAGGCCAATGGGGGGACAGTGCTTACTGACTTGCTCATGGCCTGCTCAGCCTGCTTTCTTAAAGCACCCAGGGCAACCAGCCCAGAGATTGTACTGTCCACAGTGAGCTGGGTTCTTTCATATCAATCATCAATCAAGAAAGTGTCCAACAGACTTTACCCACGGGCCAGTCTGGTGGGGGGCGGGGCGGGGCATTTTTGCAATTGAGTTTTCCTCTTTTCAAATAACTCTAGCCTGTGTAAAGTGGACATAAAACTAGCAAACACAGACAGATTCCATGATTTGATGATGATGATGATGATGATGATGATGATGATGATGATAAGGAGGAGGAGGAGGAGGAAGAGGAAGAGGAGGAGCAGAATTTCTAATAAGCAGAGTGCCCTGTCTTAACATGTGACATCCTATATCACAGTGCAGGAAGAAGCCCCTCAACAGTTGCCAGGTCATGCCCTTGAGTTCTCAGGCTCCAGAACCATTAGCCCAATGGACTTCATTGTGAGTTTAGGCATCTAGTGTGTTGTATTTAGTTGTAGCAATGAGAAAACAGACTAAAGCATCATGAAACATGTGCCTTTTTCTTACTTAGTGTAGTAATGCATTCAAAGTTCATCCACGATCTAGCACGTCAGTGTTTGCTTCCTGTTTAAGGCTGAGTAATATTCCATTGTGTGTATATCCACCATATTTTCCTTACCTACTAATCTTCTGTCATTTGGGCCTTTATACATCTTAGGCAGCATAAGTAGTGCTGAAGTGAACATGGGAGTGTTGAGCAGCCCTTCAATAGCCTCTCTTTAGTTATCGTGGACACTCAGAAGTGGGACTGCTACATCAGATGTAGCTGTAGTTTTAATTTTTATTTTTTATTTTATTTTTATTAATTTATTCAGATTACATCTCAATTGTTATGCACTTACTTGTCTCCTTCAATTCCTCCCTCCCTTCTCCTTTTACCCTATTACCCTCCCTTAGGTCTGTGACAGAAGGGGACCTTCTCCCCCACCATATGGTCACAGCCTATCAAGTGTCATCTTGGTAGCCTGCCTATTCTTTCTCTGAGTGCCACCAGGCCTCCCCACCATGGGGAAGTGGTCAAATATGGGGCACCAGAATTCATGTCAGAGTCAGTCCCCGCTCTCCACTCAACTGTGGAGAATGTCCTGTCCATTGGCTAGAACTGAATAGGGGTTCAATGTTTTACTGTATGTATTTTCCTTGGTTGGTGCAGAAGTTTGAGCAGATCCCCCTAGGGCCAGATCCACCCATCATGATGTTCTTCTTTTAGGTTTCTAGGACCCTCTGGATCCTTCTATTTCCCCATTCTCCCATACTTCTCTCACCTAGAGTCCCAATAAGAGGTCCTTGCATCTACCCCAATCTCCTGGTAAGTGAAGACTTTCATGGGACATCCCTTTTGGGCTAGTGTTCGATTATAAGTGAGTATATATCATGTGATTCTTTCTGAGTCTGGGTTAACTCACTCAATATGATCATTTTTAGCTCCATCCATTTGCCTGCAAATGTCAGGATTTCCTTGTTTTTAATAGTTGAGTGGTATTACATAGTGTAAATGTACTATAATTTCTTTATCCATTCTTTGACTGAGGGGCATTTAGGTTGTTTCCAGGTTCTGGCTATTACGAATAAGGTTGCTATGAACATGGTTGAGCATATGTCCTTGTTGTGTGGTGGAAGATTTAATTTTTCAAGGAAGCCCTACACTGTACCGATCTTCTGCAGCTGTTGCCCCATTTTATATTCCTGCCAACTGTGTACAAGAGATCCAGTTTCTCTGCTGAGGGTCTTGTCTGTCCATTTGATAATGGCTGTGGTGACAGGCATGGGAGTGGGATGTGTCTCACTGTGCATTTGATTTGCATTTTTCTGGTGACGAGTGAAGCTGAGCCTCTTCTGATGTGTCTGTTGGCCACCTGTGTACCTTTTTCACAGAAATGTCTGCTCGGGGGCTCACCCAATTTTCATATCAGGTGTCTAGGTGTGCTGCTATAGAGCTACAGGAATGCCTTCTGTATTTTGGACACTAACCCTCTGCCAGATACCTAGTTCACAAATATCCTTGGCTGCTTTTCACTGTTTTCCCCTTCACTGTGCACCAATCAGGTTGATATAATCTCACTTGATTTTTTTTTATTACCTGTGATTTTTGATGTCATATATGTATGTGTGAAATAATTTACATATGTCAAATGTCAAGTATGTTTTTACTATGTTTTCGTCTACAATTTTTACAGTGTGAGGTCTTTCTTTTGAGCCTAAGTTTAAAGTATTTTTATATATTTGTTATTTTTATAATTATTATTAGTTCATTAAAATGTTAATATGATGTATTTTGATAATATTTAACTTTTTGTATGGTATAAGAGCCTGATTTCATTGTTTTGCCTATTAGAAAGCCTGTTTTCCTAATACCATTTGTTGAAGACACTATTTCGTGCATTTTTTGGCAACATCATTTGAGATGTTGACTGTGTATGTGCACACTTAACTCTGGGTCCTTCGTTCTGCTTCACTGGTCTATGTTTTTCTGTACAATTTTACTCTGATTGACAAATATTAGTAATGTGTTTTTTTAATGTCATAAGACAAAAAAGACTATATATTAAATGCCTGCTGATAGAATCATAATCCATAGTGGAAAACTATAATACGAGGTTTCTCTAAAACAAAAAACAAGGCTATGATACCCACTCTACCATTTCTAACATTGTAAGTTCAAGTCAAAATTAATAAACAGGAAAAAAAATACAGCAAATGTCCAAATCAGAAATGAGACGTGAAACTAATATACTTGCAGATGACATACAGGACACGCAATAAAAGTGGTAATAGCTAATAAATAACCCCAGTAAAGTTGCAAGACACACACATACACACACACACACACACACACTGCTCAAATTAGCTATATTTCTATATGCGAAAAGCAGAGTATATAGAAAGTAAATTAGGAAAATGTCTGATTTATGATAGCATCAACAATTAGTGAAAGAGTTTCAAGATAAGCTGGCCATGGCTTCCAGCTCCCTGGTGGCTCAGCCTCAAAGCACCCAAAAAAGCAGTTCGTCAGTAAGGTGGCTAACTTGAGGGGGGTGAAGTTCAGAACTGGGCAGGGACTGGAAGAGAGCAGGCACTGGCTACTGGAACAGGGACATAAGAGATGGCATACCAGCTTGGAGCCTGTGTCACCCAGCAGTCAAGAAAAGGGGAGGAGCGAGAGAAGTGGCAAAAAGCAGAAATGCAACAGGGAACACACAAACCAGATACTAGTGTAGAAGGAGAGGGTGGGTGAGTCTAGCTGGCCTGGACGTTGCACAGGAGGGTGACCAATGTTCTGCACTTATCAGCTGGCAAGTGTGCAGTGACAGGGAGCCATCTCCAGAAGATCTCCCTGGATGCACAGCAAGACGGCCAGCATCTACATTGTGGCACAGGAGGACCCAGGTGGAACCACTGTAGCAAGCTCATTGAAAAAAAAAAGTCACGTGGTTCAGATTAATGACCTGGAGTGATGTGGAGTTCGTGTCCTCCTATAGACTATGGTATAACTAAAGACTATGTCGTTAGTATAATCACAACCAAATCCTTTTTTTAATATTACATTTCTTTTTTAACATATACATTTATATTATTACACATAAATAAAATAAACTACATACAGCAGGAAGAACCACGAGACAATCAGGAATTATATAAATGTTACATTCATAGTGATTTGGCTGTTTGTATTTGGAAAGCTTGAAGTAAACATCTTTCCTATCTTGTTGGGGCTAAATTTCTGAATGAAAATCAATATCTATCATATCTCATCTCTACTGACTTAAAACATCTATTTAGACCTACATCTTAGCCTCCAACCAACTAAGCTTAATTGTAAGACTATACTATCTGGTCTGAGTTTGGTCTTTTAATTTGGTTTTGGAGGTTTTCCATATCTTTTTTGTCCATAATTACTACTATTATTTTTATGAGTCACTCACTGACTTGCGCTGCATGCATGTGTCTGTATTCATGTGTGTATGTATGCCTTCATGTGGATGCACATGCATGTGTGTACCTGTACATGAAGAGGCGAGAGTCAATGTAAGTTGTCTTCCTTCATCATCCTTCATCTTACTTTTTGAGACAGGGTCTCTCACTGACCTGGCGCTCACCTATCATCTAGACTAGCTGCCAGCAAGCTCTGGTGACTGGCCTACTTCCTACTCCCAACATGGCGGCTGCGGGCATACGCCATGACACTCTGGGTTTTATGTGGCTGCTTCAGATTCAGGCTCAGGTTCTCAAGCTTTGGTGGGCTCTTTCTTCACTGAGACACCCGCTTGACCCCCTACGCATCTATCTAAACTTTCTTATTTTCTGGATGCTCCGATTTGTCAGCCTTGCCTTCTAGCCCAGGAATTCTCTCTAATTCTATTTAAGATTCTTAGCAAGGCTTTCCACTTTTTTAAAAAAATTGACTTACTGGATTGTTCGTTTAATAATTTCTCTTTGATTTTTTTTCAAAACTTGTTTCCTTATCGAACTCCTTAGTCATATTCTATATTGTCTTCCTTAATTTATTCCGTTGGTTTTTTAAAAAACATGTATTTTTTCTTTGGAATTCAATAATCATTTTTAAAGACTTTGAATTCCTTACTGAGCACTTCAGTTCTTTCCATATTGTTGGAATCAGTTCTTGGGGAATAATGAACTTTTGAAAAGTCATGTTGTCTTGTTTTTCGTAGTCCTTATATTTCTAGGTTGAGATTCCTTCATCTTTTTTCTTTTTATGGTAGCATTCATGCATACTACTGGAGAATTGATAATCAATCATGAATCTTACCCAGCAGTGAGCCCTGCTAACTACCTTAAGGACCACCCTGGTAAGGAATGTCCATTGACACAGAAGTGGCACAAATATGGGAATAACTGTGGCAGATTGAATAAGGGCCCCCATGGTCTCATATATTTAAATGCTTGGCCCATAATTGATGGGCTGTTTAAGAAGAATTAGGAGGTGTGGTCATGTTGGAGGAAGAGTGTCACTGGAGGTGGACTGGGAGGTTTCAAAAGCTCACACCAGGCCCAGTCTCACTGGCTTTCTGTCTAGGGACCAGGATGTAAGCTCTTAGCTAGCTACTGCTCCAGTGCCATGCCTGCTACCTGCTGCCACAACTCCTGGCCATGATGGTCATAATTAACCCTCTGAAACTCTAAGAAAGTCCCCAATTTAATGGTTCCTTTTGTAAGTATCCTTGGTTATGGTGTTTCATCAAGCAACAGAACAGTAGTTAAGATGGTAAAACCAACCATTTTTCTTGTTGGATTTAAGGTTCACTCCCCACAGGATAGAATCCATATCTGGTACCATTACTGAGGCCAAAACCCTGGGGCTTGACAGGTCAGAGGCCCTAAGGGGAAATCTACCTTTATTACTCTAAGTGAACACAACATTACAATGACTCCTAATGACTTATCATTATACGCAGTCTGTGCATCTCTCGACCTTTAGTCAGAGAAGCTTCTTTTTGCAGTAGATGATTAACACAGACCCACAGCTAGACAAGGAACAGACAGTAAGAGACATCTACATCATCCACCCTATTGCTAAGGCTTGGGATCATTGAGGAAGTGGGGAAGGAGGCAGAAAGATTGTAAGAGCCAGGGGAGACAGATGACTACAGTGAAACAGTGTTTTCCAGGCTCGACAGGACAGTTGAACATCTAGATACATAGCCGTTGTGCACAAGGCCTGCACAGGTATAAGCCAGATGGAACTGCAGCATGCAGTGGGAAGACAGACGTAAAGTCATACCCCCATCTCAAGAGCTGTTGGTAGCTGATAGGTTCTGGGAGAGGAAGAGTTGGTGTTCTTTAAGGGTGTGGCCCCTGGTAGGGAGGCTCCAGTGGATGGCCACACACCCAAGAGTATATATGGAGCCCAATTTGTATCTGATGGGTTTAAGTGAACATTAGGACATCAAGTTGTGTGGGTAGGCATGGGGTGGTGGATTCAGTAGAAGATAGAGGCTATATATGATCAAAATAAAAGGTATGATGTTCTCAATTGACTTAATAAAACATTTTTAAATGTTTTACTTTTCTGCAAGAGCTCTTAAGGAATAGCCTTCTTTGGCTATGTCCAGGGACACTGAACTGTTGTGAAATGTTGACTGTGTGTGGCTGTGTGGCTGTGTCTGTGTGATTGTATCACATATTCTTTGCCTATTCATCTGTAGATGGACACCTAGGCTGACTCCATGACTTTGCTATCGTAAACAGTGCCATTAGAAACGTGTGTGTGGTGATCTCCAGCGCAGGCTGGCTTTGATGCCTTCAGGTACAGAAGTGGTATGGATGGGTAGTTCTATTTTCTGCTGTTTGAGGAACACCACTACTGATTTCCATAGTGGGTTGACTAATTTATCTCCCCACTGACACTGGGTAATGATTCCCTTTCCCAGTATTTACTGTCCAGTTTTCTTAATAGTAGCCATTCTGACTGGCAAGGTGGAATCCGCTGATTGCTACATATGGTGAATACTTTTTCATGCATTTAATAGACAGTTGTACTTCTACTACAACCGTGCTTATATCTGGCTTTATCATCACATTTCTACATTTATTTGCATCTGTAATTCAACATAAAATGATTGGCTGTAAATATTCATGTCTCATTGTCCAGGGAGGTTCCCTTGCTCCACATTGTCAGTATTTCCTGTTCTTGAGTCGTCCGTGCTGTTTGCTGGGCTGTTTATTAGCCATGAGAGGGTATAATGAGCCTTCTCATTTTAATTTGCATTTCCTCATGAATAATGATGTTGAGACATTTTCATATATTAAATGAATATTTAGGGATCTGATTTTGGGCAACATCTTTTCAAGTGTTTGTTACTCCTTTTAAAACAGTTTTCTTCCTCCTCCTGATTTAGAGAGTTGTTGATCGATTCTACATACAAGGCCTTGTTGGATAGAGGCATTGTTTGCCTAGCTTGCTTTCTAGTTCTGTGATAAAATTCCATGATGACCAAAAGCAACTTGGTGAGGGAAGGGATTATTTAGCTTACATGTAGTGTCCATCATGAAGGAAAGTTGGGTAGGACTCAAGGCAGGGACATGAAGGCAGGAACTAAAGCAGAAGCCATGGAGATGTACTGCTTACTGGCTTGCTTTCCGAGGCTTACTCAGACTGATGCTTATACAACACAAGACCACTTGCCCAGGGATAAGCACCATGCACACTGTGTTGAGCCCCGCCACATCAATCATCAATCAAGAAGATGCCTCCATGGACTTGATGACGGGCAAATCTGATGGAGGCATTTTCTCAACTGAGATTCTGTCTTCTCAGATAACCCTAGCTGTGTCAAGGTGACCCCAAACTAAACAGAATAGTTACGCTTCTCCCAGGCCGAGGCTTGCCATTTCTTATTAAACTTGCAGTTTAATGTGTAGCCAAGAGGAAAGAGTGAAGTCCATGAGGTCAGCCCCTTTGTCTGCCTGAGAAAGGAATTGGTTCCCTGCCCCCTCTTCTTCTCTCTATCCCTAAAGGAGTTTGAGAAGAAACACAGGCATGGAAAAAGCCAATCAGCTGTCTATTTAAGTGATGCTTGTGGGGTGAGTGGCTATGGAGAAGAGGGGTTGGACCAGGGACCTTCCAGAATCCATAGCCTTCTGATTACAAGTTGAGTCTATATAGTTATTTATCCAAATTGAAGATAAACAAGCAAACAAAAATCCTAAACTACCAGAAGCATCCAACCCTTTCCCCTAACAGAGTTGCGGTGCAAGGAAAGAGGAAGGCAGGTTGCTTGTGGCCATGGCTCTCTCATTTCTCCACAAGGGACCCAAGTGAAGGACATGGTTGAGAGGGTAAGGGAAAACAAAATAACACAAACATATTCCATCTCTCTGGACCTATGTGCTCTTTAAGCTGCTTCCTCAGCTCTGTTTTGTGGTCTACTGAGGGCTTTGTCATGAATGGGCGCTGAATTTCACCAACTACCTTGTCTACACCCGCCAGAGGTTCTGAGCACAAGCATCACCGTGACTCACATAAATGGTGAATTTGGGTGGGTGGGTCTGCTTCAGATGAATGGAGGTGACTGCCATCACCTTTTTGGGATGGCTATAAAATAGAGATGCTGAATTCTGGGGCTGATAATGAGCCAGTGGCAATCTAGAGATGAGAAGAATGTATCATTTTACTCCATAATTGTCAAATATTCTTAGTATTTTAATGTTACTACTTAATCACCATCATGGCCAGCGTGAGTGCTCCTGACATAAAGGGATGCAGAGATAATTTTAGGATCTCTGAGCCCTTGGAAATAACCCCACCTACCCACTTGTGCTGTCTTCACTAAAAGGGCTTCTCCCTCCAAACACTGGTAAATGTGATGCCTGACCCTACTGGATCCTACCTGGCTATTATAGAAATAATCTGGATCTAAAGAGACCCAAGGCAGATAAACAGCTGGAGATCATCTGGGGCTAACTCTTGGATGCCTTCTCCGCTTGTGTGCAAGGCCTTGGGGATGGAATTCTCCTCTCTTATCACCATCCATCATTCCAGACCCACACTCCATGTCCAGACGAGGGCAAGGGTTCAGCTTTTTGCTGCCCATTCTCAGCAACCGAACCTCACACTTCTATCCCATCACTGTCTCTACGGAGCCTTCTCTGGTAAGCTCAAGAGAGTGACCTCAGGGGAAATGCTGGCGTCACCACACACCTCTAACTATTCTGCTGGCAACCTGTGTTTGCTTTCTCCTTTATTTTCTTAACCAGCTCCTTGAAAACAGAAACCATTCTTGGAAGGAACCTATGATCCTTGAATGTTCCAGGGATGCTATGAAAAGACTGATTGACCAGCTGTTGCCTCTGGGATCATTTCTGTGACCTTTACCATATCTTGAATCTCCTGTGGCCAGCATCTTGGCTATTCACCAGCACTGTATACCAGGGCCCTTTGATGGCCATCCTCACCATTTCTAGCAGCTTGTCTATTTTGGTTCTTTTTGGACCCAGATTATTTGCTATAACAACCAGGTGGGATCCATCTGGGGCCAGGCATGACACTTACCGTCAAGCAGTTGAAAGCTGTCAGCCTGACTCTGAACCACAAACAACTTCGCCCTAGAAAACCATGCCCTTTGAACCACACTTCAAGGATGACTACTTAGATAGGGCTTTGCCTAGGTGTGGCAACTCTAAGGATCAAGACCAAGCTTTTGGGAAACCCTACTGGAGTGTGAAATATGGACATTACATTTAGCACTCAGTACACTAGAGCAATCCAGCCAGTAAGAGTGCTGCCCGCCTACTCACCAACCACCTTCTCCTGAGTCCAGAGCAATTGCAAAGTCAGGGGTCCTGGCACAAGGCTTTTCCCATCCTTGCTGACATGGGTTCATGGTATATTAAAACTCTGCTGGCATGAATTGCCTGCAAACACGCTTCCCTAGTTGTGCCTCACACAGAAACACTCCTGCTTTTATGGTCTCCTCCACCTCTGGAAGAGACGCTCACCCACAGATGCTATGGAAATTACCGGGGCGTCAGGCTGCTGTGTGTTTTTAGGCTTCTTGTCAGCTCCCATCTGCTATGGCCAAAGGTGCTCAGGAAGCTGGGACACACCTCAGTTCTGCAGCTTGAGGCCCTTTGGCAGAGTCTAAAGCAGGGCCATATCTTGAGAGTGGGAGGAGAGAGCCGGTTCTTTACTCCAGCCTAGTCCAAGGTTTCCTAGGGATTTAGCAGCTGGCACCTACAGGAGTGTGCTCTCCCAGGCTGGCAAACAGTATCAACACAAGATGGCCGATCTTTTTTACCCCCTGCTGTCTATCTCTCCTTCCCTTGGGCTTGCCAGATAAAATACAGTCCTGTGGCAGGGACAGATGGAAGAGTCGGTTCTTCTGGCCTTTTGATGACAGCATAGCATAGCTAGAGTAGAGCCCGGAGTCCCTCATGGGGAGCACCGGCCAGGTCTACAAATGCCTTTGGGAAAACTTATTTCATCACCCAAAAGAATGGAAGAGGAAGGCCAAACCTCAGAGCTAAGATGGGAATCAAAACATTCAGAATGTTCTGGAAACTATAGCCATCCCAACTTTCTCAGCCAGGAGTGGTTCAGTTAATTTTCAACACCAGATATCTCTAGATATGGAAAACAATGCATGGAGTGATGCTAGCCTCTGGCTTGACCAGCCCTGCAGCCTTATGAATGTGCCTCTGGTTGAACCGCCAGCTCTCAGGACCAAGTTCTCTGATTCTGGTGGGTTTTTTTAAACAAAGGATGGGTTTATGGGATGAGAAAATGTCTCATGTATCCCAGGCTGGCTCAAACTACATAGCAGAGGATTACTTTGAGTGTCAGAGCCTCCTGCCTCTACATCCTCAGTGCTGAGAATTCATTCATGCACCACTGCACCAGTTTATGAAGTGCTGACAATTAAACTCCAGGCCCCATGCATACCAAACAAGCACTTTATCAACTGAGCTGTTTATCCACAGTCCTGGGGCCAGTTTTGATGCTGGAATATCAAATAGATTGTCACATGAACCTTGGCACGTGGTAATCTCACTCTACCTGGAGGTCACCACCACCTTGCTTACAAAAGACCCCTACTGTACCCCAATACTTCACGAAGCTTCATGATGCCATCAAAGCTCATGAACATGAACTTTGACCACTGGATGGGCTGACCTCTAGAGCTATGCAGAATTCACAGTCTCAGCCAAGCTGCTTTAGAATCCTAGAATCCTTCATTCTGGTTACCCTTGGTTTCTCTTCAGCTTTTTGAAATGTTCCAAGAAGTTTCTCATCACATTGGCTCTTATTTGTCAGCCTCAAAGCATCTTGGGTCAGGTCTACCCAACCTCAAGGACTGACCTACAATTCTGGATCAGTATCTTACAACCACCCATCCTGTGCCCACAAAGAGCAAGATGATCTTGTAGCCCTCACTCCTGGGTGAGGCTATGGGCCAGAAGCAGACTCAAGACTTCCTCGGAGCTCTCTCCCCTCAATATGCTTGGTCACTAAATGGTTCCAAGTGGCCCGGGAGCTGTGACATCACAGTGGTGCTTTTGATGCCAAGGACTGCTCAGTTTCATTTTCCATCTGCTTTACTGGACAGGACACTAAGGGAAGGCCAAGTGGAGGGAGCTCTGGGACCATCAATCATGATGATGAAGGGAAGGATGTGTATGTGGTGGTGGTGGTGGGGCTGTCAGCGATTGCTTGGGGATCAAGTGCAGCAGTGAGCACTCCTTCTGTTCCAGGAAAGGCCAGGTCATGGTGGCTCAAAGACACCTTTTATCCCCCAGGAAGAGGTTGAGAGGGTAAATATCATGTGGCTTTTCCCTGGGAGCAGTAATCTGTAGAGGGATCTGTGTGGTGGCAAATACCTTCTCAGCTTTTTCTGAAGTCCCATCTCCTACATTGGGGTGTCATGGGACCCTATCCCTGAGTGCTTGGTCAACTCTTTTTATATATACTGTGGATACTAAATCTTCCTTATAGGGTTAGGTCTTTCCCAGTGGCTGGAACTATTTTCGGAGGTTGGGGACTCATTGAGGAACTAGATCCCTGGGGGTGTGTCTTTGAATGTTGGAGCTTGTCCCCAGTCCCTTCCCCCCTCTGCTTCCTGTCCACACTCCCAGCTCCATGAAGGCCTTCCTTACCACAGGCTGGACTCAGTAGAGCCAAGACAAGAAGAAACCTACAAAAATATGAGCTAAAATAGATTTTCCTCAAGTTGTTTATGTTGGATATTTTGTCACAGTGACCCAAAGTCTGACTAACAACCCAACAAGTAGTCTGGTTTAAGTTTTCCAGAGAGTTCTTCTGAGTGTGTCTTTGGTGAAGTTTGGTTTTCAGGTTTGTTTAGTGGGGGAGGGGACTGTGCTGTTGGGGACTCAACCCAGGACCTTGTTCCAGCTAGCCAAGTGATCTACCCCTGGTCTGTATTCCCAGCCCTCTTTCTACATTTCGAAACAAGGTCTCACTAACTTGCCCAAACTAGTGTTAAACTCACTGAGCATCCCACACAGGCCTTGGACTTCCAGTCCTCCGGCTTCAGTTCCCCAAGTAGCTGGGGACCCCTGAATATTTTCTAGAAAAGCAAGAAACCTTGCATGGGATCTATATTTGTTGACTTTAGGAAATTTCCCTGCTATCCTCCAGGCCATAGTTTCCTTGTTTGTCCAACACAGGAGAGAACAGCACAGACTTTTTTGTGTATAAACGTAGACCCACTTAGTGTAAATTCTGGGCTCCTATCATTTTATGGACTTGTTTTTTCTATTCTGCAAATATAATATTGTTAAAAACAAAAACAAAAGCAAAAATCCTGGCAGTTTACTGAGGTTCTGTGCCTGGCCGGAGCCTGTGCTGCTCCTTCCAGCAGCCCTGTAACTTAGGCCCCACTTCTCATGTCCGTTGCATAGAAAGTGGGGCACAGAGCATCACATTGTTTTCTAAACCACAGCACCAGTGAGTGATGATCCTCACCCCAAAAGCACAGCTCAGAGCAAGCAGAGCCTCAGGGAGCTCTGTGCCTGTGTGTTTAGAGAGCCCTCCCCATTCCTGGGAGCTTGGGCTGGATGTGCCAGTGGATCCCAGAAGACTTCCCCACTTCCCTCCTAGGCTTCCCTCATAAACATGTTTTACTAGTGTCTCTACTTTGCCTCCCCGCCCCCATCCCAGGAATCTCTTGATGATTCTCTCTGATATTTTCAACTTATTTGATTAACCATTGTTTTATCCCCAGTATTTTTATTCAGGTTCTTTTTCAATGTTTCAGTTTCCTTGATGAATTTTTTCCTCTACATTTTTGGCTTTCTCCTCCAAAATGCTAACGGTTTCACTCACTTTTGAGACTGTCTCATCAATGTCTTGGACATATTTTCTCAGTTGTGCCATTGGTTTGCTCATGAATTCTTCCAAAGAGTAAGACTCTGAATTCGGTCTCAGACATTTCAGTCACCCTTGGCAGGTTGAGAAAGGGTTGCGGTTGGGAAGGGGGGAGCTATGTTTTGTACATATAGTGAGGTAGACTTCTCTTCTAGTCCTAACTCTTCCTTTATCACAGCTCATGTTTGCCTGAGGTACAGCTATGGAGACTAAGGGATCCTGGAACTCATTTCCAGGTAGGATATTTGAGGTGGTCTGGTTTTGGCTAAGTGACACAGCAGGGTCAAAAGCAGGTTCCCACACAGATGACCAACACAATGAGATGGAGCCAAACCTCAGCCACACATTGAATTCTACAAACCCATTGGGGCCTCCAATCAAAGCACCAGATCCTCTCAACTCTGGAAGCTGACTTGGGGTTGTATTCAGAATTCCAGTCCCCAGTCAACTCTGGGCCCACTGGGGTCAGAACCTGAGATCTAGGGTAAACTTTGGGACCACTAGAGCCAAGCTCTAAGGGTCCTTCAGTGATCTGCACAATTGCTGAAACAAATGAAAACTCAAGTGACACAATGATTCTGGGACAAATGGAGCCCAAGTCCCACTCTCACAGTGACTCTAGAACCACAAGAGCTCAAGCCCCATTCTCATAGAGACTCTAGAACCATGGGAGCCCAAGCCCCACTCTCGTAGAGACTCTAGAACCATGGGAGCCCAAGCTCCACTCACACAGTGACTCTAGAAGCACAGGAGACCAAGCCCTGGTCCCAGTGAACTCGAGGGCTGCTGGTACTAAAATCCCAGTCCCTCTGATAAATTCTGGGGCCAGTTGGGACACTGGCCCTGAGCCCTAGGCCCCACAGTAAACTTTGAGGTTGCTTAAGCCTTGCCTCTTTCATTCTTTAAACACTCCCTTCCTTGATGCTCCTGGGCCTCAAGGGATCTATATCCTAGTTAGAGCTAAGTACTCAACAGTCACTTATTCTCATCATTCTGACAAGGCTCTGTATTAACCTTCACTCCAGGCTGAGAGTGTCACTAGTCTCTGGGTATAAACATAAATACTTAGATAGAAGTTTGATAATGTGTCCATTTAAAGAAACAACTTTAGCACATCATCCCTACCCCACCCCATTGGACTTTTGATCTGGTTTACAGTAATAGATGTGCATTCCCTTCCATGAGGTAGGATCCAATCCGTTAACAAATCAGTTGGTTACCCCAATACAGGCATGTCTACATCACACCTTCTGCTCCCATAAACACTACCAGCCAAGGGAGAGTTTCCAAAACTGTTCCAACTTGATTTCTCTGTGTCTGTGACCAAATTGTGTGATGTCTTCAGCAACAGGGTCTTACCATCAAGTTCTTTGGACAAGCAAGATTGACAAAAAAATGGTCAGTATTCTTTTGGGGACCTCTCAGTCAACAATTCAGAGGGAGGTATCCCATATCTGTTAATAGAGTTTTAGCTACAAGTCTATAATCTGTGGAAGTAGCATTAACCCATGAAAGTTACCTCTACTCCAAGCTATTTATTTATTGGTTTTTCAAGACAGGGTTTCTCTGTGTAGCCCTGGCTGTCCTGGACTCACTTTGTAGGCCAGGCTAGCCTCAAACTCACAGTGATCTACCTGCCTCTGCCTCCCTGAGGGCTGAGATTAAAGGCTTGTACCACCATGCCTGGCTTATTATTTAATTTTAGGTTGTTTTATTTTAGTTTATAAAGCAATTTATAAATTTTCTAAATAGCTATTTTATTCATATTTAATTTTTGTTAACTTTTCCCTGACTTACGTATTTCTCCATCCCAACATCATTTAAGCCTTTCATTCCTAGTACACACCACTTCTTCATATCCCGTGTTTTAGTAGCACCCCACCCTCACCCCGCCAGGATTTCTTTTCTTACCTCCTGGCCTATATAGATATTCTGATTTAAATACAGGAATCTATCAATTTGAAGCTGGGATGCAAAGATATGAGAGAGAATATATACCATTTGTCTTTCTGGATCTGGTTTACCTCACTCAGTATAACTTTTTTTGCAGATCTATCATTTTCTTCAAATTATATAATTTTACTTTTTATAGCTGACTAAAATCCCATTGTGTATATGCACTACATTTTCACTGTCCACTCACCTGTGGACAGACATTTGGGTGATTCCATTTCCTAGCCACTGTGACTGGAGCAGCAGTAAATATGGCTTCTTGGGTCCCTCTCTCAGACAGCATGGAGCCTTTTGAGTATATACCCAGGAGGGTTAGAGCTAAATCCTATGTAAGTTCTATTTTTAGTGTTTTGAAGAATTCCCATACTGATTTACATAGTAGCATGTTGTTACTTCTGTCTCAGAGGGCTGTGGCTGGGCACCATCTTGAGAGCCTATTGCTTAGGGAACTATACTGAGGGCCTGAGAATAAAAACAGTCACAAGTCAGGGGATCTGAGGGCAACATACTGCAGCCTCTAGGTGGGAAGCGAGCATGAGAGGCATCTGTGGAGATGAGGAGAGATGGATGCAGACAAGACTGTGTATAAACTAAGGACATGACCACTCCATGATAAGGGAAGGTTTTTGTTCTAGAAGAGAAGGGGGGGGTGGTAAAAAACGAGTCAGAGGCATCTGGAAGAATCTAGAGCAGAGAGAGAAAGAAATAGACTGAACATGGACAGAAGACTAGACAGGGGCTAGGGCTATCTGTGAGAGAGAGGAGAGTAGCAGGGGACAGAGAGCATTGAAAACACAGCAAAAGAAGCCGGAGCAGAATGAGACAGAGATAGAGACAGTAGAGATAGCCAAAGGGAGCACCAGAACAGCAGAGCTATAAAGAGAAAGGAATAGCTGGGGGAAGGAAGCCCATGAGCTAGAGGGCGCTTAGAGTAAGGTGAACAAGTAAGAGAAGGGACAAGGATGCCAGCATGGGCTTTGACATGTGTAACAGGCACTTATGATACTGAAGGAGCCTGGAGGCCAGCACGTACTGTGATATGTTGATGATGCCCTATGTCCCTTCTGCCAGAGGTAAGGCGCGTGACTCCTTTTGGTAAAGGAGAATCAGTTTCACAAGTTCCTGAGGAACGCTGGCTTTTCTCTAACTGCCTGAAATCCTCCTCTAGTATGGGTCGAGCCCATTTCTGGCGTTTTGGACAGACTTTTGGAGTTTGGGGAATGAGTTTCCTTTGGACCTGTCTGACTGGACATGCTCAATGTCATCTGACATCAGGAGTTAAGTATGGTTGAGCCGGGGGTTAGCGCTTAGATGAGAGAGAATTTTTTCACATTACCAAGCAGTTTCTAAAATTGGATTTGTTGTGGTTAACACAGCAGATTGGCTACTCAGCAGCCATTTGGTTTTCCAACCTCTTGCTCCCTTAATTTTCTTATTAAAGAACACACATTCTTACCTTCCCTGATTCCTTTGTAGCTAGGAAGTCATGTGGTATGTTGTAGCCAATTGATGAAGCCAACAGATGAATCACTGGGTGATATCTTCCAGTAAAAGTTATAAAAAGTAATAGATTTATTCATGCCCTTTTGTGGGTTCTTCTTTCTTCCTTTGAAATGGTGATGCCATGCCTGGAGGAACAGCAGCCACCTTGAGACCTGAGGGAAGAAAGCAGAAATTAGATGGATTCTGAGTTCCTGATGGGGTTCCAAGGCTGCTACATCAGACTTGACCTGCCTACCCTGGACTTCTGCTACTGATAATAAATTCCTCTCTGATAAAAACCACTAATCTCGCAGTTCCTCATTGAAGGTGTTCTGAATGTACATATACTATATGAGTATTCCACAGTGTATAGCGCCATTGATTTTTTTTTTAAAATGTATTGCTCCAACTATTTTGTTTTAGTCTAGAAGTTATTAGTCAAAGAGAAGGTAGGCTTATGCTGGGCAGGGAGAGGGTTGTTGTTTAGATTTTTTTTTGACTCGATGCATCTGTCATTCACGCATGCAGGTGAGTGCTGCAGCAGCCATAGGTGACTTAGGATGGCTTATAGGCCCCTTCAGGAGCTAAGTTTCCCACTGCCCATTAAGGGTGACCACAGCCAAAATGGGCTCACATGGAAAGATGTTTATGATCTGAGCTTTTCACAAAATCTGAAGAGGGAAAGCAGTGGTCAAAAGAAGGGCCTGAAATTGCACCTGCCTATGCAGCTTCTGCCCGGGGGCTCCTAGTTCTCTGGGCTAGATAGCCTAGCCAAGCTCTCCCAACCACCACCCAACCAGCATTTGGTATGGATACTTCTTTACAGTAGGAGATAGCCTGCACATAGTAGGGTCTTTAAAAGCTGTCCAGAGGCCTCCTCACCAGATGGCAGTAGAGCCTTCTGCTCCCCGATTACAATTCAAATGTCAAATGTCTCCAAATGTTGACACAAGCTCCCTGGGGGGAAAGAACAAGACAACTCCAGTCCAGAAGCAACTGGTATAAGAAACAACCCAATTCTGAAAAGAGTGAAGATGCTGATTCAGAACTGGGTAGTCACCATGACCCGAAGAGAAGAAAGGGACACTGATGACTTCGCTCCCACATGGGCTGGTATCCAAGAAAGATGGCACATCCTCTGACATCCTTGAAAACTGTGTCAAAGAGCCCCGCACCGCCCACCAGGCCACTGAGCACACCTGTAAAGTGAGGCTGTCCACAGGGCATCAAAAGCAGTGTATGCTGGGAAACTCAAGAAAAACACAAGGACATCCCAGAGCAACAGATGGGATTCCTTCTGGCTTTTAGGTGTTGTGGACCTTCCAATACCTAGAATGTGCTGCCAACAGCTCTTGTGTTTGTAAATATGTGAAGAATCACAACTGACACTTGAGCCCCGAGACCCGCCCTCTGTAATAAGGGTTTTTCCCTAAATTGAGGAAGTCAGTGAATGTTCACAGCCCCACAGCAGGCAACAAGCTGGATGCTGAAACTGTGACAAGGAACACATCAGATAAGATCTTCGCCTCCCAGGGCCCACAGGCAGTTGAGGAAGTCAGACTATTAAGCAAGCGATTACAAAGGGTGGATTATCTGGGCTTCAGTTTACTCCTCTGTCACATGGCATGAACAATCCTTAGTCACCGAACTTCCAGGTTTGCAGGGGGATCATGAAAAACCATGTGCGGGAAAGCACACCCTGAAGGGAAGTCACGGAGACAGAGATGGAGCAGAAAATGGAAATGTGCTGCTGAACTTGGTTAGCAAACAAAATATGGAGTCTGTTGTATCCATGTAGCAAAACCAGACCAAACCATGACCCACCACTGATGTCTGGCCATGACCAGATACATTTCCTGGTCATTGGAATCTCTGTAGAAAGACAAAAAAGGACAGCAAGGCAGCTTGGGCAACATGAGCAACTAAGACAGAAAACCCATATTTCATTCTCCCCTCTATGGCCTTAACCTGCGGTCCCCTTCTGACAACATCAGAGGTGTTTGCTGCCACATATGAATAAAAATTAAAATAAAAAAAACCTGCCATGGTCAGGATATTTATACCATGGAAATTGACAAAAATAGCAATCCCTGAGGTTAACCAACCACCAGTGCATCCTTTACACAGCTCCCAGAATTCATTGGTGAAATCTTACTTACCATGTCAGGCCCTAGCCATGGGGTAAGCTAAGAAATACAGTCTTCCAGCTATATCGCCATATGCCAAGAATATTACTATGAAATAAAGGTAGAGTACATTCTAGATCTAGAGCACACAGACTTGCTGAGAAGATTATAGCCGGGGGTCCTGGCAGACTCGAAGGAGAAAATATTTAAGAAGAGAAAAGTAACTCTTGAAGGCTGTTCGGGCAATAAAGTCTGGGCTCAAGATGTGGTGGGGACTTGGAAGGCCGTTTCCATGCAGAACTCCTGGGCAGCGGTACAAAATGGCTGCAGGCGGGTTCTCATGTACGTGGCCCAACCTTGTGCACAGGAAGCCTTTACAGATCGTAAAGGTGTGTGACACAACGGACATGGTTCCTCAGTAGGCCGTATGATCCTTCTAGAGCAAGCCTTCCTGCCCTTCTCACCAGCCTGAGTTGAGAGCAGACACATTTTACTCCTATGTCCCAGGAGCTTTCTCCAAAATCAAAACTGGTGCTTCTTTAATACCCTCCAGAAGTAAGGATTCTGAAAGTCATCGAAGCAGGCTCCCTAGGATTCCCTGTGATAAAGCGCACACCTTGAACTACCTCACTTCTCCCTTTTGTATCCTGAATCCACTTTATCTTGGCAGTTCAGTTAAAGTCTCTAATCTACTGTCCTGTTCCTCTGTCCTTTCTAACGCCTGGGCATGAGCCAGTTGCTGTGAATAGCTGAGAACTCATGACCCAGACCCTGGATACAATGGCAATGAACCACACCAGAGCTGAGGGCCTCTGCTTCTGAACCAAAAGCCCCGGCCTGAGATGCCTTTGATGTGGCTCTTCACTAATGTACCACTGGGGGATTTCACATGCCCAACAGGGCATGGCTGACACATATGCTCCCTTCTAGACCATGTTCTGGGTGTCTGAAGTGGAGTTAATGACTCCTTAGGGGATAGCTGTCTTCCGTGTTACTGCCCTCCAATGGTGAAAGGTGCCACCAAGATGTGTAGCTCTAGGCCTGTGAGATGGCCAAGAGCCTGGACAGTGGCTGGGTGTCCACATTCCTGCATGCAGGACCCCTCAGAGAGCAGTGTGGGAGAACAGGGTAGCCTGTGTACTGGGAGCCAGTTCACCCTGTGCTGCCACACTGCAGTGGACAGTTCTGACAAGTCTGAGGATTCTGACTTTAAGCTCACCCCTCTAGGTCATCAGCAAAAGTGCATGTATCATAGTAGGAGGAAAGAAATACATTTTACTTTGTAATCATGTGCATGCGTGAACGTTTTGAGGGCCCTCATTTGTTTCTTGCCCTGGAATCCCAAATGTTGGGATCAGCGTATCCCCGAGAGCTGTTTTCTTCTGGTCCATGCAGTGAGTGCTCTAAGTAACTCGGCACTGACTGTGGAAGGCGGGAATCCACATTTCAGTTACATTAAAACTGTCCTCCTCCTGCACTAAAACTGGCTTCCCTTTTGCATCTGCAAGATATTTGCAAAGCAGGAAACAGGTGGGTCCTTGGAGGTGGGGGCTGGCAGGCTTGGCGTTAGCTTGACAGAGATGGTAATAAAGCCAGCAGGGCCATTTGGAAAAGTACAGACTCCACTCCACAGAAGAGAGTGGACAGGGTGGAGCTAAAGATTTACTCTTTAACATGTGCCCTCAATTGGAGAAAATTATTCACTTTGGCATCTAACTCACAAGGATCCTCTAAATGGAAGCCTTAGATATCATCTATCGAAATGGTTTCCAGGCCTTTTTTTTTTTTCTTATCAGCAAAATCAAAAAGATTTATCAAAATGAAAACTTATGTGAAATCCCAATAGTGAAGCAGCCAAGAGAGAAAACCCAGTTCCTCAGACCATTTAAACCCTTGCTGAGGTTTGAAAAATACTTCCCTATTTACAGATAGCCCTAAAGTTCCTCCATAGAGGTCTGGGATCCCTAGAGTGGAGATCAAAATCAGGGACTTAGCAATGACAGGTGTCATGGTTGGGGCCTGGCCAGCACCCATTCTCTTTTTATGAAAACAGACCCTTCCCTCTGCATTCCCATTGCTCCATTTGGACGAAGCAAGCCTTTATACTTCCGACTCCCAACCCATACTGGTCACAGGACCTGGACCGCAGGCATTCCATCTCTGGCCACGATGATTGGTTCAAAGATATCTATCTATCTGTATCTAAAATAGAGCCAATCGGATCTTCTTTCAGGTCTTGGGGGAGGGCAGTGCTTTCTATTTTTTAAGGCTTCTAAGAAAGCAGGTGGAAGGAACCTGAGTTGGAGGCTGAGTTCTGATCGCAGAGGGACGGCAAGGTTAAGTCCATCAACATGTGAAAATACCAAAAGCCAGACAGAGGGCAGGCACCGCTCAAGGCCTCCAGGCCCTGGTAAAGACTCAACTCCACATACATGATCACATTTGCATCTTTAGCTCTTCTCTGTCCCCTCTGACTTGTTAAGACTGACTGTAACTTTTGTATGTGGATAATAAGTCTATGTAAGTTAGAAACAGTGGGAAGAAGAATACCGGAATTCAGGCAGACAGGGGAAGACCAGCTTTTCCTGAAGGCAGAGTGCTTTGGGCATCTGTCATCTGAGAGTCTGGGAAGGTCACCTTTAAAGGAGTCACACTCTAATATCCCAAAAAGGAACTTCATGCCTTCCTTCAGAGTTTCCTTTTTAAAATTCATCACTTTTTGGGCCACTGTGACATCTTGAATCCCTAACACCATCACTGGAAGATGGTAGCAAATTGCCAGGGTGTAGGAGAGTGCATACTGCAATGGGCACTGGGGCACTGACAGGAGAGGGAGGGCCTTTGGGTGAATACCCAGTCGTATTGCAGACAATCGTAAACACACACAGGGACAGACCTGGCTTCAGACCCAATTCCAGCTACATCCTTCTAGGCTAATGTGGGGCAGATACTTAACATCTGAGGGTTCACTTCCTACCCTGTGAACCTAACGCACAAAAATATCTGCTTTGTCACGAGCAGGAGATAACACCGTGAAGACCCAAGTGTATACTAATTTGAGTTCCCCCTTCCATGAAAGAAAGAAACAATAGCCATTTTATGGATCATTTCTCCAGTTCTGATTCTTCTATAACAGATGATGAGTTTGGGAGGAAGATCTGCTTCCCAAGGTGGAGTGTGTCCACTAGCCAGGCTCGTGGAGGCAGCCATCCTCGGCTCGGCACACCCCACGGCTGGGAATTGAGACCATTCTCACTGTGGGACATCACACACATGGGGTAGCACGCTTTCCCCCAGCCCCATAGACAGCAGGATTTCCAACTACATACAGGTGTACACTGGGTCAACCAGCATAGGCAGATGCTATATAAGGGTCCCAGGCCATAGATAAAGAGGCTTCATAATGGAGAGGCTTGAGGAATCGGGGCTGAGACAGACTAAAAGACTTATCACCACACAGCAAATAGTAGCAAGGTGAGGCTACAAAATAGGTCTATCCTTACCCAAGATCCTTTGTCCCCCCCGCCCCCGCCGCCCCCAGATACCATAAGTACAGTACCATTTTCAATACCTTGGAATGAATAAAGTGTGTGGAAAGAACTGTTGCAGACAGAGCTGTTGAGACTCAGAAGTGGCCCAAGGCTAGATCATGGCAAAGGAAAAAACAAAGAAGCATAAAGCAAGACAGTCATCTCCCCTTTTCCAGGCTCCTTCATCTTAGAGTCCAGCACTGGAGATAAAGATAGAAAAAGTTCCCTGTGCTAGGGTAGTAAGAGTCTCATATGTTACTCTTCAAGGGAATTTGCATCTAAGAAGCAGAGCCAAGCATCCTCCTCCAGTGTAGGCCAGATGGCCACAAAGGAGGGGTTCCAGGCAGCGTGTGCCAATAGTAAGGCTATTTCTACCTAGGAACCAGTTGGGGGCCTTAGCAGCCCCTTCAGGAGGGGTGAGAAAGCCAGCTCTGTGGTAGAGACAAGGCTGAGCCAGGAGTGGAAGGGTTGTAGCATGTTCAAAGATATGTCACAGGAATAATGGAGTGCCCTAGCCTCAGGCCAGGCTGACCTCCCAAAGTATGTGTTTGGGAGTCTGCAGCTGGAGAGCGAGTGCTTGAAGAGAGCCAGGCCCACCCGGATGCAGGCGGCCAGCCGGCCTGCCCACCCCCACCTTCGGACCCAACCATGAGCAGAGGCCTGTGGGGGGTGGGGGGTGGGGGGGAATGGTATCTGGTCTAGGCTAGACCTGCAACATCCTAGGACCACCTCTCAGTAAAACCCCCTAGGGGGGGCGGCAGCCACAGATCCAATGTCAGGAAGGCTGGTTGAGATCAGGATGCAGGAAGTGAGTGGAGACCAGCTTCTCCTCTGGCGCAAGGAATAGGGGAGAACCGCCACTCACTAGAACGCCCTCTAGTGGAAGGGCTACAGTAGGGCAAGCAGAGGATCGCTGTTCCCTTAGCCTCTCCTCCTCACTCCCACTTTCCACAGGATGACTTCCTGTGAAGCTTTCGAGCACCCCGCTGGATGAAAGGGAACTGCTGCCCCAGGGAGAAATTTTAGATAAGGGAGGCAGTCCAGGAAGCAATGGATGTCTCGGATGATTTCCGCATACGGTGGAACTTGGTGACTCATGTTAACTAGGGGATCAAGGGCATTTCCAGAAGCCAGGAGAGCTGAAGTAGGCTGTGGAGGGCATTACCCAACAGAACATGACGTGTTTCCCTCCTCGCCGGGAGCCCTGGCACCGGAGACCCCCATCAATCTTACACGCTTCTCTCTGGCACAAAGGCCAGCCACGCTGTCACTCAGAGCATACCCAGGAGGCAAGGCTTCAGAGCCACTGGGGTTTGGAGGGAGGGAGCTAAGGCTAGATGGGCCTCAGCCCAGAGACGGTGGGTCTGAGCTTCAGGCTGCTTTATGCCCCTTCCCTGGGTCTCGCTGGGGTATCCACAAGTCACCAAAGAGGACATAGGTTAGTGAGAGGAAAGAGGAGTCCCCATCTGAATGTCTGTGTACCCCACATCTAGGGTAGCACCCCAGCTAACAAACAGGAAGGCCAGTTCTCAGCTCCTCTCAGTCTCAGCAGTCATCTTCTCCTCTGCCTTCTCTGCCCACCTGCAGCTCTTCTCGTCCCTTCTGCCTCATGGCCAGGATCTCAGATGGTCCACAGCCCCTCCCCACAGTACACACACAAACACAACCTTCACACAGGGTGAAGGCCATAGACTACTTCCTCGTGTGCGTTCACAGGGCCAAGTCTTGCTCAAGTACCCCTCTCTCTCCCTCTCTCCCTCTCTCTCTCCCCCTCTCTCCCCCCTCT
>OU015755.1:23019161-23048111 GCA_907169655.1 Acomys percivali | reverse complement strand
TCTCCCTCTCTCTCTCCCTCTCTCCCTCTCTCTCTCCCTCTCTCTCCTTCCCTCTCTCTCCTTCCCTCTCCCTCTCTTTCTCCCTCTCTCTCTCCCTATCTCTCTCTCCCTCTCTCTCCTTCCCTCTCTCTCCTTCCCTCTCTCTCTTTCTCTCTGAAGTACTCAGCAAACACACAAACGTTGCACACCCTTTTACACACATATATAAAGTGTTCCCACCCCAGAGCTTTTTAAATGCTTGCATAGGATTTACCTGAGCCGACTCCCACAAGTGCACTGATCCATATCCATCCATGCTTCTCTACACGTGTGCACAGACTCTCACATATGTAAATTAACATTTTATCATTAGCCTCATAAAGCTTTTTAGAGGGTAGGAACTCCTAACTCTAGGCCCAATTCCTTAAGATGCCCCCCCCCCCAATCTCCACAGCCTACTCTAGCCTCTTTTAGAAGCCCTGACCCTCAAGACATATAAATCTGGGCTCTCCTTCGCTTTATGACTTTGTAAACCATAATCATTCCTCACCCTTTTCACCTAAGTCAGGCTATTTGCCTTGTTTAAATACTGCCCAGTGACCAAAAGCAAGCTGGGGAGGAAAGGGTTTATTTGGCTTACACTTCCACCTTGCAGTCCATCACTGGTGGACCTAAGGACAGGAACTCACACACAGCAGGAACCTGGAGGCAGGAGCTGATGCGGAGGCCATGGAGGGGTGCTGCTTACTGGCTTGCTCCCCATGGCTTCATCAGCCTGCTTTCTTAGAGAACCTGGGACTGCTACCAGGGGTAGCGCTATCCACAAGGGGCCAGGCCCTCCCTCATCAAGTTAAGAAAATGCCCTGCAGCTGGATCTTATGGAGGCATTTTCTCAATTGAGGGTCTCTCCTTTGAGATGACTCTGGCTTGTGTCAAGCTGACATAAAACTAGCCAGGAAAACTGACCCCTTGTCAGCCTTACACCCAAACATTACTGTTAAGCTATACCCTCTTCTTCCTTGGTCATCCTCAAGATCAAACATTAACATCGGAATATAAAACATTTTACAAACTTTTAAAGTTCCCACAGTCTTTACAAATTCACACATCTTAAAATTCCAGCTGTTTAATAAATCCAGAATCACTTTTGAAACCTAAAATCTCTTTTAAAATTTAGTCTCTCCACTGTGGGCTCCTGTAATATCAAAGTTAAGTTAAAGACTTTCTTTAAAAGGGTAGAACCAGGCCACAGTCACAATCTGAACAAAGCAAAACAGAACTCCAACAGTGTAAGAAACTCAATGCCCAGTTAGCTGGGATTTACTCACCATCTTTGACTCCACCCTCTGCAGCACACACAGTTTGCCTCCGAGGCGCAGGCAGGCTCCTCACTTCCATTGCAAGCTGGGAAGGAAAGGGTTTATTTGGCTTACACTTCCACAGCACAGTCCATGCTGAAGGAAGTCAGGACAGGAACTCAAACAGGGCAGGAACTGAAGGCAGGAGCTGATGCAGAGGCCATGGAGGGGTGCTGCTTATTGGCTTGCCCCCCATGGCTTGATCAGCCTGCTTTCTTACAGAATCTAGAAACCACCAGGCAAGGGTGGCCCCACCTACAATGGACTGGGCCCTCCCACATCAATCTCTAATTAAGAAAACGCCCTACAGCTGGATCTTATAGACGCATTGTTCTCAATTGAGGTTCCCTCCTTTCAGATGGTACTAACTTGTGTCCAGTTGACATAAAACTAGCCCAGGTACCAGTATCCCATCTACAGAACTCTATCCAATCTCTAAGTCCCTACAATCAGTGAAGCAGCCCCTGAGTCTGAGAAGCACTAGCCTGGGAATAAGCTTGTACCCTGAGAAGAGTGGCCACCCATGCAGGTACGCCCTGTATCCTAGGTATGACTCTTGTGTCCTTTATAAGGTACCAGAAGTCTTGAGGACCAAGGATAGAACTGTGACACACACACACACACACACACACACACACACACACACACACACACACACACCCTTCTCCTGTGGCTTTAATACACCTGCTGGACCCTCAGCTCAGCTCTACCCAGGGTGCCACCACACACTTCTTCTGTTTTAATTGAAGCCTTCTTAGTTAAAAGACATCCATTCTTGCCTAAGATGTGCCCACCCAAGCACAAATCCCAGCCCTTCTAACTGCATCACTTAGGCAACCTCCCTTCATGTGTCTGTGCCTCAGTTTTCCCATGTAAACATGTAAAACAGTAATACTTCTTCTGCAGTTCTCATAAGAGGCATGGAGTACTCTGAACAATTCCTGTCATGTGATATGCAGCCCAACATGGTGTCTCTTCCGCCTCTCTCATCCACCCTGTCCACAATCCAAGGAGAGTTGCTCCACAGGCTGCAGCAGGCTGGAGCAGATTCAGAAACTACGGGCACCTGGCTCCAGCCCACATCCTCACACACAAGGCTGCATCTACTCTGTCCCCCCCTACCATGTGGAGTTCCAGAGGAACTCTGACATCTTTGATTAATAAGAAGCAGAAAGATAAGTCACATGATAATTAATAAATCATTAGCGGCATTACTTTTCATCAGATAAGCCCATTAATTGTTCCCATTTCCTTACAAAAAGCCCAGGCCTTGAGGCCCCTTGTAGCAAGTTGATTTTATGATAAATACAAGACCATGAAGAAAAACAGGGCCGTGGTGGTCTGAGCTACATTTACCTGAAAAAGAGAGTGTGTGGCCAGCCTGCAATGTTGTTTTCGGGTATACTGGCTTAGAGTCTCCTCTGAGACCAGAATTCATCCCGTTCGGGCTCCCCAGGGAGGTCAGACACTCCTATCTAGGAGGCAGCCATGAGTTCCCTCTCTGGCAGCGGCACCAAGTGACTGCCAGAATCCACTGTAGCCGCACTAAGATAAAAGTGCCTCTAAATACTTAACAATGGCGGGCAAGGGCTTGGAGCAGGGACATGCCTGTCCATTCACCTGCTCATCTTCATCCTTCAATCAGGCAAATGACCAGTATGCATCCACTGACAATGCAGAGGACTTGGGGAAGGGTGTGGAAGAAAAAGAAACAGTGCCTGCTTTCCTAGAATGCTAGCCCATCCTCCGCCCAGCCCACCTCCTCCACCTCACACACAGCTGCTCTTTTATCTTCTCCTGTACCTATCTCGACCTCTGAGAATGGCAGCACAGGCTCATTCTCCTTGAAGAAATACTTTTGTCCCGGCGTGGTGGTGCATGTCTTTAATCCCAGCACTCGGGAGGCAGAGGTAGGCAGATTGCTGTGAGTTTGAGACCAGCCTGGTCTACAGAGGGAGTCCAGGACAGCCAAGGCTACACAGAGAAACCCCGTCTCGTAAAGCCAAGAAAGAAAGAAAGAAAGAAAGAAAGAAAGAAAGAAAGAAAGAAAGAAAGACAGACAGACTTTTGGACCTATTGTGTATGGGGACCATGAACTGAGACACATAAAACCCAACCCCAGAAGCTGGCCCACTGGTGAGATGGAGAGGCTAAAACAATCAACAGCAACAACAACAACACAACGACAACGCAGGGTGGAGACCTGGCTGGCCGTTCAGAGCCCTTGTATCCAGCACCCGAATGCCGGTTCACAAGCACCCATAACTCCAGCTCCAGGGGATCTATCTGGTCCTTCTTCTGAGCGCCATAGGCACAAGGTGCATGTGATGCTCATCCACACATTCAGGAAAATATACATCCATATACCTAAAAATGAAATAAATCTAGCTCCCTGCAAAATTCATGACAACAAAATGAAAACAATGAAGTGAAACAGCTAGGGGGACAGGAAGCATGCCTTATTAATGTGCAGGGTGACTAAAGGCAAGAGGCAGCCTTGCAAACTGAGGAATCCAGACAGGGACTTCGCAGGAAAAGGTAAGTTAGGACAGGACTCTCAGGGTACCAGTAAGCAGTTTCAGTTTGTCCTCTGGCTTCTTACTCATCTCCGGGGTACCGTTACATTAACCTGGCTTATACTTATAAGATTAGTCTTATTACCTGCTTGGCTCATGCTCGGATAGCTTTCCTACACAGCCCAGACCCACTTGCTTGAGGATGCAGCTGCTCACAGTGGGCTGGGCTCTCCAATATGGATCAGGACAGTACTTCACAGACATGGCCACAGACCAATCTGATCCGGACAACCCTTCAATTGAGACTCCTCAGATGACTCTAGGCTATGTCAACTTGACAGCTGATGTTAACTAGGACAAAGGGTCATGGGACACATCCCTTTAAGCCAATGTGCTTGCACGTTATCATAGTCCCAGGAAAGAAGAAAAAGTAGTAGAAATTTTATTTAAACAAATTATGACCAAAGTCCATGATATTTGTAGAGGAAAATGATCATACAGACCCACAAACCTGAAAGAGTTCTAAACAGAACCAAAGTGAAGAGATTTTTGCCCGTCAAAAGACGGGTGCCTGGAGAGGAGATACACAGATGAAAAGCCAAAGTAGACTACATGCCTGAGGGCGGGAAGTGACAAAGTAAGAAATTTAAAAGAGATCAGTAACTCAATACACAAGAAAACTACGAAGACCATCAGTGGGTCACTCTGCAGAATCCTGGAACTATACCCTTATCTTGAAGAAACGAAGAAGACACAAAACTTTGTAGACAAACAACCTCAAAAAGTTCACCCCTTTCTACTGAGGGACACGTAGGTTGTTTCCATGTTCTGGCTATTATGAGTCCTATTATGAACATGGTTGAGCATATGTCCCTGTTGTGTGGTAGTGCATCTTCTGGGTATATTCCAAGGAGTGGAATAGCTGGGTCTTGAGGAAGCCCTATTCCCAGTTTTCTGAGAAAGCGCCAGATAGATTTCCAAAGTGGTTGTACTAGTTTGCATTCCCACCAGCAATGAAGGAGTGTTCCTCTCTCTCCACATCCTCGCCAGCATGTGGTGTCAGTTGAATTATTGATCTTAGCCATTCTGATGGGTGTAAGATGGAATCTCAGTGTCGTTTTGATTTGCATTTCTCTGATGACTAAGGAGGTCGAGCATTTCTTTAAGTGTTTCTCCACTATTTGATATTCCTCTGTTGAGAATTCTCTGTTTAGTTCTGAGGCCCATTTCTCTATTGGGTTACTTGGTTTGGTAGTGTTTAATTTCTTGAGTTCTTTATATATTTTGGATATTAGACCTTTGTCAGATGAAGGGTTGGTGAAGATCTTTTCCCAGTCTGTAGGCTGTCGCTTTGTTCTCTTGACAGTGTCACTTGCCTTACAGAAGCTTCTCAGCCTCATGAGGTCCCATTTATTAATTGTTGACGTTAAGGCCTGGGCTGTTGGTGTTCTATTCAGGAAGTTGTCTCCTGTACCTATGTGTTCCAGACAACCTACGTGTCCCTCAGTAGAAGAATGGATAAAGAAACTGTGGTATATTTACACTATGGAATACTACTCAGCTATTAAAAACAAGGAATTTCCGAAATTTGTGGATAAATGGATTGAACTAGAAATTATCATAATTAGTGAATTCACCCAGAAGCAAAAAGAGTCAAATGGTATATACTCACTTATATCGAGACACTAGGCCAAGGGGTACGCCCCCATGAAAAACTTTACCTACCAGGAAAGTGGATCAGAGGGGAGAAAATCCTATTGAGACTTTAGGGGTGAGAAGCCTGGGAGAATGAGGAAATAGAAGGATCCAGAGCGTCCTGGAAAACTACAGGTGGGTCTGGGCCCTGGGGTCCTCCTCAAACTATGGCACCAGACAAGGAAAATATAGGCAGTAAACTTCGAACCCCTACCTAGTCTAGCCGATAGACAGGACATTCTCCACCGTTAAGTGGAGAAGGGGATCTGACTTTCACACAAACTCTGGTGCCCCATATCGGACCATGTCCCTTAGATGGGGAGGCCTGGTGGCACTCAGAGGAAAGATAATAAGTCACCAAGAAGAGACTCGATACCCTAGGAGCATATACAGGGGGAGGAGGTCCCCCTCAGTCACAGACATAGGGGAAGGGAGTAGAGGGGGAAGCGGGAGGGAGGAAAGAAAGGGAGGATACAAGGGATGGGCTAACAATTGAGATGTAATATGAATAAATTAATTAAAAAAAAAGTTCACCCCTTTCACACTTAACCTTACAAGAAATGCTAAGGGGAGTTCTTATATCATGATGAAAGGAGACTTAGCTAGTAACATCAAAGCATGAGAAATTATGAATCTCACTGCAAAGATGTGTTACATTAAAAATATTCTAGTATGGTAAAGCTGCATACATATTTTATTAACACAAAAATAAAAGAAAGTATAATAACTTGCTAATAGGTACACAATTATGAAAGCATCAAAACCGTGACATCAATAACATCAAGTGCAGGGCAAGGAGAAGGTCAAGTGTACTTTCCGTTTGTGGTTAAAATTAGGTTAATAACATAGGAAATTATAGCTGTAAGGTATTTTGTGTAAGCTTCATGGTAAAACAAAAAAAAATTCTGTACTGGGTATACAAAAGATAAAGAGAAGAAGATCAAAATATCACTGCCAAAAAATTAGCAACCCACGCACAAATGCAGCAAGAAAGAAAGAGGGAAAGAGGAGGCGGGAGAGGAAGGGAGGAAGGGAGAGGAAAAGGGAGAGGGGGAGAAAGAACAAAGGAACCCAAATCAGAAAACAGTAACATAGCCGGGTGGTGGTGGCGCATGCCTTTAATCCCAGCACTCAGAAGGCAGAGACAGGTGGATCTCTGTGAGTCTGAGGCCAGCCTGGTCTACAAAAGTGAGTCCAGGACAGCCAAGGCTACACAGAGAAACCCTGTCTCGAAAAACAAAACAAAACAAACAAACAAACAAACAAAACCCCAAAGAAAACAGTAACATAGCAACTGTAAGTGTTTACCTATCGAGGATTATTTTAAATGTAAATGAATTAAATTCCTTAATCAAAAGTTATAGAGGAGCTGAATGAATTTTAAAACCAATACAAGATACAATTATGTTTTCTGCTCACAACAGATGCCTTAGAGCTGGAGAGATGACTCAGGGAACTTGTTGCTCTTTCAGAGGATCCAAGTTGGGTCTCAGCACCCACAACCATCTGACACCCTCTTCTAGACATCAGGCAAAAATATGATACACGGACAGACTTACAGGCAAACATCCATACACATGAAAAAAATTAAGTAATAAATCTAAAGACTAAGGAACTTAAGAAGAGATTCACCTTAGCTTTAAGGACTAATCCAGGCATTGTAGCACATGCCTTTAATCCCAGCACTCCTGGAGGCAGAGGCAGGCAGAGATCTGTAAGTTCGAAGCCAGCCTGATCTTCAAAGAAAATCCAGGACAGCCAGAGTGACACAGAGAAACCCTGTCTTGAAAAACCAAAAAGAGGAGGAGGAGGAGGAGGAGGAGGAGGAGGAGGAGGAGGAGGAGGAGGAGGAGGCGAAGAGGAAAAAGAGACAAAAGGTCCATGTGAACAGTAACAGTAAGATGCCATGGGTGCAACTATATTTGTATCAGATAAAATCGATTTCAAGTCAAAAACTACATCAAAGGAAAAAAAGGTTGTTATTTTAATTAAAAATCCCTGATCGGGCTAGAGAGATGACTCAGAGGTTAAGAGCACGGACTGCTCTTGCAGAGGTCCTGAGTTCAATTCCCAGCAACCACATGGTGGTTCACAACCATTTATAATGTGATCTGATGCCCTCTTCTGGCACTCATGTGTATATGCAGGCACAGCATTGCATATGTAATAACAAATAAATAAATCTTAAAAAATAAAATAAAATAAAATCCCTAATCATCCTATTTTACCAATAAAGAGTCAGCCGGATGTTGTGGTGAAAAACCTGCTAGCTCAGAGAGGCAGAGAAAACACCCAGGTGACCTTCCTACTCAGCTCACATCCCAAGGGAGAAGGCCCAACAGGCTCACTAGTTCAACTGACAGCCTCAGGAGGAAAAGACCAAAAAATCCAAGGCCAAAAGCCCCCAGATTAAGGGCCAAAAAGGCAAAGGCCAAGGAGCTGAGGAGCTCAGGGTAAAATCCCAAGTTAAAGAACCAAAGCACCAAAGATCCCTTCACTATCCTGTTTACAGAATAAAATAACCCAGAAAGAATATCAATGCAGAAACACTGGGCTTGCAGAACACTATGGTCCATATATACTTGTATAGACTATCTAATCCAACAACACCATAATAAACCGTCTTTCCAAGAACACAGAGAATATCCAACATATATCATATGCTTGGCCACAAACAGGTCTTCCAATTCGTTAGGAAGATTGAAACAATACTGAATCATAATGACTACCTTTTCTAATCACAATGGCATAACATTAAAAATCAAAGCAGGAAAATTCCTGAAAATTTCACAAATGGATTGAAATTAACAACATGCTCCAAAGCAACCAAACAGTTAAAATAAAAACTCAAAAAGGATACTTAAAAATATACTGAGAAAGGCTCAGCAGTAAGGATGAGTTCAAATCCTGGGACTCAGAAAATAAAACAGAGAACCAACTCTCTACAAGTTATCATCTGGCCTCCACATCTCTCTCTCTCTCTCTCTCTCTCTCTCTCTCTCTCTCTCTCTCTCTCTCTCTCTCTCTCTCTCTCACACACACACACACACACACACACACAATAAGTAAATAAATGTAAATTTTTCAATATTGAAAGAAAAAAAAAACTAAAAATGAAATACTCTAAAATTTATTGGATGCAGTAAACACGGTCCTGAGAAGGAAGTTTGCAGTAACAAATGTCTAAATCAAGATGGAAGAAGAACCTCAAACAAGCAACTTGGCATTACTCATAAAGAAACAAGCAAAAGTAGAAAATGTAAACCCAAGCTTAGAAGAAAGTAAATAACAATAATCTGAACAGAAGTAAGTAAAATGGACACTAGAAAAAAAACGCAAGTGGTCAAAAACTTTAAGAAGTGGGTAATTTTCATTGTTTTTGTTTGTTTGTTTGTTTTGTTGCTAAGCTAAATTAGAAAACCTTTAGTTAAGTCAACAAATAGAAAAAGAGGAAATGCTCAAATATAATCCTGACACAACGCAACTGGCACCAAAGAAACACCACGAATCATAAAAATCTGAGACCAACTGCACACCAAAACACTGAATAATCTCCTAACTGAATCGTTTGAAAGAAGTAAAAGTTGTAAGAAACAAAATCAGCTCTGAGAGGAAGGAGAACATCATATACACGCAAGCAACATTATTTGGGCCGAGCAGGTTGTATTTATACATATTTAGGGAAAGAAATACACATAAACAATTAAAGAAAAGAGACAATTTGTTTGAGAGAGAACCAGGAGGATTCATAGGTGTTGCAGGATATTTGATCCCGTTGTGGTCCCTGAACTGTAAAAAAAATCTGTCTTTTGGTTGGTGTAGTTGATCCCTAACACTCACCCTTAATCCAAAAATTTCTGTTTATTGTAAACAGATGATTAAGGTGTGGTTCAGCCAGCCCTAGCACACACCTTTAATCCAAGGGCTTTCTGTACACAGGACTTAATAAAGTTAACCCTAGGTCAAGAGGCAGAGTGAGAAACCAGCTGAAGCCGGGTGTGGTGGTGCACGCCTTTAATCCCAGCACTCGTGAGGCACAGGCAGGTGGATCTCTGTGAGGTGGAGGCCAGCCTGGTCTACAGAGTGAGTCCAGGACTACAAGAGAAAACCTGCCTTAAAAAAAAAAAAGAAAAGAAAAGAAAAAAGAAACCAGCTGACAGGGACTAAAGAGTAGGAAGGATTTTAAGGGCTTTGAGTTGAGGGGTATTGTATGTAGAAGTAGAAGGCGTGCTTGGGCCTTTAGCTTTTGAGCTTTTGAGCTTCGTCAGCTCCTTAGCCTTTGGATTTTGAGCTAGCAAGCCTTTGGCATTGGGCTTTTTGGCCTTTTGCTCTTGGGCTGTCAGCTGATTGGTGAGTCTTTTGGGCTCTTTTTATAGGAATGTGAGCTGAGTAGGAAGGGCAGCTGGCTGCTTTCTCTGCCTCTCTGAGCTAGCAGGTTTTCACTCCAGCATCTGGTTCCTGAGTCTTTATTGGTAAAACAACAACAACAACAACAACAGGAAACATTTGGGATTTTCATTTAAAACATCACATATGAGGGGTTAGAAGGAGAAAAGAGGAGGAGAAAATGATATAATATAATTTAAAAATAAAACATATAAAAATGAATGTCAATTCTTCTTAAATTAGTTTTTGAGTTCCTTTTTTTAAAACTTTGTTTATTCACTTTACCTCCCAAACGTACTCCTTTCTCCTCTCCTCCTGGTCCTACCCACAAATCCTCTTCTCTCTTTTCCCCTTCCCCTCCTTCTAAGAGAAGGGGACACCCTCCCCTTTACCAACTCACCCCAGCATATGCAGTTACATTAGGACTAAACGCATCCTCTTCCAACGAGGCCAAACAAGGCAGCCCGGCTAGGAGCAAGTGACCTAAGAGTCCATGTCAGAGACGGTCCCTCCCAGCTCCTCTTGCTAGGGGACCCACATGAAGACCAAGCTGCCCATCAGCCACACATGTGTAGTGGACCTAGGTTCAGTCAATTCCTGTTCTTGGGTTGGTGCTTCCATCTCTGTCAGCCCCATGGGCCCAGGTTAGTTGACACTGTTGGTCTTCTTGTGGAGTTCTTGTCCCCTCCTGGTCTCTCTATCCTTCCTCTAACTCTTCCATGAGACTCTCTGAGCTCTGTCTAATGTTTGGGTGTGGGTCTCAGCATCTGTTTCAATCCGCTGCTGGGTGGAGCCTCTCAGAGGACACGTATGCTAGGTTCCTGTCTGCAAGCACAGTGGCTCTCTCCTATGGGGTGGGTCTCAGGCTGAGTCAGTCATTGGTTGGCCATTCCCTCCATCTCTGCTCCATCTTTATTCCTGCATTCCTTTATTCTTGTAGGTAGTATAAATTTTGGGTCAAAAGTTCTGTGTGTGCCTTAGTTTGAGGAGGACCCCAGGACCCAGATCTGCCTGTCATAAAGTTCTTCTTGTAGGTTTCCAGGGCCCTGTGGGTCTTACTATTTCCCCATTCTTCCATGCTACTCTCTCCTAAAGTCTCAATAGGATGTTCTCTCCTCTGACCCACTTTCTCTGGTGCCCCTTTTCTGACCACGTCCCCTGGATGGGGAGGCCTGGCAGCACTCAGAGAAAGGATAGCAAGTTACCAAGAAAAGACTCGATACTCTAAGAGCACATATAGGGGGAGGAGGTCTCCCTCAAACATAGACATAGGGGAGGGGAGAAGGGGGGAAGTGGGAGGGAGGGAGGAATAGGAGGATACAAGGGAAGGGCTAACAATTGAGATGTAATATGAATAAATTAATAAAAAAAAAGATGGGGAAAAAAAGTTCTGTGTATGGGTTGGTATCCTCCACACGCTCCCCCCTACTGGAAACCCTGCCTGGCTATGAGGTGGCCACTTCATTCTCCATATCCCCCGCTGCTAGGAGTCTCAGCTAGAGTCACCCCAATATCCTCCCAGGGGCCTATCCTGTCACAGGTCTCCAGCTTGTCCCAGAGATGCCTCCACTGGTTTCCTCATTCTCTCCAGGCCTTTTCATCTCTCATCTCCTGCTTCCTCCACATTTGATCTTCACCCTCATCCATAGCAAACTCAGATCTGGGCAGAGTCTCAGCCACTGGCTAGACACAAGCTGGGCCAGCCCTTTTCTTAGCTGGCCAACTCCAAAACCAGTTTTCCTTTCATTTTTACTATTTGCTGCGTCAGTGGGCCTCCCCATTCTCTTCAGCAGCTGCTGTTGTTTCCCGGGACCATTGCTCAGTTTACAAATCCCTGGGCTCCTGCCCACTTCCCACCACAGTGAATTGTCTCCAAACACAAAGAAAACAGAAGTTCTGAGGTTTGGTGCTATTTTTAAATTCTCATTTTACTTTCACAGCAGTATAATTTTTAAATTATGCTTTCAACTTGGAGTGTGCACTAACGGTTTAAAATCCCAGCTTTGCAGCATAAGCACATTGCCAGCAAAAGTGTGAAGCTATTTAGGCAAACTCAGCAGAGGTGTGAGACACAGTGGCCACAACGGACATGTTGCTGATCTTGAGGTCCCTCCACAAGACCCCAAGCTTTGTTAAGAACATACACCCCATCCCAACAACACCCAGTGAACTGGCAAAGCAGCATCTCTAAAATAAATACCCTGGGCTGAGCTGAGGTGCCATATCTTGGAGTTACAGATCACCGTATGTGCACTTGGCTAGGTTTGTGTCAACTTGACACAAGCTAGAATCATCAGAGAAGACGGAGCCTCGATTAAGGAAATGCCTCCATGAGATCCAGCTGTAAGGCATTTCTCAATTAGCAGTCAATGGAGAAGGGCCCAGGCCATGGTGGGTGGTGCCATCTCTGGGCTGGTTGGTGGTCCTGGCTTCTACAAGAAAGCAAGCTGAGCAAGCCATGGAAGCAAGGCAGAAAGCAGCGCCTTCCTGTGACCTCCGCATCAGCTCCTGCCTCCAGGTTCCTGTCCTGACTTCCTTTGGTGATGATCAGCAATACGGAAGTGTAAGCTGAATAAACTGTTTCCTCCCCGATGTGCTCTTTGGTCATGGTGCCTCTTTTTAACAACAGAAACCCTAACTAAGATAAGATGAAATCATGGTATGAGACCATAGTGAGTCTGCATACTAAAAAGAATCCCTCTACAGTTTCAGGACTCATCCATCTGCCAAAATTAGACTACCAAGACTAAACTTATCTTCCCAGCAGACTCATCAACCTTTTAAACTTCTGTTTTTTTTAGGTTGTTATTGTTCTTAATTTGTTATTATTGTACGGGTATGTGTGTTTTGCCTGCACGTAAGTGTTGTGTGCCACACGCATGCATCTTTATGCGTGTTTGTATGCATGTGTGTGTGGGCATGTATGTGTAAATACTGGGATAGGCCAGCAGAGGGTATTGGATCCCTGGGAGCTGGAATCACAGGCAGTTTTGAGCTTCTCGATTCGGGTGCTGGGAACTGAGCTCCAGCCTCCAAAAGAGCAGCAGATGCTCCTAACCGCCGAGGATCACTCCAGCCCCTCTATTCCCTTTTATTTCTAGCTTTAGCATATGAGGGGAACATGATGTTTGCCTTTCTGAGTCTGGCTTATTTCACTTAACACAATGATCTTATCTATTTTCCCTGAAAACAACATAACTTCTTTTGAAAGTTATGTGAAATGGGGTCTCTCTATGTAGACAGTTAGAGTAGCCTCAAATTTCCCATTCTCCTGCCTCAGTCTCTCTCTTTTTTAATTTTAATTTTATTAATTTATTCAGATTACAACTCAATTGTTATCCCATCACTTGTATCCTCCCATTCCTCCCTTGCTCCCGCTTTCACTCTATTCCCCTCTCCTAGGTCTAAGACCGAGGGGGACCTCCTCCCCCACTATGTGGTCATAGGCTATCAAGTCTCATCTTGGTAGCCTGCTACTCCGGTTTCTCTTCAGATCATATAAATCTTTCACCTTTTACTGCCTCAGTCTCTTAAGCTCAGAAGATACAGGTGTGTGCCTCTGCATCCAGTCAAAGTGAGTTAATCTTTACAAAGTTTTCAGGACTGTGCCTGGTGCAGTAGCATTTGAGCACTAGTGTTAGCCTCAACGTCATCACTCCTTTGATTACCTATGGTTTACTGGACAGACAGTCTACCATGGCAGGAAACTCTGGCTTCTTTCCTGTCCTGCACTCCCAGTTCCTAGCAAAAAGTGGTAATCAAAGTCTGATGAACAAATCAACTGGCAGGGCTGGATGTTCCTGTTCTCCTGTGACTCTGGTATCCTAAGCTCTGGGAGGCTTAAAGGCCACTGTCCCTGTGGAAGTGAGAGGGTACACCCAGCAGGACTTGCTCTAGAATTCAGGGTCATCTGATTCTTCACTGTGGGGCATCCCCAGGGACAGACTCACATATCCTCAGCAGGGACTGCCTTCCCAAGGACACAGCCTTTGCCTTGAGCCTAGGACAATTGCTCTCTCTAAGGTGCCAGGATACCACTGGCCAGAGATCTAGAAACACGTCATCGTCAAAAACTTCTGTCCATCATCTGTATTCAGAACAGCCAACTCTCAAGCCCTTGAAATGAGAGCCCTCCAGCCCGTCAGCCTGGCATCTGAGGGCATCCTGCACAGTTGGATCTCTCTGGCCACATCTGGTTTCCAGACCCAGCCTGGCATAGCTGCTCCCCCTAAGCATCAGCCTCAGGCACACATTCTTAGCCTCTCCAGCTGATTGCTACATTGACCCCACCCCTCCTCACCTTAGTGCCAGCCTACTGCCCAGAGCCCCAGATCCAGCACCTCTATGGCTGGTTCCCATTTCTTTGTGTGCCCTTGAAAACCAATTCAGAGTCCCATCAGATCTGCTTCAACTACGGCTTCCTCCGAGGCACATCTCCCTGACATCCTGCTACAGCCTGACAAATTCATTTCATACCCAGTTATTTGTTCATACTTTTGTCTCTATTTAAGGATGGACACACCTTGAGGGATGGAACTGCCTGGTTTGGGGAAATTATTTATGTGTGTCCAACATTTACTCCAGAATACAGGACAGAATCATCATTTAAGAATACTGATTCATCAGCTGAAGGAAGGAAGGAAAGAAGGAAGGAAGGAAGGAAGGAAGGAAGGAAGGAAGGAAGGAAGGAAGGAAGGAAACACATCTATGACTCTGGGACTCTGTGGCACATAGGAGTCGCACAGTGGCACTATAGACTATAATCCCAGCACTTGGGAGGCTGAGGCAAGCTTTCAAATTACAGGCTAGTCTGAACTACAGAGGAAAAGAAAACAGGAAAGGAAGGGGGAAATGATTATATTCAAACGTCTTACGTTTCTAGAAGATTTTCTTTAAAAAGAAAAGACAAAACAGATGTTTTTGAGGAGTCCCAGGCACCCCGCTCGCCACCCCTCCCACTCCATGTGAGTCCAGCCCAGCCTCCTTTCCTTGCCATTGACTGGATGGACACCTGTGCCCATGCTTTAATCCCCAGGTAAGCTGCCTGCACATCGCCTTGTCCTGGCCATGGGGACATCAATAGCCAGGCACACCTGTGTGCTAGTGGTCACTGATCCGTGGGTAGGGGCCTAGCAGGACAGAAGCCTCAGCTTTTGAAGCACTGACAAGGCTGCTCCACCAAGCCTGACCCTTGACCTACAGGTGGGACATCCATTGTCCCTGCATGTCCCAACCACCGCCAGCCCCATTGCAGAAACCCGTGAAGGCATTCAATTCAGGTCACTGCAAAGCGAAACAAACAGAAGGGCCAAGGGCCAAGGTTTGTGTGGAAGGCTTTGCTGGGCAGGGAAGTCATTGCTTGCAGTACAAAGATAATCTGCAGCAGGCTGGTCCCCACTGGCCGGCAGGGGTCCACCTGTCATAGCAGGTTGTCTGTAAATACATGGCTAGATCAGCCCCCCAAAAGAAGAGGACTGGAAAGCAGAGGCTGCGAAGAACTGGAAAATGCCTGGGTATCAGAAAGCAGTGGAGAGGCCCAGAGCACAGAAGCTGCGGCCATGCACAGGGCTGAGAGGCAGAGCTGACTGAGCCTCTACAGAGAGCACCATCAGCTCACCTGCATTCACGGGGGTTGGGTGGGGGGCTGGTGGTGAAGCACCAGAGGAGTCATAACATGGATGGCAACTGTCCCTGTGCTGCTTGACAAACAGCAGTGGGTTCCTGAGCCTCCGCTTCAGGGGAGTCTGCGACACTTAGCCAAAAAGGACAGACCTATGTCTGATGCCAGCTCAGCCACACATCAACTACAGAAATGAACTCAACTTGCTTAGCCCCCATGGGGCCTCAGTTAATTCGTCTGTAATCAGATGTGCCAGAGAGCAACAAGAGGGGATGCTATAGAGACCAGCTGTGTGCAAAACCGCTTGATCCCACCCTCAGCCTCTTGCTTCCCACATCTACCTGCACAGCAAGCTTTGTGTTTCTAAGACAGCAGGCGGCTGTCAAGCGCCTCAATGCTAAGTATAGCTCACATTTGAAAGTGGTGCCTCAGGATGACAATGGCCTGCAGGCTGAGTGTCACCACCTGACATGCTTGAGAGTAAGAGTGTTTCTGATGTGGGATTTTGCTGGATTTTTATAACATCTGCACGTTTGTGAGACAGCTTGGGATGGAACCTAAGTCTGATGATAAAGTTTGCATATTTTTCAATATATGCTATATACACATATATACTATACATATATGTGTTATAGATATATATGTGTATATATATATATGCATACAATATACACTATAAACACAGACCCTAAAGGTAATTTTACATAGTATTTCTTTCACCTGCATTTGACTGACTTGTCACAGGGAGGTGGGTATAAATTTTTCACTCTGGCAGCATGTTGGTACTCAAAAGATTTCTGACCACAGAGCACTTTCCAACCACAGCCCTTCCTTAGACCCTAGTGCAGTGCTTCTCAACCTGTGGGTCACGACCCCTTTGGCAGTAGAAAATTACAGTTATGAAATAGTAACAAAAAATAATTTAATGGCTGGGGTGGTCCCCACACCATGAGGAACCGTATTAAAGGGTCTCAGCATTAGGAAGGTTGAGACCCACTGCTCTAGTGGCATAAATGTACGGGCTTATATAGACAGATGGCTCCTAACGTGTATGTTATGTGTTTTCATTACATACATTATTAGTCATGGTTGTTATAACCAGCTCACTTTAATATGCTTTATTATGTCTATTTGGGGATATAAATGTACTTACTTAAGGAAATAAATTGCTGGGTCATAGGTTCAGAGTACCTGCAACTCTATGAGGTAATCCCCCTACTGACTTAGTCAGGGTTTCTATTGCTTTGAGGAAAACACCACAAGCAAAAGCAAGTGGGAGGAAAACATGTACTTCTTCTTACAACTCTCAGGACCCTCTATCCTGAGGGAAGTCCGGGAAGGAACCTGGAGGCAGGAACTAATGCAGAGGCCATGGAGGGGTGCTGCTTACTGGCTCTCACAGCACCCAGGACCCAGCAGCCCAGGAGTAGCACTGCCTACAGGGAGCTGGGCCCTCACAGTCATCAACTGGGAAAATGCACCCCAGGTGTGCGCAGACCAATCTGGCGGGGGCATTTTCTCAACTGAGATTCCTTCTTCCCAAACGGCTCTCTCTTCTGCTAACTTTGACATACTAGCCTGCACACCCACCGAAACCATGTTTCCCAGCATGGTTCTGGCCAGCACGGTACTCCCACCAGCGCGGCTGACCAGTTCCCATCCCCGTCACCATCACCTACATTTGATACTGTCAATCTTTAAACATCAGTTATTCTGATAAGCAGAACAGCATCATATTGAGGTTTGAGTTTCCATTTCCTTTCTTATTAATGAGATCAACCGCCTTTTAATACATTTATATGACATCACGATTGTGGTTTAAACCCCTCAGTTTGACTTTTTTCTTGTAATTCTGTTACAGTCCTTTACTGCTGTTGGATAGGGAGTCTTGGTCAGGCGTCTCCCTCTGTCCTGTCACTTCATGCACACCTCTCTCTTTGTGGTATCATTTAATGAGACGATCTCCCAATTTTTCATGTAGTCTTTTCCCTTTATGGTTTTAGTGGGATTGCGGTATGCTATACAGTAACTTCTGTCTATCCCCAACTCACAAGATATGTCTTTGCTTATTTTCTCAAAGCTTCATTCTTTTGCACTTTTCATTCAGATACAAACCAAGTTTTCTATATGTGGAAACCCAACTTCCACAAACCATTTACTAATGGAACCTTCTTCACTCTCTGCAGTGACACTTTGTCACAAATCCATGTCTATGTGGCATGCTCTGCTCCTGGGCCCCGTATTTACCCTGTGTCCATACCACACGGGCTTAAGTGCCAACCTGTAATAAGTTTAGAGGGAGCACTGTGTGTTCTTTTCTTTCTTCAGGATTGTCTTCACTGCTCCCCTCCCTTAGTGTTCCCATATACACGCTAGAACCATGTTGTAAACACCTTCAAAAGGAAATCATGTGACTTCCTTTGGAATTGCAATGAATCTGTAGAACCCTTGGATGCCTGCTGTCTTTTTATGTTGGCTCTCCAGTCAATGTAAAAATGCCTCTATATTTTATTGGGCTTCTTTATTTTCCCTCAGTAGCATTTCATACTTTCCTTTAAGTAGGTTGCATGTGGTACACTGGAGCACTTTTCAAGCCATAGCGACTGTCTCCAAATCTAGCTAAACTTTCTTTCTTTCTTTCTTTTTTAAAGTTCTATTTATTTATTATTTATACAATATTCTGTTTGCATGTGTGCCTGCAGGCCAGAAGAGGACATCAAATCTCATTATAGATGGTTGTGAGCCACCATGTGGTTGCTGGGAATTGAACTCAGGACCTTTGGAAGAACAACCAGTGCTCTTAACCTCTGAGCCATATCTGTAGCCCACAGCTAAACTTTCTTACAGCGGCTCATAATTCACCTGCAGATGCTTTTGTGACTTGCACATATGTGGCCCTTTAAAATAGTTCACTTACTTCCATATAAAGTCTGGGTATTTTCTCCTCCACTGCTGGTCTTGGGCTCAATGTAAAACAGGAAGAATGAGTGCCTTATTTCCAGTCATGAGGAGAAGGTGAGGAGCCCCATCCCACTGCCTGCTTTCCTGCTGCCCGTAGTTTGCGCGGGTGCTTTTTCCTCCTGGGTGCCTTTCTATTCTCAGTTTTCTAAAAATGAGTTCTTAAAAAAATAATAAACAAAAATTGATGAAACATTTTATCTACTGAAATGCCATGTGTTTTTTTTTTTTCCTGTTTTCTGTTAATTTGGTGAATTGTATTGACAGCTTTTGAAATGTTAAGCCAGTCTTGTATTTTGGGGTTAAATTCAAATGTAGAGTTTTATGCATGACGTATATTACTGGATTCACTTTGTTTATGCTGTGTCTTACTCTGTGTTTGAGTGACGTTGCCCTCTCCTTCTCATTTTGTATGGCATCTATGTCATGTTTCAGTAATGTGACTTTGCCTCATGAAGGTTAAGTGTGTGAGTCCCTTCTTGTTCTGTCTCGTGGCAGTTTCTGTAAGATTCATGTCCAACTATCTTAAATAGTTCAAAGAAGCTAGCTTGCCTGCAATATTTTTTATTGTGGCAACAACTTGTGGGAGGGAAATTTCCTTTAATGATTAAAGGACTACTGGAATTTCTATTTATTATATCCATTTTGGAGCACTATGTCTTTGTAAGAATCTACAGACAACAAAAGGGCTGTCCTTTTTTTCCCCAGTGGGTGTTTTTTTGGTATTTTTGTCAAAAAGTAGGTGTCCAAGGCCATGTGGGTCTATCTCTGGGTCCTCTGGTCTGTTCCAGTGCACTGCATGTCTCCTTTGTCAGTACCACTCTCTCTGTATCATTATGGCTCTGTGGTATAGTTTAAGCTGAGGCAATACGGTGCCTCCTGATGCGTTCCTTCTGTATTCAGCTGCTTTGGCTATTTGTGGTCTTTTGTTTTTGCCTTTATGTGACTTTTAGGATTTTTTTCTAGTTCTGTGAAGAGTATAAGTTGCATTTTCACTGGGATTTTATTGAACATGTAGATTTCTTTCAGTAGTACAGCCACTTTCATAATATTGGTCCTGACAATCTAGGGTCATTGAAGAGCTTTCTATCATATAATGTATTCTTTAATTTCTTTCATTTGGCTATAACTAAGATTTAATAGCATTAGACATGTTATATGTATACACACATGATAGATAGATAGATAGATCATAAGGTGGAGAATGACTGAGGAAGACACCTGACATCAACCCATCACCCCCCTCTGGCCTCCATGCCCATATGTGTGCAGGTGTACATAAAGCATACAAACAACATGTATATACACATTAGCTACTGTTATTAGGATTTGAAATCATGTTAGTGGTGGGGTGTGGCAATACGCGTCTGTAATCCGGCACTCAAGAAGCTGACACAGGAGAACAAAGCCTGCCACAAAACCTGCATCAAAAAAATTGGCAAAGATTGATAACGTCAGTCAGGAGGATCAAAGCTGCCTGGGCTAGCGTGAGTTCAAGGCCACTGAGCAACTTAGTGAGAACCTGTCTTGAGGTAGGAAAAAATATTAAAAGGGCTGAGGAGTCCGCTCACTTGCCTCATGTGAATGAAGCCCAGGGAAGGGAAGGGAGAAAACAAAAAATGTTGTTTTCTACCAGAACATGACTACAGAGTGGACTTAGCAAAATGTACAAACCACTGAAGCCAAACAAAAGATACCAATGATCTTCTTCAAAAATGTAAATGTAAGCTAAGATGGCTAGGTGCTGACAGATAGTGACAGATGGTGACAAGGCCAACAAGTTTACCATTCTCAGGCATCAGAGGAAGCTCTTCAGCATGTTTTTCAAGGTTGTATTTTACTTTTTATACCACGTCTACACACACACACACACACACACACATACACCGTATACCATACACACTCCCCACACCACACATAAACATACACACCACGTCTCACACATACATACAGCACACATATCCTGCTACACACATCCCACACTACACACATACACACTATATGCCACATACAACTACACACCGTATGCACACACCATACACCATACACAATATATACATTGCACACACAGCATATACTACACACATCCCACACCACACACACCAGATTCATCGCACACCATCTAAATATACCATACACCGCACATATACCATATACACACCATACCCCATATACACATACATACGAGGTCACACACACACACACATAAATGGGCTAGCCAAAGTTTTAAAATAGAACCAAAATCACCAACAATATATTCTGAAACTGAGTTTGGCAGACTTAGAGAATAATTAACAGAGTCCTGGTCAGCAGCTAGCTGAGCCTGAAAGGCAGAATTGACAAGTCCATGTGCCTTAAAGTTCCCCCGGGGCCCTGGGGAGCCACTGTTCTGTAGGCAGAAGTACAGTGTCAGCCCAACTAGTCAGTTAATCTGAGTGGCTAGTAAAGTAGACACCATGGGTAGGAGACATCAGGGTGAGGGGACGGAGAGGGAGAAGGGAGACTGTTTAAGGCATCATATTGTGGTGACTATTTGGGGCCCTTTTAGCTCAATATTGTCACCTGTTTGCTATCATTCACTGGTGATCATTTCAAACAACTGACTGCCCTGTCTTCTCATGGATGTCTTTTAATGTTAGACACTAAACTTCTGTCTGTCGGTCTGTCGGTCTGTCTGTCTGTCTACCTCCACCCCTCAGGTCTTCCAGTGCTTGGAATCCAAGCCAAGTCCTCACCTACCACAGGCAAGCACTTAAGACACTTTAGCACTGCCCCACACCCATGATGGGTGCTTCTCCTTTTTGATCCTAGAAGTTACACTCAATGGACATGTCCCTGTCTATTCTTTGTCCATATTTCTGATTTTTCCTGAGGACTTATCTTTAGAAGGATGACCATGCCAACCACTACAATGGCTTTTGAATCCATCACAAACATTAAAATCCTTTACACACTCAGCCTGAGAGCCCTCTGCATCATCCCATGCTCCTGTCTGTGGTGCACACATACTTCCTCCTGCATCCTTCACAGTGTTGACATGTTCCCCTTTTTCGGCTTGTCAACCCAATCAGGGGGGACAATGGTCCTGGGGTGTTCTTCTAGGTTAGTGCCACATGAGCAAGAGCAATGGTAGCTGATCTTTCCCTGGCCTGGCTCCCAGTTTCTCTGCTTTCCTTTACTTGAGTGAAGACAACCCTTGAAGCCTGCTGCCTTACAGAAATCTCTCCATGCTGTGACTTTTGTTTTTCCTGATACAAGGGCTCCAGAGCACGTGTACCAGGAGACCTGCAGTCTTGGGCCAGCCCTCAGCCAAGTACCTGGCTAGGCTGAGGACAGAGCGCCAGAAACCTGAGTCCCTTTTTGCGAAAACACTTTCATAATGACCAGACCTCTGAGCGGGTACAGATGTAGGATAAGCCAAGAGGAGGATAAAGCGAAAGGCCATATGTGAGATCTCTTAATTGCCACAGGACTGGAAACACTATCACACTTGCTTTTAATCTCCCTGCTCTCTGTACCTCTCTTTCCTTTTAATTTTCCTAAATGGCCCAGCCGCTGCTTTTGAGAAGGTATTTAATATGGCTGAGGATTTAGCTGTTCCTCCAGGAACGGGCTGGGCCGCGGCTTCTGAAATGTCATCTTGATTTGCTGCTTCCCCACTAAGTAAGAGACTTACTGGGGCTTAGAACACGAATCGGAGCACAGACCTCCCTAATGAAATGGGCCAGGCCCTTGCCTATTGCTGTAGCTCAGGGAACAGCTGCCTCTCTGGAAGAGGAGCTACAACCAGGAAAGGAGTCTGGAGCCAGAAGGACTGTCTTCCCAGCCATCGCTCTGTGTCCCAGGCTCCAGTACAGGATCACGGCGGGTGCCCCAGGCGTGTCCTGTGTACACCCACTCCTTCTCTTGCCACCCACCAGGTCAGTCGATTCCAAGCTGACCTTTCACACCCTGCCCTTAGGATTTGCTAGCATTTATTTCATAGTATGAGTTGTCAACCCTTGCCCACTTTCCCCTCCTCCTTCACTCACTCCAAAGCAGGGATTCTTTGAAAACAGAGGTCATGTCTACCTTCTGTGATCCCTTAGTGCCAAAGAAGTACTCAATACATTCTAGAAGAGTTCTCAATGAATCACTGGTATGTACACACATGAACAGCTGACTGAGCCTTAGAAAGGCCCTTGGTGTCAGTCAGAGTCTACCTCACCTAAGTTTCCTCTTCTAGCCAGTGGAAGAGCAGACACTTGCCAGCATTTCTTCTAAATGCACTACTAAATGGCTGGGGACAGTTAGCTTGAATGGTATAGCTGCACAGGTGGTGGGTCTTCTAGGAGTGTCTAGACAGGATGGTGGGTGGAATCTGGAATCAGGCATAAGCTCTGCCTACAGTGACCCTCAGATCATATGACGTCAGGCTCCAGATGCTAAAGAGGCGGTAGGCAGCCAAATGACAGAATTGCTTAGCCACCCTGCATTATCCAGCCTCTGGCCATTGGTTTCCAGTTGCCAGTGCCACAGGATTTAGCAGGTCACATGATCCCACACACGTCAAAGACCTTTCAAGCTGTTGGTTGCACTAAGAGTTATCAACCGTCTCCCTAACCTGTGTAACTGAGTCAAGGAATATGACCGGATGTGGCATGCATTAGTTCTAGAACCAACCACAGACTGCAGTGTTTCTGTCGGGAGGCATGACAGGGGCTAAGCATCCTTTGAAGACTATACCTCAGCATGCTCTGACCACTGACTTCCATAATTTCCATAAACACAGAGGCTCTGCATCTTCGTGAGCTTCGCCCCAATCTCCACAGAGAACAAGTACCATACCTGCTCCTCTCATCCACCTGCCCTCTCTTGCTCATCCACGCTCTCATCAATATGACTCTGTCAGTTACTTTTCCTGTTGCTGTAACAAAGCACCACATACATGGCTTGAGAGATGAGACGTTTGTTTTGGCGCACAGTGTCAGAGGGATTTCAGTCCCTCACAGTAGGGAAGGCGTGATGGAGTAGCCCCAAGCCATGGCAAGGGGAGTGTGTTCACATGGCAGCAGAGAAGACAAACTAGAACCCCAATTGGTTATACCGTATTAAGGACCACGCCTACTTCCACCACGCAGGTCCCACCTCTTAAAGACTCTACACCCTCCACAGTCACATCACAAATGGGGTACAAGCACTCCGTATGTGGGCCCATGGGAAACACTTCAGAGTCAAACCATAAGAGGCCATGTGATGCTCTTCAAAATGCTCAGGTCCCTTGGAATTACGCTGTAATATAAGGTAAAAGAAACAATATCACGGAAGACATGGCTACAAATGTGTGCTACCATATGTGGCATACAAATCCAAGCTCCTTCTGCTCTTGTTTCAGAGTTGTGGAGTTATGTTCATACATCCCCTTCCAGAGACATTTGCTAGCCCCCTGCCAACAAGGTCAATGCATCTGGTTCGGCAGACACAGTGCAAGGCATACTTGGTGTTGAAATAAAAATAAGATTATTTGAGGCCAAAATGTGATCACTGACTCAGAAAGTTTTACTGCCAAAGAAAGAATCTGATCCAGCACAAATTCTAGGTGAACTCTGAGGGATAAAACTCATGAGAAGACAAACAGGGAAGATCTGTCAATGCCAACAAACAGAATTGTCTCGGTACTGCACTGGGAGAGCAAATGGGGTGATGTAGATTGACCAGTGATACTGAATTTTCCCATTGTATAAGCTTTGGAAATGGTCCTCTGTATACACATGGTATATTCTTCAGGGCTGTGTCAGCCCGATGTTACTGCAAACGACTTGTACAGTCTCAACCTAAGAGTATGAGAGCACAGTACTATTGAAAAGCCCAAGTCGATTGTTGGGCATGGCAGTGCAAGCCTGTAATCCCAGCCCTCAGGGAGGCAGAGGCAGGTGGATTGCTGTGAGTTTGAGGCCAGACTGGTCTACAAAGTGAGTCCAGGACATCCAAGGCTACACAGAGACACCTTGCCTTGAAAAAAAAGGAGACAAAGGAAGCAAGGAAGGAAGGAAGGAAGGAAGGAAGGAAGGAAGGAAGGAAGGAAGGAAGGAAGAAAAAAGCCCAAGTCAGGATTGTCATTCAGTGAGAGTCAATCAGTTTTCACAAGTATTATGGTTTCAATATGTAATGCCCTGGGCACGTTCATCTAGGTCCCAAGTGGATGATGCTATTTTGGAAGGCTTCAGACACTTTAACGCAGGGTTCCGCTGGAGGAGATAGGTCACTGAGGGTGGGTCCTTGGGACCATCTTGTCCCTGGTCTCTTCTATTGTATTGCTGTTTCCTCACAATTGAAGCATTTCTTCTCAAGATGGGGGGTACCAACTAAATACACTCAATAATGGTCAATTACAAACAAACAATACACACACACACACACACACACACAACACACACACACACACACACACACATATATATATATATATATATGTATATGTATGTATAGAATACGGGAAAACTTTGGGACACTGTAAAAAGACCCAACCTTCAGATCATAGATGCAAAAGAAAAATAACGTAGTGACATTGTAGAGAATGTTTTAAATAAAATCACAGAAGTAAAGATCCCAAGAGAAACAGATACTTCACAAAGCACAAAAGGTCTATGAAACACCAAACAGACAGGACCAGAAAGACACCCCCATGACATATTATAGCTAAAACATTAAAAATAAAAAAGGAAATTGAAAGCTGCAAGAGAGAAAGAGCAAGTCACTTATAGGGGCAGGCGCATAGAATGTCACCTGTTTATTCAATAAAAACTGAGAAAGGCAGAAGTTCCTGACAAAATGTATTCTAAGTTCTCAGAGTCCACAACTGCCAGCCCAGGCTATTACGCCCAGCAAAACTATGTATTAAAATTGAAGGAGAAATAAAAACAGATTATAGGAATTTATCACCACTAAGCCAGCCTTAAAAAGGATAATAGAAAGAATACACTGGACTGAAATGAAGGATAAACACACTTAAGGATAAACAACACCAGGAGAATGGACAACACCAAGCAAGAATGGAAGGTGATGGAAGAACGGAGAAATAATAGGGGGTGTGGAAGGCTTAACCAAAATGAAGGATGCATGAATAGCCCAACCCAATGGGGGGAAAATAATTAAAAGGGAAAGCAAAATGTAGGTGACATTAAAATTGGAGATTAAAAGTTTAGGTGTAGACAGGGAGATTGGGGAGAGAAGACAGTGGGGGTGAGTTAGATATATGAAGGTGCCTTATCAAAGCCACTACCTTGTAAGCCAATCAAGATACAATCTATAAATAAAGGGTCTGAATAGAATTATTCTGCCTGGGTAGACAGCGCTGCTCCCAGAAAACGTGGCCTAGTAAATGAAACCTCGGTCCCGGGCATGGGATACCTCCCTATGAGTTACATATGGAGAGACCACAAAGGTGCCCAAAACAGGCTAGTGGCATTCTCTTGGTCACCCACCAGAACTAGATGGTATTTGTTCTACTATCAAAGACACTGCTCATTTTAGATGTAGGACATAGACAATCAAGCCCAACCTCTCTCTGTCCCTGCTAGCTAGCATATACAAGGCCAGAAGGTGCTATGCAGACGGCTGGGGCAGAAGAGACAATGCTATCATCCAGCACTGGCCCCCTGCATGCGACATTTCTGGCAAGATGTGCCTAGTAGAGCCATAGTAGCATAATACTTAAGTGGAGAGCAGTAACCACACACTTTCTGATTGTATATGAGGCCTTCCCTACAGGAGGGAGTCCAGGCTGGGTACTACCAACCTGGCAGAAGCCCATGACTAGGAGGTCCTGTGGGTAATCTACTGTTGTTTTGCTACGTGGTTATGCAAGCAAACTGCCTCCTAAATGTTTATGTATACACCCATAGATTTGTGATGCTTTCACTTTGGTCAGAAAAGCTCCCCTCTATCCCTCACACACATGGACAGTGGTTAGTGAGGAGAGTCATGTCTGGTCACACTGCCAGTATAAGTAATTGTGAGCTCATAGCTGTGGACGAATTGTCTACATCAACCCATCCCTTCCTAAGCTCCGGCAGTAGGCAAAGAACTTCAGCCACAGGAAAGGATGCCATTTATGGCAACACGATAGAACTGGATTGTTGTGTTAAATAAAATAAGCCAGGTACAGAAAGACAAGGGCCATATGATTTTTGTATGTGGTATTTTTTTAAAAAATTACATTTTATATGAGTTAAAAATAGTGTTGTGGTTACCTGAGAGTAGAGAGAGGATAGAGGGGAGAGAGTGGAGGCTGTGGCAGTGGGTACGAAGTTACAGAGAGGAGTGACCGGTCCTGGTGTGCCCTAGTGGCAGACTGTAGGTAATGGCAATAGACTCATGGAAGATTTTGAGTGTTTCACCAGAACGTGATAATAACTGTTTGAGGAGATTGACATGTTCAGCCTGATTTAAATATACACTGAAGCACCATGTGGCACCCCATAAATATGTATGGCTTTTCTGTGCCTACTTTTTTTTTTTTTAATTTGCCAAACCTTTCTACTTTATCGGCACATAGTCTTTCTCCTCTTTAGCCCAGCACCCTCTCTCTTGAGGCTGGACACTTCTTCTGGTATTCTCTGACAGCACTGAGCACTGAGCACCGAGCACTAAGCACTGCCATGGCCAAGCAGAGCAGGTGCTCAGGAAAACATGTGAAAAGCAGAGGGCACTTGCTGCCCTCAGGAAACTTTGTCAGGCTTCCCAGGGCACACACTTGGCTGATGCACTTGAAACCATTGTGTACCCTGATCTTGGCGTGAGTGGGTGCCTTTGAGCACAGGTACGAGGCCTGGTTGCTTCCATGCATGCTGTGGTTTTATGGTGTAGAACTTGTGGAGCACACGCACTGGCCAGACCTGAAAGAACTTGTAAAGATTGAGTGTGACTAGAAATGAAAAGTGGACGTGAAAATACTTACACTGCTGGTGCTGCTGTTTCTGCTGCTGCTCTTTGAGTGGCCCTGAGGTCGACTGAGATGCTGAGATGTCTGTTCCTCTCTTGTCTTGGCGCATCTCCAACCCTCAGGTCTAATCCCCCCTCTCACACACATCACTGCCCTCTTCAAGTACCAGGTCCCATCTATATTCACAGTGATGAACCCAGGGCCTGACTTCTGACGGGGAAGAGTGGCTGACTATGCATGAGTGTGCTTAATAGAGTGGAGAGTCAGTCTCCTGGACACAGTTCCGAGCAGCCTTGACTGTCCTCAGTGTGAGCCAGACCAACCACTGTCCCTGGACATCTCTCTGAGGCTTGAGGATAGTATATGGAATTGGGACACAGAGGACTCTTAGATACTCAAGGCCAAAACAAGACTGAGCTCTCACTGACCACACGGTTTTCTGAACAAGAAACACGTATTTGCACGCACAAGTGCACACATCTAACTTTTCTCACCTGTCTTCCAACCTCGATCAGCTTTGGGCATTCCCATGAGCACATCCACTCCTGTGAAGCTCAGGACAATCATGGGTGATCACACCTGGATATGATTATGGCCAGGCCTAGAACCCTGTCACCCCAAAACTGTCTCTCCCTCATTTAACTACCTATCTTGGTTAACTCAACCACCCATAGGGGGCTAGGTGCTATGATCATTTAATTCCTGACTCAAAGTTATATATTTCATACCCATAAAGACTTTTCAGTGTATTGGTGCTACTTTATAGGTTAAAGAAGTAATTCTCAGAGAGGTTAAGTGATTTGAGCAAAAGCCTATTCAAACCCAGGTCCTACTGAGCCTATCCTGCACTCTCCATGGCACACTGTTCTGAGAATCTTAGTACACTGACTACCACAATGTTTTGTGTGCTCTGAGGCTTCCTACACACACACACACACACACACACACACACACACACACTTACCTCTATGCCTTTTTCTTTCAAAACAGAACGCACCTTGACTGTGACCAGTCCTTCACCCTTGTCAGCAATCTTTCCAGGCACCTCCTCATCTGTGGCAGCCCAGGAAAGTCCCTGCCAGTTGCCAATGGCTCCCCATTGCAACCTGCCCTCCTTACCTGTTTAATCCTGCCCCTCTTCATCCTCCCCCTACACAATCCCAAACCTTTGGCTTCTCTGTACTAGTCCTGTCCTGCCCTGTGTGGGTCTGTGGTCTCACAACTCTGGGTATGCCAACAATGCTGTTCCATGTTCTGCCTGATGGTTCATAGTTCAGATGTCTTCCCTACTGGGGATCCCTCCAGCCACCGCAGCCCTTTAACTCATACAGCACCTTATGCTTGGCCCTTTCTCATGGCCTCTGACACTTGCTTAGGTATCCTCTGGTGTAATAGTGTATACGTGTGCGTTCTCCAATGCTCTTTGAGCTTCATGAAAGCAGGAAGTACCCCTTATTTGTTCCTGGCAGTGTGTGTGTGTGTGTGTGTGTGTGTGTGTGTGTGTGTGTGTGTGTG
>OU015755.1:22991712-23007486 GCA_907169655.1 Acomys percivali | reverse complement strand
GAGAGAGAGAGAGAGAGAGAGAGAGAGAGAGAGAGAGAGAGAGAGAGCTCAAAGATTCTCTTGGATGAAAGGACCTGCAACAGTGCCATCTAGTGGGGGACAGGGACTGGCCTACGCTCTGGTTTCCCTAGCTGATCCCCATAGGACACTAAAGAGTCTAGTTTGAAGGCTGTAGCTGTTTCTCATTAGAAAAACGGGAAAGACATGAGGATGTGCAAGTCAATACAGCATACTGCCACTCAGCTCCCACCTCCACACAACGCTGGCTGACTCGGCCACACCCTGTCTCCCCAGCACACTACAGGCACTCTCTGCCTTCAGCCATGCCTCTGCCTGCCCTCTGGGGTTCCCCGCAGGCCTCTCTATCCAGCACACCAAGTGTCTCTAACACAGACCCACATTCCAATAAAGCAGACAAGGCTCTCTCCGAATTTGAGCTCTGCTATTCTCATTTTTAACAGTTTCTAACTTCTGAACCCATCGACTTTACAGCAGGGTTACTATGAGTGGTAAACCACTCCTTTCAGGGTCTCTATCCATAAAAAGTGCCCAGGAAGGTCATGGCCTTGGGATAAAGAGGAAGGCCATTTGATAGAAGTCTGAGTAGGTATCACCCTTATAGGGGCTAGACATCTTGAAAGTCCCTCCCCACACAATGGGAACTCTGGCCCATCCTTCTCCAGTGGGGGTCAGGACACTCATTTTTACTAACTGTGTGACCTGGGCTACTGCCCAGGAGGACTCTGCCTTGGCTTTCAGCATTGAAGGATGCAGACTACAGCCATAGTGTTTGTGGTGCTGGACACATGAACTGGGGTATTCTTTAGCCTGAGATGAGCAGTGGACTATAACCTGGCTGACCTCTTGGCTGGGGAGAGTTGGGGAGGCATCACTCTCAGCTTCCTTCCTTCAGTGTACACGGGACCACTTCTGGGCTTCTGGGAAAATCAGGACTCTGAGCCCTCTAAGAAGTGCCACAGAAAAAGGAAATCCTGAGTCATAGCCAGAGGGGGCTTAAAAGCAAAAGTACTTAGTGGTTGTTCTGTGTATGAAGGATACAGGGAAAAGATTTCTTCGGGGCAAAAAATAAGGTCAGGCCTGCTATTTCTCCATAGGATGCTCTTATGCTCCCCTCCCTCCCTCCCCCTCCCTCCCTTTCTCTTTCTCACAGGCTTATTCTGTCCCACTAGAATCAATCCTCTAACTGGTGTCCTACCAGCTTGATGCACCACCCACACCTTTCTGTTTGTTAGTTCAAATCTCAAGAGAAGATCTGGTTGGCTTAATATGGTCCATGATGTGGCTCTTCTGGGATCAAATGACTTTTCTTATCAAATTGGCTTACAGGAGGATGGTAAGAAAGTGAATTTTGAACCATGTGACCCAAATGGGACAGCTAGTGCATGAGAGTGTGAGATAGGAACAGAGGCAGGGCAGCTGAGGTGTGTGTGTGTGTGTGTGTGTGTGTGCGTGTGTGTGTGTGTGTGTGTGTGTGTGTGTGTGTACATTGATAGAGAGGTAGAGCTGCTCCATGCAGTGTTATTAATGAAAACAAATGCCATATTTCTCACTCACTGGTTCCCTCCAAGCTATAAATTCCCTATTCATCCTCTAGGCATATATGGCTTTCTAGGCTCAGAACAAACATTGGACACTGAGACAAGTCAGTCATACCACAGTGCTGCCAAAGGCTCCCTGGGTCATTACACGGACAGAGGCCCAGGCGATGTCCACTTCTCAAAGGGAAGCTTCACAGAAGCTGGGCAAGGGCTGGCAAGTCCCCAGAAACAGGAATAAATAAATAACCAGCAAATCAAATAAACTTAGCTTTAATGAGAAAACTGCAGAGTTACCAAGATGGCATGAACAGCAAGAGTTAGGCCCTTCCAGGGCTGGGGCCAGGTGCCAATACTATCAGGGTCTTGTGGACCATGGCCAAGAACCTCAGAATCCACAAAAGAGATGCGTCCGCTCTAGACTCGGCAAGTCCATTCTCCCAGTTAGAGCCTGCCTTTGGCCCCAGCTGATAGATACCGTGTCCTTGCCTCTACCTGAACTTAATTCAAACCATTCTGCCCAACCCTAATTCAGGGCTTTTATTAGGTTTTAAGTTACTTTATGTGGCACAATAGAAATATTTTTTTCAATCTTAAATTAGAAACATACCACGGGAGGATTTTTCAAAAGCCTTTTGCAAAACCGTAGGGTGAAATGTCTTCAGCTCTACAGCTGAAATCTAACCATAATGACCCCACCGGGCGGCTGACATCAAGACAGACATGTGTCCCCTGTAGGATGTGCTTTCCAAGCCCCCACTTACCAAAAGCCAGCAGTAATATTCCTCTAACTAGTCTAGGGTGTGTGAGCACAGAAAACAAGAATATGCTAGAGACGCTCCCAGGAAGGACAGAATGAAGTCACTCTGGCTGGCTTTTCAGATGGGCCTGCCCATCACCTCTGTGATGTAGTAGAGTGAGGTCTGGACAGAAAACTGCTCTGGGTAGATCAGGATTGTCTAGCATGTTTAGAAATTCCAGGCATGTGGTAATGGGAGCCAGTGGTCCAGTGGGAAGCAATCTGGACATGGAGACAGAAGGCACCCAGCCATACCTAAGCTGGGGAATTCTCTGCTGCCTGGTAGGATCAGTTCCTCTCCTGAGCATCCTTGGGTGAACACACGCTCTGAGATGAGGCATGGCAGGAGCCAATGACATCTAGAGTTTAGTTCCTGGACATCATAAGGATGGATGACTGACCAGGCTTATGAACTGGAATGTGCAGTGCCCTAGTACTTGGGGGCCAAAGCAAAGTTTTGGGACCAATGGATGTATTTGGGGAAGAGGGGGGAAATCAAGGCAATAAATAAAAGCTGGCTGATAATGTCAGAAAAAGACAATAGTCAGCATTTGTCCCATACAAGCTGTCACAGTTGCTTGAGGTGTACCAAGAAACTCTGGGTTCTGTAACCAGAGTATTAATCTCCAAGGTCTCCTTTGTCCTTTTTGATTAGACTAGTATCTCAAGGGCAGAAGAGCTGACCAGCTTGACCTCACTGATGTCACACATGGAACAGGGCAAGCACAGAAGCAGGAGGGCAGACAACTCCTGTGCAGAGTTGGGGAAGATGGTTCATTTCCTACGGCACCTAAGAAAAATGACCTATACTTGCTATCCACCTGCCCTGTGCCAACTGGCTGAATGGCAAAGGCCAGGTAGAATAAAAGCCTGGCACCTCCAAGTCCTACAGCCTGAGCTGTGTAGGTAATCCCATCTGAGAGTTTCACAGGACACCTGCCCAGCCATGGCTCTGCTTCTGGTTCTGCAGCTTCCTGCACACCTGCAGCTAGCTCTAGATCTCAAGCCAATGGGCACTAGTCATGGCGCTACAGCCAGATCCTACCTGCTTGTGGAGACTGGACCCTCGGGGAGCAATTGGGGGAACTTAAAAGGCCATAGGTCTAAATGACCATCGCTTGGGTATTACAAGAGGAATTGGGGGGGGGAGGGGTGGACTGAAAATCCCAAAGGGGCTTTCCACGGAGATAAGACTGGAATTGTCTCTTAGGCAAAAGGGACAGTGCTTACGTTAGGTAGATCAGTCCACAGTGCAACACAAAGCTGGGAATAGACGTTGTGTTCAGAGGCGGGCAGTACAGGGCAAAGAGCACCTTGAAGTGGGGCAGAAATAAGCAAGTTTCAGCCTTGAAGCTTCATTTCCAGGGTGTCCTGTCTCTGAAGGTCTTCTGGAGAGACCTCTCAAGCCAGGCTACCTAAGAATGCTGATCATGCCCCTCCTCAGCCTCACACTGAGGTGTTCATGATGTCTAAAGACATGGAAGATGCTGCCTGGTCCTCCTGCCCTCCTCCACCCCAAGTCTGGTTCCTACAGTCTTGGGTGGCAGCTTCTCCCACAGGTAAATCCCTAAGATCTAGGTTGTGTTTTCCCTGCCTTGGAACGTGGGAGTCAGAGAGAGCCCTGGGACCTTAGGCACAGACCCCAGATGCCGGCATGGTTGGAACACAGACTTCAGCCTGGCCCCCTACCCATCCTCTGCTTTGAGAATATCACTCCACTGCACTAGAGAGCCACGGAGCCAGGGAGTATGGACAGGGGGATGGGAAGAAGCCATATAAGGCTGGGTACAGTAGCTCATGTATGTAATTCCCATGTTCCTATAGAGAGATGGAAGGCAGAGAAAGGCGTATCCCTGGGAACGCATGGGCCCACTAGCCTGACATATGCAGCAGCAAACAAGAAAGATACCCTCCCTCAAATAAGGTAGACAGTAAGGAGGACTGACACCCCAGGTGTCTCTGACTCCCACACGCATGCCATACATACTCTCACACACACATAGGTACACACACACACACACACACGCACACACCAATTTTTAAAAGAAAGGGTGCATATGGGGTGACATATACATCCTAGAGTTGTAACTGGTCAAGTTATACTTGACCAATGACACCCAAGCTTTTCTTTTGCCCTAACTGATGGAAATGTCAAAGGCTCTTGTCTGCAGTGACCCCCCCCCCTCCTCAAGGCAGCCCCAGTTTCCGGGCAAGTCTCCAGACTTCTTCCTAGATGCCACAGTCTCCCTCATGCAGATTCAGAGAGCATGTATGTGAACACAGGTAGTACCCTTCCTCTCACCAGCTCTAACTCCTCCTCTTTCAGCTGAGAGGGGCACCAGAGAGCTCCTCCAGGCTGCTTCCCAGGGGGATCCTGCTCAGCACTGCAAGCTCATACTGTATGGCATGAAAGGCAAGGACAATGTCCCATCCCACAATGCCTGGAGAGGTGGTAAGAAGCTAGACCCACTGTGCAAAAGCCCTCTGCCAAGGCTCTTGCCCATTTGGGTACAAAATGAGGGGCTAAACAGATCCCCATTGCCCAGACGGCCTGGTTCTGCCTGTTAGCTCAGCTCCCTTCGCTTCCACGGGGGTCCCTCTGAGGAGGAATACTTAAATGGCCACTGCATGGCTTAGCTTGGATCTTTTATGCCTTCTAAAAGTGCATCTGTTCAAGGATTAGTCAGTCCTCTCAGTGTTAGTGAGCACATGGCCCTCAAGGCAATACTGGGAAACCACCCCCACCCCTCCCTCTCTTTAACTTCCCTGCCATGAGGCAAGTCCTAAGTTGATTGTCTCAGGTATCTGCTATAGTGATGGCCTGGTTTGCTAAGGCCAAGGAACGGTTGAGGTAGACTAGAACCCAGGCTTGCCTTGAAAGAGTGACAGTCAAAAGCTTGGGAGTAGCTCTATAAATAAGAACCCACAGGTATCTTAGTGGAATTTTAAGAAAGAAGTTTCTAGAAGATGCTGTCAAAGATGTGACCACAGGTTGTGCCCGGTGAGCTGGATACAAAGGATCAGTGAGAATAAAGTTGAGGTCACACATGTCAAGGCTGTGAGGGAAGCCTGAAAACTACCAGTGTCCCCAGCTAAGCACAAAGACACAAGAGGCACACACGCTTGTCTAGGAAATGGCCTGTTGTCTAAAAGATCTGCATTTGGGCTTGAGCTAAGAGGTCTGGCCTTGGAGTGGACTCAGGCCATCTAAGAGAGCAATCAAAGCCAGGCTGCTTAGCAAGCCCCTGGGTTGGGGAGGATGACCTGCTCCTCCTGAGAGGAGGCATCAAGGACATCTACTGGGCAGGTCACAGACAGAGCAGCCTGGAAAGTGCTGTCTGGAGGCCTGGAGTGGCCTGCAGTGGCGGTGGGGGGGCTGGGGGCTGGAGGGGGCACTGTGCCTGTATTTTGGAGGCAGGAATCGGTCAGCCGTAGCATCAGGAAGCTGGGCATTAACCCCTGGAGCTTACAGACTTGAACCAGGTGCCAGCTGTGTGGTATCCCAGGGAGAGGCGTTAATGGTCATGGTCTCGAGCTCAGGCTGGAGGCCCTGGCCTAGAAGCACTATCACCAGCCAGTACACCTCTCCTGTCCGGCTATGCTTCTTTTGCACTGAAAATTCTTCCCCAAGCCCAAGCCCTGATGGGCTCAGGCCCTGAAGCTTCATTGGAGTAACTCTCTTAGGAAACAGAGTATTTCTTTAAGGAGCTTTTCACACTGTATGAATACAATTACATTTGTGTACTTATGATAGAATTGTTCCCACTACCCTGGAAGCTTCTAGTGTCTACAGCAGGTGAATAAAGCATTGCTCCTTAGGCCCATTCACCCATTCATACAATTAAACTGATAGAGTACTTATAACATACCAGATCCAAGGTTTGGGGAAATGAAGTTGTTGTTGACGATGATGACGATGATGATGATGATGATAATGATGATGATTACTTTAAGATATCAGTCCCCACAAGAAAGCAACACTAGGGGACCCTGCCAGTCATTCCAGCTCACAGAACTTCACGGGCCACCAAACTGTTTCCACGGCAGGCCTCCCGAAGAGGGAGAGTTTCATCAGTAATTATAGTGCAGCTGCTGGCACAGGCTGGAGGAGCTTCCGTGGCTTTACCGCAGACAGTGGGAGGGAGCCACCACCTTCCATGCTAGTCTTGACAGGGAAGGTCCTACTTCACAATCAGACCACCTCGAGAATATAGGGGCAGGGGTGAGGAAAGGAAAAAGCTCACACTCTTTTCACCAGCTGCTCTTCCTGCCTTGGGAGAGTAGTTGGAGTCAGTCATTAGTCAAGTCAAAACCAAAGCCCAGAGGCAGGAGAAGCCCGCACAGTTCAGGGCAGAGCCTGACAGTGGCACAGGCCAAAGACAGACAAAAAGCTACTGGGAGAAGCTTTCTTAAAGATATGTTTGTAACTTTTAAAGTGTGTGTGTGTTTTTGTGTATATGTGTATGTGTTTGTGTATGTGTATATGTGTGTGTGTGAGTGTGTGTGTGTGTGTGTGTGTGTGTGTGTGTGTGTGTGTGTGTGTGAGACCATAGGTGCTCAAAAGGATAGAAACTACCACCTGATCCCTTCGAGCTAGAGCTACAGATGGGCAGTTATGAACTGCTCAATATGCATGCTGGGAATTGAACTCGGGTCCTCTCCAAAAGTATTGTGGTCTCTCCAGCCCTAGGAGGAACTTTACATAGGAAATACAGTTCTACTCTGCCCTCCCCTGCCTCCCTCCACAGGAAACCTGCCTCCCCACCTCCCAGCAGCCACACTTACAGGGCTTGCTCACAAATAGGAGTACTTCATGGAGAATGTGAGGAAAGGCCAGGCCCCTGCTTCAGAGGGGCTGTCAGGATGTGGGAACAGGCACATGCTCAAAGAATGTGGAGGTCAGAGAAATGGAGCCAAGGACTCAGGCAGTGCAGCCAGATCCCACACTTCAGCAATGGAGACTCCAAGGCCAGGCAGGGAAGAACTCTAGGCCACAGTGTGCAGAAGAGCAGCTCTAGGCTGAGCCTGTGTTTCTCTCTGAAAAGAATTGAGCTTAAAATGGCACTCGGGTGCAGGGGCCTGAGCAGCCCATGCATGGCATGCCCCCTCCACTCAAGGGTCTGTGATGTCCCCGTTCATGGAGCAGAAGCTGAGCTTCCCTGGGTGCTCAGTGTCGCACAGAGCCCTTCTCAGGCATGGACAGGAAATGGAAGGTCACAGAAGAGGCAAGGCGAGGCAAGGCTCTCGCTGTATGGAAACCTGCGCTCACACAGTCCCTACCTACAGCTCTGCCCTTCAGCCGCCTCCGCTGAATCATCACTTGTCCAACAGGGACCAGCAAGCTGTCTGCCTCAGAGGACCCTGGAGCAGATTCACCAGGCCATGCCCCAAGCACACTGTGCTCCCCCGACCCTCTTCCCACCCACCCACATGATCCCCCAGGACTCCAGCAAACATCTTCCCAGCTTCTGCCATGAGCTAGCATGTAGCTGTACCACATGGGCTCAAGGCCCAGCAGCAAGCACATCTCTTCGGAGCATCCTCTGAGGCTACCAGGAAGGACAGCTATACTCTGTGCATAGCACACCTTTCAGAGAACTGACCAGTGGCTCATATAGTCAGTCAGCAATCTATTATTTTCAAGTCCTCCTTACTTACTATAGGCTGCCATGCCCAGAGAAGTTCCAAGGGACTGCTGGGGTCATCACAGCAGGCTGTTGTCGGCAATAGGAACCCGGGGTACGAGCAGCTAAGTCTTGTTAACATTACACAACCGATTTTGGAGAATGTACTAGCTTGGATCACCATTCCAGGCCTGTGTTTTTCAAGGCTACAAAGCCTTGGGCAGGTTTCCTAATTCTATGATTGTCATTTTCTTTAAAAAAAAGAAAAAAGAAAGAAAAGAAAAGGTAACACTTTTGTCCCAGAGTAGAAGTGAGGATGGCAGGTGATCTGGGTCTATAAAGTGTCAAGTGTGGTATGAGGCACAAGGATAGACTCAGCCATTGTCCCATCTAAAGAAGCTGGAGAGCAGCAACACAGTGAAAAAGCCATGAGGTGGCAAGAAGCATGGCTCTGTACTAGAGTGTCCTTAGGATGGCAAGAAGACAGGAAACCACACAGGAGCTTGTTTTTAAAGACAAAGGAAAAATAAGATTAAGCGGCCTGAGAACACTGTTATACAAGAATGAAAATATTTTCCTTACTAGGGCGCTTGTATGTCAACAGCTGATAGGGAGTGGGATCAGCCACCTCAAGGCCACTAGACACCTCCAATAGCACAGTATGGTGTGTGAGTCCTTGTGGAGGACAGTGAGCTGGGATAGAGCAGGCCTGGAAGCCAGCTGTAGAACAGTCTGGGCTCTGCTGTGAAATGGCAGTTGGTACTCAGTTCAGCCATGGCTTCTTCTCTTTCTGGTTCCAGTGGACTGGACCATTTCAAAGACACTGGCAGGAGGCTGCTTTAGTCAGGCCCAGGAAGGGAAGGCCTTGCTCCTTAAGATTAACCAGCTAACATGATACAGCCTTGCAAGAGCTGTCAGCGACCCCACGCTGCCAGACCACACCTCCACCCATGGACTCTGCTCACCTGCTCAGGCCCTGTGGCAATGCCTAGATGAACCAGACCCCCTCCAGCCCACAAGCAAGGCCTCTCAGAAACTATGGACCCATTCACTAACCGTTCCTGTCAGGGTCACACACACACACACACACACACACACACACACACACGACACAACGTGTGGCCGTTCCTTCAGCTGACGGCCTGTGCTCCACCTCTGCTCAGGCAGCCATTACAGGTCCCCTTGTCTTCTTTGCATCTTCTCTTCCCACTGCTGCTGTGTTGCTCCGACTCTCCTCTGCTCTCTGTTCTTGGGTCATGGCAAGCACCCTCTTGACCTCACACATCCCGGCTTTCTGCTTCTATAGAACTAAGAGAAGCATTGCCGTAGTGCTGCAGCCCCTGGCCACCCACAGGGCACTGTCCCCTGCCTTGGCTCCTGCACCACTGCACCCCACTTATATAGTCCACATAGCTCATAGCTTTCCCATGTGCTCTGGCTGTTTCTGCAGAGCCATTCTCCCCAGCAATGCAGTAAGCGCTCACTATGGACATGCTGACATGCTTTAATATTACTAAGACTCCTTTCTTTCTGTAGGAGTCACCTGAAGGTCCCGGAGCCAGTGACCCAGCAGAAGCCAGGCCCCTCAGCACCCGTTGCTCTGCCCTTGGACCACTATGCCTGTATCTCCCAACCAGAACCCTACAGCAGAACACATCCAAAACAGGAAAGTCACCTTGTACCAGAAGAGACTCAGAGAGGAGACTCCCCATTCTCCTAAGGGGGGCCTCAGTTAATTTACTGACCCCCACAAACCCTAAGTAGACAGGGTGGTTCCTAGTCTACCTCTGGGACTCCTCCAAATAGAGAAGCGGCAACTGAGGAGCTGATTTGAGGACCTGCCCCCGCCCCACAGGAGTCTACACCCCAGTTCTCAGACACTGAAGAATAAGATGCAAATGATGCGTGGGTCCTACTTCCATCAAGTAGCCAGGGATCATGGCGAGTCAGGGACAGCCTGGGTCCTTGTGCTAAAGCATATCTGTGGCTAGAGGTGCAGGTTGCTCCCTCCTCCTATCAAGAGGCTCTACCAGTCAGACCGTAGCATGGGCTGTGTGGCTCTGTCAGGCCAGTGCCAGCTGACCAGACCAGGGTGGACACTGGTTCAAGAGTGGCTAGTAAGATAATTAAGATGTCCAAGAAGAACCTGGCTTTTCAGAGTTAGGATTCCTAAAGAAAATGAGTTGCAGTGGGCAGGGCCATGAGACAGGATTGGGGCTGGGGTAGAGGTGGGGTGGGGGTGGGTGCTCCCCACAGCCACAAAGTGAGAGAGCAGAGCCTGTGAAAGGCCTGTGCTTAAAGACACTCTTACAGATTGAACTGAAATGCCCTCACAGGCTCACGCTTTCAGTCCCCAGATTGTGACGCTGTGCTGATGGTTCGTGTCCTTCAGGAAGGAGAGCCTGGTTGTCAGAAGCTGGTTAGTAGGGGAAAGACTTTGAAGGTGTGATACCCAGTCAGTGTTCTGGTCTGTTTTCTCTGCTACCTAGTCAGTGCCACGTGACCCCTTTGCTGCCACAGACTCCACACATGAGCACCCCCATGAGCTCCACCATGCCTTCCCTGAAACAATGAACTGAATCGGTTGGAAGCTGTGAGCCAACAGAGTCCACCCTGAAGTTGTTTTTGTAAGGTGCTTCTCGTAGCAATAACAAAAGTAACTCGTGCAGACACAAAGGGCAGATAGCACTGATCCTGGGCTCAGGAGTCAGAGAGGACCAAGGAGGTGTCCAGATAGCCAGGAAAACCACAGCCAGTGCAAGGCCAGTGGAACCTAAAGAATCTCCAAGGTGCAGGAATAGGGCTTGGCCATAATTCAACCCCTAGGCTTCACCAGCTCCAGGCTCCATGCAAGGATGACTGTAGATTGCTTGGTCTGGACATTCTTGGCGCTCAAATCCTCAGGAAGGACATGAACGCTAGTCTGCTAGCTACAGCTCAGGCTCCACTGCTGTGAACAAAGAATCCCAAGAGGCTGTGAAAGCTCACAGTAGGTATGCAGGAGTTAAAATTGGACTTGTCATCACTGTGACAGAATCTTAACATCAACTACAGAAAGGCCAGACCTGCCTTGGCTGCATTTCAGAGGTTTCAGGCCACGGCCAGCTGGCTCATTGCTAAAGCAGCTCGCCGCATGGCAGGCAGAAAGAAAGAGAAAAAAAAAAAAAAAAAAAAAAAAAAAGGAGGCTGGGAATAAAGTATAGCTTGCCAGGGCATGCCCCTTACTTCTGGTGACACACTTCTGAGGCACCGCCTTCCAATAATGTCATGCTAGAACTTCTCACTAGTCTCCTTTTGGGGGGGTCACCCATAAGGGTGGGGAGTAGATGCTTTTCCCAATACTTATCACCATACTGAAATATTGGGCTCAGCTGTTCAGTGGTATTCCTACTGCAGTCTGCCTGTTCCTCTCTGAATGGGAGTAAGGGACTGGGATGCTAAGAGAAGCCCTCACTTCCATACACAAGAAAATATATTGCTCCCAACACACAAATGAAAATCAATGCACAGCGTGCCAGAATCTTTGGGATGCAGCAACGGTAACCCTAAGAAGGAAGTTTATAGGTTGTAAATTTAGAAAGTTGGAGAGATCTCAAGTAAATAACATAATGACACATCTCAACATGTTAGAAAAAACAAACTCGAAATTACTATAAAGAAATACGTAACAAAAATTGTGGCTTGGAAGATGGCTCCGCCTAAAGTGCTGGCCACATGAGCATGAAGACTTAAGTTTGGATCCCCAGAACTCATACAAAAGCAAGCACAGTGGTATGCATTTGTAATCTGAGCACTGGGAATCAGCGACAAGCACATCCCTAGCCAGTAAGCCTAGACAAGTCCACTAGCTCAGGGAGAGACTCTGTCCAAAAAAAAAAAATACCATGGAGAACAAATGAGGAAGACACCAACATTAACCCCTCACCTCCACATACATACATGCGTACACATTTGTATTCACAAACATACATATACAAAGAAAAAAATTTTAAACAACTTAAAATCAAGTCAGAACTAATAAAATAGAAACCAGAAGTATAATACAAAGGATCATGGAAACAACAAGTTTGTTTGTTGTTGCAAAAGATAAACAGGACCAAAAGACATTCGTCTAAGTATCAAAAGAAAAACAACGCCTGAATTACAATCAGAAACCACCAAGGAGTCATTATAATAGGTATGCCCAGACTCCAGAATATCATTGAAGAGTATTTTGGAAATGTATACATAACTGCATTTTTTTTGGTTTATTTTACTGTGTTCTTTTATCTATCACTCTACATTACCCAATCCCTCCCAACCCCCAAAACACTAGGTAGGAGAGAAAGAATGATAGAGGGGAAAGGGGGCATAGCTCTCTTTAGGCTACTTCCTGCTCATTAGGGGTGTTGAATTCCTTGCGCAAGTCCAATCTTCATTGCCAGGGTATCTACAAGCAGCAAACAGAAATTCAGCAACCAGCACATGCAATCAGCAACCAGCAAAAGCAGCAGCAGGGGGAGCTGCAGCTGCCACAGGCCCTCTCGGGGCTCTCACATTTATACCTTCTCAAGAGTCCCCAGGATTCTAAACATAAGTTCTCTGCAGCTGGCAAACATCAGGATCCTCATAGAGCACAAGAAAAATAATAATTAGCTGCTGTGGACAGTCTGAAGCATTTCCCCCACGTGGGATTAAAACAGAAGCATACTCACATAACTGGGTTTAAGAAAACCAACATTCTCACTACATTTCACCTTTCTGTTTTAAGCTATTACTTGTCTATGTTTTGTTTTCGTTTTTTAAGAAACCGAAATTCTCACTGCACGAATATGCTAATATATTGGAAAAGTCTAGAAGAAAGGAATAAACTTCTATGCATAAAATCTACCAAAATCGAGTAAGGTCGTTATTAAAAAGCAAGAAAAGAGCAGTTCCAGGATCTATTTTGTTGTGGGATGGCTCTGTGGACTTGAAGCGCATTTCTGGAGTCTGAGTGTGGATGCAAGTCACTCATGTTCTGTGGTTCCAAACAGTAGATTCCTACAGTGGCCGAGGTGAAAAACAAAGCACGAGCGGAGGCGCAGATAACTGCCAAACAGCTCTTAAGAGAAGCTAAAGAAAGAGACTTGAGCTTGTCCCACCTCCACCTCCGCCTCCACGGGAGATCACAGATGAAAAAGAATCAAGTGACTACAAACTATGGAAAAGGAAGGCTTTTGAAGATAACATAAGAAAGAAATAGGACTGTGATTACTAACTGGATAAAACACGCATAATGAGAAGAGTTTCTAAAGGAAATTCAAAGGGCTCGATCCACATATGAGCACGCTTTAGGTGTAGACTACCAGAATATTACACCCTGGCTGAAATATGCAGACATGGAAATGAAGAACAGCCAGGCCAGCCACACCCAGAATATCTGGGACCACGCCACAACAACTCTGCCACGAGTCAGCCAGTTCTGGCACAAGCACACATACATGGAGGAGACGTTGGGCAAGGTGGCTGGTGCCTGTCAGGTGTCTGAGTGCTGGATGGAATGGCAGCCTGAGGACAGGCCTGGCACTCTTACATCAACTTCAAGCTGAAATGCAAAGAATTGGAGCAGGCACACACTACTTGCGAACAATATAGTATTTGAATGAGGTATTAGTGGTACATGGTTGTCATGGGTGTCTACCTTCCAAAAAGACGTCACAGTAAAGACACATAGCTATTAGTGTGGTGTTGGAGGTCATGAAGCAAGGTTACATCACTTTCACAGTTTTTTTTTTTTTGGTAGAGATAGAAATTGGTCAGATAAAAATTTGTGGACTGGGGGGAAAATAAGCCAGAAAAGTTCTCTAAGAGTAATAAGACAGAAGCAGTGACAAGCAAATAGCAGAAATGAATAGATTTGCCCTAAATTCTACCAGATTGTTAAAGAACCAATACCAATGCTCCTGAAACTATTCCATAAAATACAAAGGGAAAGGAAACTTCCAGACTTATTCATAACTCTGATAGTAAAGCCAGGTAAAGACACAATAAAAACAGGAAAACTACAGATCAACTTCCTTAAAGAATATAGATGCAAAGTGCTCCATAAAACACTTGAGGACTGAGGGATAGAGAGATGGATGAGCCAGAGACCGTGGATGACCTCAGTGACATGGTGTCTTCTATATGTAACAGGCAGTTGAACACAGGAACTGGCAGCAGCTGTGCCTGCATGCACAGACCTGCACAAGATCAAGCTGGACAGGACCCCAGAGCACAAGGTGGAGATGAGGAATTCACACTTCTAGCCAAGGAGCTCGTGGCAATTGATGGCTGCTGGGAGGAGGAGAGTCAGTTTTCCATGGGGAAGTGCTCCTGAAAGTCTAGCCAAGCTCCATTACTTGGTTCTATGCCCATGAGCACACTGGAACACTGAGTGGACTCTGTGGCCCTAAGAAAAAGAGATAGCACATGACACTGGAACAGAATAGTGGTGGTGGATATAGGGGAGGTGAGATTTGGGGGTGGATGTGATCAAACCACACCATCATGTATGAAATTCTAAATCAATAAAAGATCATATGACGTGATCACATCAGCTACCTTACCGGAGAGGAAAATTGAGTCAACATATGCACAGCTGTAAATGAATTATAGAACACTAGTAGAATCAAGGACAAAAATTACACAACCATCTCAAAATGCACAAAAAGACCTTTAACAAAACAACATCCATTCATAATAAAATCCCTGAAAATTGTGGAATAAAAAGATCATACTTCAGTATAATAAAGACTACATAGAACAAATCAACAGCAAATACTGTAGTTAGTGGGGGCAGGTAGAATAAAAATGTTTCCTCTAAAATCAGTAAGGAGACAAGGGTGTCTACTATCATTAGTCTTACTCAATATAGTATTTGAAATCTTTTCTATAGCAACAATACAAGAGAAGGAAATAAAAGAGGTACTAACAGGAAAGGAAAAAGTAAAATCATCCTTGTTGGCTGATGATATGACTCTACTTTAAAGATCTTAAAGACATCACATGAAAACTCATATGTAATAAATACTTTCACTATAGTATTGGGATGCAAAAATCACTACACCAAAAGAAAACGAAACAAAAAACAAAAAACAAAACAAAACAAAACAAAACAAAAACCCTATCTTTTCTGTACGGCCATGATGGAGCTGCTATAAAAAAAAAAAAATCAAGAAAATAATGCCATTTACAAACTCTTAAAAATAACAAAGTATCTAGACATACACCTATACAAAGAGACAGGGTCCTCTAAAATGAGAATTATAAAGTCCTGGAGAAGACTCTGAAGGATGGAAAGGCCTCCCATGCCCCCTGACAATTAACATTTATATTGACAAGCCTGGTGATTATTACAAAAAGTAAACCACGGTTCCAACGAAATCCCCCATTAGGACCCCAATGGCATTTTCCACAAAAATAGAAGAAGAGGAATCAATAAAATAAATAATCAAAAAAATCCTGAACAAAATGAACAATGCTGGAGTTATCATAATATCAGAACCAAACTATACCTGAGTCATAGCAATAAAAGTCGCATGAGTCTGGCACAAAACAGACATGTGAATCAATGGAGCAGAATAGAAGATACAGAAGTAAGAGCTCACACAACTACTATCATGTAATTCCTTACAAAGATGCATAAAATTACACTAACAAATGGTGTAGGTAAATTAAATGTAAAGACATTCATATGCAGAAAACTGAGGCCAGGTCCCTATTGCTCATCTTGTACTCAAAAATAAAATAAAATAAAATAAAATAAAATAAAATAAAATAAAATAAAATAAAA
>OU015755.1:22955178-22986676 GCA_907169655.1 Acomys percivali | reverse complement strand
GCAGGGTACCAGCTCATCGCCACGCCCACGTCACTGAGGCTGAGGCCAGGAAACAGCCACTGAGGAATGAGCACTGGAACAGACTAATAAAATCCCCCTTTCATCATCCTAACTTAGGCTGTCATTTTAAAAGATAAGGGAAGTAGCTAAAACAAAACACAAGACAAGACAACAACAAAAACCTGTTCATTCAAATTTAACACGATACCCAAAAAAAACCAAAAGTGATAAAGAGAATAGGTGACTTGACCTTCACCAAAACTGGATCTTTTGTTCCTCGAGAGTGAAAACACAAACCATAGACTGGAAGGAAATGCTTGCAACCCTATATTTGCTGGGAGACTTGTATCAAGGCCAGAGAGGAATGATACCTTTGTAGGAGCCCAAATAAAATTGGGGAAAATGGTTAAACAAGCTATGAATAACATTTGTGGTTCAGTCTCTGATGGGGTTGAAGACCAGATAGTTTAGTTTTATAATTAAGCTTAGTTGTTTAGGGGTTAAGATGTTTTTCGGTCTAGACAGATGTTTTAAGCTGATAATGATGAGATATGATAGATATTGATTTACATTCAGAATTTTATTTTTTTATTTAAATCTAAAATATTACAATGAAGTAGAATTTAAGTTTTATTCCTAAATTACAACAGTTTTAAATGCTTACTAAGTCATATGTGATCAGTTACTACTTTATAAGACAGGGCAGATAAAGGACATTTCTGTCATCTGAAGTCATGTTGGGCATTACTGATATTATATAAATGCTATTATTAATAAACTGAATCTAACCAAAGAACAAAGAAAATTACATCCAAAAATCAAGAAAACACAATTGCATGAAACGCTACAAAGCATTGACTATTGAGACATACACAGAAAAAATCTTATCTATGTTCACTAACCCAACATATAGAATTAAAAACAAAATGTGTACATGTGTGTGTGTGCACGTATAAATACTTTTATATAAGGAAACTCTAGCTCCTACCTATTTCTTAAATAAGAAGGAGAAATCCAAGAAGAAATTATCAACTAAGATGAGATTAAAATTCCATGTTTATAGGATGCAACCAGCAGGAGCTCAAAAGATTTGCATCCTTAAATGCATAAGAAGCAACCATCATGGAACTCAAATGATCTGCACCCTTAAATGCCTTGCTGGCAGGGGTGGGGGTGGAGGGGGCTGGGGGTTGTGGGGTGGAGGTTAGGGGGGTGCTGAAAGGGTTGGAAGTAAGATGGTTTGGGAAATCAACAATCACCAAAAATATGGTGGGGGTGGGGGGTGGGGGGTAAGGGACACTTCATTTTTAAGGAACTTAATATACAAACTTTCCCAAATATTCAAAGAAAAGATAAATACCAGGTTGAAAAGAATTGTTCCAGATGGCACACACCTGCGTGTGTTCCAGATGGCACTCATGGAGGCAGAGGCAAGCAGATCTCTGTGAGTTCTGAGACTAGCCTGGTCTACAAATCAAGTCCAGAAGAGCCTGGGAAACCTTGTCCTGAAAAAACAAAACAAAACAACAACAACAACAAAAGAACTGTCTCGGAGCACAGAGAAAGAGAAAATCAAATCACAGTTTCTCACCTCACACAAGTGTAACAGAGCTGAGAACACATACAACAAAACACAAGATGCCAAACACACATATGATCCAAATATAAAAATCCTAAATAAAGACATGCTAAAAGCCTATGGTCCATCTAAATATCCTCTCTTAGCTTTCATCTCTTGAAAAACTACCAGCTGAAGAAAAATATCTTCAAGTTGATAATTAGCAAAGCGCTGCTACAAAACCCCAATAGGGGAGAAACTTCAGACGTTTCAGCATCAAAACTCAACCAGGTATACTTTCTAGCACTACTGGAACACACGTGGCTAGAGATGTCCCAGCAATGCAAGCCTTGGAGGCGAGCACCAGCTGTACTGGACAGACAAGGCACGCCCTGACTTGCAGGTGAAAATGTTGCCCTGGGAAGTGAAGCCAAGGGAATAAAGCAGGACACTGGCCATGAGCTCACTAAGAACATTAAGTGCTTAGACTGGACAGTAAGAACAGGAGGAAAGCAAGGAAAGGGCTAAAAGTAAATACAAGGATGACTCTAAAAACGCCCCAAGACCTATGTTGAAGAAATTTTAATATTGCACATTTTAAAAAAGAAAGAAAGAAAGAAAGAAAGAAAGAAAGAAAGAAAGAAAGAAAGAAAAGAAAAGGTCAACTGAGGGGTGTGGTGGTGCACACCTTTAATCCCAGTCCAGGACAGCCAAGGCTAACACAGAGAGACCCTGTCTCGAAAAAACAACAAAAAAAGGCAACTGTACTGTTCCTGGGTTGTTTTTTTTTTTTTTTTTTTTTTTGGCCACTGTTTTATATATATATATATATCTTTATATATACATATATATGTAGTTCTTTATATATACATATATATATAATTTAATTAATTTATTCAGATTATAACTCAATTGTTATCCCATCGCTTGTATCCTCCCATTCCTCCCTCTCTCCCACTTTCACCCTATTCCCCTCCCCTAGGTCTATGACCGAGGGGGACCTCCTCTCTCCCACTATATGGTCATAGGCTATCAAGTCTCATCTTGGTAGCCTGCTTATTCTTTCTCTGAATGCCACCAGGCCTCCCCACCAAGGGGAAGTGGCTGTTCCTGGATTTTTTTTTAATGCAAAATTATGAAGATACCAAGTACTGGGCCTGGAGAGATGGCTCAGTAGTTAAGAGTACTGCTCTTCTAGAGAACTCGGCTTCAATTCCCAGCAACCACACGGTGGCTCACAACCATCTGCAATTCCAAAGTCAGAGGATCAGATGCCCCCGATGGCCTGACAGAGAAGAAGCATGCACGTGGCACACCAATATGCACGCCTATGAAACATTCATGAAAATTTTTTGGAACAATTACTAAAACAACAACAACAACAAACAAAAAAAAAACAAGCAACAACAACAAAAACAATTCCAGGTTCGGTGTGGTGGCACATGCCTTTTGTTCCACCACTTGGGAGGTAGTGACAAGCAGGTGTCTATGAGTTCCAGGCCAGCCTGGCCTACACATGGAGTTCCAGGCCAGCCAAGGCTACAGAGTGAGACCCTGTCTCAAAACAAAAAGAGGAAAGCTAAAGAGAACACTAACACATAGTACACTTTCACTAACGAAAAGCTTGGCTAAACTATTAGAAGGAAATAACTATCTTTAATTTGTACAGGAAAATTCTATTGAAGAAAGTGATACCATTTTTGTACAACAAAAGATACCATAGTCGAAGGGGAAAGAAGCAACATATTTGAAAAAGGACTAGCAAGGATTACAGCCCATAATATTGTAGCTCACCAGCAAACTCCGTCCATAAACAAGGAGACCACACAAAGGCCAGAAGTAGACACAACCTAGAAGCTGTCTCCAATAGGTAACTTTCAAAAAGGAAAATAAATGGTTTTTTCTAAAGGAGTTTCACTAGGTATACAAAGCATACATAAGAGCAAGACCCATGCCCAGAAGAAGTTTTTTGGAGGTTTTTTTTTTCTTTTTGTCTTACAATGTTTTGTTCAGGCTTCTTTTTGTTATTGTTGTATTTTTATTTTATATAGCTTATATATATATAGTATGGCTTTCTATTTTGTTCATATGGGTTTTCTACGCATATGAATGTGTACCTCAGTATCTGTATGTTTCTTGTTCTCTTTTTATCTTTCTTTTCCTGTCATTTTTTTTCTTCCCTTCTTGTTTACTTGGTCTTTGTCTTCTGGTTTTTGTTTTTGTTTTTTAGTTTTTCAAGACAGGGTTTCTCTGTGTTATCTTGGCTGTCCTGGACTTGCTTTGTAGACTACCACAGCCTCGAACTCACAATGATCTGCCTGTCTCTGTCTCCCAAGTGTTGGATTAAAGGCGTGTTACACCACATCCAGCTCAGTTTGTTTTTTGTTTTGTTTTGTTTTTTTGAGACAGGGTTTTTAAAAAATAATAATAATAACACATAGTAATCCTGACTACTGACTATAGCCCTGGCTTTCCTGGAACTCACACTGTAGACCAGGCTGACCTCAAACTCACAGAGATACACCTGCCTCTGCTTCTCAAATGCTGGGATTAAAGGTGTGCACCACCACACCTGGCCTCCAATAAAATATTTAAATACTTAATTTCACTATTACTTGTGAAAATTCTATTAAAGCATAAAGGACCTTAGAGTAGCAATGTAACCTGTAGTCACCTTTTAAAATAAAATTTTCCTGTGCCAACTTAAAATCTGCTTATTTCTTTCTAATAATGTAGTCAACTTCTCCACTAATAAAAGAGGATTACATCCAGGTGTGGTGGTACATGCCTGTAATCCCAGCACTCTGGGAAGCAGAGGCAGGAGGATTTCTGTGAGCTCGAGGCCAGCCTGGAGTCCAGGACAAGCAACACTACACAGAGAAACCCTGTCTCAAAAAAAAACAAAAAAAAAAACACAAAAAAACAAAAACAAACAAACAAAACAAAACACCCAACCCTCACCTCTCCAAAAAGGATTACTGTACGTTTCTAAATGGATAGCTAGCTGTCTCTACCCTGATTCTGAGCAGACAAAATATTAACATGTTCAGTCTCAGGATTGCTTGTAAAAACTCTTTAAAGGAAGGAAGGGAGGGAGGAAGGGAGGAAAGCAGGCAGGCAGGCAGGCTGTGGTGGTCCACACTCTTAATCCCAGCACTCCCGAGGTAGAGGCAGGCAGATCTCTGTGAGTCTGAGGCCAGTTTGGTCTACAAAGTGAGTTCCAGTACAGTCAGTACTACACAGTGATACCCTATTTCGAGACACACACACACACAATTAAAAAAATCTGACAAGAACATGGTAGAATCCAAATGCACTAGAGAATAGAAGACAATGAAAACTCACTTTACACATAACTTTGACGTCTCAATGATGCAATGACCTCTATGAAGCAAGACGTGGAAGAAAGACGGTAAAAAGATGCCAGAAGATAAAACGTGACATAGACAGCTTATTATGGCAAAACCGGACAGGAGAAAAGGCTCAACCGGCAGCTTTTGAAAACTTGGCAAAGAGCCTAGAAGATTTTACATGGGAACTTGAGGAAAGGAAAGAAAATGAAAATGTCTACCTAACAAACACAGTACAGACACGAAAGACAAAGTAGAGAGATGATGCCTAAGGTTTGCCATCGAGGGGACAAAAATGACTGCAAAGTGCTTTTTCTACATTTGCGTTACATTTCAAAATCCAAGTTTAGACCATTTTTCTTATGTAAAAGAAAGGTTGGCTTTACTGGTACTTAACTGGTACTGGTACTAACTGACTATGAGCTAGGAAAAATTGAGACAAAACCATCAAAACTGGGTTATTTCCTAGCAAAAAGCTGGGCTTCAAGATGAAAGACAACAATTCTCTGGGCTATGAGGCACACAGACCAAGTCGTGTGTAAGGTAGAGACAAGCAGGCCAGCCTGAGGCCTGTCTACAACATACAAAGATGAGATATATTCAAGTAGCACTGCAAAGCTTCCAAAGGAACAAAGAGTAAGCCTCGAACTTTTCACAGGTCACACTGCTGTCAACTGTAAAGGGAACGTAGAGTTTTAGATACGCAAGAATAAAATAATGTTTCAGGACTGACTCTGGAAACAGCTGGAATTTGAAACTAAAAATGTAATACCCTTAAGGGAGGGAGGGAGGGAGGGAGGGAGGGAGGGAAGGAGGGAGGGAGGGAGGGAGGGAGGGAGGGAAGAAGACAACCATCAAAACATGTACTAGCACTATACAGGCCCAGCTGCCCTTCAAATGCTCAATCCTCCTCCCTCAGCATTTATGCTACTGGGATTATCAGCAGTGCTGCCAGGCCCAGCAGTTAAAAACAAAACAAAACTGGAGACATGGTTCATGTTCACTCTCGAGAAGATTCAATATTGTCCAGATGTGAATCCTTTCCACTTCGACCTATAGATTCAACAAAATCCAAACGAAGGTCTCAGCATGTTGTTGTGTGGGTACTAACAAGTATATGTTATTTTATTTTACTTATTTATTTATTTACAAGTAGATTTTAAGACGCATATGGGGAGGCAGAAGACCTAGAGTTACCAAGGCAACAGGAAGGAAGGTCAAAGTTGAAGGCCTAACACTTTGGATCTCAGCCTTATTGTACATCTGTATTGATGGAGATGGTGTGTGTGTCCGCGAAACAACAGGCAGATCTACAGAACAGAGACCAGGGCCCAGACTCTGAGCCACTAAACACACTGTTCTGGTTTGCTTTGTGTGGTTGTGATAAAAAACACTCACTAAAACCAGTTTGGGGAAGAAAGGCTGTATTTCACTTTATACTTTACAGTCCACCTTCACAGCAAACGCTCAGAATTACTCTCCATGTACCCATGAGAGCTCATTCAATGGCTTTTCCAGCCCAAAGTTCCAAGTGATCCACGGTCCTCCCCAAAAGAAACATGATCAGTCCCATCCCAGCAGCACCCCACACTGGGCACAGATTTCTGTATTAGTTTTCCTTCTTTGTTGCTGTGATAAAACAGTGACCAAAACAAGCTGGGACAAGAAGCAGTTTGTTTTAACTTACCTTTGACCATCCAATGGGAAGCCAGAGCCAGAGCTCAAGCAGGAACCTGGAGGCAGGAACCGAAGCAGAGGCCATGGAGGAGCTGTTATGGACTTGGCTTGTTGTTTGTTTGTTTGTTTTTGTTTGATTTTGTTTTTTATGACTCGTTTAGCTACTGTTTTTATACAATCCAAGACCAACAACCCAGAAGTAGTAGCAGTCACAATAGGCTGGGCCCTCCCACAACAATGGTGGAATTTTGGGGGTCACTTATGTATACTATCATATCATCTGTGAATAAAGATAGTCTGACTTCCTCCTTTCCCATTTGGATCCCCTTCATCATCTCCTTTTTTTCTCTTATTTCTCTAGCTAGCACTTCAAGAAGTGTATTGAAGAGATATGGAGAAAGGGGGCAGCCTTGTCTGGTCCCTGATTGTACAACCACTTTGGAAATCAATCTGGTGCTTTCTCAGAAAACTGGAAATAGGGCTTCCTCAGGACCCAGCTATTCCACTCCTTGGGATATACCCAGAAGATGCTTCACCACACAACAAGGACATATACTCAACCATGTTCATAGCAGCCTTATAGTAATAGCCAGAATGTGGAAACAACCTAGATGTCCCTCAGTCAAAGAATGGATAAAGAAACTGTGGTACATTTACACTATGAAATACTACTCAGCTATTAAAAACAAGGAAATCTTGAAATTTGCAGGCAAATGGATGGAACTAGAAATGATCATCCTGAGTGAGTTAACCCAAACCCAGAAAGATACACCTGGTATATATCTCACTTATAATTGGACACTAGCCCAACAGAGATGCCCCCTGAAAGTCTTCACTTAGCAGGTGATTGAGATAAATGGTAGGACTTCCTAGTGGGACCCCAGGTGACATAGATATGGTAGAATGGGGAAAAAGAAGGATCCAGAGGGTCCTAAAAACTTACAAGAAGACCATCAAGGCTAGCAGATCTGGACCCAGGGGGTTGTCTGTTCAAACTACTGTACCAACCAAGGACAATACAGATCTATTCAGATCTAACCAATGGACAACACATTCCCCACAGTTGTGTGGAGAGCAGGGGACTGACTCTGACATGAACTTTGGTGCCCCCTATTAGACCACTTCTCCTTGGTGAGGAGGCCTGGTGACGCTCAGAGGAAGGATAAGCAGGCTACCAGGATGAGACTTGATATGCTGTAATCATATGGTGGGGGAGGAGGACCCCTTCTGTCACAGATCTAGGGGAGGAGAATAGGGCAAAAAAGGGAGGGGAAGCAGGAAGATACAAGTGAGGGGATAACAATTGAGATGTAATCTGAATACATTACTTAAAAAAAAAAAGAAAAAAGAAAAACCATAAATAAATAAAACTTGGAGAGGCAGGAGGATCTCTGTGAGTTCGAGGCCAGCCTGGTCTACAGAGCTGGTTCCAGGACAGCCAAGGCTACCCAGAGAAACCCTGTCTTGAAAAAACCAAGAAAAGAAAAGACGGGAAAAGAAGATAACTGACATTCTGAAATGGTAGAGGATTAATAATTACGGATACAGAAGAGATTATTAAAGCCACAAGAACACTTTTATTTAAATATTTTTAAAGCTACATGAAAAGAATTATATTTTTTAAAAATTTGATTCATCCAAGAGACTAGAAACAGAGAAACAAAACCTAGATATTACAATTAGCAAAGAAGAAAGCACATATCCGTCAGGCTGACAGCACTAGCCCCACAGTGTTATACAGCATGGCTTAAACTATGCCGGTGTGTGTATGTAAACCTTTCCAGAGTATTCCTACACAGCGAATGTAATATCAGCACAAAAACTTCAAAATGTTAAATATATATATATATATATATATATATATATATATATATATATATATATGTTACAGACCCAGTACAGTGGCCAGCACTCAGGAGGCAGAGGCAGGTGGATCCTTGTGTCTGAGGCCAACCTGGTCTGTTCTGTACAGTGAGTTCAAGGACAGCAAAGATTACTGCAGATGAACGCGGCTAGGAAGGTAAATTGTCAATACACTGGCAAACAGAATCCGCTTCAAAACTGTACTATTAGGGCCATGGAGATGGTTCCGTTGGTGGCTTCAGAAACCTGTCGGGTGAAGTTCCATCCATGGGACCCATATAAAGGTGAAAAGAGATGGCCAACTTCTGCCACATGTGTTCCGTGGCATCGTCCCCACTCACGCTCAACATGAACTTACACACAGACAAGCACAGAGGGGGGGAGAGAGAACAGGAGAATCAGAGGAAAGAAGGATAAAAGTGAATATGAACATAAATGAATGAATCAAGCTATATTTCTATGCAATGAAATGACCAAAGAGAAGTATGAAGTCAAGCACATTTTGAACCCAGCATCTTAACCATGGTCCTTCAGTCAGTAGCAGGACAAATGCAAATACATATTGAACCGTTTTAAGTTTGTTGTGATGATAAAATAATCAATTGAGCTGGCGGTGGTGGCGCACACCTTTAATCCCAGCACTGGGGAGGCAGAGGCAGGCGGATCGCTGTGAGTTCGAGGCCAGCCTGGTCTACAAAGTGAGTCTGGGACAGCCAAGGCTACACAGAGAAACCCTGTCTCAAAAAACAAAACAAAACAAAACAAACAAAGCCAGGCATGGTGGCACATGCCTTTAATCCCAGCACTGAGAAACAGTGGCAGGCAGATCCCTGAAAGTTGGAGGTCAGCCTGGTTTACAAAGAGAGTCCCAGGACAGCCAGGGCTCTTAGAAAGAGAAACCCTGTCTCGAAAAACCAAAAACCAACCGACCAACCAACCAAACAAACAAACAAATAAACAAAACACAAAATGGATCAATTGGTAAATAAATTGACAGAATCTGGGGTTCTAATCCTCAAATGGAGTGAGAGGGAAATTAGAAATAAGGGAAGATTTGCTAAGAAGCCGCTGAGATGAGATCGGGAGGAGCATCCCTTTAGCAGGCAAGGGCTTTTTCACTGTTCTCTAACCATTTGCTGTTTGATGCGAAGGAGCAAGGCTGAAAAGGAAGCCAAGTACCAGTGAGAGAGCCCAGTTATAACACTTGCAGTAAATACAATATATAGCAAACATTCACTACATTCTAGAAACATTGCACACACACACTACTCTACAACCACCCCTAGGCAGCAGGATGGCATTTCCCCCTTTACAGGTGAGGAAACAGAGGCTTAGGGGAGGCGAAATGACTTGCCCAGGTTTACCTAATTAGAAACTGATAGGGGCTGGAGGGGCTGGGGGGGCTGGGGGGGCGGATTCAGGAATCAGGATGCTTGCTAACACTCTTTCCTGTCCCAGTCAAAAGATCGCATTCTAGACTTCATGCCAGATAAGCTCGTTGAGGCCAAGCAATCAACAGATATCGATGTCACCTACCTCGGCCCTGAGACCCTGTGCGCTGGTGGGCTCTGTGAGGACCCATCTAGCCTTAAACCACGACTCTTGTCACCCTCTATCGTCATTAGCAAACCTATTCGGGAATGATCAGCCGCTTGAAAACTTGGACCGGTCAAGGGTCACAGACAGACCTCTCCAGGACCCAGAAACAAGCTTCACCCTCCACCTAGAGCTCTGTGGATGCCTCGGTCACCTGGGAGTCAGGGTGCAGCTTCCAGAAGCACTCATCCTCGCCCCAGGGAAGGAGCCTCTGGAATTGCAGGTTCTCACAAGGGCTTTTGCAATCCTGCAGGAGCCTGAAGTGGCCTCCCCGGATTGGATTGTCTTGCCCCAGGCCTGCCGCTGTTCCTTGGGAAGTTTTTCCACCTCACCTGTACCAATGCCGGAAATGCAGCAGGAAGATAAAATCTAAAACGAAGGCCCCAGCATGCCCTGAATGGCTCAGCACACCAGCCAGACTTTTTAAATTCCTTTCAGAGCTACTAATATCAAAGAGTAACCATTGGCAGGCCACAGGCTTAAATGTCCACCTCAAAGGGCCTGACTTATGTGGAGCATGGTGTCACAAAATTTATCGTCCTACCTCTGAGGCGGAAGCAGGAGGAACTTCCGTTCTCGCTGGTCTGACTGTACAGCTAGACTCACCCTTAATATAGATAGATAGATAGATAGATAGATAGATAGATAGATAGATAGATAGGATTCAAATATATGGCTCTTCAAAATGTAAGGGAGTATAAATAATAAGTGCATGATCTTCTTTTAAGTGAGCAAAATATTCTGTTATAATAATTACCTCCGGGCGGAGGAATCACATGGCTAAAAAAAGACAGGCATTAAGAAGAACCATTTTGCTATTGTCAGTTGGCGTTTAAACACATTACCTATTCTAAAACTCAGTGATGACCCTTTTAAACTGTTAAAAATTCCGCCACCTTAATATGCCAAACACGCCTCGAAACTAGAGCAGGATCAGTTTCACTGAGGCTGCAATGCCGGAGCTAGTTCAGCTAGACCTCAGACCCTAGAGAAGTCGGCAACTCTTTGGCATGGCTTTTCAACAGCCACATACTGGGCTACAAAGAGATAAGCGATATACCTCAGAGTTGTGATTTCGGTCCGATTAAATAAGCTCGTACTTCAGATGATAGTATAACGTTTACAAGACTGGCTCGCAAACTAAAGATAACCACGGAACACGTCGGCTTTACGAACATTCTCTTTCACCATTCCCGGAGGATGATAGATTGGGTTTTAAAAAAATCAGACAGAGGCTTAGGGGTACACACAAACGAACCGGCACCATAGGTCAAGGATGGAACATGGTACTTCTTTGGTTTTGATTGGTTGGTGGGTTGGTTGGTTGGTTCGCTTGGTTTGATTTTGGTTTTTTCGAGACAGGGTTTACTCTGTGTAGCCTTGCCTGTCCTGGACTCGCTTTGTAGACCAGGCTGGCCTCGGACTCACAGAGAGCCCTCTGTCTCCGCCTCCCGAATGCTAGCTGAAAGACAAGCCTACGCCCCGTGTCCTGATATAGCATTCCACTCGCGAGACTTGAGCAGGGATCACCTGCTGACATAATCTGACGAAAGCATACAAGGCCCGCAATCCAAACCGGAAGCCAAGGCCTAAAATCCAAATGGCTGCTCCTAGAGGGCGACAAACGCATTTTCCACACACCGACCTACAAACTACAGCAATGGCCATTGGTCAGCACGACACTCCTGGGCGGAGCCTGGAAGGGGCGGGGCCTAGCATGACATCTCCGATTCGACGTGGGTTCCCGCGCTTCTCTTGAAATATAATTGACGTCCAGCGTGTATCCGGCTGCGTGAGGAAATCGCAGGGCTCCAGAGCGCAAGGCTGCAGCCGCTCCGTCCGCGCCATCGCATCTGTCTGCGCCGCTCCAGCCCCGCAGCACCGTCCACATGCTGCGTGTAAGACCCCGCAGCCCAGGCACCGACGAAGATGCCGTGCCCTGCTGGGCACCGCAGGCACCAGGACCCAGCCCTGCCAAGCGCCGCCGCCTCCAGGAGCCCGCGCGCCCCGAACCCCTGGAGCAGCCAGACCTGGAAGCCCCAGGCGAGCCCGCCGCCGACGCGCTCACCTCTGTGGTCTTCCTGCCCGCTGGTTCTGCCCTGCAGCTGCCCCTGGATGACGTCGACCTGCTGCTGGAGCCGGATCCCACCTCGGTCCTGGAAGTGTCGCTCCATGGACACACCATCATCCTAGTTCCCGAGGATGGCCTCCCGACCTCCGCCCATCATGGACAGCCCGGGTTCTCGCCCACCAGCCCGCAGGAGGCCATTCTTATTGACTTGCCGCCGCAGGACCACCTTGTCGACCTCCAGCAGGGATACTGTGAGTATATCCTAGACGTCTCCTCCCAAGAGGACTCCTGGGATGAGGGTGAGGACTCTGACTTCCTGGAGCCCTGGATGGATTCTCCAGCTGGTCCGGCCGCTGGCCTTCTCTCTACAAGAGTAGTGTACAGCCCTGGGCTTCAGGACCTAGTCGCAGAGCCATGGCCTCTTATGGCCTCCGCTGGTGCAGAGCGATCTTCTCCAAGGCCTGCCTGGGACCTAGACAGCTACCTGCTGGGACCCTTCCCCAGCTCACCACTGCAGCCTCTGCCTCCATCTCCTCCTCCAAGTCCCCAGGAGCAGCGCCCTCCACACTCTCCGCGGGCGCCGTGCAAGGCCCGGAGGCGACTGTTCTGTGAGTGAACTGCGCCGCAGAAATCCTTCATGGCCTGCATCAAGAATTCGGAGTGTGCAGAAAGCAGAATATTGGTTCGTGGTTGGCTAGAAAGTCTGGAAGAAAGATCATCAAACGTACTGTTTGAAAGTCACCTACTTTTGATCCTTGAGTTGACTGTTTGTGTCCTCGGGGCGTCTCATCCTTGAAATCCTGGTTTTGCCCCAACACAGTCCACACTACCGTTCACCCCTTTCCTCCCAACTTAATCACTTGAATAGTTAGTAACCAGTAGTGGAGTGGAAGTCTTTTATCTAATGAGCGTTAGCATTAATCTCTCCTGCTCTGCCTTTTTTTTTTTTTTTTTTTTTTTTTTTTTTTTTCGGGGGCCGTCTTTTTTTCGACGCTTGTCCTCCCCAGAAACCTAGAAAACGGTTGCACCGCACAAATGTCCTTTATGAAAACAAACTTAGCAAAGGGAGCAATGATCATGGTGTCTCTCTCCCTCCCTCCCTCCCTCCCTCTTCCCCCCTATGTATGTATGTATGTATGTATGTATCTATGTATGTATGTATGTATCTATGTATGTATGTATGTATGTATGTAGTAGCTTATGAAGCCGGGCGGTGGTGGCGCACGCCTTTAATCCCAGTGCTGGGGAGGCAGAGGCAGGCAGATAACTGTGAGTTCGAGGCCAGCCTGGTCTACAAAGCGACTCTAGCACAGCCAAGGCTACACAGAGAGACCCTACCTTGGGGGGGGGGAGTAGTTTATGTTGGTGGGGTTTCTTGTTTGTTTGGGGGCTTCTTTTGATTTGTGTTTAGTAAGTGTTGGTTTTTCTTTCTTTCTTTCTTTTTCCCCCCCATAAGAACCAAGTCCCTGGATTTCATTTTGTGTCTTTTTAATATAGTTCTCATATTCTGGATGTCATAATTCTAAATGTTACAGTAATTAATTATAATACTATACTGTTAATTAGAGGATCCCATATTTATGTTGCTTATTGTTACTTGTGTATAGATATGTCATGTTGATTTGTTATCCAACACAATTTATTCATTTCTTTAGTAATTTTTATGTACCTTCTAATACCTCTACTGAGAAAATTAGGACCTTTGATATCCTATAATACATATTATTTTTAATTAACATTTTCTATTAGATATTTAAGTCCAATTGAAGTGCACCCAATAGGGATATTCCTATCATATGTAATGCATTTACTTAAATTTTATGGAGTATTGGCTGTTCTGTAAATAGTTGCTAGTCTCTGCCCTGATGAGGATGTTATTTATAATGTTTCTTACCATAAACAAAATGTTGGGTTTCTGTTTGGTTTTGGTTAAGTACAGCAACTTTGTCAAAATGTTGGATTTAATAATTGAATTAAACTATAGTTCAAAAACTTGCGTATTAGATCATCTTCATGTAAGAGGTATGTTGAGCCCTGAGTCATTGACCATGTACACACAGCTACATGGTAAGAGAAGAAATGGGACCAGGGATAGAGCTAAAGGGCTTTTTAAAAAGTTAGATGGTTTTTCAGAGGCTTGTGACGAGGCGGCTGGAAGGAGAGGTGATTGTAAAGTCGCCTGAAGGTGTCCATGTTAAATTTTTAAGGATTTCTTTGCAGGCTGGAGAGACTGCTCAGAGGTTAAGAGCAGTGACTGCTCTTCCAGAGGTCCTGAGTTCAATGCCCAGCAACCACATGGTGGCTCACAGCCATCTAAAATGTGACCTGATGCCCTCCTCTGGCCTGCAGCTGTACATGCAGGCAGAGCACTGTATACATATTATGTATACATAGTATATACATAATAATAAATAAATAAATCTTTTTTTTTTTAAGAATTCTTTTGCTTTGGGCATGGCGTTCGTTCCCTGGTGTCTTTTTCATCAGTCCATGTGGTGGCTTGGTGGCAACAGAACTTACAATAACTAAGTAAGGTTCTTTGTGTCTCAACTATTCCACAGGATTTCCTTGAGATTGTAATTATGCTGTGAGATGTAACTATGCTTTGGGAGGTTAGAGAGAAGTTGGTTGGTTGGGTTAGATTTGGGTTTTGATTTTTTTTTTTTTTTAGACAGATTCTTTCTACATAGCTCTGGCTGTCCGGACACAGCCTCCCAAGTGCTGTGATTAAAGGAATGTGCCATCACATCTAGCTTGTTTGTATATTTTCATTCATGTGTTTGCTGGGGTTTTTGTTTTTGTTTTTTGGGCTTTTTAAAATTTACGTCACTTCTAACTAATGTTAAAATATCCATTTCTAGTCACATTTGCCCCAGAGTTGTGTGTGTGTGTGTGTGTGTGTGTGTGTGTGTGTGTGTGTGTTGCCTGTGTATATTTGTGCACCACATGAATATCTGAGTTCCAGTGTAGGCCAGAAGAAGGCATTGGATACCGTGGAATAAGAATTACAGTTTGAGCCACCATCTGGGTGTTGGAAACAAAACTATGGTCCTCTATAAGAGCAGCCAGTATTCTTAGACACTGAACCATCGCCCACACTGACCTATATTTTATAATAAAATAAATCGATACCAATAAAGCAGATATCAACATCAAACTATTTTTAGAAGTATTGATAATTATATTTTAGATTCTCCAAATGCGTTCATTGCCAGTTTCCTTCCTCAGTTTTTCATTCTTGCTCTCCATTCCTTCATGTTATCTTAATATGTCTTCCTTTTTTTTTTTTTAATATGTTTATAAATTTGTTTTGTTTGTGTGTACATGCTAGTGCCCTGGCACACAGGTGGAGGTCAGAGAACAGTTAACATGAGTCAATTTTCTCTCTCCATCCTATGGGTTCCAAGAATTGAACTCAGGTTGTCAGGTCTAGCCACAAGCACCTTTACCCTCTGAGCCATCACATTGGCCCCTTATTTGTCTTCTTACTGTACTACAATTTTTGTTTTTATATATATAAAGGTTTCAGTAAGGTTTGATTTTTATTTTTTATTTTATTTAAAAAGAAAAACTACTTTATTTGGGGTTCCTGGATGCCTCTCCCTGCCTTCCAGCCCACCGATTCTAGGTAGGAGAGAAGGTTAGTAGAAACAGGGACATAGACCATTGTTGACCCAGTTCCTTGGGGTGATTCCATTCTTCATTGTCAGGATTCCAGCAGTCCAGATAAGCAGCAAAGAGCAACAGCCTTCTGGAAGCTTCTCCTGAGCATTTCTCTCTAGAAGCATCTGGAAGCCTGCCCCTCCTTCCTCTTTATACCCTCTCAGAATCCGCACAAGGATGTTTTCCAGCTGGCAAAGACTTCGCACACCCCCCACCCCCGACATGAGGCAGTTTCCAGCTGACCAAGATCAGGAGCCCTCTCACAAGTCAGTTTCACATCTCACACTTGGGTTCAAAACAAAAACATGTTTACATAGCATAACAAAAACTTCCACTGCAAGTTTCCCTGTATAGGCCAGACAGGCTTGCCTCAAATTTGCAATCCTTCTGCTTCAGCGTCCGACACAAGTGCTGAGATTTCAGGCATGTGCCACCACATCCGACCACCCTACAAAAAAAAAAAAAAAAAAAAAAAGCCTTAGGAATTCTTTCTTCCATGGCCTATGTGGTAAAGTCTTAGTTTATGTCTGCAAATGTTTCAATTACACCTACGAACTTGTGCTATTTTGGCTGGCTTTAGGATTCTAAAAACCACGTCTAAATTTCTCATTACTTAAGGTAGTATTCTTCCCTGCTCTTCACTGGTGCGAGGAAGGAGTCCCTCGGTTTATACTGCCATGTCTTTGTAATGAATCTGCTCACTTTAGTTTCATATGGATGTGTTCACAGAACACATCACAGTCACAGAAACCTGTCATCTGGGACTTTGTGAACTACATCTTCAGGTTAATTTCTTCTTTAAGTCTCAGTTTCTAAAATGGCTCCTTGGGCTAGGGACTAGACTCAGGAATAGAATGTCCAGGTCTCTGTGCAAAAGAAGAAGAAGAAATCACTCTAGGACCTCTGAGCCTCTCTCCAATAGGAAAACGGTGGTCCTATTTGATTAAGTTCTCCCCCTTCCCATCCCCATATCTCCTGCTGTCTATATTTCTGTTGCTGTGATTATAACGTATTTTCTCTTTTGCAGTTAGCTCATCTTTCATCCTTTTCAAAATTCTGCTTGTTTTTCTCGTAAGACAGTATTCACTAACGTATTGTTCATTTCAAAACTTTTAATTAAATGTTCATTAAAATCAACTTACTTTGGGGACTGGAGAGATGACTCAGGGGTTAAGAGTACTGACTTCTCCCTCACAGGACCCAGGTCCAATTCCCAGAACCTACATTGCATCTCACTACCTGTAACTCCAGTTCCAAAAGATCCAATGCCCTCTTCTAGCCTCCTTAGGCACCAGAAAGAAATACATGGGGGGCAGTGACATGCATACAGTCAAAACAACACACACACACACACACACACACACACAGGGGCGGGGGACGGAGGAAAGAGGCAGGCGGGGGGGGGGGGGGAGTTTCAGGCACCACACAAAAAAAATGGTCCAATTTCCAATGTTCACAGAATAGTGATGCGGGGATAGAATATCCATTATCCCTTACCCCTCATCAATCATTAATCAAGAAAATGTCCCCACAGATATGCCCAGTGATCAAGCTGTTGGAGGCTGTTCCTCAATTGAGATTCCTCCTCGTGTCACACCACCTAAGTTAATTTAGCTGATCTCCAGGAATCACAGTCAGGCCCCAAGGGAATACATACTATACAACCTCATCAAGATTGACTGCAACCTCCTCCGCATCACAGGTAACCACGTGAAACCCAATGTAATGCAGTCGGAGAAATACAAGAGTGTAAGTACTGAGGGAAACTGCACTAGGGGGCTAGGTTTTGCCCAACATTAAACAACAGGAGTTAGGTGTAGGACAGAGTCGTGGAAGACAATGAGGAAAGGAGTTTATCTACGTAGAAGCACTCTTCCATGGTAAAGGACCCAGTGCACGGACCCTCTGAGATTGTGCTCACATTCTTACATGGCCACTCTTGGAAGCTTAGAGACCTAGATATCCTACCCCCAGTTAAGTAAAAACTACTGTGAATGCACAGACAGAGAGCAGAAGAGATCCAGAAGTTTGAGGGATGTAGTCAGAAAACTATGAATCTACTTAGGGCTCTAATACATCAGACATTGTGTTACACAGAAGAGCTTCCGTGGAGACCACAGAACAGGACAGCAAGGAGTGTGCGGGAGCCTTCATTTCATCAAGACGCTCAGAAGAGAGCTGGGTGGTGGCGGCGCACACCTTTAATCCCAGCACTCGGGAGGCAGAGACCAGCGGATCTCTGTAAGTTCGAGGCCAGCCTGGTCTACAGAGCGGGTTCCAGGACAGCCAGGGCTACACAGAGAAATTTGGTCTTAAACAAGCAAACAAGGCTCAGAAGAAGACCAAGGTAACGAAAGTACATGACATTACAAAAGCAGGTCTTTTGTTAGCCCAACAGGACAAAAGGATGCGAAAGACTGAAGTTACAAACAAAGGAATAGTAGATCATACATGATCATACAATACAACTCAAACCTATGACCTCTCCAGTAACAATTCTGGAAGCTGAAACATTGGCCCCGCAATAGCGGATGCCAAATTGATCGTGATTTGGTCAATAGCTGCAGATTTCCTAATATTCTTTCCCAATTACAGAGTATAACCAACCAGAAAAGGCCATTCCTAAGAGGGGTAAAACTATACCAGTTAGCAGAGGATGTCCCACTGCTAGTCAAGCCACTTCCAGGGACCCCACACAGCCAATTTCCCAGCATTCTCGCTGCCTTCTCCATTTTCACTATCAACATTTCTCATTTTCTTTACCATCAAATACAAGCGATAGGCTGGCGCCTCCACTGCAGAACACTCTGAAGACTCTCAGCTCTTTCTCGTTGTGTGGACTTTCTTCTTCAGCTTTTCTGAAGATCCCCATATCGCAGCATGGGCTACCAGCAGGTGGTCTGAACTTCGAGATTTGGGGGGTACTCACTCTAGGTTTTTATCATCAGTTTGATCTGACTGCCATCCTTGATGGATTCCTTCTCTTTCCTCCTTTGATCCTTCTTATGCTTCACTTTGCTGTCCAAAAGTGTGTCCACAGAAAGCAAACTTGAACTCACAGACCCTGTATGCACGTCCACTGTCTGAGCTGGCCTCATGGGCTGGTGACTGTGCAGTTTGCACAGGTACCCCATCCACATGGCTCACCAAAGAGGTCACCAGGAAAATCAGGTGGCTTTTCCTGTTTTTGTTCCCATCTTTCGCTGTTCGGCTTCTGAGCCATTGAGTGCCTCTCCTGGCATTCTACAGCAGAGGCTATTACCTGTCCTGGGGCTCTCATACACTTGACCGCCATTGCCAGGTAGTGTGGAGACTCAGTGCTGACAATCTCGGGAACACTGCCTGCCGCCCGTATGCGAATGCATTCTCTCTGCAGTCACTGGAGCCTCAAGGATAATGTAGGGCCTTGGGGGTTATGGCGCAGAGCACTTGACTTCAGAACCCTTTATGGAGTGCTTTAGAAAAGGAAGGGGAGTAGACGTCTCAGGCTCAAGGGCGGCCATGTTAGATCAGGTGCTCATGGGTCTCCAAGAACTTGTGAATCAGAAGTATCTTAATTAAAAGAGTTTCTGGGCCAAGGCAAATAATAACAAACTTGGCTGGGTTCTCTAAAAAGGTTTTCATCCTTGCCCGGCCTACATCCAGCTCTCCCTGCCCCCCCCCCCCCCAGCACACTCTTAGCCTCTCCCTCAGCACCTCCATCAGCACTCCCTTCTATTTGTCCTGACCTCCTACCTATTATTTACCAACAACCCTCCCAGGGACCTTAACTGTATGCTGCCTCTAAAGACTCCTTGGCCCCATGAGCCAGATATTTAGGAAACTGTGGGGTTTATTCTTTGGGCTTGAACTAAATTGAAAACTAAACTTCCCTACGCGCAAACAAGAACAGCCAAGATCCCTAGAAGGGTTTTCTTCATCTAGATGGTCTTGCACTTGACATTCCTACATTTTCTGCCTCCAGCTCCTAAGTGCTGAGACTGAAAACATATGCTACCATATCACACTAAGGCACAAGCGAGCCAGTATTGCCTGGCTTATACTGACTCACACACACATTTGTCAGAACCACAGGGAATATACGTTCTAGACAAACTGGGTGTATAGGCCCAGAACGAGGCTTACAAATTCCTCTTTCCATAATAAAACCGAAAGGGTTAAAAAAAAAAAAAAAAAAGTCAAAGACTCCTCAAAGCTATAGCTCATTAAACATTTCCAATTGGCGCTGAAGAGATGCCTGGCTGTTAAGAGCACTTGCTGCTCTCCCAGAGGACACGGGCAGGTTTAGTTCCCAGCACCCACAATTGCCTGTAAGTCTAGTTCCAGGACACAGCGTGCATACATACACATTAAACAAACAAATAAATAAATGAATATTTTAAAGTGATATAGGGGAACTGAATATAATCACTCACTCCTTTAACCCCGGCACTTGGAAGACAAAGGCAGGCAGTTTTATGTACTAGGCCAGTCTTGTTTATAATATAGCAAGTTCCAGACCAGCCAGGCTACATAGTGAGACCCTGTCTAAAAATTAATACATGTGCTATTAATTCTACACTAAACACTGCCATCTTTGTCTTGCCTCTTTGCTGGAAGCGAAGGATTGCACAGATATGAGATAGTTCAAATAATCTACACATTTTTCTAGTGTCACAGTTTTGGTCCCTTAACAGAAAAAAAAAAATTATTCTAGTCCTGTGTTGCTCTCGTGAGATTTTTAAAAGACAGAAGCCCACTTTGCATAAAGACTTCTATGAATAAGTGTACGTTAGGCTGGGCATAGCAGCCTACACTTGTAATCCCAGCACTCAGGCAGCTGAAAGAAGGAATGCTGTAAATCTGAGGCCAGCCTGGACTATAGAGGGAGACACTATCTCTTTCGCAATGGACTTCTAGACCACAATTGGCTTTACCTGGGATGATGGTTATGTCCCTAAGGAGTTCACTGGTGCCCCTCAGGTTTTCCCAGTTCCTTGAGCAAGGCTTAAAAGAGTCAAAATTCCCCTTGTGATTGGATCCTCATGAACAACATAAATGATGCCCTACTATGTTCAGAGAATAAGAAGCCAGTAGAGCAGCCAGTCAGTCTCCTTTCTTATTCCCAGCCCCAGGGAGAGACAATAAAATTTCAAAGGGTGCTACAATTCTGTCAAATCACAGTTCCTCTGTGGTTATATTTGTGGTTATTATTTACAAAGTAACAGGTTTCTCCCCAGTGTTCTCAAGCATTGTTAGTAGTGGCTGACCCTCTCCCCGCACCTCACCTCTCTGCTCCTCATCTTGGCTTAAAAGCTTCTAAGTTCCCAATGTGTTCCCCCCTCCATTTTCATATCACATGTGTACTGCTACCCTCCCACCCCCTTTTAAAGCGTCTTGTTTCTCCTTCCACGAGTCCCTTTCTTGCTCTGTGACCTCCATGCACCTTACTTCCAATTAGATGTGAATATGAAAATTAGAAGCTAAGCTCTCCATATGAGAAAGAACATGGGTTCCCTGTTCATAAGCCTAGGTTAGCTCACCCAATGTATGTATTTTGTTAGTTTTGTACATTTTCTTAAAACTTCATAGCTTCGTTTTTCTTTGTGACCAAAACAAATCCCCGCTGTATGTATGAGCCACATGTTCACTATCCGTTCATCAGTTGATGGACATTGAAATGGCTGTCTCAATTGTCAGCGTGGTGAGATGTAGAGTGGCCCAAGAAATGCACTGTGGGAGAATGCACTGAGCATGCCTGTGGGAGACCACCTTGATCGTGTTCATTGAAGTGGGAAGATGTGCACACTGTTGGTGGCACCATTTCTTAGGCAAGAAATTCCGAAGCTGCATAATAAGGAGAAAGTAAGCTGAGCACTAGCGTGCATGGCTCTCTTCTTTCTGACTAGATGCGATGTGACCAGCGGCTTCCAGTACCAGCTGTCTCAGCGTCTCCACCCTGGCATCATGTACCCTTGAACTGTGAGCCAAAATAAGCTCTTTCTCCCTTAAGCTGCTGTTGACCAGGTGTTTTATCACAGCAACAGAAAAGTACAGACAACCAACATTTGTTGATTCCATTTTTGTTTTCCGTAATTTTGCCAATTCCATTTCCTCGCTATTTATTATTAGGAGTAGATCGGCAGGAAACATGGCTGTGCAAGTGTCTTAAACTGTAGCCTATTATTTAGAATATGGCCTACATTGGAACTGTGGTGGAAAGGCCACCCAAAAATAGTCTAGACTCCTTGCCAAAGATGATTGAAAGTAACTGAATATTGCAGACAATGAGTGCCATTTTCTTTCTCTGAGACCAAAATGTGTTTTTATGAATTAAGTCTTCACTCGGTTGGGAGGTTCTTTCCTCAAGAAAACAAATGGCCACGTGGCTGTGACAGTCATTGCAACAACTACTCATGGACTTGAACTCCCAGGTAAGAAGGGGAGCGAAGGCCCGATGGCATCACTTTTTAATGAAGAGAAATGGCGGGTAGGGGTGTCAGCCCTTCACAGAGCATGAAAGCCTGGTGATAGAATTTTTATGTGTAAGAGAGTGAGTTGGGAACGTAGAGTGTGTACTCTGAGAATAAGATGTTTGAAACTGCGATTAAGGAAGAATATCAAGATGGGGTAACAACAGTCAACAGACAGTGGAGTAGGAAGGAGCAGAAGAAATATGATGAGATGAGATAAGGAAGCTGCTGGCTGAGTCCTGTAAGGCCAGCTACCTGGGAGGCTGAGGTCAAAGAGTCACAAATGCAAGGCCAACCTATCCTATAGAGCAATTTCAAGGCCAGTCTGATAGTTTATCTGGACCTTGTCTCAAAATAAAAATGCTTTTTTAAAGGGGGGAATGGATCTGACAACCCAGCAGTGACATGAAAACATGCAGAGCTGGCAAGGATGCTACCTGGGGGGAAATTTTTTTTTTTTTTGAGACAGGGTTTCTCTGTGTAGCCTTGGCTGTCCTGGACTCACTTTGTAGACCAGGCTAGCCTCGAACTGAAAAAATATTTTTTGAAAGGAGGGCAAAGGAGCTATAGATGTGGCTCAGTGGTAGATCAGTTGCCCAGAATATGAAAGGTTCTAGGTTTGGCCCTAGGAGTGAATACAAGGCAGAGAGGGAAGAGGAAGAAGGAAAGAGAAGGGGGGGACAGCGTGCATGTTAATTGGGAAGGCTCACAAAATGCTGCTGGGCACATCACAGGTTATCAGACACACATACTGTGTCTTTGGGTTAAATTAATGCCACACGCTCTAACTGTATTCCCACAGGAACTAAAGAGCAAAGTTTAACTTTGAACTCCTTTCACCATTCAGAGTGTTAGGTGTTTTGAGGACTGGAATGTATGTATGTTTTTAAAAGCTTCAGTTAGGGATGGAGATGGATGTTGGCTGTAGACACGCACTTAGCCTGCAATAAACCCTGGATAGAGTGAGGCACCCATGGGATCACAGCCCTCTAGAGTTGGGGGCAGGAGGATTAGAATTCAAGGTCATGCTTCTCCACATCCCAGTGTGATAATGGTGAAATTCTGCTTCAAAAGCAGAAGCAAAATAACAACAACAATAAATAGAAATAAAAACAAAATGTAAAATGTACATGTGGAATATACATTTTATTGATAATGTTTCATTTGTTAATGCTGTCAATGATACTCTCTCTTTTCTTTTTTCTTCCTTTTTTTATTTTCATTTTTGTTGTTGTTGTTGTTTTGTTTTGTTTTGTTTTGAGACAAGGTCTTTCCATGTAGTTCTAGAAATCGCTATGCAGGCCAGGCCTACCTCAGACTCACAGAACTCCTCTTGCCTTGGCTTCCCAAGTGCTGGGATTAACCGCACGTGCCATCGCCAGCAGCCCGCCCCGCCCCTCCCCTACTCTACTCCTCCCACATTGTTGTTGTATTGTTTGTTTTCTGAGACAGGTTTCTCTGTGTAGCCCTGACTCTCCTAACTCTTCATGTAATGCCAGGTCGACCTCAAACTCACAGAAACCCTTTCGCTTCTGCCCCTCAAGTGCTGGGATTAAAAGCGTTGGAGGCATCCCCCACAACCACCTGGCTTTTAGGGGAGTGGGGGTTGCCTACATGTATGTCTGTGAGGGTGGCAGATCCAGTTTCAGACTGTTCTGAGCTGCCAAGTGGGTGCTGGGAATTGAACTCACGTCACTTGGAAAGCAGCCAGTGTTCTTAAAACCACTGAGCGATCTATTCTGCCTATGCTTGTTTTCCAAAATTGTGTCCCACTATGCGACCCAAGCCAGACTGAAACTTGAGGTTCACTACCAAGAAGAGACTTGATATCATATGAGCATATACAGGGGAAACAGGTCCCCCTCAGTCACAATCATAGGGGAAGGGAGTAAGGGGGAAAATGGGAGGGAGGGAGGAATGGGAGGATACAAGGGATGGGATAACAGCTGAGATGCAATATGAATAAATTAATAAATGATATTAAAATTTTTCAATAAAATCTTAAAAATAAAAAAAAACTTGAGGTTCACCTCCTTTACCTCTCATAATGCTAGGATCATGCACTTGTACCACAGGACATAGTTACATAATGACATTTTCTCAAAAAAAAAAAAAGGAAGAAAGAAAGAAAGAAAGAGAGAGAGAAATAAAGAAAAAGAGAAGAAAAGAAAGAAAGAAAATAAATAAATAATTTGATAAACACTGAAGTTAAGAGAACTGAATCTGCCGGTCGGTGGTGGTACACGCTTTTAATCCTAGCATTTAGGGAGGCAGAAGCAGACAGATCTTTGTGAGTTGGAGGCTAGCCTAATTTACACAGTGAGTTCCAGGACAGCCAAAGCTACACAGAGAAACCCTGTCTTTGTTTGTTTGCTGAAAGAGAGAGGCGGGGGAGGGAGGGAGAGGAGGGAGGGAGGGAGAGAGGAGAGAGAGAGAGAGAGAGAGAGAGAGAGAGAGAGAGAGAGAGAGAGAGAGAGAGAGAGAGGGAGAGACTCTCTTGCTTTCGAATCCCTAAAGCCACTGAAAACAGGAATTCTAAAGATCATCCAGCTTCACAAACAAAAAATAAAAAATAAAAGACGTAAAAGTTACTCTGCCCCCTATAGGCCAAAGAAGTATTACTCAAGTACTGCCTGGCCTATGGGAAAGCTTTGCGCGACACTCCTGGGAGGAACCTTTGGAATGGAAGCTCGAGGGGCAGAGCCTAGTGTGACATTTCACGACTTCACTTTCTGGTGCATTCCTTGAGGTATAATTGACGTCCAGAGTGTATTCGGCTGTGAGAAAAGCAAGGCTGCAGCCACTCCGTCCGCGCCGTCGCACCTGTCTGCGCCGCATGCATCCTACATCCCGCGCCGCTCCAGTCCGGCAGCACCGTCCACATGCTGCGTGTAAGACCCCGCAGCCCCAGCCCCGACGACGCCACCGCGCCCTGCTGAGCACCGCAGGCACCAGGACCCAGCCCTGCCAAGCGCTGCCGCCTCCAGGAGCCCGCGCGCGCCCCAACCCCTGGAGCAGCCAGACCTAGAAGCCCCAGGGCAGCCCGCCAACGAAGAGCTCACCTCGGTGGTGTTCCAGCCCGCTGGTTCTACCCTGCAGCTTCCCCGGGATGACATCGACCCGCTGCTGGAGCCGGATCCCACCTCGGTCCTGGAAGTGTCGCTCCATGGACACACCATCATCCTAGTTCCCGAGGATGGCCTCCCGACCTCCGCCCATCATGGACAGCCCGGGTTCTCGCCCACCAGCCCGCAGGAATCCTTCTTTAGGACTCGAGTCTTGAGGATGAGGACTCTCACTTCCTGAATCCCTAGCTGGATCCTCCAGCTGGTCGGGCCACTGGGCTTCTCTCCTCCACAGGAGTGTACAGCCCCAGGCCTCAGGACCAAGTCCTAGAGCCATGGCTTCTGGTGCTATCCACTAGTACAGAGCCAAATTCTCTGAGGTCTACCTGGGACCTAGACAGCTACCTGCAAGGACCCTTCCCCACCTCACCACTGAAGCCTCTGCCTCCATCTCCTCCTCCTAGTCCCCAAGAGCAGCGCCCTCCGTGCCCTCCTAGGACCCCTTGCAAGGCCAGGAGGCAACTATTCTGTGAATGAACTGCACCACAGAAACCCTAATGCCCGGCCATTGTGTGTGCCTTTGCACAGCCCCTACAAGATTAGACCTGCGCTCTCGGTTTTGAAGTGTGCAGAATGCAGAATATTGGATCGATGGTTGCCTAGAAAGTCCGGAAGAAAGATCATCGCCACTAAAACATACTGTTTGAACATCACCTACTTTTGGCCCTGAAGTTGATAGCTTATGCCCTTTTCTATACAGAAGTCATTTTCATGAAACTGTACACCCCAGCTGGTGCCTCAGACCAGCTCCAACATGTTTCCTTGAAACTCCACCCTACCATGCACCCCTTCTGGGATTGATTTTTGTCTATCCTTTTTCCACAGGCCTTCTCCCAATCAGGGCTCTCCCTTCCTTGAGGTGACCCTCGTAGATTTACTACACAATTTTAAAAAATAATAATAAAGTGCTGTCGTTTTCTTTTAACAGTTAAGTGATGATATAATTTATATTTTCAGCATTTTTTGTTTGGGAGATTTGTTTCTGTTTTGGTTTTCGATGGTGTTGATGGTAGTTGGTTAGCTGTTTTTGTTTTGTTTTGTTTTGTTTTGTTGGGGAGGGGTGTTCCAGGAGCACCAAGTATTCCAAGTATCTTTTTTATTTAAGTATTTCATTTCTTTTAGTATATTTTAAAATATTTGTTTATTTTTATTCCGTGTGTGTGAGTGTTTTGCCTGCATGTATGTATGTGCCTCTCATCTGTGCTTCCTGGCCTACAGAGGGAACAAAGGACATCAGATTCCATAGAACTCGAGTTGGAGTTTGTGAGCCTCCATGCCCTTGTTGGGAAGCAGGCCTCTGGAAGAGCTGCAACTGCTCTCAACTGCCAAGCCGTCACTCTAGCCTTCTTCTTGTGTATTCTTAATTTTTCCTACTCTTAAGAATTACACACTTCTCAGGCTATGGTAATTACAAGATTATTTTTGTATAGGAATAATCACAAGATCTTGAACTTGTTTTGTTTATTGTTACTAATGTATGAAATAGTTCATGCTTTATCTGACATCCAACAAAATATTAATTTCTTTAATAATTTATGCCTGGGTTCTTGCAACTGGTGGATAAAGGCAATGGTACTTCTAATAAGAAAATTGGCACAAGCCAAGTTTGAAAAGCTTAATTTTCCTTAATGATCTGTGTTAGTCAGTCCAGGTAGAAGAGCATGCTTGGAAAGGGCAGCCCTGTCAAGAGAGCTGTTTAGTCATGGTTGACCAGTAGTCCTTTTCCTGTTTAAGAAGCTACTTGTTAATGTTTCTGATCATAAAAAGAGGTTTCTGATCATAAAAAGAGGTTTCTGTGTTGGTTTGGTTAAGTAACTAAAAAAATACTTCACCAAACTAATTAAATTGTTTGACTTAATAAATGGATTAAAATGTTAAACTTACTTAGGTGTCTTTACATAAGAGCTGTGTGGAGCCTTGAGCCGCTGAGGTTATTACAAAACTCGGAGGGCAGCTGAGAGAAGTGTTGGGGCTTCAGCCTTTTACAGATTTTACAAAGTCTTTTGAAGAGTTGGACGCAGATGGGTGGGAGGAGAAAATGAGTGAAGAAGCACTTTGAGGCTTTAAATATTACATTTTACAAACATTTTCTATGTGCATAGCTTTCTGTGGTGTCTTTTTAAAAAATATTTTATCTTTATTTTATGTGTATAGCTGTTTGCCTAAATGTATGCGTATACACCACATGGCCTGTGAAGAGGGTATCTGGTCTCCTGAAACTAGAATACAGATGGTTGTGATCTGCCATGTGGGTGCTGGGAATTGAACTGAGGCCCTCTGGAAAAACAGCCAGTGTTCTTAACTGCTGAGCCATCTCTCCATTGCCTGTGAGGTCTTTCTCATGCAGCAACTTTCAGTGACAGGCCATATAACACCTAAGGCTCTTTGTGTTCCTACTCTTCCAGGAGATTGTCTGTAATTACATGCTGGGTCGTTTTGTCCTTCAGTGTTTTTGTGAGGTGGGAATTTGTATTGTTTGGGCTTGGCTCTTTTTCCTGTGTTTGCTGTTTGGGTTTTATGCACATCGTTCCTAACGCTTAAATGTCTATTTTTTGACAGGTTTGCCCATGTTTTTATAACAAAATAAATCATTACTATTAAAGCTAAAAATCAACAAGATGGTAGCCCTTTTTTATTGTAGAAGATTAATATTTACCACTTCAATTGGGAAATGCTTTTCCAGTTGCGTTCCTCATCTTCATTCCTGAAGTCCACCCTTCATCTGTCCTCCGGTGTCTTCCTGCTGCAGGACAATTTTCTTTCCTTTTCTTTTCTTGTTGTTTGACAGGGAGTCCCCTCTCCCAGGCTTTCTTTAAACTTGCGATCTTTCTGTTTCACAAGTATTTCTATTACAAGCAGGTATTATCACACGGAGCCTACAGTACACTTTTTAAGGATTCTTTCCCCTCCATGGCCACCGTGGTGTGATGCGTCTTAAGTTTGTGTTCAGAAATGTCTCCATGTCATCTACACCTGTGTGCTGCTTTAGCTGGGATTACCATTCTGAAATGACCTCTGCATCTCTCACTTTATCCACAGGATTATTTTCACACTGTTCTTTGTTGCAGGTGAGAAGTCGAGCTCAGGTTGTGTTGTCGTTTCTTTGCATTGACAGGGGTGGTGGGGGTTGCTGGCTTTGGTGTTTGTGTTGCCTTTGACGACCTACACCTTCAAGTTGGTATGTCTAATCCTAGGAATTGTATCTGTTGCGTTCCACTGAACCTCCTAAGTCTGGAGATTAATTCTTTCTTGATGTTTCAGTTTTAAAACTTAGTCATTGGGCTTGTGATATAGCTCAGTAGGGGAAAAAAAATATTCTCCTAGCATGTGTGAGATTGGCTTAATCCACAGAAAATATCGTTTTAAAAGAAAGAGCCATTTTTCTCTTGAACGTTTGAACTCCTCCTCAGTTTCTACAACACCTGAGAGGAAAATGATGAACTTACGTCGCCAAAGCTTTCCTCTTGTCTACTGATTTCTTTCTAAACAAATTTGGGCTTAAAGGGAGATTAGCCTTCTGTTCCATACAGGAACTTTACATGTGCCTCTTCCTGGTTTCCAAAGATCCAAAAGTAAGTAGGAGCCAAACTGTAGGGAATGCATACTATCTGACACTCAAGCAAAACAAAACAAAACAAAACCGTAAAACCATACATCTAATATCCAAGCATCACAAATGGTCCAGTTTCAGGTATTTAGACAATAGGGATGCTAGAGTGGGACGTCCATGTCCCTGTCCCCTTTCATGGATGGGAGAATTAATAACTAAATCATCTTAGCTGATTTCAGGGAATTATTCTCAGGTTCTATGGTTACTGTTCCAATTATTATTCAAGTAAGCTATATGTTAATTTATTGTTTTATTAAAATTTTTCAGACAACATATTTTGATCATATTCTTTCCCCTCCACAAGCTCCACATATATGTGACTACATTTATAAACACAACATGCTAAGTCTTTTTAACGTTTCAATACCACTTGGTATTGGATAACCAGCTAGGGGGCTCATCCATGGAGAAGACTGTTTCATCCACTCCAAGCATTCCTTAGTTGCTTGTAATTTTTGATTGTGGATAGGAGGGACCTCATGAAATTTCCCCCATTCCATGTTATCATGTCCATTGGCAGTGTACTTCTTCAGGTCTCCTTTAGGCAGCCATGTTGTTGAGGTATCATGACTGCGGCTTCCCTGTCATGTTTGGGAGACTCATTCTCATATCAGGTTTCCTGGTCCTCTGACTCTTACCATCTTTCCACCTCCTCTTCCACTATGTTCCCCAAGCTGTAGGTGTAGGACTTGTGTGTGCGTTATAAATGTAGTAGGTGCAGGAGTTGGGTGGGTTATAGTGTAACAGTTGGTGCTGGGCACCCGATGATCACTTGATCTCTGCTTTTTTGAGTGGTTTTTGGTTTTCTGGAACAATCTCCGTCAATTGCAGAGAGAAGTTTCCTTGATGAGTAGTGAGTACTACACTTATCTGTGAGCATGAACACTTAGAATGCAGTTAGGAATTGTGCTTCCTTAGGAAAGTGGAGGTAGTAGGTCTTCCTTTAAGAGGCATGCCCTCCCGCCCCTCCTCATCACTCCTCATCTCAGTGCTCTTTGTCCAAACCTCCTACTTTTTCCCAACAATTCTACCAGAAACCTACTGCTTCTAAAGACTCCTAGACTCCATAGGGTCCAGATATTCAGGAAATGGTGGAATTTAAATTTTTGACCTAAGCCAAATTAAAAACTAAAATTTCCCCAACCACAGACAAGACCAATCGGTCCCCATAATAATTTTTTTTAGCTTAGACTGGCCTTCAAAGTTACGGCCTAAGCCAGGCATAGGTGGTGCATGCCTTTAATCCCAACACTTGGGAGGCAGAGGCAGGCAGATTGCTGTGAGTTCGAGGCCAGCCTGGTCTACAGAGTGAGTCCAGGACAGCCAAGACTACACAGAGAAACCCTGTCTCAAAAAGCCAATAAAGAAAGAAAGAAAAGAAGAGAAGAGAAAGTGACAGCTTAATAATTCTGTAATGAGTTCTCTGCCACGGGCCTTCCATCCAAGTGTTGAGACTAGAGATGTGACTTACTATAGTTGGCTAAGAATTCACATTTGGGGAGGGTACAAATGATCAGTCTCATACACATATTGGTCAGAATATCCTAAATCCTGGATAGCAAAAGTTGATTGAACTATCCTAGAAAAGTACATACAGACAGTCATAGACTAGCCCAGCACCAAGCATAAGAAACTTCCCTCAAGTTGTTGGAGAGGGGAATGCAAGAGCCTCTCACAATGACAAAGGTCATGGCTACAACCCTTGGTTACCTCCCAGAACTTGAAGGCAAGGTGCAATTGCTAATAAATAAATAAATAAATAAATAAATAAATAAATAAATAAATAATCAATCCACACACATTAGCCACAAGAATTGAGACACAAGTAACGTGGAAGTCCCTTCCTTAAGGACTAGCTCTCGTAGCATCCAAAAGTGCTGTGCGAGCTGCCAGTGGAGAAAACCAATTAATGATCCTAACCAACTGTAAAGCCTCTGAACCACAACAAAGACCAACATGACCAGAGATCCCCAAAGGGTACAGTAGAGACATTTATATATTGGGAGCAACCGAGCAGCTGTGTAATTGCACTTAAAGCCCGCTAAACATGGGGAAATTCATTCCTAGCATTGCAAACAACCCAGGCAACTAACCACAGACCTGAGAAGACAACCGAGACGAACAGCCACTTCCCTCTAACAGCGTAGCTTCCGGCTGCATTCTAAACGCTTACCCTTATCTGTGGGCAAATACAGCTCTCACCTCTTATCAAAGAAGCTCCTTGCAGCAGACAGTAATCCATCTGCCATAAAACTCCTACAACAAAAGCTCGGGAAACGACATGGAAGAGGGGCGGAAAGAGCCTAAGAGCCAGGTGGACATGGTGGTCCACGCCTTTAATGCCAGCACTCAGGGCTCAGAGGTAAGACAAATCCCTGTGAGTCTGAGACCAGCCAACATAATCGATATAAGGAGTTCTAGGCCAGCCAGTGATACATGGTGAAACACTCAAGGAAGGAAAGAAAGACAGAAAGACAAGAAAGAAAGAAAGAAAGAAAGAAAGAAAGAAAGAAAGAAAGAAAGAAAGAAAGAA
>OU015755.1:22938121-22955168 GCA_907169655.1 Acomys percivali | reverse complement strand
GAAAGAAAGAAAGAAAGAAAGAAAGAAAGAAAGAAAGAAAGAAAGAACTAGAGAACCAGGCCATCTGCTGTGAGATGATGGTGTCTTCTATATATGACAAGAAAGTCACACTCATGAAATTTTATATATATATATGTGTGTGTGTGTGTGTGTGTGTGTGTGTGTGTGTAGTCATATATATACCTAATCATACATACAAACACACACATATATACATATATATGTATGTATATATACATATATGTATATATACATATATGTATGTATACATATATGTATGTGTGTATATACATATATGTATGTATGTGTGTATGTATATATATGTGTATGTATATATACATATGTGTGTGTATATACATATATATGTATATATATATACACATACATATATCCTCCACAGTGAAAACACCAATGGGCATGCTAATGTGGATGAGAAAGGAAAGGAATAAGGAACTATAGGCAATAACTTGTTGCTAAAGGAGAATCAGTCTTCTTCAGGGATTAGCCCCACAGGCAGTTTATCCACCCCAAGGGATCAGCCCTAGAAAAATAAACACAGAAGCGACACTAAAGGGAATCAGCAGGCTGCATCTATACACACATATAAGGATACATGTGTAACAATTAAAGAAAGAGCGCATAAATTTGAGGGAGACAGGAGGAGCTAGAGGGAGAGAGGGAAGGGTAGAAATTATACAAAAACAGTACTAGTGTATGAATTCACCAAAAAAATAAATAACAATAATTTTTTAAGTTAAAAAATAAGTAAGGGGGGGCTGGAGAAATGGCTCAGTGGTTAAGAGCACTGGCTGTTCTTCCTGAGGACCTGAGTTCAATTCCCACCAAACACATGGTGGCTCACAATGTCTGCTTCTGGTGTATGTGAAGACAGATGACAGATAGATAGGTAGATAGATAGATAGATAGATAGATAGATAGATAGATAGATGAAAGAAAGAAAGAAGTAAATAGGTTTGTTTTGTTTTGTTTTAAGGAAAGGGGGCTAGAGAGAAAGCTCAGCCATTAAGAGTACTGGCTGCGATGCCAGAAGACCCATGTTTGATTCACAACTCCCATACCTAGGCTCACAGCCGTCTGTAGCTGCAGTTGCAGGGGGTCCAGTGCCCTCTTTTGGCCTCCATGAGTAGTTCATGTGTGTGGTTTTCATACACGCTGCAAAACACACAAAATTTAAATAAATTATAGTGCAGTTCTTAATATTCAGGAAGCATCTGTACAAATGTTCCCTTTTACAGGGTTTTTGTTTCGTTGGGAGGTTTGTTTTGTTTTGTTGAGACAGGGTTTCTCTGTGTTAGCCTTGGCTGTCCTGGACTCACTTTGTAGACCAGGCCTTGTAGGCCTTGAACTCACAGCGATCCACCTGCCTCTGTCTCCCGAGTGCTGGGATTAAAGGCGGGCACCATCAAGGCTGGCTCCCTTTACTGTTTTTAAAGCACTCCTATTGCCCCGCAGTGTTAGCATTCCTGGACAGCCAGGGCTGCACAGAGAAACCTTGTCTTGAAAAACCAAGAATGAAAACTTAAAACTTAAAAAACTTTTCTTTTTCTAGAGATGGAAAAAGAAGTCTGTGTTTTCCGCCGTCTAGTTTCGGGCAGCGGTTCTCAGCCTCCCTGACACTCTGACCCTTTAAATGCACTTCTCCATGTTGTGAGGACTCCAATCATTAAATTCTCTTCATTGCTCTGGCAATAACTATAATTTTGCTACCACTATACATCATAATGTAAATATCTGATAGGCAACTCCTAGGAAAAGGTCATTTCGGCAACCCTAGGGGTCACAACCCTCAGGTTAAGAACCCCTTGTTTAGGAGAAGAGCATAAGAATGGGTGAGCATCCGGGGCAAGCAGAAAGCTTCGTGCAACTCCAGCCGTAACATAAACTCACTCGCTGTGTGGTGAATGTCTATGATCCTAGTACTTGGCAAATGATTCGACAAAGTTCACAGTCACATTACTCGAGGAGTCCAGAAAGCACAAGCATACAAAAGACGCATTCTCTTCGGGCGTCGTGGCGCACACCTTTAATGCCTGCACTCCGGAGGCAGAGGCAGGTAGATTTCCATCAGTTCGATGGCAGCCTGCTCTAGAAAGCGAGCTCAGGACAGCCAAGGCTACGCGGAGAAACCCTGTCTCAAAAGACAAAAACAAACAAACAAACAAAAAGCCTGATGATAGTGGCCCAAGCCTTTAGTCCTAATCCTCGAGAGGCATAGACAGGTGATCTCTGTGAGTTAGAGGCCAGCCTGGTGTACAAAGTGAGACCAGGACAGTCAAGATGACACAGAGAAACCCTGCCTTGAAAAACAAAAAAAAAAAAAAAAATTTTTTTAATCTATTTAATATTTATTAAATTAATGTTTCAAAGAATTATCTCCTCATGCCAGTATGAAACTGTGTAGATGAACCAAAATAAATAATAAATAAATAAATAAAAGTAAAATACAAAAATTAGAAAAAAAGAAAAAACAAAAAGGTGGGTTTTTTTATTTTTATTTTTTATTTTTTATTTTTATTAATTAATTTACTCTGTATATGATGTGTGCCGCTGAGTGTCACTATGTGTGACGGAGATCAAATTCGGGTTTTCAGGCAAAGCGATGAGAGTCTTTACCTGTTGAACCCTGTCTGGACCAGATTTGTTTTGTTTTGTTGTTTTGGGGTGGGGGCAATGTATCACTCTGCAGCTCATCTTTGCCTCAGACACAGATTCACTTTACCTGAGCTTTCGGGATGATTATGAGCTCGCCAAAGACATGAGTGATCTCAGACTTCACATCTCCTGTCAGCGGCAGCTACCTAGTAACCCATCACTAGACACGGGGCGGGGGCGGGAGGGGGAGGCGGAAGCTAAAGCAACTTCGTGTGGCGTCTAACTGAGTAGGATTATGGGGCGGGGGCGGGGGGGGGTCGCGGGCAAGTTTTTCAGTGATCTTTCGGCTCCCCGAAACCCTACGGGTTCTAATCCTGAGCCATCTTGAAATTCTATTCCGGGTGAGACAAACTGTGTAACCTGTTCTGCCTCCTATAGGCCAAAAAAAGTATTTCCCAACTACAGCCGAGGCTATTGGTCAACTCGACACTCCTGGGCGGAGCCTCCGGGACTCAAGTTCCCAAAGCTACAGCCTAGACTGACCTTTTCCGTCTGGACTTGGGTTCCGGTTCATCTTTTGAAAATTGATTGGCACCTGGTACATATCCGGACTTGCGTGCGCAAGATCGAGATTCCTCTGCGCTAGGTGGAGCACAGGTGCCAGAGCACGAGGCGGCAGCCGCTCGGTCCGCGCCATCGCACCTGCCCGCGCCCCGGCGCCCCTCACCCTGCGCCCCGCGCCTCTCCGGCCCCCGCAGCGCCGACGATGCTACCGGTGACGCCCCACAGCCCCTGCGGCGACCCCGCGCCCTGCTGGGCACAGCAAGTACCAGGCCCCAGCCCTGCCAAGCGCCGCCGCCTCCAGGAGCCCGCGCACCCTGAGGCCCTGGCCGACCTGGAAGCCCCAGGCGAGCCGGCCGCCGCCAACGACGACGACGAAGAGCTCACCTCGGTGGTGTTCCTGCCCGCTGGTTCTGCCCTGCAGCTGCCCCTGGACGGCGTCGACCTGCTGCTCGAGCCGGATCCCACCTCGGTCCTGGAAGTGTCGCTCCATGGACACACCATCATCCTAGTTCCCGAGGATGGCCTCCCGACCTCCGCCCATCGTGGACAGCCCGGGTTCTCGCCCACCAGCCCGCAGGAGGCCATTCTTATTGACTTGCCTCCGCAGGACCACCTTGTCGTCCTCCAGCAGGGATACTGTGAGTTAATCCTAGATATCTCCTTCGAAGAGGACTCCTGGGATGAGGATGAGGACTCTGACTTCCTGGAGCCCTGGATGGATCCTCCAACTGGCCAGGCCGCTGGCCTTCTCTCTACAAGAGTAGTGTACAGCCCTGGGCCTCAGGACCCAGTCGCAGAGCCATGGCCTCTTATGGCCTCCCCTGGTGCAGAGCGATCTTCTCCAAGGCCTGCCTGGGACCTAGACAGCTACCTGCTGGGACCCTTCCCCAGCTCACCACTGCAGCCTCTGCCTCCATCTCCTCCTCCTCCTCCAAGTCCCCAGGAGCAGCGCCCTCCACACTCTCCGCGGGCGCCGTGCAAGGCCCGGAGGCAACTGTTCCGTGAGTGAACTGCGCCGCAGAAATTATTGATGCACTACAAGCCAGGGCCTTCTCTACTTCTGGATGCTAGGCACTTAGTCGCTGACGCAAAGGACCGAGGGACTCTTCCTGAGGGCCCGAACAGATTTCTTGACGTCCTCGTGGTAAATTCTCTGTTTCCCTGCTTCTTCTCTAACGAAGAAATTAGTGGGTGTCTTATGCTTTCAGCGTTCTTCCGTGTTTTCTCATGAACTTTTGAGGATTTGGACATGGCTTACCTACCTCCTTGGTGTTTCAGCTGCTGCCCTGGAAAACTAAGCAATACCATGATGAGCTCTGATGGCTACTTAACTGGATGTACAGCATTCGCAGCAATCTCCAAAGCTACTGATATAGTTTTCCTTTTCAGTCTTTTGATATAAATGAGATTTATGGTGAATTTTACCGGCTGTTTTCAGCATGCACTGGACTCTGCATCTGTTTTGTTTTTTAATTTTTTCCTTTTGGGGGGGTTGTTGTTTTTGTGGGGTTTTTTGTTGTTGTTGTGGTTGTTGTTGTTGTTTTGGTTTTTGGGTTGGGGGGTTGGTTGTTTTTGTGGTTGTTGTTGTTTTGGTTTTTGGGTTTGGGGGGAGTTGGTTTTTCGAGACAGGGTTTCTCTGTGTAGGCTTGGTTGTCCTGGAATCGCTTTGTAGACCAGGCTGGTCTCGAATTCACTGCAATCAACTTACCTCTGCCTCCCAGGTGCTGGGATTAAAGGCGTGCAATACCACTGTCTAGCTCTTTTTCTTTTTTCTTTCTTTTTTTTTTTTTTTTTTTTGTTGTTGTTGTTGTTGTTGTTGTTGTTGTTGTTTTTGGTTTTGGGTTTTTTGGGGTTTTTGTTTTGTTTTTGTTTTTTTTTTTGAGACATGGTTTCTCTGTGTATCCTTGGCTGTCCTGCACTCACTTTGTAGACCAGGCTGGCTTTGAACTCACAGCAATCTACCAGCCTCTGTCTCCCGAGTTCTGGGATTAAAGGCATGTATCACCACACCCAGCCTTTTTTCTTTTCTTTTTCTTTTCGTTTTGTTTTGTTTGCTTGTTTTTAAACAGGATCTCACTCTGTGGCCCTGGATGTCTTAGACCTATGTAGTAAACCAGGCTGGCCTTCCACTCACAGAGATCTTCCTGCCTCTGGCTCCTAATGCCTGGCTTGCATTTCTTTTTATAGCGTGTTCACATCAAGATTCCACAAGCAAACTGATGGAAAATGTTTTCATAATTATTATCCCACATTATTTTTTTGGTTTTATTCCAAACTGGATTTTTTTTCTCCTATAAGCCTAATTTGTAGAGTTTGTGTACAATTACTATGCTTGTCTTGTTTTATGAATAAATAAATAAATAAAATGCCACTGGTAAAGATGAAGTCTATAAGATCATTCATAAAATCATAGCTGGTCAGATTTACCAACCTACTTTACCAAATTTCCTCTTCGATCCCTGGCTAGCCTCAATTTTTATCTTGCCAGAGAATAGTTATCTGCTTTTAATTTCTCTTTGCATTGATACAGATTTAGCCCAGGTCTCACAGGCGCAGGACAAACACCCTAATGCAGTTACATCGCTGGCTCTCTCCTTACTTATTATATTGAGACAGGGTTTCCCTAAGTTGCCCAGGTGAGGTTTGAACTCATTCTGTAGCCCAAACCCACCTCGGAAATGAAATCCTCTGCACAGGACCTGAGATTATAGGTAAGAGCCCAGCTCTTAGCTACATACAGTTTGTTGTTTTTGTTATTTAACTTATTATTGATGTATATTTTGGTGAGTGTGTGTGACGTGTGTGTGAATTCAGGGCTATCTGTGCCAGTTGAGCGTCTGCCACAGCACACCTGTGGAAACGGCAACCTGGGAGTCAGTTCCCTCCTTGGACCATGGATTCAGGGGGTCGATTCAGATCAGGTTTGCATAGTGACTACTTTACCCAGTGATCCCATGGCACCTGCCCCAGAAATATGCTTAATAGTCATCTCCTCCGTATCTGTCCTGCCTTGGCTCTCTAAGCCTGAACGTGAGTCTGTGTGATAAATCCTTAGGATTTTATGCTTGAGAATGTCTCATTACATACTCACTTTTTCCACACACAAACCCCCCCCCCCCGGATTCTAAAATTTATTTTAACCTGAAATAGGAATGGCCAAGGGGAAATCAATAGGCTATAAGCCACTATATGATTTTTTTCACAAAAGTTTGTTCTTAAATGTCCAACAGACTCCAACACAATGCTGTACTCTAGATATTGGGGGGGGCGGGGGGGCAGGGGAAACACTAGCAGGGAATCCAGAAATTTAAATAAAAGTAGAAGGAATAAAGGGTCATTGACATATCAGACCAAAAATAAATAAATACAAAATCATTCTTTTAAAAATCAGCCTCCTTAATTCCATCTGTGGCCAGAGGCCCTTCCCTGAGGCTTCACTTTCATCTCCTGGCACTTTCTTCTCCCGTTTTTGTTCATTTCTGCCTGGAACTTCATTCCTCCTGGTCCATCTCTTAGCATCTCCAAGTATGACTGACTTGAGGCTTCTACTCGTCTTTGTGGAGGATGCTCCTGGCCTCTCTTCCCCAGCCCTCTTAATTCTAGCATGATATTTGACTACTTTAAATTTGCTAATCCAGTGTTTGGCCATTTTTTGTCTAAATGGTTCTCTGCCAATCAAAATACTATTATTTTCTATGTGGGAGGTGTGTACATTTTGGTCTTGAAGGCCTGGGGTGGTTTATTCTTGGTTTGTTTTTGTTTTGTGACAAGTTCTGTGCAGCCCAGGCTGACCTGGAAGTCCTGGTCCTCCAGCTTCAGCCTCCCAAGACCCAGGGTGACAGGTGCATGCTGCCACATCTGGCTTCACTTCACCATACTTTAAAGTTTTTGTTTGCTTTTTCGTGTCACACAGTTTGGTTGTAATGTGTCTCGGAGAAGAGTCTATCTTCATCTGGCTTGACTGGATGCCATTGTCTGTGGTTACTGAAAATTATCTTACCTGAAATCCTGCAACAAAAAGACCATCTCAGAGTATCTCAGTCACCCTCATGTTGAAAAGCCAATCGAACACATGACTGCAGTGTTCAGTCTCTTTCTTAGGACTCATTGTGTCGGGTACTTTTCCGTTACTGTGATAAAATAACACGACCAAAAGCAACAGAGGGGAGAAAGAATTTACTTTAACTTAAGGTTCCAGAGGTACAATTTATAATGACAGGGAAGGAATGCCATGGGCGCCGGAGCAATCAGCTGGGTGGTCACATTTTCATCCACATACACAGGAAGCAGAGGGAGGGCAGAAACAGGGGTAAGACTGTAAATGCCCTCAAAGCCACCCCCAGTGACTTCCCTCCAGCAAGATTCCACTTCCTAAACATTCCAGAATTGCCACACATGGTGCCACCAAGTATGCGAACCTATGAGGGAACATTTCTCATTCAAGTTCACCATACTCATAATATCTTAGTTTTATACGATGTAGCTAGGACACAATTACCATCCATTAATTCCTTCCAGAATTCTATTAATAATATTTCTGTTAAAAAAGAAAAAAGAAAAATTCTCATTTCAAGATTGCATTCATTTTCCAGGATGTTTAACTTCCTTATTTTAAAACTTCGTTTTAAAGTCATAGACTTGTTTTGTGGATGTTACTTTAATACTTTTTTAAAAATACTTTTTTGCAATGTATTTATTCTTCAGTATATTGGACCGCCTCGTTGCTCAGCAGTTTTCTTTGGCGAGCACAATGCAAGTGGGAATTTGTCTTTTTCATCCTGCATTTTTACATCTTACACTTCCACTTGCACACCTCATTCCCCTTTGGAAGTTGTCCAACTTGTCTCTCTAGAAAATACAGATCCCCACATCCTCGCCAGAATGTGCTGTCACCTGAGTTTTTTATCTTAGGCATTCTGAGGGGTGTAAGATGGAATCTCAGAGTCATTTGATTTGCATTTCCCTGATGACTAAGGACATTGAGCATTTCTTTAGGTGCTTCTCGACCATTAGAGATTGTTCTGTTTAGCTCTGTACCCCATTTTCAAACTGGATTATTTGGTTTTTGATGTCTAGTCTCTTAAGTTCTTTATATATTTTGGATACCACCCCTCTGTCAAATGTAGGATTGGTGAAGATCTTTTCCCATTCTGTAGGCTGCTGTTTTGTCCTATTTATAGTGTCCTTTGCCTTGCAGAAGCTTTTTAGTTTCATGAGGTCTTATTTATTAAATGTTAATCTTAGAGCCTGAACTGTTGGTGTTCTGGTCAGAAAGTTGTCTCCCGTGCCAATGAGTTCAAGGCTATTCCCCACTTTTTCTTCTATTAGATTTTGTATATCTGGCTTTATATGAAGAACTTTGATCCACTTGGACTTGAGTTGTTCAGAGTGATAGATATGGACCTATTTGCATTCTTCTACATGCAGACATCCAGTTAGGCCAGCACCATTTATTGAAGATGCTTTCTTTTCTCTATTGTATGGTTTTGGCTTCTTTGTCAAAAAGCAAGTGTCTGTAGGTATGTGGGTTTATTTCTGGGTCTTCAACTCAATTCCAGTGATCTACTTGTTTGTTTTTAATATGCCAATATCATGTGGATTTTATTACCAAATTGCTTTGTAGCACCACTTAAAAATCAGGATATGGAGCAAGGGGAACACTCCTCCATTGCTAGCGGGATTGCAAACTTGTACCATTATGGAAATCAATCTGAAGGTTTCTCAGAAAATTAGGAATAGCTCTACCTCAGCTATACAGTGGCATATACCCAAAAGATGCTCCATCATACCACAAGGACACTTGCTCAACTATGTTCATAGCAGCTTTATTTGTAATAGCCAGAAACTGGAAACAACCTAGATGTCCCTCAACCGAAGAATGGGTAAAGAAAATGTGATACATTTACACAATGGAATGCTACTCAGCTATTTTTTTTTTTAAATCATGCAGTTTTCAAGCAAATGGATGGGATTAGAAAAGATCATCCTGAATGAGGTAACCCAGACCCAGAAAGCCATGCATGGCATGTACTCGATTTTAAGTGGATATTAACTGTAAAGTACAGGATAACCACAATCCACAGACCCAACGAAGTCAAGGAGGCCCCAAGGGAAGATGCTGAATCTCACTTAGAACAGGAAATAAAATAGACATCTGAAGTAGATGGAGGGAGGGAACTGGATGGGAGAGAGGGTGGGGTGAGGGAACTGGGTAGAGATCAGGTGGGGGGAGTGGGAGACAGAATAGAAATTGGGGGGAGGGCATCTCTGAAACAGGGGAGGCTCCTGGGAGTGTATGTGGGTGACCCTAACTAAGACTTCTAGCAGGAGGAGTTAAGAAGCCTGAGGTGGCCACCTCCTATAACTAGGTAGGACTTCCAGTAGAGGGAGGGGGACACCAACCCACCCATAAAACCTTAGACCCAAAATTGTCTTACCTCCAAGAAGTGTAGGGGTAAAGATGGAGTGGAGAATGAGGGAATGGCAAACCAGTAACTGGCCCAATTTGAGACCCACCCCATGGGAGAGAGCCAACCTGTCACTATTAATGATACTCTGCTATGCTTGCAGACAGGAGCCTAGCATAGCTGTCTTCTAGGAGGCTTCATCCAGCAGCTAAGGGAAACAGATGCAAAGACCCACAGCTAAACACTAGGCCAAGTTCTGGAAGTTCTGTGGAAGAGTGGAAGTTAGGATAGAGGGAACCAGAGGGGTCAAGGACACCACAAGACCTACAGAGCCAATTAAGCTGGGCCCATGGGGGCTCACAGAGACTGAGCCACCAGCCAAAGAGCATGCATGAACTGGACCTAGGCTAGGCCCTCTACATATATATGTAGCAGATGTGCAGCTTGGTAAATATATGGGTTCCCTAACAATGGTAGTAGGGGCTGTCTCTGACTCTGTTGCCAGCCACTGGATCCCTTCTCCCTAACTGGGCAGCCTTGTCCAGCCCCAGTGGGATAGGACGCACTTAGTACTGCTGTGACTTGAGGTGCCTGGGTGGGTTGATACCCCTTGAGGGTCTCCCCTTCTCTGAGAAAAAGGAAAGGAGGGAGTGGAGGGGAGGGGGCAAAAGGGCAAGACTGGGAGGAGGGAGGGAGGGGGCTGGGATCAGGCTGTAAAGAGATTAAATTAGTAAAAAAATGGAAAAAAGAAAAGAAAATACAGATGAAATGCTGAAGCAATTCCACAGCTGCTCATTCAGTTGGACAGTTAGTAGATGTTCATCTCCTCATCAGAAAAGAAATCTTAATTGCCACATCCTGTATTATCAGTTCAATGAATACATTAAGCTGTCGGCTAGTTAGAATTTCACGATTTACTACTCGTTTTGCGTTTCCTATTTGGGGTAGAGGTGACAGTTGTACCTTTCTTTTAAAAATAAATATTGGGTATAAAAGCTATCCATGCCATTAGCCAGTTGGGAACTTTATATGCTACAATACTAACCTGCCAGGCAAGATATGCCCACTGGTGCAATAGTGGTTAGAGATTATGAGGGCAAACAACTGGTTTTGTGTTGGCTCTGAGGCTTGTCCCACAGGAGGGAATTCATGCTTTCATTCAAGCAAGGGTAAGCTTGCTGAAAACCCAGTGCTTGGAAGTCACAGGTCCTAGAATAGAACCTAACACTGCTGTATTGGTAAATGGACATGTTGTCAAACTGCCTTCTACATATTTATATTTACACGTAGATTAATGCTACCATCCACCTCAGCCAGGGAAGACTCTTTCCGAAGTGCTTAGCAGTTAATATAGAAACCACAGCTGTTAAAGTGCTAAGAATAAGCGACTGTAAGTGTTTAGCTCTAATGGGCCATCTGTGTCAGCTGCTCCACCACCAACCCCCCCACACACACACACACACCATGATAAAACCTTAGAGAACATCACAGAAGATGGGGTGGAAAGACTGTAAAAGCAGGAGGGTCAGGAAGAATGCTATGAAATGCTGACTTATACACATAATGTGGCCACTGGACTCACGAACTCGCTGTAGTTCTTGTTAGCTGCACAAGACATGCACAAGAGCAGGCCAGTGGGATCAGTCTACATTAGAACAGGCAGCATCAAATGAACTCAAAGGATTATCCAAGGAGGAGGAGGAAGAGGAGAAGGAAGGAGAAGCCAAGGAGTGGAGTGGGAAGGAGTAAGTAGAATTTAAATAAATGAATGAATAAATAAATACACAAACAAAGCAAAGGCGGAGGCTAGGCCGTGATCCTGAGCTATAGTCCTTGTCTAGCATGTGTGAAGATAAGCTCCAAGAAGGGACTGGACAGAGGGAGGGCAGATAAAGAGGCATAAATATCAAAAATGGTTTTCAGTCTCAGACACAGATAAGCATAACAAAATTAATGAAGTGCTAAAAAAAAAAAAATGCCACTTAAACATTAAGCAAGTCTGGGCTTATATATCATTTTCAACCCAAACAAAGGTTTTAATTTTGAAAGAGTTCTATGCCACCATTGATGACCTGTGAGGATCAATTACCTCTCTACGACCTCATTTCCTGTGACCAGGCCAGCCTTCAATTTCCTATGTATCCCCAGACTGGCCTAGTACTCATCCCCTACCCCCTTAACTCCTGATTCCTTTGATTTGTCCTTAAGAATTATTTGTCTTTCATATATTACTCCACTGTTTTCATGCACACCAGAAGAGAGCACCAGTTGGTATTACAATGGTTGTGAGTCACGATGTGGTTGCTGGGAACTGTCCTCAGGACCTGTGAATGAGTGGTAAGTGCTCTGGACCACAGAGCCATCTCTCCAGCCCACACTCCTCACTTTGCTCTCACTGACTCACAACCTGTAGGGCTATGGATCTCCTAAAATACTCACACTAACACTTTTTGTGTATGTTTCAGGAAATCAAGCCAATTGGCCTCAAGCCTAATAAGGAAATACACCCTCAATGAGGGATTATCCCAGACCAATTACGAACAATCAACATAATGAAAATTTGATATCTATTCTTACTTTAAAAATATAAACACCTAAATATTTGAGGAACTTGGGAGGCAAAGACAGATACCTGTGAGTTCAAAGCTAGCCTGATCTACAAATGCAGTCAAGGACAGACAAGGCTACACAAAGAAAATCTATATCAAAGAAAAAAAACAAAACAAAACACCACACAACATGGGCTAGACATAGACTCCCTAAACATATGTAGCATGTGGGTAGCTTGGTAAACGCTCCTGTCTCCTAATCATTGGAGTAGGGGCTGTCTCTGTGCTGCCCGCCTTTGCATCCCTATCCGCCAGTTGAGCAGCCTTCTCAGGCCTCTGTGGGAGAGGATACATTTAGTCCTGCCAGACTTGAGTTGATAGGGTGGGTTGGGACACCTTGATGGACCCCTTAATACAATAAGCTCAGAAATAAATGGGGGAGGGGCATAACGGTGGGACTTACAGGACAAGAAGAAGGGGCAGGATTAGGCTGAAAAGTGATTAAATTAATGTGTTTTTTGGATTTTTTTTTTAGCAAGTCTGGGGCATTGGCACATGCCTTTGATCCCAGCCCTTGGCAGCAGAAACAGGCAGACCTCTGAGATTGAAGCTAGCCTAGTCCACATAGTGAATTCCAGGACAGCCAGTGCTACACAGAGAAACCCCGTCGAAAAAAACAAAAAGAAATACAACAAAATACAAGAGAAACTTTCTTAAGAAAATAATCTGGGGCAGACATTCTGGACTTTGTTCCCAGCACATGAAAGGCTTAAGAGAGCAATCTCTCTGAAATCAGGCTGGAGCCAGACGTGGTGGCACATGTCTTTAATCCCAGCACTAGGTAGGCAGAGGCCAGCAGATCACTGTGAGTTTTAGGCCAGCCTGGTCTACAAAGTGACTCTAGGGCAGCCAAGGCTACACACAAAAATCTTGTCTCCAAAATCCAAACAAACAAACAAAACAAAAACAAACACTTGCCAGGCCTGCAAGAGTATGACTTTAATCCCAGCATTCTAAAGGCAGAGGCAGGCAGATCTCTGAGTTCTAGGCCACCCTAATCTACATAGTGAGTTCCACACAGCCAGGGCTGTTCCACAAAGAAACTGTGTCTACTGAGGTGTGGAGGGACTGAACAGTTTCATTTCTTATGTTTTCAATGACTTTACCAAGCTAACTTTCAGTCTCACTCATAACTTAATACAATTTATATCTCAAAGTAGATGAGGGCAGGAAAACCAGTTTCAGATTGTGTGTGTGGTGGTTGTTAGTTTTCATTGTGTGTGTTGTCTGTTTCAATCTTTGTGTTGTTTCAGTGTGTGTGAGATCGTGTGGGTTTCTGTGTAGAGGAGATCTACTGGACACAGCCACCCTTTAGGGACTATGTAGTGTGGAGAAGCCTTTAATCCCAGCACTCACAGGGCCCAAAGCTTAGCACAGGACCACACTGAACCTGTGATATAAAGAGGAGATACAAAACTTTACCTACTAGCTTCAAATACCACCATGTTTCTCATGTGCACCAAACTCATGTAAAATGTTCATCCCTTGTAGCATTCCTCTTGTTTTTATTGAAATAAAACATTAAGGTTCAAGCCTGTGAGCTTAATCTGTTTTCCTAAAGCCTTTAATCTGAGACAGGATGGGAAAACCTTACTGGTACCCATGGAGAAAATAAACATGATCACAGAGTGAAAATGACACAATTAGTGGCATTGATGTCTTTCACTTGTCATTCCCACCCTGCCCCCCCCTTCCTCCCGGACATGATGGTGTTGACCAGACCAGTGAGCTAAGGGGGAAAGGCGACAGGAGTGACCGGGCAGGAGGAGACCTCAGGTGGCTGCGTGACTAACAATTCTGCAAAGACAGGCTTTGGGGAGCAGTTCATTTAGTTGGGGAGAACAAAGGGAGTGGGTAGATGCTTTCAGGTTGAGTCCCATCATTGGTGGGGTTCGGAGAGGGGGCCATGTTCTTGGGAATGCCTTCTCAGCCCAGTGTCTCTCTTTTTCTGATGCATTCATATCTGGATGTAGAATTCTCAGCTACTTCTTCAGAATCATTTCTGCTGGCCCGCTGCTGTGCTCCCCACCATGAGGACGATGGACTAAACCCCCGAACCTGTAAGCCAGCCCCAATTAAGTGCTTTCCTTTATAAGAGCTGCGGTGGTCACAGTGTGTCTTCACAGAAATAGAACACTGGGCTGGAGAGATGGCTCAGGGCTTAAGAGCAACACCTGCTCTTCCAGAGGACCTCAGTTCAATTTCCAGCAACCACATGGTGGCTCACAACCATCTATAATGAGATTTTTGTGCCCTCTACTGGCCTCCAGGTATAAAGCAGTCATATACATTAAATAAATAAAGCTTTTTTAAGAAAGAAAGAAAGAAAGAAAGAAAGAAAGAAAGAAAGAAAGAAAGAAAGGAAGGAAGGAAGGAAGGAAGGAAGGAAGGAAGAGAACACTAAGGTACCCTGGGTCTCACGGATCTTAACAATTTACCTCCTTCCTGCTATCCCCTGAACATTTATAGTTCCTATAAATTCATATGCTGAATACCTGCTAATTTATATTGTGGCACTGAGAGGAGCTTCTGGGATAATTAGATCATGGGAGTGGAGCCTTCACAAATGAGATTAGTGACTCAGAGGGCTGCCTTGCCTCCAGAAGATAACGTGTGTGCTGACTATTCTAGATTGTCGACTTGACCTCATCTAGAATTAACTAAAATCCAAGGATCTAGGTACACCTGTGAGGGATTTTCTTAATTGAATTATTTGGAGTGAGAGGATCCACCCTGTACCTGGACCTTTGAAAACGAGAATATTCACCTTAAATCTGGGCCATGCCTCCTGGCTTCGGTCCTGGGAAAGAACATGAAAGATGGAAATGCTTGCTCTTGGCCCACTTGCCTCGCTTTTTCTGGCAGGTTCATTTCCTCACTGGCATTAGAGCCTACTTCTTTGGGATTCTGGTATCTACAGAAGACCAGCTGACACATCCAACCTTGGAGACTGAACAACTGTTGTGTTCTTAGACCCTCCACTGGAAGACGGCCATTTTCAGATCATAAAGAACCCTGACCAACACACCATGTGTAAAGCAGGAAACTGGCCCATGTCATATATAGACTCTTTTTTTTTTCTTCCCGAGACAAGGTTTCTCTCTGTAGCCTTGACTGTCCTGGACTCGCTTTGTAGACCAGGCTGGCCTCGAACTCACAGAGATCTGCCTACCTCTGCCTCCCAAGTACTGGGATTAAAGGCGTGCACCACCACGCCCGACTTCATATATAGAGTCTTATGCTGTCTTGATGGTAGACACCCAGCTTCCGGGACAGGTTGTTTATAAGCCATCCTGACTCAGGTATTCTGTTGTAGCTTCGTAAGCAGACTACCAGACAAAGAGGGGTCCTTCTGAAGAGACTCCTGAGGGTCCTCATATATAGCACAGCCCAGCTAGTGGGGAAGAAAGACATTGAAACTCCTTGCAAATCTCTCTCACTAAATGAAAAGGCCAGAGGGACAGAGTAGCCTGGGGTAGAGACAGAGACAACAGGACCTCACTCCGAGATGAGATATTAGTGTTACTCGCAAGAGACCCTTTGTCTCTGGAGAAGGAGTCAGCCCTAGGCTCACACACAGAGCTGAACAATGGAAGAAACCAACTATGTTTCCTTGAGTGATGAGACTCTTTTTCAGGACCTTATTACCCCATGTCTAATAAATAGGCAAGGGTCAGAGTAGAACTTGAAGACCCTCCCACCTCTGTCTTTTGAAGCTGAGTCCGAACAACACCGAGAGAGCAGAGAGTAGCAAGCGAATGGGAGGTGAAGGTGAAAATGGACAGAGAAGGGCGTGCACTTCTCCCAATGTGGCTGCTTCAGGGACGAATCCTCTGGCCCCACCCCACCCCCATAGCTGTCTTTTTAACCTTCCTTTATCACTTACCCAGTGCCCAGAGCTAGCCCTCTTCCTGGATAGGGGACCATAAAGTGACTGAACAAACTCCTGAAGCTGAGTGTCCATAAAGGATGCACACAGGTACTGGGTAAGCCCTGTAGGACTGGCCTCATGTGAATACGGGTTAGTTTTGTATATATGTAGGAAAGGGCGTTGATGGAGGAGGAAAGACTAGGGAACTTCTTCCTCAAAGAGGAGCCTGGAGAGGGAGACTAGCCAGCTGGCTGGTTCTAGAGGTAATGACAGGGGCTGGGCCCAGAGACAAGTCACTAGTGGAATTCTGAATGCACGTCCCTGAGACCCAAGTCACAGCTAAGCTTTGGAAGGGGATAGGGAGAAGCTGGAAGAGACAGTGGGGGAGGGGGGCGATGTCCTGTAGTGACCCAGCACCTCAGCAGCTCTGCCTCTTGTTCATTAACCCTCCAGCAGTCAGCTGACCATCCTCTGACTGCCAGCAGGAGCCCTGGGAATGGTCCCCATAGGCTCGTATATATTTGAATGCTTGGTCATTAGGGAGTGGTACTACCTGACAGAGATTTAGGAGGTGTGGCCTTGTTGGAGGAAGTGTGTCACTAGAGATGGTCTTTAGGGTTTCAAATGCTCAAACCAGGGCCAGTGGCGCTCTCTCTCTCTCTCTCTCTCTCTCTCTCTCTCTCTCTCTCTCTCTCTCTCTCTCTCTTCCAGCCACCCACGGATCATGATGAAGGTTTCTCACCTACCTCTGCAGCACCATGTCTTCCTGTGTGTCACCATGCTTCCTGCCGTGACAATAAAGGACTCTGAAAGTAAGAGAGTCCCAATTAAATGCTTTTTTTTAAAAAATAAGACTTGCTAGTGTGGTGTCTCTTCACAGCAACAGAACACTGACTAAGACACCTCCTGCCATCACACTTTCAGTTAAATGACTTTATTTCTCCACATGGCCTATGAGGGAAGGGACAATTCCTGGTCATCGG
>OU015755.1:22911734-22925357 GCA_907169655.1 Acomys percivali | reverse complement strand
TATATATATATATATATATATATATATATATATATATATATAATGGTCTCTGGAGGGGAAGTCTGTTCAAGAGTGGACCCCTCGGGGGCTGGAGAGATGGCTCAGCAGTTAAGGACACTGACTGCTCTTCCAGAGGTCCTGAGTTCAATTCCCAGCAACCACATGGTGGCTCACAACCATCTATAATGTGATCTGATGCCCTCTTCTGGCGTGCAGGTGTATATGTGGGCAGGGCAATGTATACATAATAATAAATAAATAAATCTTTAAAAAAAAAAAAAGACTGGACCCCTCCTCTGGGCACACTGCCTGGCCTTTCTGAGTCTCCAACTGCCTCATCCTCACAAGGGAAGAGTAATCCCATTGTTGCCTCATATGGGTGCCGTGAACACTGAAGCAGGAATGGCATGAGAAAGGATTGACCCCTTTCACTTTAACCCTCCCATCACTGCCCATGATGCCCGTGGGACTAGCCAAGGGTGGGGAGGGCTGGCGCCCCACTTGAGCTAGGGAAATATTAACTACAGAGGTTAGACAGACTGTGGGAAGAAACCCACGTACCTTCAACTAAAAACAAATGGAACTGGGGTGGTCACGGAAGACTTCCAGGAGGCACTGACATCCCAGTGGCTATAGAAGGATCTAGATAACGAAGGTAGAGAGGTGGGAGCCAGAGAAGAACTCAGTGACAACAGGAAAGGGCCAGCGACCACAGAGAGACTGAAGACACGGCCAGCGGGAGAAGAGTATATCGTAGTGGGGGAGGCAGACTGGACAGACAGCCGCGGAGCCACGGAGGGGACCAAACAGAGTCCCCAGGACCAACATCTCCCTGGTTGACTGCATGCTTAACCAGCTTGGCCCAGCTCCTTGCTCTTACCTATTCAGTTCCTACTGTGTTCAGGGCTGGCTAAGGTCTGTCTCCCTATCTTCTGCCCCCATACATACCCACAGATCCACCTCCCCCCTCAAAACAAACAAACAAACAAACAAACAAACAAACAAAAAACCTCTCAGTGGGAAAATGGCTTTGGAGCCAGAGAGAGCTTAAGCAAGCCACTAACAGCAGCACGCCTGGCTATGTACGTTGGCACCTGTGTAAAATGGGAAACCGTCTGCTTCTGTGACGATGATGGGGATGGGATAAGACAAGGTATCCGGGTGCCTCTGATGCACAGTTCTGGGTGAAGTCAGAGCCATTGTTCACAGACAGTCCATCTCTCCAGCTTATGAAACCCTCCCTCCCTTCCTCGTCACACTTGCAAGTATGGACGCTCCATTGGGATGCCCTCTGGCTTAACCAAAGCCCTGGTGGAGACCCCCATACCTGACATCAAATGACACGGCTTCGTGGCCTTTCCTGCACCACAAGTTGCACTCTTGGAAGGCATGCATGTCCGACCATCCACTCGGGGACAGAGGACACACCACTCTTCCCCCCATCTCCTTTGCATATAAGGTAAGCAAAGCACTCTGCCTAGAGCCAGTGCTCAAACCCCTTCAAGGGCCCAACAGGTAATATGAATGAAGCAGAAAGGCTTACTCATACAATAGAGGACTTAAAGCCAAAGGGAAACTGTAGAATCAAGCTGGGCATCACTTGGTTTGCTGAGCAACCAAAGGAAAAGGCTCTTGCAGTGACAGGAGTCCTGGATCACTTTCTCAACAGGTCACCACAGCCAACTGGCTTCCTCCTTCTCTGAACTGCGCAGGGGGGGAGGGGGCAGGGGGAGGAGGGGCGGGGGGGTGGTACTGTCGGCTGAGGCCATTGAGCCCCTCCAGGCAGCTGGCAAGCTCTGATGGAGATCAAACGCCAGGCAGCTCTTAGGAGAGAGCACTTTGAAAAGCCCAAGGATCCACGGAGACCTGGGGGACCTTATTCAGAAGTTCTGATGTTTTCCCAAACCGACCCCCAAAGCTCAGATGATCACGAACAGGTGTATGGTGAAGGGGGCTTAAAAGGCCCCTGCTGCCCTGCTGGGAGCTGCCTCCTATCTCCTCAGGATCTCCCGTGGCCCTGGCTCTGTGGAGATAGTAATTGGTCCCTCTGGAAAACAGCAGAAGTGGCTTAGGGCAGCTGGAGGCGGCAGAAACCCTATCCTCTCCAGAGCCCTGACATCTCACTCACATCCGCGGAGCCCTGTGCCCACAGCCTCTTAAGACCACCTGGCCTCCCTGCCCTCCCGTTCCCATGGCTCCCTCCAGCCTTCCCACACACACGGACTGCCAGAGGCCAGAGGTTGGAGACGCCATCTTCCTTCCAAGGTCCTGGTGGCAGCTGCCAAATGGCACAATGACCTCCTCAAACTGAAGTTCCAGTGTCACCCTCATCTCCTAGGGCAGGGGGACACAGAGCCCCAACCTGTGGTCCAATGTGACCTCAGACAGTGAAGCCAGGTGTCCCCGGTCATCAACACCACAAGCTGCACGTGATCACGTGGGCTCGCTTGGCTTCACATCAAAGATAGTGTGATTGTTGTCAAGACTCGGGCACCTGCTCCTCATGAAGGATTTTGCAAGCTCTCTCAGCAACGCCAGGAGTCAGTGTTTTTATTCCTGCCTTTTGGATGGGAAAAACTGAAGAGCATCCAGGCCAAGAGATGTAAACAGAATCCATTCCTTGTCTACTCTAAGCTACAGGCCTGTGCTAGCAAAATGCCTCATGTGCTAGAACTTACATTTTTTTTATTAAAAAAAAAATGTTTTACCCAGGGTTCCTGCTCAAACTATGGCACCAGCCAAGGACAATACGTGTGGTAAACTTCGAACCCCTACCCAGGTCTAGCCAATGGACAGGACATTCTCCACAGTTGAGTAGAGAGTGGGGACTGACTTTCACACAGATTCTGGTGCCCCATATTTGACCACGTCCCCTGGATGGGGAGGCCTGGTGGCACTCAGAGGAAGGATAGCAGGCTACCAAGAAGAGACTTGATACCCTATGAGCATATACAGGGAGAGGAGGTCCCCCTCAGTCACAGTCATAGGGGAAGGTAGTAGGAGGAAAGCAGGGGGAGGGAGGGAGGAATGGGAGGATACAAGGGATGGGATAACAATTGAGATGTAATATGAATAAATTAATAAAATATATATAAATAAAATAAAAAATGTTTTAATTTTTTTTTAAAAAAAGCAAGCTAGACATGGGCATGGTGCCAAGTGCTGGGGAGACAAACACAGGAGAATCCTTGGGACCCACCAACCAGCTAGCCTGCCCACTTGACAAGCCCCAGCTCAGTGAAGAGATTCTTTCTCAAAAAGAAATGGTGGGGGACAGCAAGATGGCTCAGCAGGTAAAAGCACTTGCTGTACAAGCCTGGTGACTTCCAAAAGCCACATAAAGGTGTAAGAGAAGCAAACGCCATGGGGTTGTCATCCGGCTGCCACGTGTGCACCCAGGCACATGTGACAACATGTATACTAGTACTGCTACTAATAGCTTATATAATAGCAACAACAACAACAATAATAAACCTTAAGATAAAATAAAGAAAACTGGACAGTACTGAAGAAGAGCATTCAAGGTTTTTCTCCTGCCTTAATATGCACAGACGCGCGGGCGCGGGCACACACACGCACACACGCACACAGTCAAAGGAATAAGTGAGACAAATAAATGATGGCAAGTGCTGTAAGAGAGCCACGTCAGGAGTCATGTTATGTCTGATATTGGGTCAGAAAAGGCCTTCTGGGTAAGTGTCTATTAAGCTGGGCCCTAAGTCACTGCCAGTAAGAGTCAGGGAGCAGCATCAGTATCCAGGGTTCACATTAGTCCTGCTGAGAATATCATTCTTTCTCTCCTGGCCTTTCACCTACTCATCTTTCTCAATAGATGTATTCTGTGTACCTCCTTACCCTCCTCAATTAACTGCAGAAGCTGCTACACCACTCCCCTTAAACCAGGATCGAAAGCAATAAAAATGCTTATATCAGCTTTAGGATAATATTCACCTTAAAACTAAACACAGCTCAGGTGCTCAGCAGCATAAAAATTGGATAAACGAGATGTATTTCAGCCAAACTATGGAATCCTAGCTAACAATTAAAAACAAAAACAAAAACAAAAACAAACTACTGTTTATGAGTGTGGGACTAGAAGGAGAGGAGAGAGGGGGCTGGGATCGGGCTGTAAAGTGAATAAGTAAAACAAACAAACAAACAAATGAAAAAATTAAAAAGTTACTGATTGATGCACCCGCATTGTGTATTAATCATTAATATCCAAAATCATGCTGAGGGGAAGAAGCCTTGCTGCCTAAGGGAGGAGCCAGCCAGTCTGTTTATGTGACTTTCTACCACAGGGCAAACTAGTCCGTGAGAGGACATCACGAGTGATTCTTTTTGGGAAGAGAAAATAGTGGCACATGTATGCACTTCATAAGTGTATACATTGATCTCAATTCATAGAATGATGGAGTTAAGACGGATTCGTTTGTGCCTAGAGAATCATTAAGCAGATATTTAACTCCAGATACTTGAAGGAGTACAGTGCCTGAAGTTTAATGGTGAGATGTATTTTGAAAGGGAGACAGATCGGGCTGAGGATGTGCTGCCATGGGCAAAGACACTGCCCAAGCCTAAGTTGAACTTGGATCCCCAGAAGCCAGGTGAAAAGCCAGATGTGGTGGCCAGTGTGTGTAGTATCTACAGGAGAAAGGCCCTCTTACTCACTGGCCAGCTACCCAAGAGAACTCAGCACATCTGGAGGAAGGGGAGAGCCAGATCTCAGGCACACACACACACACACACACACACACACACACACACACACACACACGGAGTAAACAGACTAAGCAGAGGACTAGGCCAAAAATAAATAAATAAATAAATAAATAAATAAATAAATAAATAAATACATCTATGATAAAGCAAATGTAGCAAAACGATGACTAGAGGTTTGATGTGTGTTTGTGTGTGTGTGTGTGTGTGTGTGTGTGTGTGTGTGTGTGTGTTCTCTGGGTTTTCAAGGCAGGGTCTCTCTGTGTAGCCTTGACTGCCCTGGACTCGATTTGTAGACCAGGTTGGCCTCGAACTCACAGCGATCCACTTGGCTCTGCCTCCCAAGTGCTGGGATGAAAGGCGTGCGCCACCACTGCCCAGCCCTTTTGATGTGTTTTTGGAGTGTGATGGGTTGTGTTTGGGGATTTCCATGACGGAAATCTAGGGCTGTCACTGTTTAAGGTCTCCTTAAACACTACATTCAGGAGGGTTAAGAAGGCCTGAGTTCAAATCCTGAACAGGCCATTTCTTCCTTGTGTGATCTGGGATGAGACTTAAGACTTGTGAAGCCTTGGTATCTGAAGGAAGTTGATAAATGTCACCTCTGTCTGGAGAGCTTGTGGGGATGAGAGAACAGCGTACCCAAAGGGTTTGCAAGAGTTCAGTGTGACCTGAAACTTCAAAACAAATAGTCTTCCATGATAGACTCACAGAACATCTAAACTAAAACTAACTAACCCCCCCCTCTCTCCCTCTCATCTGTGTACATGGGGGGGGGCATGGGGGAGAGGGAGGGAGGAGTGTGTGTGCATGTGTATGGACAGGTGTGTTCCCTTGTACATGAACATGTGGAAGCCGGAGGTCGATGTCAAGTCTCATCACCTGTCACTCTTTGCTTCTTTCCTCCTCCTCCTCCTCCTCCTCCTCCTCCTCCTCCTCCTCCTCCTCTGTCACCTTATTTCTCTCACAGAGCCGTGAACATGCTGTTTCAGATGGGCTAGCCAGCCAGCATCTCCCCTTCCCAATCTACCCACCTCTACACCCTGACCCCAGTGCTGGGGTTACACAACGCAGCTTTTTCACAAATGCTAGTGATCTGAACTCTTGTGGTCATGCTTGTGCCACACACATTACCCTCTGAGGCATCTCCTTAGCTCGAAAACTACAACTTCTAATATTCAAAATACAACAGGGTAACATTTCTCGAAAGAATGTGTCAGAATACTCAGTAGACGGGACTTTGGCTGTGCCCAATACAAATGAGTGGTAAATGTCTAATGTGATAAATATGCCAGTTACCCTGACACAATTACCTTGTATTTATGTATTGCAGTGTCATGATGTCCCCATAAATTTGCCTAATTACTGTGTGTCAACTAAAAATAAAATACATTTGGGGAGCTGCAAGCATAGCAATCTCCACCATCAAAGAAATTAATTTTCTTACTTAAAAGAAAGAACGAAAGAAAGAAAGAAGTCGGTTCGGTGGTTAAGGGTGGTTCCGGGGTTTAGAATACATACTGCTCTTGCAGAGAACCAGGGTGCTGGGTTTTGTTTTTTTATTTATTTGTTTCTGTTTTTGTTTTATTTTTCAAGACAGGGTTTCTTTTCTCTGTTACTCACTATTCTGGAACTGGAACTTGCTTTCTACACCAGGCTGGCCCCAAACTCAGAGATCTGCCTGCCTCTGCCTCCCAACTGCAACTTCCGGGATGACAGACGTGTGCCACCACAACCACCACCACCACCACCACCACCACCACCACCACCACCACTCAGTTTTAGAGGGTTTGGGGTTTTTTTTGGTTTGTTTGATTTTTGGGTTTTGGTTTTTGGTTTTCCAAGACAATGGTTTCTCTGTGTAGCCTTGGCTGTCCTGGACTCACTTTGTAGACCAGGCTGGCCTCGAACTCACAGAGATCCACCTGCCTCTGCCTCCTGAGTGCTGGCATTAAAGGCATGAGCTACTGTGCCTGACTAGAGTTCGATTTTCAACTCTTGTCTAGTAAAAGCAGTTCACAGCCACCTGTAACTCCAGCTCCAGGGAATCTGACACCCTCTGCTGGCCCATACAGGCACTGCACTCACATCCACAAAAACAGACATGTATGTGTGTGTGTGTGTGTGTGTATACATATATATCATTAAATACACATATATTTAATATATTATATATCATTAAATATACAATATATATCCCTAAAATATAACTTCAGGATGTTGATGTATCTCAGTGGTAAAGCACTTCTCTGGTAATTGCAAGGCCCTGGATCCAATAACTCAGGCCTTTTAGAAATCACCGCTCCCACCCCACTCTACCCCCCACCAGACCAAAGACGTAGCTCAGAAGACTGTCTCTTCCAGGTCCCCCCCCCAGGAGAAATCAAAGCACTAAGTTGCAGGAGAGGGCTGGGGAGTTGGACCTACTGTGCACTGATCCAACATCAGAATATCAACAAATAAACAGAAACGATGCCTCACACAACCAGAAGGGGAAAAAAAAACTTCTCTGTGAGGCTAACCTTACAATTCAAAGAACACAGCACAGTGATTTCAGATAAAGAAATCACCAGTGAGAGGCTGGAGAGATGCCTCAGAAGTTAAGAACACTCGCTGCTCTCCCAGGGGACCTGAGTTCAAGTCCCTAACCCCTTAGAGTGGCACACAACTGTCTGTAACTCAAGCCCCAGGAGATGCACCACTCTCTTCTGGCCTCTGTGGGCACCGTGCACACACATGGCACACAGACACACATGAAGACAAAACACCCATAAACACAAATAAATAAATGTCAGGAATTTTCTTAAAGATCCAAATAAAGTTTCTGGAAATGAAAAAATACATGGTCATGCTCACTTTGGCAGAACGTATAGTAAAACTGAGATAACACAGAAAATATTTACACAACCCATGTGAAAGGACAACACAAATCCCTAATCATCCTGTACTTCTGTCTTTGAGGTTACAGTGAATATTTTAAAATCTCTTGTTCAGATTCCCTGTTTTATGCTTATATTACCCTAATTAATTTCCCTTAAATATAAGATTAAAGCAGATATATACAGTTATACACAGATCACACACACACACACACAGAGAGAGAGAGAGAGAGAGAGAGAGAGAGAGAGAGAGAGAGAGAGAGAAAGGGAGAGAGACATCATCACCTTGATATGGTAGCACATTCCTAGAACCCCAGCACTCGGGAGGCTGAGGCAGGAGGATCACAAATTTAAGACCAGCCTGGATGGACTGCATAGCAAAACCCTGCTTCAAAAATAGTCACCGATATTCAAATTTGTGAAAGTAGGTAAATCCACAGGCCAAATGAAGCCGAAGGGATAGTTTGTAAATTAGAAAATCACTGTGGGAATTAGCCGCAGGAACGGACGCCATGATGAAACAATGGGGAGAAAGGACGGCAGGCAGCTAAGGAAGGAAAATGTCCAGGGATCCTGGAATGATTAAAACATGAGAATTGGAAAGAGGTTATCATCAGAGGGCCAGTCATCTCCAGCTTTCTGTAACAATGAAAAAGAGGAATCTCCTTAAGGACGAAGGATTTCAACCCCCAAACAACGTCCTCATGCCAGGACACACCAAAGCAGACATAAAAAAAAAAAAAAAAAAAAGACGTTCTAAAAGCGTCAGAAAAGAAACATGTCTCCTACAAAGGATACAAAGGAATGATTAGGCTTCTTGACAGCAACCACAGATGCCAGATGCCAGAAACTAGTGCGATGCTGTGTGTGTCTTCGACACCCTGGGGAGAAATAACTGTTCTTCCCACTTTCCGTGTCCAGCTATATATTATCATCTGGGCTCTCAGTCAAAAGGTTATGGCTTGGAGACTTTAGACATGGCCGGAAGAAAGGATGGAACTCAGGAGTGAGGGGTTGGAGGTGCACAGAACATGCGGACATATGGCCGACGCCTAAGACAGCAGTAACTGCAAAACCGCACGTATAGTAGCCATGTGGGCTTAGCACATACGCGCTGGCCAACTGCTCCACTGTTTGGTCACTCTTGATTGTGTGTGCCTCCTCTGAGACGTTGCTCTGCATGTGTTTGGGGCATGCAGCTCAGAAGCTCTTCTGCTTCCTATGGCTGTCACATTATATTGACTTCTTCATTTCTGGAATATTTCACTATTTCTGGTCTAATGAGAATATTCCTTCTTCGCTGAAGCACAGTCCCATGCTTTATCTTTGGCCTTTTTTTTCTTTCTTTCTTTCTTTCTTTTTTTTTTTTTTCCTGCCATCTTTTGTTGGTAAGGGAGGGGAATCCTAGTTTCTGCATACTAGTTAAACATTTCCACTGAGCAGTATTTTATTTAACTGGGAAGTTTTATTTACAGTCCTTTGATAGCGCTTTGAGGAAAATCGGTGCTGGCGAGATGGCTCAGCAGGCAGAAGTGCCAGGCCTGAGGACAATGTGAATTGTAACCCTGGGGCCCACTTGGTGGAAGGAGAAAACCAACCCCCAAAAGTTGTCCTCTGACCTCCACACACACACGCGTACATCATACACACATACATATATGTGTGTATACATATACTTATGCACATATACACATGAGCATGCAGAATAAATAAATGTTATCTTTTCAAAAAGAGCAATTCTTGTCTGCCAAATTCTGGAGGAGATTCTTACGTGGTGACTTGTGGTTGGAGGTTAAGGGTCTAGCAACACAAACAAAGCCTGGAAGCCACACAGCATGACTTCCACTGCGGTTACAAGCCCACTGACATTCAAGGAAGTGGCAGAGACCCCCACCTCAAAGAGAACAGGACACGGCCTTTGGAAGCCACAGTTTTAAACTGTCATCTGTATCTGCAGCACAGCTGAAATGAGGTGGGTTTCACAGTGGGAGAGAAATTGTATGATCTGTAACTGATGCGGACACACTGTTCAGTTCATCCTCCAGAGTCTGTCTATCTTGATGTCACAGAAAAGAAATGTGCACTCAAACTGTCGTAAATGTCCAAGAGCCTACAGCTAAGTGAGTGGCCACATTCAGAACCAAGATAGTCACACTGGAAGATGTGGGACCCTTTGTCATCTTGAAACCAGGTCCCTTTGTAACCCTGACTGGCCTTAACCTCCCACTCTTCACATATCAGCCTCTGACGTGCTGGGGTTATAGATTTGCACCACCATACCAAGTCAGGCCATCCCTTTACCTACTCTGCTATCAAAAATAAATCCCACTCATTGAAGCAACCCATGAGGAATATGAATTTGGAGGCAGCCATCCAGAGAGGGAGGTGTCATGCAAGAGCAAGGAACGGGCTTCCTGTGTAAACAGGAGGTGCATGGGAAGTGGTACTGTGGTGCTGGGACAATGGGCAGTGAGCAGGCAGGGCCTCCAATCTCCGGTGGGTGAGCAGGACTGTAAGAGACCAGGCAGGAACAGCTGGGGCCCAGCTCTCTGCTGCCCGGCCTAGAGAGGAACTGGCCTGCTCCTGGCTTTCCCAGGAGGAAGTTCCCCATGGCTTCTCGGGAAACCCTTCCCATCCCAGACCTCCCTGTGCTTCGGCTTTCTTCTTCAGGAGTCTGTTGTCTTTGGGGCTAATCTGGGAGACAGGCCTCTTGTGAAGTCCCTGTGGCCTGGAGGTGGGCGGGGGGCGGGGGGGGAGTGGGCAAGGCAGGCCAGGCCCAGATGCGAATCCAGGAGGCAGCCACTGCTCAATGTACACTAATGAATAAAGAATAAGAGAAGGGGAGCAAAAAGGAGAGAGAGAGAGAGAGAATGAATGAATGAATGAATGAATTCTGGCCCTTTATGATCAAGGCAAGATGCTTATCTTCCCAGACTTACAATGTACTCATTTGTAAACTCAGGAAAATCATGTCTATCTGAAAAGCTTTGCTGGAAGATCGAACAAGCTAACATATGTAAAGAGACGGGCACCACCAGTCGTATGGATGGTAACCATGAGTATAAACTACGTAAGAACCTGCACTCTGAACTGTATCTATATCCCTCAGGCGTTCTAAGAGCGAGGTTTTCCTGAGACTCTAGGGAGGAGGCCAATGTGTGTGTACGTAACCATGTGTGCGCATTCTCAGGGCATGCATGGGCACCCATGTGCAGCCCATGCTGCAGGACACACAGCATCCTCGGCATGTTTCCGAGTTCGATGACCAATGCCAAGGGCGCTACTTCACAGAAACACGCAGTGCAAAGTGGCAGAAGTGTGTTTAGAGTCATTTCAGGAGGCCATTCCGATTTCAGAAGTGGAACTTCGGTCCTGACCCCAAATCAAAAGGTATGAGATGATATGGCTTTTTTCAATGTGTATGGGTGTTCTGCCTGTGTGTGTGCCTGTGCACCACCACATACTTGCCTGGCACCTTTAGAAGCCAGAAGAGGACAGACAAAGGAGCCATGGAAACCAGAATTAAGGACAATTGCAAGTCACCAGGTAGGTGTTTCAGTCCCCTGGAAAAGCAGCCGGTGCTCTTATACCCACTGAGGCATCTCTCCAGCTATAACCCTCCTGCCTTTTGAAAAGGCTCTCACTATGTACTTCTGGCTGACCGGCTACTATCTATGTGAATTGGGCTAGCCTCCGATTCACAAAGATTCACCTGCCTCTGCCTCCAAATGCAGGGATTAAAGGAATATGTCACCATGCCTGGCTGGCCAGATAATTTCTTATGTCGCTGGAGTCAGCAACTCAAACAACAACTTTGTAAAAGATTTATTTGGTGGTTTGTTTGTTTAATGTATGGGTGCTCTATCTGCATGTACACCTCTTTTGATGCCAGAAGAGGGCACCAGATCTCATTACAGGTGGTTGTGAGCCACTGTGTGGTTGCTGGGAATTGAACTCAGGGCCTCTGGAGGAACAGCCTCAAGCAACAACTTTTTAAAGACCAAATATTCTGACAAAGCACAATCCAAGGACAGACCAATTTGATGCTTGCATGATGAGGCCTGGCAGTAAGAAAACATTTTATTTTACGTGTGTGGTTGCTTTGCCTGCATGTATGTGGCGCACCACATCGATCCGTGCCTGATATGTGGAAAGACAAAAAGACAACAATAGGTCCCCTGTCAAGAGTCACTATGTGGGTACCAGAAATCCAACCCTGCCCTCCAGAAGAGCAACAAGTGCTCTTAGCCACTGAGTCACCCGTCCAGCCCCAGTTTCCATAGCTAAATCACTGTTTCTTTCTCTCTCTCTCTCTCTCTTTTTCTTTCTTTTCTTTTTTCTTTTCTGTCTTTCTTTCTTTTTTTTTTTTTTTTTTTTTGAGATAGGGTTTCTCTGTGTAGCCCTGGCTGTCCTGAACAGCCTGTCTCAAAAAACCAGAAGAAGGAAGGAAAGAAGGAAGGAAGGAAGGAAATATAAGAATGGGGCTGGAGAGATGGTTTACCCACTAAGAACACTAGATGTCCCCTAAAGGTGGCTCACAACCATTCATAGGCACACAGGATCTGTACATACATACACACATGCAGGCAAAACTCATATATATAAATGAACCTTATGAAAAATAAAAGTATATAAAGATGAGTAAGAGACCAAGTGTGGCTACTATAAAGTGAGTCGGGTAGGTCACTGGAGTGCAAAAGTTTCAAGCCACATAAGGGTGAAAGAAAACCAACTCCACAAGGTTGGCATCTGACCTCCACACATGCTCTCTCTATGTCACCTGTGCCCACACACATGTCATGCACAGCACACATGCTAATAATGATTTTTAAAGAAATAAAGGAGCACATGGGGAAAAAACTCAACTTTGCCATGCCTGTGGAAGGCAGCTAGAAGGCACTATTGCAAGGTGACAGGGGGATGCAGACCCGCAGGACACCCAGAAAGTAGATATCCTGAGACAGCCAGGAGGCTACACCCACCCATCCTCCTAACACATGGACACTTGGTTAAACCATACTGACCATTGTGTGTACCATAGGTACAATAAGACCTTTGCCTACACCTCCCAGAGCAGGTGGTGCCTACTTTGACACCTGGTGCCTACTTTGACAGTGTGTGGTTGATAGTCTCCCTGGACTTGCACACTAGCACCTCTGAGACATCGGGTGTGACTGCAGCCCCGCTGTGTTCTCCTCTTGAGAACTGCCTCTAACCTGTGAAGCCATCTCAGATGGCCTAATCTCAGGTCCCTCTGTTTTTGGGGGTTTTGTTGTTGTTGTTGTTTGTTTGTTTTTTTCATCTTCCTGCCTGCAGCACTAGAGTTTGGGCTTAGGGGTGGGGGGGCATGGGGGGCATAGATGGTGTGGCCCTGTCACCTGGAGCTCTGCTGGGCCAAAATCTCCTATCCTGCCACAGTCAAATCAGCCATGCAGCACATGTCAGCAAAGAAACCAGTGGTGTGATGGGAAGCTGGCGTGTTTGACAATCTTTCTTTTCCTTTCCCTTTCTTCTCAGGTGGGAGATTCTGACAAGCCTTTCAGAACTCATAAAATCAATGATTCCCCAAGTGACTATATGAAATACCATTGTCTTATATGTCTATATGCCTATATGATCTTATAGACATAAGAAGAATTCCCATTTGCCTGCCTGACCTTGACAGCCCCAAACGGTGGTTATTTGTTTTGGTTTTCTTTCTTTCTTTCTTTCTTTCTTTCTTTCTTTCTTTCTTTCTTTCTTAAGTTTCTCTTTGTGAAATAGTTTAGTTAATTCCTGGATAATGATTGAATTAAATTACCACTATTTTTGCAATCCCTAATGAAAAATTTCTCTAGGCAGCGATCATTCGTGATTGTTAAAATGTAAAAGAAAAACAACACAGACACTAGTGTCATCTGCCACGCCCTCCCCTGAGGAGGAAGTGTTTTAAATCTCTGAATTAATCCAAGTGAGCCTGTGGCCTACTGTGTTAGCCTTCCATCACTGTGTACTCGGGTACCCAATGAATACCCTAGACAAACCA
>OU015755.1:22863651-22911724 GCA_907169655.1 Acomys percivali | reverse complement strand
CCAATGAATACCCTAGACAAACCATCTCTAATCCATCACTGTGTACTTGGGTACCCAATGAATACCCTAGACAAACCATCTCTAATCCATCACTGTGTACTCGGGTACCCAGTGAATACCCTAGACAAAACATCTCTATTCCATCACTGTGTACTTGGGTACCCAATGAATACCCTAGACAAACCATCTCTAAAGGGTTTATTTGGCTCCTGTTTTGAAGGCTTCTGTCAATCTTTAGCACTGTTGCTGTGGGGCTGTACATCATAGTACAGTGCATCATGGCAGCTTATGGTAAAGAGAACCTTCTGGAAAACAGAAATAGGAGGGGATGGGTCTGACATCCCCTCACAGGCACACTCCCGGCATCGGTTACTTATTTTCTGTCGCTGTGATAAAATGCCATGACCAAAAGCAGCTTAAAGAAGGAAGAATTTATTCTAGCTCTTGGCTCACAGATCCAGAGGGATAAAATCCATCATGGCACTGCAGCAAGAGGGAAGCAGAGATCACATTTCATCCACACACAGGAAGGGAGCCGTTGGTGTACAGGACAGGAAGTGGGGAAAGACTATAAGCCATCAAAGCCCTACCCCCAGTGACATACTTCCTCCAGCAAGGCTCTGCTTCCTGATGATTCCATAACCCCCTTAAACAACACCACTAACTGGTGACCAAGTGTTCAAATACATGAGCTTACAGAAGACCTATCTCAGGCACACGCCACCATCATAACCTAGCTTTCTTCCATTAAGGCTGTGCCTGCTATAAGCTCCACCACCTGTAGGACTACAGGCTGGGCCTTTGGGAGAAACTTCTGACCCAAAGTATAGAGTATCTACCAATTTACAGGAGCTACAAGGGTCAGAGGAGGTGCCACAGGGTATAACCAGCAAGATCCAGTTGTGCCGAAGTACAGAGAAACTGGCCACTGCCTTTATTTATTTATTTATTTATTTATTTATTTATTTATTTATTTATTTTTGGTTTTTTGAGACAGGGTTTCTCTGTGTAGCCTTGGCTGTCCTGGACTCCCTTTGTAGACCAGGCTGGCTTCGAACTCACATGATCTGCCTGCCTCTGCCTCCCGAGTGCTGGGATTAAAGGCGTGCGCCACCACGCCGGGCTTGGCCACTGCCTTTAACAGACACATTACAAGAAGGACGAGGAGCTATAGAAATAGCTCACTTCTGTTTGAAAGCCAGAATCTATATTTTAAAAATCAGACACAGTGGAACATGCTTATAATCCTACTGATGGAGACACAGAGAAAGACAAATGGGTCCCTGGCACTCACTCACCAGCCACCCTAGACCTGGTAAAGTCCCAGGTCCCAGTGAGAAAGCGTGTCTCTAAACACAAGGCAGAACCCTGAGTTCCTGAAGAACAACACCCAGGGGTGGCCTCCAGCCTACACACATACATAGGGAGAACCTAGAGAAACAGAGACACACAGGCAGAACACAGCAATGCTAATAAGAATCATTATTGGTGATATTGATATATTCATAATATGCTTGGGTGCTACTATCACCACCATTTGCATTTGAGAGAACCAAGTCACAGAGAGGCTGAGAAACTGTTCCAAAGCCACCCAGCAAATACGTCACAGAGCCAGGATATCAGTAATATGGCCGAAACCCAAGGTCACACCTTCTCCCACTGCTCCATCTTGCCTGCTGGCTCTGGCAAGATGGAGGCTCCACTAGCAGCAATGGAGTCTCTGCTTGGTGATAAGTGGGCAAGTTACAAAAGTCTGTCACCTTTGACCCAGCACTCCCACCCTTGGTGAACTGCAGCCCAAGCACAGTAGTAGCCATGTATAAGAAAGCCCAAAGCAGGGCTATGGCTAACAGGAAAGCTTGGGAAATGATCCATTCCCTCTCAACAGGAACACGGATAAATAAACCACAGCGTGTTCATACAATGGAATGGTGCCACCCAGGGGTAATGAACAGCGCTTATCTTTGTGTATCGACCAGGAACTTTTTCCACAAACATATGGTTGAGTTTAAAAAAAAGCAAGCACGTGTCTTTTAGAACAACCGGATACCAGCTATATAAAGCTATAAAACTCAGAACTTAATTTATCACCTAGGAGTACATACACATGTTGTACATATGTCATAACAGGTACAGGGATGTTAAACACCAAATTTACCATGATGATCGCTCCAGGAGAGAAACAGACAGAAAGGAACCAAAGGAAGATGCAGAAGAGTCTTCAGCTAATCCAACCTTGGGGCTGGAGAGATGGCTCAGTGGTTAAGAGCACTGCTTGCTCTTCCAGAGGCCCTGAGTTCAATTCCCAGCAACCACATGGTGGCTCACAACCATCTGTAATGTGATCTGATACCCTCTTCTGCACATGAAGTACACATACACAATAAATAAATAAATTTTTAAAAATCTCCACCTTGAAAAGGAAAGATGTAGTGAGTCATGGTGGCATACACCTACAGTCTCAACACTCGGGAGGCAGAGGCAGAGGAATCACAAGGTCAGCCTGGGCTACACGGGGAATCCCTCCCTTGTCCATTAAAGTGTGTACTGAAGTCAGAAAGAAAGAGGAATCTAAGTCACTGTTGCTAGGAGCCTGTACTGGCTCTTCCTAGGAAGACAGCTTTGCATAACTTACCAAACTTACAAACGTACAAACCATTTGACACAACGGCTAGAAAATTCTGCTTTAAAATATATGGATATGCCTACAAAAGTAAGTATACATGACCATCCACTAAAGTATCGCTTGTAAAAATAAAGGCTTGGACACAACCTAGGCACTGCTGTATTATAACTTGTGTGTTGATATGCAAAAATATCTGACAAAAAAGGGGTGGGGACTGGAGAGTAAAAGAATTTACTGTTCTTCCAGAGGACCTATGTTCTATTCCCAGAACCCACTTGGAAGTTCATAACTGCTTGTGATTCAAGCTCCAGGAAATATAACACCCTCTTCTGGAATCCGCAGGCACCCTCACACATGTGGCATACAACACACACACACACACACACACACACACACACACACACACCACTGGGATGGGAGAATACACACATGCATGAATAAAACAAATATTGAAAGAGCTTTTTTTTATACATCTGACAAAAGGCACATTGGGCTCACAGTTTGAGGAAATAAAGTCCATCATGGCAGGCAGGGCAGGGCAGGCAGAAGCAGGTCACCTTGTGTCTATATTCAGGAAGCAATGAGGTAAGTGCTGGTGTTCTACTCACTTCCTCCTTTATTTTTATTCAGTCCAGGGCCCTAGTCTGTGGGATGGAAACTCATACACAGACATGCTCCCAAGTGTGTCTCCTAGGTGATTCCAAAATCAATCAACTTGACACTGAAGATGCACAAACACAGCCACTCAGCTCTACAAAGAAAATGCATTGAAGGTGGGCGGTGGTGGGCGCACGCCTGTAATCCCAGCACTCAGGGAGGCAGAGACAGGCAGATCTCTGTGAGTTCCAGGCCAGCCTGGTCTACAAAGTGAGTTCAGGACAGCCAAGGTTATACAAAGAAACCCTGTCTTCAAAAACCAAAAACCAAAAAATAAAAAATAAAAAAAATAAATTTAAAAAGAAAGAAAGAAAGAAAGAAAGAAAGAAAGAAAGAAAGAAAGAAAGAAAGTGCACTGAGATGGGGTGTCATGATGTATATTTGAAACCTGAGAAGTTAGAACAAGGAGGACTCTCTCTCTCTCAAGTTCTGGGGTAGCCTGGGCTAAGAGAGAGACCCTACGGATGAAGGGGCTGATACAGAAAGCTTTCTAAGGTACAGAATGTGGGGGCAGTAGTTGCCGTGTTCAGAAAGTAGCAGTGTGCATGAGAAAATGTGTATAGGCATAAAATATGTGAGGAAACCAGGGGTCCAGTAAAATAGGTAACCTGGGAACAGAGTGAGAAAGTGACTTTGTACTGCAAGCATTCTGTATTTTATTTTGGCTCATATGAATATATTGTTATTCAAAAACTGATTTAAAAAATGTGAAACTCTGAAGCTTGAGGACAAGGTTCCTTAATGTCCCAGGCTGATATAATTAAGAATTAAACAGGGGCCTTTGTCATCTGCCTCCCCACTTTAGAGGCTCCCAGCCTGTCAGTGGTGTGTACAAATAAAAGACCATGGAGCTGGTCCCCCATTCCTTTTGCAGCACGTAGGTACCTCTGTGGCCTGAGGCAGACCGTGCATGTTTCTGGATTTGAGTTTCCATCATCCATACGGCAACAACCTTTTCTGTTGAGATGTGTTGCTGACCCTTCATTCCACCAAGGAAAAAACTCTAAAACCAAAAGGTACCTGGACCAGGACATACCAGGAACATCAAGTGTCCACTCCCAAGGACCCCAAATGCAGAATACCTGCTTGCACCACCACAGCAGTCTGCCAGTAGTTCCCCGCAAGCATAGACCCAGAGTCCAGCAAGGACTCAATTAGTCTACAAGGGGGCCTAAGGAAGGGTGGGCTGCTTGGAGTGTAAAGCCCACCCTATGAGCTCTGAGGAAAACTGACAAGAAGTCATCCCCACTGGTGTTGTGGGCGCACGACTTTAGTCCCAGCACTTGGGAGGCAGAGGCAGGTGGATCTCTGTGACTTCGAAGCCAAGCTGGTCTACAAAAGTGAGTCCAGGAAAGCCAGGACTGCACACGGAAACCCTGTCTCAAAAAAAAAAAAAAAGAGGGGGGCAAGGCTGTTGGTTGTATGGCCCCCCAAAGCCCTGTCCAGAAACCCACTCCCTGCTCTCTCACTGTCCACAATTCCTCCCCACCTCCTGCTTTCCAAGTCAGGGTGAATATACCATCTTCAAGTCATTGCTTCTTTCTAGAACATGTGACCTTCCCTGGAGAGATGCCCAGGCTGGGCTTCGAGAAGGCATCTGATGTCTTCTTTGTAGTATGGAGAAACAAAGGGGCCCCTGGCCTGATCTGCAAATGTCCTGAGAATACCGCGGTCTGTCAGGTTTTCACAAATTCCCCTCACATGAAACAACCTACCGGGAAGCCATGAATGAGGTGGAAGGGCACACTGGTGGATAAAGCAACTTGGAATCCAAAAGCTGATTCATCATACTTCTGCCAAATATGTGCAGGATCTGAACTAATATGTGCAACAGGTGAGCTGAGGCTGCAGCGGGCAGAGAGAATGTAGAGTTGACTGGGGGAGGTGGACAGGGGTCACTGTGAGAGTTAAGGATGGAGTTGGGTAGGGAGGTAAGCCCCCACGGAAGCTTTCTTGCGGCTTGAGTTGAAGAGGGCTTCAATCTACTGGGCTCTTCTTTCGTGGCATGGGTAAGGAAAGCTGGGACTGTAGAGGACCAGTAGCCAGCCAAGTAGGGAACCAGCAGCCTGCCGTGCGTGAGTGGTGGTGGTGGTGGTGGTGGTGGTGGTGGTGGTGGTGGTGGTTGGCTGCAGTGCTTCTGCAGCAGTTGCAGGAAGTCCAGCCCTGGAGAGAAGCATCCTCATCAGGGACCAGCGGCTTGCTCGAGTAGGTAGTCTGGACATCTGAGAGCGCGCTGGATTGGGCTTGCTTGAGATGCTGCTCTGGCAAGCATTTTCAGGCATTTCTCTGTAGGCATGAGGTACCGGAGGCATGGAGGCTCCTGAAAAGCCCCGCCAGAGACACACCAAGTTCCCCCTGGCTCAGGACCATGGCCGCTGGAGGTGGGTGCAGGCCAGAGGTCACCAAGTGGATGCCCAGCAATGCCAGAATAAAACCTGGCTGCCCACACAGCTTCTGCAAAACAGGCCTAGAGGAACAGAATCCCACGTTCGTCCGTAACATAGGACTCTACGCAGCTTGCCTAAGGGGGCAGTGTAAGAGAAGCAAATAGAAATTGACACCCCCTCCCTCCAGCTGGACCTCGGTGCAGACAAGCATCATGGATGGCCCCATTCTCCTGCAGCCTTTAGCTCTGCTACTTACCAGCAGCCAGACACGCTGGGGCCCAGAAGGTGATCCCCTTGGCGCCTGCAGTTCTGTTTCCTAGCCTTGTACACACACAGGAGGCACCCTTTCTCCACCTGGGATTGGGGTGCTGATTCTGCAAAGGGGAGCAAGAAATCAATTCCCAGGAATGCATGGCTCCTATTTCCACTCAGAAAAAAAAAAATCCCATACAGACTCTGTTCTAAACACACACACACACACACACACACACACACACACACACACACACACTGGCTTCTTAAAGACTGAAAAGGGAGCAGACAGAGGAATTCGGGGAAGTGATGACACATACAACAATGCTGTCACACCTGGCTGCTGAGGAGCTGAGCAGCGGAAATGGGGGGGGGGACGGACCCCAGGGTCAGCTTGGGTGGTCGGGAGAAGAAGAGGAGGAGGAGGAAATAAAAAAAGAGAAGAAAGAGAAAAAGAAAGGGGAGAGCCACCTCCACCCTTTTTGAAGAGGGACCAAAGCCAGATATTTTGCCCCTTCCCAGACCAAGCAGACTCACCACACCTACCCATACCCTGGCCATGTTGAGGAAGAAGACAAACTTCTGTACCAACTCAGTAAACAGCCAGATTTTGAAGAAACGCTGTTCATCTGGAGTGTGCTCCGGGCAGTGAGAAATAGCCTAAGAAACCATCAGAGCCACTTGGGGATATTTTCAATAAGGGCTGGAAGTGGCTATCTCCCGGGGAAATTAAGAGAAGCCTAACTCCCTCTCACGCGGTGGTTAGGCCAGGTTTGCCCTGTTAACCTTTCTGGAGTCATCTTCAAAATGCTGGATTCCAGCCGCGCTCCCTCCCCCCCCAACATACACACACACACACACACACACACACACACACACACACACACACACACACCCTGTCCTTTCTGTGGAGAGCACACAATGTAGAGAGGTGGTCTTTGGATGCTGTGACCAGCGGCCACTGTGGGCTCCTGGGCTTCTACAGAACTCTTGAGGACCAAGCAGCCTGAGAGAAGGAGGTAGAACCAACGGGCATCAGCTAGTCACCTAGACACGCCAATCACTGATGACATTCAGGGCGTCCAGATCACCGTCTTTCACAGTGTCTGGGCACTCTTCCTCAGCATTCGAGAGCTTGGAGTTTTCAAACACTGGTGGTCTCCCTCACACATCAAAACTGCAAACTTGGGGGGGGCGGAAACTTTGAAAAAAAGAAGAGCAAAACCACTGAGATGTGAGCAAGCGCCTCCCAACCTGTTGCTTTCCTTTCCTGGAAGTAATAGACTTGCGCTGAGAGGGGAAGAGGCAGGTAAAGCTCGTAGAGGTGGGAAAGACAAAAGAAAGACAGGGGGAAAAAAAGACGTTATACCCACGAACCACGTTAACTCCAGTGCTTAATTCACACACTTTACTAAGTAAAACTAAACAAATATAACGCTCACACCTTGTACATAAGCATACCTGTGTTTCTGAACAGCACGTTAGCACTTGCGCAGTATCTCATATCTCTTAGGGCTAGATCTTGCCCTATGCCCTCCACGTATGACTTCCGTGCCACAACAGACCCCAACGCCTCTCAGCAACATCCTCGCTGGTGTCCAAGAAGAGTACAAGGGACGCTACTTGATCTTTAAAACACACACGCCCAACTTGTGGGGTTGCAAGGCGAATTCCAAGGAGAAATCTGGTCCCTACATCCTAGAGAGCTCAAGGGACAGAAGAGGCCGATGGTTTTTGCCTTCCGTGACACTGAGCTCTGGGCTGGTTTACCTCCAGCGGCCGCAAAGTTCTGCCACTCCACCCCGGTCCGGCCCCCTTGCCATCTCGCCCCTCCCTAAGCCTCAAGCTAGAAGTCTAACCCCAGCAAAGCCTGAAGCACAGAGCAAAGGAGAGTTGTTTTCTTTCACCTGAAAGCTGCCAGGAGGCTTGGATCACCTCTCCTCACTGGGGACTGTGCTCCCGGGGCACTGACAGGGTGCAGCCAGCCCCAACCCGGGCCTTCGGCGAAGCAAGCACCAGCAGATTTCAAGGATTTGTGAGAGCATGAGGCCGGTTGTCGGCGGGGCCCCGTAGGCTCCGGAGGCCGGGAAAGGCCGGTCCAAGTTCTGCGGGGCCGTTTAGAGACTTAAGAGATGAACTCTCCGGTGCGCTGCTGGCTGCCCGGCTATAGGGGCGAAGGCCCCTGACGCAAGCGGAACTCGGCGGAGCCCATACGAATCAGAACGGAGCGAGGCTCCCGGCGCACTAGGGACTCCAGGAGGCAGCTGCGCCAGAGACGCGGGTCGCGCCTTGGGGAAACCGGGCGGTGGGGGGAGGGGAAAGCTCAGCCAAGAAAACCCACCGAGGCGGGGACTGGCCTGGGCGGGGAGGGGCGGCGGGGCCGGAGCCCCTCGCTGTTGGGCAGATTCCCTATGGCCAGAGGCTGACTCCCACTCCCGCCGACCGCTCCCCGGGGGCGAAAGAGAAGAGAACGAGTGAGGCGCGAGAGGCCTTCGGCCCCGGCAGCCCGTAGAAGTTCTGCAGCCTGCGCACACTCCTGCGCCCGCCTGTGAGGCGAGCCTGCGCCCGGAGAGCACAGCCCCGGGGCTGCCCGGCTGCCCAGCTTTTGTCATGATGGCCAGTTATCCTGAGCCGGAGGAGACCGCGGGGACCCTGCTGGCTTCGGACAGCGGGCGCCCAGTCAAAGAGCCCGAGGCGCCGCCGCCGAGTCCAGGCAAGGGCGGAGGGACAGCGCCGGAGAAGCCGGACCCCGCGCAAAAGCCCCCCTACTCGTACGTGGCGCTCATCGCCATGGCGATCCGCGAAAGCGCCGAGAAGAGGCTCACGCTGTCCGGCATCTACCAGTACATCATCGCCAAGTTCCCGTTCTACGAGAAGAACAAGAAGGGCTGGCAGAATAGCATCCGCCACAACCTTAGCCTCAACGAGTGCTTCATCAAGGTGCCGCGCGAGGGCGGCGGCGAGCGCAAGGGCAACTACTGGACGCTCGACCCGGCCTGCGAGGACATGTTCGAGAAGGGCAACTACCGGCGCCGCCGCCGCATGAAGCGGCCTTTCCGGCCGCCACCGGCGCACTTCCAACCCGGCAAGGGGCTCTTTGGGACCGGAGGCGCGGCGGGCGGCTGCGGTGTGGCAGGCGCCGGGGCCGATGGGTACGGCTACCTGGCGCCTCCCAAGTACCTGCAATCGGGTTTCCTCAACAACTCCTGGCCCCTGCCGCAGCCGCCCTCGCCTATGCCCTACGCCTCCTGCCAGATGGCGGCGGCCGCGGCTGCAGCCGCAGCGGCCGCGGCCGCCGCCGGCCCGGGCAGCCCCGGTGCAGCCGCAGTGGTCAAGGGGTTGGCGGGCCCGGCAGCCTCCTACGGGCCTTACTCGCGAGTGCAGAGCATGGCGCTGCCTCCCGGCGTCGTGAACTCCTACAACGGCCTGGGAGGCCCTCCCGCCGCGCCCCCGCCGCCGCCGCATCCCCACCCGCACCCTCACGCACACCATCTGCACGCGGCCGCCGCACCCCCTCCAGCCCCACCACACCACGGAGCTGCCGCGCCACCCCCGGGTCAGCTCAGCCCGGCCAGCCCCGCCACCGCTGCACCCCCGGCACCCGCGCCGACGAGCGCGCCCGGCCTGCAGTTCGCCTGCGCCAGGCAACCCGAGCTCGCCATGATGCATTGCTCTTACTGGGACCACGACAGCAAGACTGGCGCGCTGCACTCGCGCCTGGATCTCTGAGAGCCACCGCGTGCCGACGCGGCCCCGGGATGGAGGAGCGGAGCTCAGGTCGCAGCCACAGCAGCCGACCGGACAGCGCACACTCTGGGACAGCTTCTTGAGCCACAGCCCTCGAGCCTCCTCAGCCTTCTCGTTCCGTCCCGCTCCTGCGACTCCACTTTGTCGCCTCCGCTGCTCCTCCGGTGCTCTTCCCCACTACGGCCTCTGCCTTCGCGCGCTCCTGGCGGGAGGCCGCCCCTCTTCCGCGCTTTCCGCAGGCCTCTTGTCCCCTAGGAATCCCAGAGTCACCGCAGGGAGTGAGTCCCCGGCCTAGGTGCAGTCGAGGTGCCCGAGGCGCTGACCTTTTGGCCTTCTCTTCCAGGTCGGTGGACTCAAACTCAATTTTCTCCCCACCCCGACTGCCGCGCTGTCCAAGGCTAGAAGCGCTGAGCCGCTCGGGTAGTGGGACCTATAAGGCCGGAGAAAGAGGGGGGAAAACGTGTCTGATCACTCCGCTATTCCTCCAGGAACGGATCAGAAGACGCTCGCAGAGGGGCCCACTGGGCGGGGCGGGGGTTGAGCCCCAGGCTGGAGCAGGGACAGCCTCGTTCCGCGGCCTGTAATCGGGTTCACGTCCCGTGCCTAGCGAGGCCGCAGTGCCCCCGCTGCTCAGCGCACCGCTTCGGGAACCTTCAGGCCAGTGTGGATGGCTAACGTCTTGCTAATAATATTGGTGAGGTTTTTAAAGATATTAAAAACAAACAAACAAACTTTTTAAGGGGGAAAATAGAGAGAGCGAGAATAAAACATTCATGGGGGAAAATGCCGAAGTGATGCGGCCTTGGAACTTGCTAAAACCAAACAATAAAATCAAAAGCTTTAGTTTTCTTCATCGTCCCTGCTGGGAGATTTGCGTAGAATTCCCGTGGTCATTTACGAAGGCTGTGTTCAGAGGCGGGAGAAAATAAATAGCTAAAAGAAGGCTTCCACTACAAATCGGGAGTTTTCATCTCTATTTAAAAATAAATTCAAAATAAACTTCCCCAGTTTTTCTGATTCTAGCCCCGGAAGCCAGGAGAGACTACTGCCTGGCTGAGCACACCGCTGGGATGACACTCCCCTCCTGGATTTTTGTTTTTCAAAAGTCTTGCTTCTTCTACCTTCGGAAGAAGAAATGTGAAACTCTCCACAGCCGGCCCACACGGGCTTGTGGCACCAGCCTTCTGGCGCAAAATCCTGTGACCCGGTGGTTGAGTAATAAATATCTTTCGGGGACCAAATTTTCTAGAGGGAACTAGAGCACTTTTGTTGTATTTGTATGTGTGGGCGCGCGCGCATCCCTTGTCAATTCCCAAATAAATGTTTTTGGGTTTTTTTTTTTTTCTTTTAACACGAACTTAAATTGTTTCTTTTACGCCTTAGTTCAGCAGCTAGCTAGCTAAAAGAGTGAGCCTTTAAGCAAAAGTGTGTTCTTTTACAAAATGATACAAATAAGACTTGAGGGCAACCGGGCTGGCAGGCGGTTTTTTGAACTGTCGCTACTGCTTTCTTTCTTTCTTTTTCTTTTTTTCCCCCTGGAGATTGTTTGTTTTTTCTGTGTCATCGCTCTGTCTGTTGCGGCTGTTTAACACCGGCAAAGATACTCGCTCTCACTAGAGGCTACTGTAGGCAAAGTTTGTTCTATTTTTGCGACAGTGTAAGTTTACATTTTGCCTCTTACATAATTGTACTAGGTGTTTGCACTGTTTTCATTATTATTCTCATACTTCTAAGGGTTTATTCCTCCTGAGTCAAATATGTAAAAATTTCTTTCTTTCTCTTTTTAATATATAAAATCCTGATTTCAAAAACACTCTGGAAGCTTCAAGCTTTTCTACAATGATTTGTTATACTGTTGTTCTTAAACAATCAGCGTTTATTTATTTTGAGATAAGGATAGGAAATGTGGTGCTTTTCAGGAGGCTGGGTTCACTATATGATACAAAGATGAGCTTTTTATTTCTCTTTACTGGGCTCATCAAATAACGAATTAAGATGCATGCTTTCCTGAAAATACAAACGGTGTTTGACCTGGTTGTAGGCTAAATCTCTCCGGTTTATTAGAGGTGGCTGGCTTTCGGGTTTTGGATGGAATGACAGATACTGCATCTTGCAGAGGCTAGGGGGCTGAAACAACAGGGGCTAGATCCCTGGCTAAGCATCCTTCGCCTGCCTTTCTCCCTACCTGCATAAGAGACAGTTCTAGAGGAATAAGCCGGCAGCAGCTGGGAGCTGGTGGTTAGCTAACCTTAGGAATGGATATCTAACTGCATATCTAATCTTAGGAATGTCAGAGTGGTGTCTAGATTGTATGTTGCTGGAATGAAGGGGAAGCCGGTCCAGCTCAGAATGCCCTCTCCTCCCCCAATAATCGCAGAAGGAGGCTACAGAGCAGTAGGGGATGGTCTGTGGATTCTCAAAGGTAAAGACTAAAGCCTGCCCGTCCACTGGGAGTAGGCTGGAAAGAAAAATCTCAGTTTTGGTGGAAAGCAGCAGAGTCTGATGAGACCCAAGGTACCTCTGTAGCCCAGTGTCTCAACTGTCTGGTTAAGGGGAGTCCCAGAAAAGACAGCATGCTGTGTGTGCTTCTCCATGGTTTCTACACCTCAAATATGTATGCTATTGACAGTTGTGTGGTTCTGTGCCTGGTGTGAATGTGTCTATTATTGAACGGTGATAGGAGAGAAGGTGTGTGTGTACCTGTCATTCGCTGGCAGAGAGGGTGGATGGCGAATATTTAGGACACTGTAATAACCATATGACTAACATCAGGAAGTGCTCACTGGACCACAGTATATGCTGCACTCATACCTCATGCTGATGTATGCAGTTGTCTTCTGGGTGTGTATCTCTGGCTTGCAGAATGATAACAAAGTATGTACATCCTTCACTTCATCTGGCAGAGGCTGCCTGTTCTGGAACTAGCTGTCAGCACTCCTTCAAACTACTATCCAGAATGAAACAAAAACAAAAACAAAAACAGGAGGACAGCTTCAGAGGCAGGTCAGGTCATTGCCCATCTCCAATAAGAAGATGCAGAGCAGGGCCTGCCCTGGAGAAAGTCTCTCTGCACCCAAGAACTAACCAGCAAGAAGGCATCCACAGCTGGGAAGGCTTTGCCAAGTAAGGAAAATTAGATGAAGGAATTACGGGGCTTTCCGGAGTCTACACAGTGGTTGAAGGAGGTAAGAGAGGGGAGTCACTTCCCCATGGATGCCTCCAGAAAGACATCTGTCTCTAATTCCAACCCTAAGGGGTTCTCCAATACACTAAAAATTTGGTCGTTTTCCCTAGTTGGGGACAATAACAGACCTTCTTCATCTCAAATTTCCTTTCTCTCCTCAGCCTCTTTGCACTTTTGAATTTGTTAGAGAAGCTGATTCCAGTAATTCCCTAAGTGAGAGCAAAGCTATTCAAGAGAGGTCTTGATGCAGAACACAGTTTGACTTGGGTAGCTAGCAGCCCATGTGGGTGTGTGCATATATGTTTGTAGTGTGGTCTATGAATGCAACATAAATAGAGTTCGCTACAAATATCCTGCCAATAGCTGAAGGCTCTGGGTAATGGGTTGTTAAACACGGTATTGAATTGTGTGTGTGGTGGGGAGGGGAATTTTTTGTGTGTATAAACATCCCTAAACACTTACAGAGTGCAGCATTTTTTCACTTTTATATCCAAATTCTTACAGTTACCTTTGTTTTTCCTAAAAGCCTGGAGTAAAGTGGGTTAGTAGAGGGATATACATTTCTCTAATGAGACTGTGGACACATTTTCAACAATGTGAGAGATATACTGAGGGACTGTGGGAAGGGGACCTGGGTAGCCATCAACATAGTTCCACATTCCTTTCCAGTGTGAGTGGGGAGGTATTTTCCTTGTGGGCATCACTAAACAGTTCTTATCTCTATACACCCCCCCCTTGATGGGCAATATGTCCACCTTTCACCTGAAGTTAGGGGCATTCTGCCTTTGTGTAGTCTTTTGCAAGGCAAGACTGGAAAACCAGCTATGTAGAGCCCTCTGGTGGCGGGTAGAAATTGAGGGCAAATCTAGGCTTCATGAAGCCAGTAGAAAATGGGCTAGGAAAGTACCTTGGTGAGCTTTCCAACTGCTGGCTCAAAATTCTTGCCCCCAAGAAATGGGTCCCAATCCTGGAAGTACTTAGGTCAAACTTAAGACTACCAAAGTGTCCTCACTTTACTTAAATGGTAATTAACTATGTCCTTTAGGCTGGGTCACCACTGCAGTGCTCCTCAGAGTTACTTACCCATGGAACCTGAAGACGGGTGGAAATCGGGAGCCAGAATCAATCCCCCCCCCTCAGATAGGGACCAGAGGCAGAGGCAAGAAGTTGACAGGAGGTGTATTTAAGCCTCCCTTCGGCCCTGAGCCTCCAAAAAAAAAAAAGTAAAGCCAGTGACTGATTCTTGCACCGAGAGGGGTCCAGGCTGTACCAAGGGAGTATCTGCACCCCAGGAACCAAACTCACATAGGTGAGTGCTAAAAGATCTGACCAAAGAAGTGGCCAGCCACAGGTCACAAACAATCCTCAGAGAAGACCTGAGCAGGTGAGACTGGCTGCCACTTGGCTTTGTGAGTCACTGAGCTCTGAGACAATGCACAGCCTGGGTGCGAGTCCTGAGTTTAGGGAGACGCAATACCTGGTTTCTTGTTGCGTAAGTTTCCCTGTTCCTGGAAGAAGGGAGGGAGACAAGAGTTAGACTTTTAGTAATAACTCCAGAGGTCACCCCAGCTGTGGTTGCCAAGCCATCACTGGACACCCTAGGATCTCGGACAAGCCAACACCTACCAGGGTCCAGGCACAGCTGATGGTGTCCGTCTTGCTCAGACCATTGACATCAGGAAGGAGGCACAGATAGCATTGAACACTTGACCCTGAGGGCACAGATGATGGACTCGCTCTGGAAATCTCTCCGTTGCTTCTTTCAAGGCCTCCCACTCCCACTCCAGCGCCCATATTGGAGGTTTTCTCTAAGAAACACATTTTCCCCACCTTCGGTTTCCCTCCTGGTTGGTGCAGGAATGTTTGTATTTTTCTTTACCCTTTTCAGAAGAACAGAAGGTGGCCACCCTCTGAGGGCCTCCCCCCACCCCGAGATTAGTAGTGGGGGTGGGGAGCGAGTTGGCTTGGGCTTTTGTGGAGAAACAGGGAAACCCAGCAGAGTCGGGTCAAGCTAACGCAGAATGCGCAGAATGCGGGCTAAACTGTGAATCGATGGAGGAGCGGAGGTAGAGCGGAACAGGCTGCTGGGGTTGAGGGCCGTGAACGGACCGGGAAAGCGTGGAGGCTCAGACCCTCCGGCTTGGGCTGACACACCCCAGCTAGCCCTACACGTAATTTGGGGACGGGGCGGGGCGCGGGGGTGAGGGGCGGGAGGGTGTGGAGGAATGATTTGGCGGGCGAGTCTGAGTTAAGGTAGTCTGCACCGTAAGGCAAGGGAAGGAAGGAATCCTGGGAGAAGGCCTGAAAGCCTACAGCAGAGTTACAGCAATCAGACCGCAGGCTGGAAGGGAGACCAAACTGAGACTACAGTCTGATGAACTGTCTTTGGTAACACTACTGGCACATCAAACACCTTTCCCTGGATTCTCATCTGTTTGGAAGAAGAACTGTTTGGATAGACAAACTTGCTGGGTCCCAGGAAACGTTCATCCCTGTGGTCTAGGGCGAAGGGGCACTGACCATTGGCTATTTTGCTGTTTGCTTCTAGAAGGGGGGGGGGGGGGGGAAATTCGGCACATATTTTTGAAAATCTTGCCCAACTACTAAAGGCTGTTAGAGTGAGCAGAGAGTCAGGAAACCGGGCCCCCGCCCCGTGGTGACACCGGGCCTTTGTCCTCTTTCCTGAAGACCCCACGACTTCTCGACTTCTGACCGTGCTGAGATAAAGGCAGGGTCAGGGCCCTGTGGAATCCCCGGGGAGGGGGTAGCGGGTCGTCCGATTGCCCCTTTCAACTCCATACGGACATTTGACAATTCCAACCCGCGCTGACCTCGTGGTGCTAGGGAACAGGGACCGAAGCCCGCCTCCTTCCCAAGCCGCGTTTGCCTTGAGAGATTTCTGCCCGGGTCCTCATTCTCACCAGCACTTTTATTTTCTATTTAGAGATTTGCAAAAGGGGGGTGGTGGGGGGAGTGATGGAGCTGTGCTCCCTGGGGACCTGCTTCTGGTAAGAGAAACAGTGTTTTAGCCCCTACAGCCACTGCCAAGGCTTGCTTGTCCCTCTCCAGTTCTCTCTGGTGTCTGTGCTGCCACAACTACGTTCCTGCTGTTCTTTGTCTCTTCCAGCTGAATTTCAAAAAGTCTGGACAATGTCTTCTGTCCTCCCAAACCCTCCTCAGAGGCGGCAAGAGAGAGTCTGCGAACCTAGGCTCAGACTCAATTGCTGGGATTTAGAAAGTCGGGTCTCTGCAGAACTCAAGCCCACTTGAGTAACTTTTGTGACAATGGCCTTGGGCTCCCCCAGGGTATTCTAGAAACATCTGAGTGCCCTGTTGCTCGGAATCCCTGGGAAGGAATAGAGGAGAGCCAAGCAACTGGCTGGTGTGAAAAAGAGGAGTTGTCCTGCAGCCTGGCAGAGAAAGGCTTGTCCCTTCAAGCCTTGCAGTGTCCTGAACTTCATCAGCTCCAAAGGACCCTAGAGGCCACATTATTCTCCCAAGTCACCAACTTAGTTATACTTCCTCCAAGGAGACCTGTGGGGTGAAGACTCTATGCAGACTTCCCTGAGCTTTTATCCATAGGATGGCTAGACCTGGAGAGGTGACACCAGAAAAGAGGCCCAGGGCACCCTCTGTCACTTCCTTCTCTGCCTCCCTGGCCCCATCAACCAGCTCTGGGGGTCTCTGTACCCAGTGAAACTGGAGCTGCCCACTGCCTGCCAATGAGACATAAAGGAACCCACCAGTGGCGCCCGCCCCGCCAAGTGGAACTGACCTACAGACGCAGATCTGGCCTTTTCCGCACCCCAGAGCAGCACAGGAGACCCCACTTCCCCAGAGCCATTGACCTAGCTAGGGAGAAATAGATCGGCTGAACAATGTACACACCCTACCTCCGAACATTGACCTTGGGTTGGCCTGCTATGTGCAGAGCGCATGCGCATGTGCTCGACTGTAGGACAATGTCCTGTATCTGCGTCCTTGTTCAAGCATCCTTGTCAACGTGTTTGCCATGTTTGTATAGAGACTGCCAGGCACATTTAACACAGGAACAATGCCAATGCCTGTGCACACAAACGGATTGATTCCAGCATCTCCTATCTAACGGGCAAAACACACAGGTAGTGAAACAGACGTGACTACTCGAGTCGTAATGATGACTTGCCCTTAGACTTTTACAGTTTTCAAACACGGTTTTCACAACAAACCCCCCCCCCGCCCCAGAGATGCTCTCCTTTCCAATTTTACAGAAGTGGGAAAGAGCCAAAAGCAATCAAATAAGGCCAGTTTACAACCAATCTGTGAGAGACGGAAACTAGCCAAAGCTCCTGGGATCCTGGCTGCCGACAGTGGGTGTGTTTGCCCAGTGCTCTCCGCAGTGGGTTTATTTAGTGTTGTCAAGCCCCCCCCCCCCCCCCCGCCGCAAAAGGTAGGCCCTTTGGACCCTTTGACAGGCTTTTTTGGAGACTCACAACACCAAGCACAGATTTTGTTTGTTTGTTTGTTTGTTTCATTCATTCCTTTGCAACGATCCTTTGCACATCTGCATGACGCAAGTGCTCATTACAGAAGAATTCCAGGCTGGTCTGAAAGCTGCTAGGGAGCGTCCCAGTACATTCAAGAGGTGGCCTGACCCTCTGCAAACGTTTCCCAAATCACACCTGGGTTTCTGAGGCAGCAGGTCAGGCACAGAGAAAGGATTGCCTTCGTTCCCCGCACCCCAGTCCCAGTCAAACCTAACAGCTCTGTGTTGAGTCCAAAGCCAGAGCAGCAGAGAAACCTGAATTCATTTAGTTCCTGCTGCGGGTCCGGAATCCCTAACTTAAGACTCGGTTCCGACCGTGCCCATTTTACAGCAGAGGTTACTAGGAGAATGGAACACGGTTAGTGAGTTCCTTCAGCTCAGGACCCAGAAAATGGTCAGAGAAAAGCTGAAATCCTCAATTTGGTTTGTTTGCCCCCCTAACCCTCTGCTCCCAGAGCGGATCTGATAGCTATTTGTCTCCGGGTTAGAACCATCATCCCACTACGAGCCTCGGACTTCCCTTGCCAAGGATGCAAATTTTTTTTCCCTAGCGGTCACTAATATCATCAGGTTTCTACACGCTTGAACTCTATTGGGGGCGGGGACGCACTTGTTTCCTGGATGCAGAGCCTTTTCTTTCTTTCCTGAAGCAATTAGTCTCCCCACCTTGTGCCCTTCCCTGCAAGCCCTCACTGTCGCAGAGTGAGGTTGGCCGAGGACCATAGCTTAACCACATCTTGCATAGTGCCCTTGGGCCTCAGCGTCTGGCTCCCCCAACAAAGGTTGCTGCTCTGGGAGCTCCAAGGCCACCTCTACTCCGCAGGGTCAGGTGGTTGAAACCTAGCCCGAAGTTCTTTGGCAAGGTCGTAGTTTGGCCTCACGGCCTATACAGGCTGCCCTCTGCTGGCACCAAATGACATCAGCTCCACCTCCTTTGCCACTCAGCAGCTGCGGTCCTAAAAGAGTTACGCGGAAAAAGCACCTCTTCTCTCCTAAAGTAAAAGTCGCACGTTCAATCACGGCACTCTACCATATGCATCAGCCACTTATATTCGCTTCCATATGTATGTGGCTCCAAGTGGTCAAGACCTTCGAAGTCAACCGCAGTTCATGCTGGCAACTCTGTTAGATTGCGGCTTGCGGGCTTGCGTGGGGATCCAGGGGACCATCATCCCTCCCCAAGGCAAGCCGCAACCAGGCAGCTCTTGCCAACCCCTTAGCTGCAGGCCACAGGAGGACTCAAGGATCTCCAGGGAGAGCTTCAGGGAGAGCCTCAGGCCTTTCAGCCACTAGAGCACCAATCTGATGAAACTCGGGCTTCAAGACCCGCGCCCCCCCTTGCCCCCCCCCCGCAAATCCTGCCTCTGGAGTGCTCTTAACACCACAGGACATTGCTCTAAGCGCCTCCTAATTTCTTGCAATGCATTTGTCACACACACACATACACACACACACACACACATACACACACGCGCGTGACAGGAAAGGCTTCTTTCTCTCTCTGCCCGCATACCACAGGCCCTCCTCCGGGTTTGCTGACAGAACCGATTTCAGATGTCTTGTCTTGGCTCTGGAAAGACTTTGGCAGTGAGGCGGAGAATGTTCCACCGACTGCAATCCACGCGGCGGTACAATCCGAAACCACACCTTTGCGTTTCCAGGAAGACTCTGCATATTTTCACCTTTTCCTCTAGTTATAAAAATAACTAAAATTGAAAATCAGGAAAGTAAAGTATTAATATGCCCGTACATACGTGCATGCATGCATGCATACAAACATACATACATACATATACATACATCTGTCTATTTTTATCTCTCTGTCCCATCACTCTCTCCACTCTCTCTCTCTGTGTGTGTGTGTGTGTGCGTGTGTGTGCGTGTGTGTGTGTGTGTGTGTGTGTGTGTGTGAGAGAGAGAGAGAGAGAGAGAGAGAGAGAGAGAGAGAGAGAGAGAGAGAGAGAGAGCAATCCCAACCATTCTCCAATGGAGGTGACCACAGCTGACAAACATGTTGGTAACATTTCTCCTGTCATTTATTCATATGTAGTAATACAAGTAAATCCAATTCTCTAGTTAACAGGCTGTACTTTTCATAAAATTCACAGGATCTTGGCATGTAATAGCCCAGGCTGGCTTCCTCCTGCCTCAGCCTCCAAGTTGTAGATTTTCAATTTTGTGTCCTGCCTGTCCTGGCAGAGTTCTCCAGATCTGGTTTGAACAAATATGCAATGACTGCTTAGTAACCCATCCCATGGTTCAACCACCAATTCTGTTTCCTGACCAAGAATAGTTCCTTAGCCACACTACAATACACAAATGATAGTTAATCAGTAAATATGAACTCTTTTAATAATCTAATAAAGAGAGCCAGGGTCCCATTCCCAGGACACAAAGAATCCATCTGAAAAATGTGTGGCCACCCGCTGTAGAAGAGAGCCTTCCATGGAGACCCAGAGAGCAGGAGTAATGGGAAGGATGGCTTGAAAACCAACAGGAAGTCGGCACTGTATCTAAACAGCCATTCTATGCTGCTTCTATGACCAAAGCCAGGTAAACTAAAAGCAAAACAATGTTTGTGACCTGGGTTTGTGCAATGCCTTGTAAGGGTTAGAGGTCAAACACGCATTCACTTGAACCTCAAAAAAACTACCTAGTCTCTCTGAGCTGCTGTGACAGATTCCAATACTAGTGCTTTCTACATCAAGTACATAGTTACACACTTAGCCTGGTGCAGGTACAGAGAAAGCTCCAACATGTTGTGGTTAGCACTCCTCCTGCCTTTGTCTCCACATCAGCTGTGGCTGCTGCTTCTGACAGTAGCTATGGCTTTGGGATCACTGCAATTGCCCTCTCTCTCAACTCATGACCCTGTTGCTGCTGCTAAATACAAGCCCAAATTCTGGCACGAAGCCGGGGTGCAGGTTCTCAGGGCTCAGGGAGTTGTTTCCAACACCCAGGCGGGGCTGCTCGTGACCTACTGACAATCAGGCCTGGGCTTGGGTTGTTAAAACAGGAAAATATGCAAACCCTTCATTCACAGGGATCCGGCTATTGTTGGGTCAGAAATGATATTTTTGTTTCTAAAATAAAAGGTATGTTTTCTGCTATACACACACACACACACACACACACACACACACACACACACACACACACACTGCTTGCATGCATCTTAGAGCTGAGAAGGCAAGTAATCTGATTCATTTCACCAACTCAAGTAGTCAGGCTGAAAAGGCCCATTTGGCTTGAATGTATGTCTTATGTACTCAAGGAAGACTGAGCTTCAGTAGATTCTGTTTTTTTATATCCAAAATAAAAGTAGGCTTTTTACCAAGGATGTAGTGGCACACATCTGTAATCCCAGTACTCAGGAGGCAGAAGCAAGAGGATCTCTGAATATAAGCCCAGTCTGGTCTATAGACTGAGTTCCAAGACAGCCAGGCCTACACAGAGAAACCCTGTCTTGAAGGGAAAAGAAAAGTAGGTTTTATTGGTCTGCCACACAAAAATATCTTCCAAAATTCATCTGTCAGATGGGATCAGATGATTAGAATACTTCCTACCTGGAAAGAAACTAAGAGAGATGAGGATGATGATGATGATGATGATGATGATGATGATTGTTGTTGTTGGCTGGCCTGTAATCCGCTGTGTAGACCAGGTGAATCTCACACTCAGAAGTCTGCCTCTGCTTCCCAAGTGCTTGTATTAAAGTCATGCGCCACCACATTGGACGTAATTTTATAAACTTTAGTTTGGACCCAAGTTTGGAGATATAATCTCAGCATGCAACAAAGTCAGGCAGGAGGACCCATGTGTTTGAGGCCATCCTCTACTACATCAAAGTAGAGCAAGGCCCCTTGGCAAGACCTCATTTTCAAATCAAAACAAGATCCATTTTAACTCAACCATTCTAATCCTATAATCTCAAATACACACACACACACACACACACACACACACACACACACCACACACACACACACACACACACACACACATCTCACAGGGAAAGGATTTTAATCATATGGGTAAGTAGATAGATAGAGATAGATAGATGATAGGTTGGTTGGAGTTGAGACCAAGTCTCACTTTATAGCCCAGGCTGGCCTGAAACTTGCTATGTGGCCCATTCTAGCCTTAAACTCATGGCATCATTATGCCTTAGACTCCTGAGTACTGTCATAGGAGGCACGAGCCACTCTGCCTAGGTCTTTAGGGACTGCCTCTGCCTCTGGAGATGCTTTGCAATCCAGGAGCCTGTAGTTCCTCCACATGATGCTGACAAAGTGAGTAAAGTCACATCAGGAAATCACTGATGTTACTCATTGAACAGAAGACTGAAGTTTTTCTAAGTGGTCTCTGTAGAATACAGATTCCAAGGAATTTTCTGCTGGAACGTTGTAGATTTACAAAAGTCCTTAGTCTGACTTTGACTCTGATACTCTCTCTCTCTCTCTCTCTCTCTCTTTCTCTCTCTCTCTTCTCTCTCTCTCTCTCTCTTTCTCTCTCTCTCTTCTCTCTCTCTCTCTCTCTCTCTCTCTCTCTCTTCTCTCTCTCTCTCTCTCTCTCTCTCTCTCTCTCGTGTGTGTGTGTGTGTGTGTGTGTGTGTGCAAATGTATGTGTAGATGCAGGTAAATGCATGTTTTGTTTCTGTGTTTTTGGTTATGCTGTTGTCTTAGTACATGACAGATCACTTTGGTCACAAGAAACATAAACCTGCTATAACTGATTTAACCAAACTAAGGACAGGAGGTAGTTCTAAAGATTTGTGGGTGGTCCTGGAACCCCAACCAGAGTACCTAAAAGACCAGAAGAAAAGCTGAAGGGTCTTCAGAATTAATTTGTAGCTGGACATTGAGTACATGCCTTCAATCGCAGCACTTAGGAAGTAGAGACAGGGATGGGAGTCTGTAAAATCAATGCCAGCCTGGTCTGTGTAGTAAATTGCAAGCCAGCCAGGACTACATAGAAAGACTCTCTTTTTTAAAAAAAAAGAATGACTATGTCTTGCTGGGCCTGGTGGTGCACACCTATAATCCCATACACTTGGGAAGCTAAGGCAAGAAGACTGTAGGCTGAAAACCAACCTGTGCTAAGTAGCAAGCAACCTAGAAAACTTAATGAGACCCCTTTCTGAAAATAAGAAGTTAAAAGCTGTGTGGGTTGGGGGCGGGAGATAGCTCAGTCGTAAATGGCGTGCTTTAGCTCTAAACTCAATTCCTAGCACTAGAAAAACAAACAAGTAAAAATGAATGAACTTGTCTTTCTGCTCGGGCCAGTCCCTGCCTCTCCTCTTTGGAAGAGATGAGCCCCAGTGTCCTTCTCCTATTTGAAAGGATGTGATTGGTCCAGCAGGGTTGGGTGCTGTCCTGGTTCTGTCAACTGGAGCTGTTGTTGAGGAAAAGGGTTTGATTGTGAAGCCTTCCAGAAGACAGAGAATGGGTAGCACTCATTACAAAGCAGGCAAGCAGACAACCCTCCCCCAACTTCTTATTTTCTTTAGCCTGGAACCAAGCCAATCATATGCTTGCTGTGGTTTAAACGAGAATGGCCCTCATATTCTCATATGTTTGAATATATGGTTCCAAGTTGGTGGAACTGTTTAGGAAGGACTGGGAGGTGTGACCGTGATGGAGGAGATGTGTCACAAAACAGAAGCCCATGCCATTCTCCGTGTCTCTCACTTGCCTTCTGCTTGTAGACCTGTTGCTGCTCCAGCCTCCTGTTGCCATGCCTTCACTCCACCCTCTGGAACTGTAAGTCCAATTAAACACTTCCCTTTTGTAAGTTGCCTTGATCATGGTGTCTTATCACACAATAAGAAAGAAACTAACACACTTGCTCGAGAGTGCCTGACCCTAAATGGTGTCTAAAAGTATTTAGGTGGTTTTAAAGATGCCTGTTCTCAGGCTCTGCATGTAGGGTGTAGTCAGAGCACTTAGAGTTTTTTGGATTTTTTTTTTTTTTAAGTAACCCTGATGGATCCAATATAGAGCTAAGGTTGAGTTGGGGGGGAGGGGGAACAGATACAGAACAATCGCTGATTTAGCCATTCCCTAATAACATGGACTCAAAGTAACCAAAACTAAAAGGGAAATTATTAAACTATGGTTTGGGGCTGGAGAGATGGCACAGAGGTTTAGAGCACTAATCACTTTTCCAAAGGATCTAGGTTCGAGTCTCAGCATCCACATGGTGGCTCATAACCCTCTGTAACTCCAGTTTCAGGGGATCTGACGCCCTCCTCTGGCCTCCTCAGGCACCAGGCACACAGACATACAGGCAGGCAAAAACATCCATACACATAAAAATAAAAAAACATATTTTAAATGATGGTTTTTATGTAACTTATTTTCATCTAGAGACTAGCATCTTAATCTAAATTTCAGATGCCATGTTGCTATTTTCTACATTTCTTAAGTGCTGTGTTACATCCCTAAAGAAACTTATTTTTCTGAAGATTTCAGGCATAATATACCCTGTCTTATTCTGGGATCCCTGGCCGGGGGCATTCCCGAAACTCTCTGAATTGGGCAATGTTGACCTCACTTGCCAGCATCCACAGTCCCAAACTCGAGGATGGCCAGGAAAGAGTTTCTAAGGCATCTCCCTGCCTTCAGGTCATAGAAGAGACAAGCCCCAATTCACACTGGGAAACAATGATCCCAACCTGCCCCGGCTGTGGCATGCTGAAGGAATGTCTTTATTCCACTTTGTTTTGATTCCTCCCTGGTAGTTTTCCCTAAGGAGTCAATCAGCCAGCAGATATATCAAAAGAGAATGACTATGTCTTGCTGGGCCTGGTGGTGCACACCTATAATCCCATCCACTTGGGAAGCTAAGGCAAGAAGACTGTAGGCTGAAAACCAACCTGCGCTCTGTAGCATGCAGCTTAGAAAAGCTAATGAGGCCCTCCCCCGCCCCCTTTCTGAAAATAAAAGGTTAAAAGGTGCTGAGGAGATAGCTCAGTAGCAAAACTCATGCTTTAGCCCTGAGCTCAATTCCCAGTACTAGAAAACTGAACAAACAAAAATAAATTAGCTTGTCTTCCTGCTCTGTCCAGTTCCCGCCCCTGCTCTTTGCAAGAGATGAACCTCAGAGCCATTCTCCTGTTTGAGAGGATCTGATTGGCCCAGCAGGGCCAGGTGCTATCCTGGTTCTGTCAACTGGTCCCAGGATGCAGCAGTACAGGGGTCCAGTATGAAAAGAGAAGCATCCCCGCAGAAAGGTGTCCCTGGAGGAAGAGTATGAGCTGCCACTCTAGGTTTGTCTTTGCATGGACCCTAAAGCACATGTGGGAGGGATAGCCTTTCCTGAGTCAGGAGCTCTTTCCCTTATTTACAGAAGGGAGAAGGTAAAAGAGCAGGGAGGAGAGGAGTTGTGGGGAACACAGAAAGGGAGCTGCCCCAGACACCCTGCATCTAAGGCATTGCCAAGTGTTTGGAAACCTGAGCAGGTTCCAAGGAGCCAGGTACAGCCCCAATTTGACAAAGCTGGGCAAGAACCACTGCCATCCTTACCCAAAACGGTTCCTGCCTGGAGTCGCTTGTGGCCCAGGCAGGGTAGGTAACACAGGGTCAGGAGCCTTCTCTAGACACCGTGCAACTGGAGTGAAACATCACCAGGAGGGGTTGCCGAGAGGTCTTCTTACCCAGTGTGGTCATTTCCAAAGGGGTTTGGCAGTTGCTCACATACCAGCACAGGCTGTAGGGACAAGTCCCACTGGGTTCAGTCTTCATCAGAGACCCATGATGTATGTGTATACACACACACACACACACACACACACACACACACACACACACACACACACACACTATATATATATATCCTAGCAGACCCTTGTGTATGTGTGTGGGCAGGTATTGAATAAAATAGCCTGTCGTAGAACTCCCTAAAACTCATCCATCTGAATATAGGGGTGAGGGTAGGGTGGACCGACCCAAACGCCAGGCTGCTCACTTGTTCCCACCTGTCAAATGGCTCTCAAAGTAATACCTCAACCCCAATCACCTGGAAAACCGCACGTTTTGGGGCTCCATCCTCACCCCATTTATGGAACCAGAAACTCTGGGGGTGGCGACCAGCACTTCACAAGCTTGAAGACTGCTGCTCTGAAGGTGACTTGGGGTCGCACTGGTCTGCTATAGCTTTGAGCGCAGCTACAGTCGTCAGGCCCCTGGGGCAGCCAGCATAGGCTGGCGGGGAGAGGACTGAGATTCCTCCCTCAGTGATTTTGTTCCATTCCGGGAGGAATAATTTGTTTCGTATTGGAATCAAAGCGCCTCTCGAGGTTCCTGCGTTTTATCTCGGCCGCTCTCGGGGCCCCGTGGGAAGAGGCTTGGCCGCCGCGCTGTGGCTGCTTCCCATTAGGCCCAGCATGGTCCCCATTATGCTCCGGCTCCGTGCAGAGCCTGTTCCCCGCTAACTGGACGCAGCTGACCTGCCTCTGCGTGGCGACACCCAGGACCCGCCCCTCCCCGCCCGGTTACAGATGGCCCTACAGGGGAGAGGAAATGGGTGGCAGGGACGCTGCAGAGGGAGGCCACGGAGCTCGCTGTCGCCTGCCAGGACACTTCGAAAGGGCTTTCTGATCAGACGCTATCCTCCAAAGGACACCACACACACCTGTCCCCTGGGTGGAAGTGAGTTCACAGATCTCTTGGCTTTTATTCTGGGCTTGCCCCATGTGGCACATAAGGATAGCAGGCGTCCCTAAATCTGATCCCCTTTCACCTGTATTTGCGTCCCCCCCTCCCCCCGCAGCCCTCTCCCCCAGACTCTGTAGACTATTTTTTTCTCCTTGAGTGGCATCCATTTCACTAATAGTATCAAACATCAGTGAAAAGAGAGAAAAGCCACACCCAGCCCCCTGCCTTCGCATCGCTAGCACACATACGGACAGCCCCAGATCCCACTGTAAAGAGGGATGGCCATGTAAGTGGCCACAAGGTTTGGGCAAACGAAAGAGCTGTGTCTTGCACATTCTGGCTTCTAGAGAGCCAACGGGTCTGCCTTGGAGACCTGCCTGGGATGTGAGAAACAGCTAGTTTCTCCAGCTCTAACCACAAGAGAAAAGACTAGACCCTCGCAAATCACACATGTTCTGATCGAATTTTACACTTATTTTCTTTGATTTCATTAACTTTTTATTACAAAATAATATTGTAGTAAATCATGACAACTTGTAAATAGGATGGGAATCCAACAATCTTCCAGTCTGACCACTAATAAAGCAGTTAATGTAGCCATTTTTTCCCCTATGTTGCTACACAGTTCGTAACCATTTAACAACTGCAGACGGTTTAACTGTGTAGACGTAACCTAATTTATTTAGTTCCCTCACTTAAAAGGCTACCAAGTTTTCTATTGTTATAAAAAGAAAATGTTGCAGTGGGCAATCTGATTGTTTCTTTTCCTTAAACTAATTATTAAGAAGTTCACAGTGTGTTTTTATGAGTTTTATGTGATTGTGCAGGCAGTATTTTGGGGCAGAGAATTTGAAAAATTCAGAACATTGTAAAAATCAGCCAGGATTCCAATTCCTCTTTGCTCATTAAGCTTCCCCCCCCCCCAACTCTGACAACATATGTTCCCATTGCTCCTGCACTTTGGCTGTTTTATATGTCTCATTTTGCTTTGTATTGCATGGCTCCCTTTTTTGTGCTCCATAATTGTAATATGACTAAAAAGACATTCATTTGGATAATAACCATTATAGCTAGTTTGTATTGTGTCCTGGGTATGTTTCAGCCACAATACTTTACCTTGCTTAATTTCCAAAAAATTGTATTTTTATTTCTTTCAACATACAAAGAAAGTAAAACTGATAAAAATGAAACAACTTATCAGGGTCTCAGCTTGGAAATAACAACACCGAGGCAGAAACTGATTCCACATCCCTGTACTTTCCAAGATATAGTTCAGAGTAGAATTACACCATACATAGGACCTCTAAGTCACCTTCAATTCTGGATACATTAACCTAGTTGTGACTAGTAACTGTCACATCTTTGCATCTCTCATTTAAATGATGAAACTTTTTAAATTTTGCTTCTTTCTTTTTATTTAATTTTGTCTCACAAAAAAGAACACTCAGAGATCAGTGGCACCAGCCTGATACAGTCTGAACTAACTGACCTGATAACCAGCTATGCTACTCAACCACCTCTTGCCTCCTGAAACTGCAACAAATACCACATCCACATTTAAAACACCCAGCTCTCCTGGGATTTCTCTTAGGAATCTGAACCACGTTCCCAGAAGCCCTCTGTGTTCAATACACTCATCTTCTGTGCTTGACTGACAGTATACTTATTTCTAAACCAACCAATGGGAGAGGGGGCATGGTAAAGTGGACACCAGATTGCTACAGCATTTGAGTCACTTAAATCTCTAAACAAGAACGAGGTTCTCCAAAGACAGAGGCAGATAACATGCTAATCTTGAAGGGAAATGTAACTACCAAGACTAATGCACTAGACATACCTATAATCCCAGCACTTAGATGGCTGAGGCAGGAGGATTGCAGTCAGAATGGTCTACAGAGTAAGTTCCAGGTCAGTCTGGACTTTGAGACTCTGTCTCAGAAAATAACTAATGCATGTGAGCCATAAGTTAAGCAATTTGAAATTTTCTTTCATTCACTTGGAATATTTTTATGCATCTTTAAACACTCTTTAATATGCCAGTAGATGGAATTAAACCATTTAAATGCAAAACTTCAAATTGTATGGTTGGGATCATGAAGCTTCTTTGAGGAAAGAAAAGGGATTTCATTGTGTAGTCTTGAGACTGGATACCAATGTGTCAGGGCCTTCTCTGTGGTCTGGCTGGTACCCTCTCCTGGGAATCTTGCTGCTTCTCTTAAACTCACCATGGTCTGCTCCATCATCTCTCTGCTCTCTCCTGAAGCTGTCCTCCAAGGACCCTCCAGTCTCCACCTCCTCTGCAAATTGACAGCCTCTCTGGGATTTAGGGATAAGCAGGGTCTTGCTTTGTTGCCTGGGCTGGCCTCGAATTCCTCAACAAGCAATCCTCCTGCCTCAGTACCCCAAGTAGCTGGCTTGCACCACCACATTATGCTTAACTTTTCTTTTTCTTTCTCTTTTTGTTTGCTTATTGTTGGAGCAGGGAGGAGAAATGTGGGTGAGGACATTTCTCACTAAATAGAAGTAGAGAATTCAAGTTCTTCCTGCCTCTGCCTTCTGTGTGTTTGGATTACAGACATAATTTACAACACCTGGCCTTTTCTCTGGTCTGCTTTTGTCTTTTTCACACCAGTCTCAGGGCCTGGCAAGTAGTCTACCACTGAACAAACACTCCTAGCTCATCTCGTAAATGTTCTAGGGTCCAAACTCCAAGAAAAGAACTCTCTTTGTGGCTCTGTCTCTCGCTATCTAATAAGCCCAATGGCGGTACTGCCCAGCTTCCTGGAGCACATAGTTCCTGGGCAATGGCTGAGGACATTTTGGGTCTTTGGACTTCTTTCCAGAACAGAGCATCAGAGATCCAGGATGCCTGGCTAGACCAATAGCCACACACTCCCTCCTTCAGGAGTGAGGTCTGGTACAGCTGCATGAGCCCCACAGCTCCATGCTCTCCAGACCACTATGGACATTGAGTTGTGAAGAGCTGTTGTCTATGATGTAGCAGCATTTCTTGCCTTTGCCACTAGATGTCAGTGCCCCTATCCTCACCCCAACCAAGACCGCAGAAGTAGCAAAAGTCTCTCTCTCTCTCTCTCTCTCTCTCTCTCTCTCTCTCTCTGTCTCTCTCTCTCTCTCTCTGTGTGTGTGTGTGTGTGTGTGTGTGTGTGTGTACAAATCTCCCCAGGCTGAGTAGCATAGCACAGCTAAATTGATATGAATCTCTCCATCATAGCTAGGATTGGAGCTAGAAGCTGAGCTGGGAGGGCTGGTGGTTACAGTGAGACCCTGCCTCAAACAGCTAAACACAAGGCTAGGAATGTCCCTCTCCTGAATGGGTGTTTCCCTATCATGTGTAAGGCCATATAAGCCAGGTGTGTGGACACAGGTACGTAATGGCAGCACTCAGGAAGCTGAGGCAGGACCCTCGGTAGTTTAACATCATCCTGGCTACATAATGAGTTCCAGGCCAGCCTGGACCACAAGAGAAACTGTCTCCGATAACAACACAGTACAACAACAAAGCCAGGGTCCTCTAGGGGAAGTTCGCACTCTGTGCCAGGCATGCCAATCGTCTCAAAAACTGTGTGGTAGCCTTCGTGCTCTCTGTTTTATAAAAGACAAAACCAAGGGCTTAAGACTACAGGATGTTGTAGACAAGGTCTGGGGTTGCTGATTTAATTGAAAATTCCTGATTGTCCTATAAAGACTCAGGAGCCAGATGATGTGATGAAAAACCTGCTAGCTCGGGAGGCAGAGAAAGCACCCAGCTGAGCTTCCTACTCAGCTCACATCACCAATGGAGCCGCCCAGAAAGCTCACTAGCTCAGCTGACAGTCCAGAAGAAAAAGCCAAACAACCCAAGGCCAAAGGCTTGCAAGCTCAAAGCCCAAAGAGCCAAAAGCCAAGGAGCAGAGGGGCTCAAGAGCTAGAAAGCTAAGAGCCAAACTAAAATCCAAAGCTAAAGAAGCGCAAAAGACCCCTTCTGCTTCCACAGGCTATCTTAAACACCCCTGAACTCAAGGTCCCGCCTACTCTTTAATCCCTGTCAGCTGGTTTCTTGCTCTTGACCTAGAGTTAACTTGATTAGATCCTATGTACAGGCAGCTCTAGGAGTAAAGGTGTGCGTAAGGCTGGCTGAACCAGACCTTAATCGCCTGTTTATAATAAACAGAAAGTTCTTGGAATAAAGGTGTGCTAGGGCTCGACCACAAAAGACGGGGATTTACAGTTCAATCTCAGGGATCGCAACGAGGATCACATGCAGGTTTTTACAGTTCACAATCTGAAAGATCACAGTGGGATCAAAGACACGTTTTTTTGTACAGTTCACAACCTCAGGGATCACAATGGCATCAAAGATCCTGTAACATGGGATCCCTGGCTTCCCTCTTCATCCACTTTTCTCTGCCTCACAACTGTCTCATCCTTTACTAGAGCACAAGCCATGCTTCTGGACCAATGACTCAGCCCCTGACACACAGTAGAGTTGCCAGGAACACCACATAGACTCAATCTTTGGAGATTCAGGTTGACTTGATTGGTGGAAGTCCTGCGCATCATCTGTTTTACCTCAATTAGGTGATTCTACTGTGTAGCAAGCTGGCTGAGAACCTGGGAACCATGAAAGGCGTGGGCACCTTCCCTGTGCACAGTGTACACTGCCAAGTCAAAGACATGAGGCCTGGAGGAAATCAAGTTGCTATAAAACAGTCTTCGGGGGAAATTCTTTCCTCTTCCAGAATGATATTAGTTGTTTCCTCTCTCTTTGAAGCAGTATTCCATATTTTTCAGACCATAAGATGCACTCCCCCCCAAAAGTGTTGGGGGAAAATTTAGAGTGCTCCTTATGGTCTGACTGCTATTTCTACTGTTTTTCTGCTCTAAAAATTGGGTGTGTCTTATGGCCAGGTGCATTTTATAGTCCGAAAAATACTGTACATGAAGTATGTCTGTAGTTACTTAATGGGAGATACAAAAAAAAAGAAAAAAAAAAGAGATTGGGTTTAATGTATTGGTGACTTCCCTACTGGGCACTGGGCAGCCAGCAGCCAGGTCTGAAGAGAGTCTCGTGTCTAGTGAGCTAGTCATTAAGTGAGGCAGTGAGACCCATGTGCCAACACGATGAGAGTGTAATGACATACTCCACCCCAAAAATCCTGGGGATCCATACACTGTAAAGGTGGGACACCAAGTTTGCATCTGTGAAATCTATTTTCAGAAACTCACTTCATAAAAGGATAGCCCTGACTGTTGAGCCTCTGGGAACTGAAGGCATCCACCTCCCATGACGGGAACCAGGAGGGACCTACGTGCCCATCAGTGTCCCTGCTGGTGTCTTCCTATTCCACCTAGTATTAGTGTATCAAGGGTGGGAGGAACCCACTTGGAAGTTCCTGGTGTTAAAATATCTCCTCTTAACTGGTCGTGGTGGCACATGCCTGTGATCCCAGCACTCAAGGAGGCAGAGGCAGACACATCTCTGTGAGTTCAAGGCTAGCCTAGTCTACAAAGCAAGTCCGGGACAGCCAAGGCTACACAGAGAAATCCTATCTCAAAACAAACAAACAAACAAACCAAACAAAAAAACAAAAAACGAGAAAGAGGATTTTAAAGGTTTGTAGCTTTAAAAGGGTACAAAAAGAAAGAAAAAGAAAGAAAGGAAGAAGAAGAAGAGGAAGAGGAAAGTGGTAAACCTAAAAAGTACAACATCAAATTTTTAGGACAAAAAAATTGTAATCAAGTAATACAAAAAGAGTCATGAGAAACCTTAGTCCTGCCACGAAGATTCCCCTGGGCCCTGTGCTACCTCCAGCCTGGTTCCCGCTGTGGAGAGTCCACACTCAGAAGATGGTGAACCTGGCTCTGCTAGCATCAAACCTGGAACATCTGCTCCAGGAAACCAGATCTCTCTTGGATGGGAAAGGGAACTTTCTATACTGGTTTAGAATCAAACTAGCCATTACTTTTGCAACCAGATTCCTGTGTTTTATCAAAACAAAATCTAAAAGTAGATCAGACAGACAGACAGACAGACAGACAGACAGACAGACAGACAGAGACAAGAGCAAAGAGGAGGCTGGCCACTTTGTGCACGAAGGCAACAGAAATATCTGAGAAGTAGACTGTTGTTCATTCGTTAATTCTTCAAACCTCAATCCCACTTTACCATTGTACACAGGCTAGCGATCCAGGCACCAATCTCTAGCTGGCAAGGACCAGGAATCTTGGGGAAGGGAGGGCAGATATGGAGCCAGCTTAGCACACCAGGATGTGTCCTTGGGAGCTACCAGCCAATGCCAGGTGACTCCATAGCATCCTGCTCCCACGGGCCTCACCACCCACTGAGGGAGAGCATCGCCTCCTGACGTTCGCCTCGGATTTTAGCTGCTCCGAGTGGCCCCAAAGCCACCGGGTCATAGAGTGCCTGAGAGACGGAGGGGAGGGAAATGTCACTGAGGTGGGGTCTGGGGAAAACTAAAGCCCTCCAAATATGAGAGTCCTTGCCCTTGAAAAAAGAACGTCTTCCGAGTGACACGGAAGGAGAAGGCTCGGGAAGCCGGCCTTCTTCTCAGGGCCCCACTAGCCTCGGCTTGCATTCCACCCTCTCCAATCCTTCACCCTTCGCAGCTCCTGGAAAGCAAAATCCTCTCAAAGTCCCTTTGAAACAGCAGGAAGTTAGTGGTGTCCAGCACTTGCGCAGAAGAGCCACTTGCGCGGCCCAGCCTGGTACTCGCCAGAGGGCGCTGCCAGCGACCGGCGGGTAACCAGTTAAGTAGCTATAAAATGTCAGGCTGTCTGTCCCAAGCAGGGAATGTGAGCGAACTACTTCAAAATATAGTCTCCTGCCTTTGTGAACCGCGTATTCAACTTCAGGAGAGGCAGTAATTAGCAGATATAGTAAACACATGTCAGAAGTGCTCGGATGCCACAGGGAACAGCGAATGGAGGGGCCGGGTGGGGGCAACGGAGAGAGCTTCATACTTGCTGGTCAGAAGGTCTTCTCCGATGATTTCTCTGACAGCAGATCCTTACAGGAAGGGAGAGGTCAGCCAAGCAGCTGTTGGCAGTAAGAGCATGGGAAGAGAAACAACTGTATATATGCTAAATTTAGTAAGCTTTTTAAAAATTGCTACATTATTTATTTGCGGAGGGGGGAAAACTCATGTCTGCCACCTTGAAGGTGTGGACGTGAAGGGGCAACGCGTGGAGTTGGATGTTTCCCTGCCACTGTGTGGGTCCCAGGGATCAAAGTCAGGTCCTTGGGCTTGGCAGGGAGAGCCTTTACCAAACCGAGCCACTCGGTTTGAGTGAGCTTTGAAAAGATGTCTCTGGGCCTGGAGAGATGGCTCAGAGGTTAAGAGCACTGACTGCTCTTCCAGAGGTCCTGAGTTCAATTCCCAGCAACCACATGGTGGCTCACAACCATCTATGATGTGATTTGATGCCCTCTTCTGACCTGCACGTGTATGTGTGGGCAGAGCACTGTATACATAATAATAAATAAATCTTGGGAAAAAGAAAAAAAAAGAAAAGATGTCTCTGTTAGGATACATTAATACACATAATGAGTTTTGTTATGGCATTTTGATACATGAATAGTGTTTTGATCATATTTCCTTTGATCTCCTTCCTTTTCTCAGTTTAGTCCCCTTCTATGTCCATCCCCAACCCCCCCTCACATGCTTCCCCCCCCAGTTCTTCCCTCAGTAATTGGGGCTGGCTTACAGTTTCTGAGGTTTTACGGCGGGAAACATGGCAGTGGGCAGGCAGACATGGTGCTGGAGGAGCCAGGAGTTCGACATCCTGATCGGCAGGAGACTGTGTACACGCTGTGCTTAGCTGCAGGCAGCAGAAGGAGACTGACTGTGCTTAGCTTGAGCATCTGAGACCTCAAAGCCAGTCTGGGGGGGGGGGGTGACACACTTCCTACAAGGCCACACCTCCTGGCAGTGCTACTGCTGATGGGCCAAGCATTCAAACGCAGGAGTCTATGGGGGCCATACCTATTCAAACGACCTCAGTAATCATTAACTGCCTTTAAATTCCCAAGGTAATGGGGGCTGCTTCTGAGTCCCTCCCCCTCTAGGACAGGGTATTGAGAGGCAGAATGTTGTGCAGGTCTCATACAAGTATTCACTGCTATGAGTTCAGCAGGGTCAGTTCATGCCACGCCATGTGCAAGACTGTGTTCCACACCATGTCCACCTCATCCTCAGCTCTTGTTCTTTCTGCCTTCTTGTCTGTGATGTGCCTGTATGTCACTCTGGCAACTCCTCGCACAAAGGCCCTCTTTTGCCCGGAAGTCCCGCCTTCCTTTTTTCTGCCTAGACACTGGCCATCAGCTCTTTATTAAAAAGCCAATCAGTGGGTGAGGGAGGAAGAGTGTTTACAAAATATGATGCAGGTGCTGAGTCATAACAATAAGAATATTAAAGGTGCATGCCTTTAATCCCAGCACTCTAGAGGCAGAGGCAGATGGATCTCTATAAGTTCGAGGCCAACCTGCTCTACAAAGCGAGTCCAGGACAGCCAAGACTACACAGAGAAACCCTGCCTCAAAAAAAAAAAAAAAAAAATGAAAAGAAAAATGTGTGAAAGTATGGCTTTCTTTGTTATGCTACTATAAAAATTTCATGAAACTGGTACCACATTGGAACATGGAATTTGGGCCACAATTAATGTTGGCTCTATAATAAACTACCTCTAGTTCCCATTGAGGTGATGTGTACTTGGATATCACATTTTAAAATCAAGGGGTGCACACAAATTGCTCTGTTTCATACCAAACAATATGCCAATAGCAGCCCTCCCCCACTCTCTTGTGAAACAGGGTATAGTCACACAGCCTAGGCTAGCCGATCTGGCTTCCAGCTTGAGAGCTTCCTGCCTCTGCTTTCTATGTGCTGAGATAACTGCTGAGCTCCACTACTATTGTAAGTGTGTGCCACCACACCTTGCCGACAGACTCTTTATTGTCAAAGTTTTCCCAGCTAAAAATCTTATAAGCCAGTTGTGGTGTTGCACACTTGTTATCCCCACACCCAGGAAGCTAAAGCGGGGGCTCTTGAGTTGGTTGCCAGCTTTGGCTCCATGAATTGTCTCTCTTGCGTAGTGGATGCTATCGATTGAATTTCTAACCTTTACACAGGACCACTGAATCCGAATATGGTGGCGCTCCCCTGTAGTCTCAGCATTAAGGAGGACCAGGAGTTTAGGAGCATCTTCAGCTGCAGTGCAAAGATAAGAACAACCTGCATTAAGATGAATTACAACCTCAAACAGGTGTCCTGAGAAAGTAAAAACCATCAGTCTCCACACCGACCTTGAACTTACCACCTTTCTGTCTTAGCCTCTCAAACGCTGGCCACAGTTCTTGTGCCCCCCCACCCCCCCCACCCCACCCCCACCCCCCCGGTGCTAGTGGCACCGCTTTTTGGATAGTTACTCGTCTTAGCCACTTTGACCTCTTCTTTACCTTTTAATTATTCGGCTCTAATCGCCACTTTTCTGTTGCCCTAAGGTTTGGGATGCTGAGGGTGAGTCAAAGTGAAAGGCTGACGGGACCCTGGACTGTTTCAGAATCCCACTGAGCATGACAGAGAACAAGAGCAAGACCATGAGGGGCAGACTTACCAAAGCTATCCAGATGCCTTCACACTCTGAAACCTATACGCTTCCTTGTATTAAAAAAAAAAAAAAAAAAAACCTACAGGGAATCCTGAAGGGCCCATGGCAGAGGGGAGCAAATGCTTTTAACTGGGAGACTTAGATGAGGTTTTGGTGGGGTTTGTTTGTTTGTTTGTTTGTTTGTTTGTTTGTTTCAGCAGCTGTGTCTTGGCCCCATAGGAAGAATAAAAGGTCTCCGGCAGCCGTGGGCATGTTTTCACTCTGTACTGTGCTCTGTTTGGCTGGGTACAGCCTGGGCACACACCAGGAAGTCTGGCTGGTTTTCCTACTGTATAGCTGTCTCCTCCATAGTTAAACATTCCTTCTGAAGGGAAGGGGGGAGGAGTGAGAGGATGCTCAGGAGACATGCAAGTTAGAAGGACTCAGAAGAAAATCATGAGACTCATTAGGCACGAAGCCCCTCACTGAGGTTATATAAGCAGTAAACAATTGCTGGGGGCAGAAGGGACTTTTCTGTGGAGTTCCTAGCAAGCTGTAAAATAAATCTGCCCAGCAACCTAGGGTTGGACTAGTTTCTTTGGCCAAGGCTTGGTGTACTACATGGTGTGGGTAGATATTTGTACACATCTCTCCAGAAACAGTCTTAAAAGGAATGCTGCCTTGCACTACTTAGGATTCCTGTCAACCAGAGTGAGCAGGGTCAGGGTCTGTGACACAAAATGTTATATAGCTCATAAGGAAAACAGTTTCAGCCAGGTGTGGTGGCACACGCCTTTAATCTCAGCACTCAAGGAGGCAGAGGCAGGTGGATTGCTGTGAGTTCGAGGTCAGCCTGGTCTACAAAGCGAGTCCAGGACAGCCAAGGCTACACAGAGAAACCCTGTCTCAAAAAACAAACAAACCAAAACAAATGAACAACAAACACACACACACAAAATAAATAAATAAATAAATAAATAAATAAATAAATAAATAAATAAATGAAACTAGGAAGGAAAGAAAGAAAGAAAAGAAAAAATAGTTTCTTTGTGATAGAAATCTTTTTCCTTACCAGCCCAGTTCCAGCTGTTGATCTGTCTGTGTGTGCTGATGATGTTAGCTGTTCAGCATGCACACATTGAGTTCAGGTGCGCGCTGGACCAGTTTACTAGTGCTATTATAACAGATCGTCACAGACTTAGGAGTGGCCGCAAACAAGAAAAAAGGGCACATTCTCAGTCCTACAAGCTGATCATCTGACGTGAATGTGCTGGCAGCCCGGCTCCCTCTGTAGCCTCTAATAAAGAACCTTCCCTATCCCTGCCTGTTTCTGATGGCCACCAGCACTCCTTGGTGTTCTTTGATTTGTGGCTGCATTGCTCCAAACGCTGCCTCCGCCTTCCCTGTGTCTGTGTGTTACAGGTGAAATGATGGCCTCCTCTCCAAATCCGTATGTTGAAGTGCTAATTTGCAGAACCCCAGAATATGACTTTGTTGCTAGAATGCTTTTACAAAGTAAGCTAAAATGAGGACTGCAATTGGTCTAAATGGTCTCTAGTTCTACTCAACTTGCAAGTTATAAAGGAAGAAAATGGCCCATCTATGTGTGCAACACACACAGAGGTACATACATACCACACGTACACTGTACCATACACACGTACATACCACATACACATGCATGCATGCGCACACACACTACATACTGTACACACATATGTAATATACACACCACTCACACACCTACACCACACACATACACATGCATGCATGCGCATATACTACACACTGCACACACATATGTAACACAGACACAAACCCACATACACACACATGAGATAAGGGCAGAAACCAGGATGATACCATTATTAATCATGATTGCCAAAGATCGAAAACCAGGAGGAAGGCCTTCCCTCTCACCCAAGGCAACCAAGTCTGCTAATTTGGGACTTGTAGCACCCCAAACTGTGAGGAAACACATTTCTCTTGTTTAAGCCAGTTAGTTTGTCTACAATCATCATCCCTTTGGTGTCTGTGGAGAATCAGTTCCAGCAATTCCCAGGAGAGACTGACATCTAAGGATGAGGACTGAAGTTTAACTCAGTGGCACACACACACATATGCCTAGCACATGTGATGCCCTGGGTTTAGTCCCCAGCACTTAAAAAAAAAAAATCCAAGAACACTAATATTCTATATATAATGCCCCTGCATTTGCATAGAGCCTATATGTCCAACCCCATATACTTAACCACTGTTATATTATTTGTAATGCCTAATGCAGTTGTTATATAAATAGTCAGATTGTATTTATGGACTAGGAAGACAGTCATAATAAATCTGCCTGTATTTAGTACAAGTAAACTATAGGTGCATGTATTTGTGCATACTGAGTCTTTGATTGTGTGTTTTGTGGTGTTGAGTATTAGATTAAGGGCCTCAGATAGTTGAGGCAACTGCTCAGACCTTACGAAATATTTTTGAGTTGCAGTTGGTTGAGTCCATGTAAGATTAAAATGTTTTTCCCCCAGTGCTGGAGATCAGAAAAAAATAAGCTCTTTTTAAATTGACCACTTATATTTCATGTCCTCTTAATATCCTATTTGTACATTTAAAAACACCATTTGGTATTTTAAAAATATATTCATAAAAAAAAACTCTTTTATGTAAAAGATACAATGTGTCTGCCATCTGTTTTGTCCGGTCCTCTCCCCTTTGTATTCTTAAAATATTTATTGCCTTGTCAGTCAGAATTTTCAAAATATTAGGTAGACCAATGTTCTTTAATGGTGTGCATATCCTGCCTAAAACTTCTGCTTCACCAAGGTTTACTACCTTCATTTTTGATACAAGTTTAGTTATAAAGCTTAGGGTCGCCTAGAACTTGCAGTCCTCCCCACCTCAACCTCCTGAGTGCTGGGTAGATAGGCCTGAGGAGACTGAGGCAGGGCGTCTGGAAACCGGGTGGGAAGCTATTACGAATTACATAGTGATTGTCTTAAATACCAACTAAACAAGCACAAACATTCCCAAACTAAGATCTTTATCAAACTTTTTAATGAAATCTCTGGGTTAACTAGTTCCCTTTACTTTATGAGGCTCTATTTGTAGAATCTGAGACTTCTCTACTGTTTGCCTGAGTTTTTACAATAGCTTTAGGTTACATTGAGGACAGTGGTGTGTGTGTGTATGTGTGTACACGCATTATATACATTTTAAAAAATCGTAAAAATGACCCATGACCTCATCCACGATAACGAAGTGCCCTATTATTGAGTTCTATCCCCATCCCTCAAGGCTTGGCTGTCAATAAATGAAATTAAAACATCTCATTAAAGGAAGAACTGCGGGATTTCCCTACAACAGGGAGATGAGGCAAGCGAGAAAGCTCTGGACTAAGTGGAAGGTTCCGCAGCCAAATGTCATCTGCGGTTTTGCAGAAACCGAACACATTGCAAAGGCTGGACTCCTCCATCTAAAATGATCGTTCATATCACAGGGAATGGACGGCCAGCTGGGCCGTGGGAACGAAGGGTATCTGCGGAGGAGCTGCCGAACTGGGAGGTGCGGGTTATCCCGAAGGCTACTAGCAGAGGGTCGCCCACACCGCCAGATACCAAGAGACTACTACCCGCTGGGCCCCGAGGTAGCCGCGGCGCAGCAGGGCGCACAGCCGGAGCAGGATTGGCTCCGGAGCGAAGGTAGGCGGGGCCTTGGGGAGGCGGACACCGGGAATTGGCTCTTGCGGGGGAGGCTGGGCGGGGCCTCTGAAGAGGGCTCTCGCGCTCGCGCAGGCTCAGTGCGGCAGTGAGGCGGGGGTCTCGTTGAGCAAGGAAGGCCGTAGGAGGCTGAGCGCTCGGCATGCGGGTGCGGGAGCACGGCGGGCGCTGTCGCGGGAGCTGCTGACTACGTAGTGGGGTCGAGAGCCGGTGGCGGCGCGCTGGACAGGTGAGCGTGAGTTCCTGCTCGGCTTGGCCGAGCGGCCTCCGAGGTGCGTGGCGCCTAGGCCTCCGTCGGCGGACACCGAGCCGCAGCGGGTTCAGTGCTTGGAGGCCCTGGAGGGCGCGGGGCGGCCCGGCCGGCCTTAGTGCGGACGCCCCGCAGCTGCGGACTCTTCCGTGCCTCGGCGCAGCGTTCTTGTCGTTTTCCGAGGTTCTTGGGCTTCGGAGCAGTCCGAGTCCTGGTGCAGCCGCTGACATGTCTCAGGAGGCCTTGGCAGAAATACCCCCGGGGAGATGTGAACCGAGAACAGGCACCTCTGGGGATTGCGGGAGGCCAAGCTAACCCTGCTGCTCTAAGTGCTCTGTGCACCAAAGCTCTCGGAAGCAGCCCGCTTACAGCATCCTTGCTGGCTCCGGATAGTTCCTTCGTGCAGGTTGGCACTGGGGGCACATTTATTCATCCTGATCCTCTCTAGAGCAGGAGCCTGCTATCTTACAGCGGCAGAGTAGGGTTCTGTAGTCTTTTCCTAGAATCCCGTAGTTTCTCTCTTGCAAAGGCAGACTTGGAAACCTGGCTCAGGTACGGAATGAATTGGTTCAGCGAAACCCAGCGAAATCACACTTTACTCAAGGCGGAAGATGGTGGGACAGGTAATTCGACTTGTTTTGCTGTTTAACGATCTAACGCGGCATGCAGTCTGTCACCTGTTACAAGAGTGTGAAAATCCGTCTTGCATTGCACCCAATGCTCATATAAATGCCATTGTGGGCGGTGTTACTGTCTGGTGAAGTCATCATAATTAAATTAGATACGTACCGTTTCTCAAACACTGAATGAATGTTTGGAAATACAATTTCTAGTTAGATCATCTCCACAGAGTCTTAGCAGGCCGTTAGTCATCTGGGGATTGCTGTTCTGCTTTGTAAGGTTTCTTGCTAAAAGCAGACCTGTGCAGGTCATGAGACATATTGCAGAGTGGTGAGCATTGGGGGTCTGCTACGTCAGAACCCAGGCGTGGAACAAAGTAAAAGTCAAAAGGTTTAATACGAATTATATTGACCACAGCCAGAGTGGTTTAAGAAAACAAAACAAAACAAAACTTTTGGATCAAGCAAGACAGGTCACGAGACTAGTGGAACTTCTGGTTAAAAAAAAAAAAAAAAAAAAAAAAAGCAACTTGTAGTGAAACTCTAAAGCCTGACCCTTGCAGAGTTGTTTTGATGGTATTCTTAAACACCTGAGATTTGTTGGTGAGTATTACACTTCCAGATGGAATCTTGTGGAAAAATGCTGTTTACACCCAGTGCCCTCTGTGGCCTCGTTGGAAAGTTGAACAGATGGTAGGAACCTTGGAAGAGCAGTAGGGAGTGGGGAGGGGGCATCACCTGAAGGAGTCTCTTGTTACTTCGGTTTCCCCTGCCCTGAGGGAGAGAGTCTAGAGGAGGTTTTGTTACGCTGTCTCATTAGGGGAATTGTGTGACCGGGTGGTGGCAAGGTTTACTCTTTGACTAGAAAGCACTTTTCACAGTCTCTCCCCTCTTGAAACTGGCACAGGATCCATGCTTCGCGGCCTTTCAGAAGCTACGAATGCTGGTAAAAGATTTTACAGTTTTTAGAAAAGAGTTTTCAGTCTTTGGGGGCTGAGGAGATGATGACACAGTGGTTAAGAAGGCCTGCTGCTCTTGCAGACGGGAGTTCCAGAGGCACACAGCCACCAGAAACTCCAGTCGCAGGGGACCTCCTGTCCTCTTATGGCTTCCATGGCATCTGTACGCCCCTGAACACACACACGCAAACATTTCAAAATAATAAAAACAAATCTTTTGTTTGTTTGGGTTTTGGTTTTTTTTGTTTTTTTTTTTTTTTTTGAGACAGGGTTTCTCTGTGTAGCCTTGGCTGTCCTGGACTCGCTGCTTTGTAGACCAGGCTGGCCTCGAACTCACAGAGATCCACCTGCCTCTGCCTCCCTAGTGCCGGGATTAAAGGCGTGCGCCACACCGCCCAGCGCATCACTAATTTCTAAGTAGTCTCTGAATACTTGTTGCCTGTATGAATGTCTGTTGCTAGTTTAGGATGGTTTTTAAAGACACTGTAATCTTGGGGGGTTTGGTTTTGGTTTTTTGAGAGTTTTATTATTGTTGTTTCGGTTCAGTTTGGTTTTTGGTTTTTGAAGACAGGGTTTCTCTGTGTACTCCTGGCTGTCCTGGAACTCACTCTGTAGACCAGGCTGGTCTTGAACTCACAGAGATCCACCTGCCTCTGCTTCCCAAGTGCTGCTATTAAAGGCGTGTGCTACCACTCTCGGGTACCAAATATGTCATCTTAAAAAACTACTTTTACATTATGTGTGTGTATGTGTGTATATATATATGTATATATGTGTGTGTGTATATATATATGGGTATGTGCATGCAATGGAGTGCAGGTCCCGGAGAGTCTTAAGAGGATAGGCGTTACAGAAGGTTGTGAGCTGCCTGACTTGGGTGGTAGGAACCAAACTAGTGTTCTTTGAAAGAGCAGTTCATGTTCTTAACCTCTGAGCCATCTCTCTAGCCCCCATGCTATATTTGTGCATCTTCATAATATTTGGAGTTCTTTATAATATAAAATACTTCAAAATGTTCAGGTTTGAGTTGTGAACTCCTAGAACACTCTTACAAGTTGTATAACAAGATTTGAGTGACATCCCTTCATCCTCTCTAATGCGCAGAGAATCCCTCCAGCAGTTATATTACACCACTGGGCATATTCTATCGCCATGGTAGGAAGCTTTCTTTTTCTTCTCTAATATTTTTGAAACAATTTATGGCACCTGACTTTTTCCAGCAGAAGGGGTTAACAATCTCTGATTGTTGGCACACATACACACACACACACACACACACACACACACACACACACACTTACTGGGGAGAGTGTTAAACATGGGGTAGGCCTTGGAAGCAAACCACAGTCAGGCTTACTAAAGCTTTACAGGAGCAGGCTGTTCACTGTAGCTTCCTCATATGTGTGTCTTGTGCATGTTGGCATATATATGCTTCTGAGCAGGTCCTCAGCACCCCAGCCTTCTCCATGTAGTATTCGCTGCACATGTAGCATAGGCGCACTTCCGGTTTGTGGGATTTAACTAACACTGACCCAGTGACGTCATTGCTTGGCATGGGTCTCTGCTTCTAGTTGAGACTCTGCTGGTGAACTGAGTGAGCTCTGTCACTGTGGGCATACAGGCTTAAGTAAATGAGTGGATAAACTTTGCTCCCACAGAGCATCCATAGCTACTTCACACAAAATTGCAATTTCTCTGGAGAAAATTAGTTTAAATTATGTGGTAGCCTTCTAAAATACACTATAAAGATTGGATCTTAAATCTCACCTGCATCTTGATGCAGCCATCGCATTCGCTTTGGAGCTGTTTATCTTAGCATTAGATGTGCTCCCTGGAGCACAGCTCAAACCCTCGGGGCTTCCTGTGCTCAAGGTGAGACGCCTGGGACTGGGGCACTTCCTTAGGCTCCTGCAGCTCAAATGTGATGCAATATTCAAGATGAACTAGAGTTTATTCCTCTGTTTTAACAAACTATTTTTAAGAAATTATAAATGCTTGCCAGGCAGTGGTGGTACACACCTTAACCTAGGACTCTGGGAAACAGAGGCAGGTGGATCTGAGTTCTAGGCCAGCCTGGTTTACAGAGCAAGTTCCAGGACAGCCAAAGCTACACAGAGAAACCCTGCCTCAAAAAAATATTTTTTTTAATATATAAATAAATAAGAAATTGTAAATGTTTAACACAGACAAATGGAATCAGCTGAGGTGTATGCCCAAACTCTAAAATCAAAAGACTGCCCCTCTATTGTATGTAAGTGTGGCTTCATTGCAACATGCAGGCAATTTATGAAAGGATCGCAAAATTAAAAAACACAACAACAACAAAAAAAAACAAACCCCAGACCCTCTGTAAACGTCTGCTGCTTCCAACTTCTCTCTGCTGCATTTCTGCTTTTCTCTTTCCTGGCTGCTAAGTGGATTGCAGACTGTGTTGCTAACCATGGCATCTGGAGATGACAGTCCTATCTTTGAAGATGATGAAAGGTAAATGTCTTGTTTTGCAATAAAACTGGCCTTTGAAAGTTTCGGGGTTGTCAGGATAGGCCCAGAGAGTTCTATGTCCACTGGGGACACATTTCTGTGTCACTGCAGAATGCATGATCTGCTTTCTGACTTAGAGGAGGGTAGTGAGTTACCTGCGTGGATGTGGCCACCGTAAATGTGGCATCCTCTTCCATAGAACCTTGTCGGCACAGACAGCTTAGCAACCACTTGAAAATGACTCGGAGCATCTGAAGTAAGAGACTAGAATGGGCAAAGAGGACAATGCCATAGAACAGTGCTGGAGCCAGAGCCCTCGGTTTACAGTCTACTCCTCTTGCCACTTAACTGTCACTGTGACCCTGGTTAAACCTTGGGGGCTCTGTGCCTCCTCTTTAAAGCAGGGGACTGACAACATCCACCTCACAGAGAGGAGTCTGGGATAATGATGAAGCTGGTCCTCGGAGACACTGGCCAGCCACAGCTGGACCCCCGTTACTGCAGTAAGCATTGCGACTCAAAGCTAATTAGTCACCTATATCAATACTGCATTTCTGCGTTATAGTTTCTCATTACAAATCAGAACGCCTTTTTTGGTCATTGTTAAAACAAATCCCCAGTCATTGGTTCTGAAAAGTTTGAAGTATTCTTGTTTGGGATCAATCAAAAAAAGAAAAACTGCTGATTTCTGGGCTTTTTAATATGTGTTTGTGTGTGTCTGTGTGTGTGTGAGTCTGTGTCTATGTGTGTGTCTGTGTCTGTGTGTCTGTGTGTACATGGCTCTGTGTCTGTGTGTGTGTGTGTGTGCGTGTGTGTCTGTGTGTGTAGGTGGTCACAGAGACTTTCACTGACCTTTCCATGTACTATACTAGCCCAACCCAGAGTGCTGTCCAGGATTAACTGTTACACTCTTAATCTGATTAGTATTTAGGTGACTTTGGGATTATTAGACTATACCTGTGCGTAGCTGTCTCTTGAGGGAAGAGCCGGCGAGAGGGAGAAAGGTTGCATGTGCTGTGAGTAGGATGTCTTGAGGCGTGTTGCTTTATCAGTTTATAGTTGTAGGGGCCCTTGAAAATCTGGTATTTTCGTGGTGGAAGGACTAAGTCATTCTCTTCCTGTTTTGGCCCATTTTAATGGCTTTGTTTTTATTCCTTTAGCCCTCTTTATAGCCTGGAAAAAATGACAGATCTTGTAGCTGTTTGGGATGTTGCATTGAGTGACGGAGTCCACAAGATTGAATTTGAGCATGGAACCACCTCAGGCAAACGTGTTGTGTATGTGGATGGGAAGGTAGGGAAACACATGACAGCGAAGCTTGATTCTGTCAGCGTAGCTTCTTAATAAGTAAAACCAGGGTTGTTTTTTCTTTTGTTTTCTTTTTCATTTATATAAAGTAACCTGATGATCATTACAGAATGTATAGACTGTAATGTCCAACATCTAAACTTAGAGTGACAACTCTGTGGGGCCCTGATGTAAAATAATAAAAGCTGAATCGTGTTGCCATTTGAACAGTCTATAATTTTACATTACTTTAAAAATTAAACACTAAGTTTCCTGTCTGTGTTTATTTTTTAATAATGTATTCATTTTTATTTTATGTACATTAGTGTTTTGCCTGCCTGTATATCTGTGTAAGAATGTCAGATCCCCCGAAACTGTTACAGGCAGTTGTGAGCTGCCATGTGGGTGCTGGGAATTGAACCCATGTCCTCTGGAAGACCAGCCAGTGCTCTTAACCACTGAGCCATCTCTCCAGTCCCTGTCTGTGCTTATTAAACCTTCACACATTATCATCTAGGAAGAGATAAGAAAAGAATGGATGTTCAAATTGGTGGGCAAAGAAACGTTCTGTGTTGGAGCTGCAAAAACCAAGGCTACTATAAATATAGAGGCCGTCAGTGGCTTTGCGTATGAATACACACTGGAGATCGATGGGAAGAGCCTCAAGAAGTACATGGAGAGCAGATCCAAGACCACCAACACCTGGGTGCTGCATTTGGATGGCGAAGACTTGAGAGTTGTTCTGGGTAAGTCAGGGCTGTTTCTGCAGAACCTTCTGGCCTTTATGATGTCCTGCCCTGCAGACTTTTGTGAGCACTTTCCTAGGAGAGGAACCGCAAGCATGGCTGTACTTCTCCCCTCCTGCAGAAGTGGGTCTTCCTTTAGCGCACGGGGTTTGTATGTCTTTGGGTTGGTGTTGAAGTTATTTTTATAAAACGGTGTTTGTTTCTCTTTGTTTGTTTGTTTCTTTCTTATTGGTTTTTCGAGACAGGGTTTCTCTGTGTGGCCTTGGCTGTCCTGGACTCTCTTTGTAGACCAGACTGGCCTCAAACTCATACTGATCCACCTGCCTCTGCCTCCTGAGTGCTGGGATCAAAGGCGTGCGCCACCACCGCCTATCACACAAATAATTGAGACTCTTTTATAATCCGAGGCTTCACAAGACAATCTGAGCAGTTTAAGTCAGTTCTTAACCCTCTATGCTGTCCTGTCTCACTCCCAGCGATACTTGCACTTGGTTGCTTTCCTCATCTCCAGCTCCTTCCTCCTGATCTTTGGGCCTCTCCAGGTGCCTCAATCCTGCTTCCTCTCCTAACTCCTCCCCCACTGGCTGGCAGGAAGTCCAGCCCTTTTCTCTCCCCTGCTCATCGATTGGATGTAAGCTGCTTTATTGACATAACAGGAGGTCAATTGGGGAGCAGAGTTTATTCAACATTTAGACAGGAAATCAGAATTTAAACTATACAATAACCTGCTGCCTACAGGTCAGGTTTGATAGGTTGGATTTGATTGTTATAATCCTGTGTTTAAGAAGTAATATTAGTGCAGACATCTATGGTTTTTCTCTTTATAAATAAAAAGTAGTTAGAAATTTAAGAATCACCACTAGGACAAGAGTTTTCTGCAGATAATAATAGAAGTAGAAGGTTTCATGAGATCAGAGCTATCAAAGTCTAGTTGAAAGTAAGCTTTTAAAGAAGTAACCTTTTCAGTCAGATGATGGTGGTGCACACCTGTAATCCCAGCACTCAGGAAGCAGAGGAAGTAACCGTTTTGCTATTCTGGTACCCCATTTCCTCCTCATAGTGCTAGGTGAAAATGCTGTAATAAGTCATCTTAATTCATTTACTAAGGTCATATTTGTTACTGCCTCTCAAAAGGAAGACAGTTTACCAGACACTGAGGGTGCAGACAAAAGGAATTTTGAGCATGCCTTGGGGGTCCACATTCTAGCTGGCTGCCAGCAAGTAGGATGGTTTTTGTTTGTTTGTCTGATTTTTGGTTTGGTTTGGTTTTAGATGAGAAATGTTTATCAACTAATAAATCACATAAGCAATTAAAAGCCAGGCATGGTGGCTCCTACCTGAAGTCCAGCCCTTCAGAGACCGAGACAGGGGAACCAGAGGTTTGCAGCTAACCTGGGCCACAGAGTGAGACTATGTTCTCTGACTAGGAGGGGGGCAGGGAAGGTAAACAAAAGACCCTAAATTAGCTACTTACTGTAAAAAGTCAATTTGGTTTGTGGTGCTTTCTGTGGCCTGTGCTTTGCTGATTGAATACGCAAAGATTCTTCCCCCATGTTTTCTGTAAAGTGGAACCTAGCTGAAGAATTGTCAAATTTAGTTTTTAATGGATTTTCTTTCTGGCAAAATCAACTTCCAGTTTGCTGGTGTCTTGATGTACACACAGTATTTATCGTTCTCTTTCTCTTGAATGTTAGCAACTGTATAAGTCAGGGTTCCCTAGAGGACCAGATCTAATAGTTTGAACATATGTATTGAAAGAAGATGCATTAGACTGGCTTATTGCTGTGGTCTGGGTAAACTAGTCATGGCGTCTCACACTGGAGAGATTGAAAACCTGGATCATTCCAGTCCGGTGCCTTAGCTGTACCAGCCTGGCACTGAAGGCCTGGAAGGTGCTGGGAGAGCCAGCTGGGCTTCAGTCCACAGTGAAAGCCTGATGAAGCTGGGCTCTGATGTCAGTGAAAGGCAGATGCCCTCATCTAGAGTGAAGGCAAGCATTTGGAAAGCAAAACTTCCTTTTAGCCCTCTTCATCAGGGGCTGCCACTGGGAGGCGCCACTCACATTTAGCATGTAGGAAGCGCAGGGTAGCTTTGTTATTCCAGCCTTCAGTCTCCAGCCTTCAAACGACTGAATTGTTTCCAATTTTAAATCATTGTTAATACAAAGATAGAAATAACTTCATTGATGCTTAAAATGCCCCTTTCTGGAGAGAGGGGAATTTTGTGTATATGTGTGTTTATTTGTTTTGAGACTGGGTCGTGCTCCGTCTCTGCTGGCCTGGTGCTCACTGTCTCTCCCAGGCTGGTTTTAAACTTCTGTTAAACCTTCTGCTCCTAAAGTGCTCAGATTACAGGTATGAACCACAGAAA
>OU015755.1:22836260-22863641 GCA_907169655.1 Acomys percivali | reverse complement strand
CACCACCATGCAGTCTGGCTTTCTCTTTTCTTGTAGGCAGTGTGTGTATGTATTATTTATATCCTTCCATTTTTGTATGTCAGCATTTTTCTCACATTCTTCATTGCTTGAGTCCCTTTCCTTTTTTTGAAAAAAAAAAATGATTTTTCGTCAAAGAGGCAGAGGCAGGCAGATCTCTGTGAGTTCGAGGCCGGCCCAGTCTACAAAGAGAGTCCAAGACAGCCAAGGCTATACAGGGAAACCTTGTGTTGAAAAAACAACAACAACAACAAAAATTTAAGATGTTTTTATTTTATATGTGTCGGTGTTTTGCCTGCATGTATGTCTGTGTACCACATCATGCACTACTGCAGGGATCAGAACTGCAGTTACAGTCAGTTGTTAGCTACAATATAAATGCCCAGAATCAAACCCTGGTCCTCTGGAAGGGCAAGCAGTGCTGCTAACCCCTGAGCCGTTTCTCCACTCCTGTCCTTCATAGGTCACTCCCTTCTCCCTTCTGTTGGAGAGCAGCAGGTCCTGGCCTGCTCCAGTGTGGCCACTGAGCTCGCCTGCCTGGACAGTGGTTTAGCCAGTTGCTGCCAGCAGCTCCCAATTTCATCTTGTTCCCTGAAATACATCTTTAAGGGATTAGTTCTGTTGTCAAGGAGATAAACATTTCTTGGCTTCTAAGCCGAGTTGCTGTTTTTCTTGAATACAGCAAAATAATTTCCCTCAGAATTTATGAAGTCCGTATTCCCATATTTTGGTTCTTCACTGTTTTAAATAAGTTTTGTCCCTATGTGACTCTTTTTTTTTTTTTTTTTCCTTACCGGAGCTTTTAATAATTTATGTCATCCATCTTTCTGGATGCCAGCATGATGTGGCCAGGGATGCAGTCAATCACTTCATCCGATCACTTACTAACGGAAAGTTTAGTTGTGAAAGATTTAGAGCAGTGGTTCTCAGCCTGTGGGTCGCGACCCCTTTGGAGGTTGTATATCAGATATTTACATTACATTTGTAACAGCAGCAAAATTACAGAGATGAGGTAGCAATGAAAATAACTTTATGAGCCAGGCGTGGTGGCGCACGCCTATAATCCCAGCACTCGGGAGGCAGAGGCAGGTGGATCGATATGAGTTCGAGGCCAGCCTGGTCTACAAAGCGGGTCCAGGACAGCCAAGGCTACACAGAGAAACCTTGTCTCGAAAAACCAAAAAAAAAAAAAAAACAAACTTTATGGATGGGGGTCACCACAATTTGAGGAACTGTATTAAAAGGCCCCAGCATTAGGAAGGTTGGGAATCACTGGGCTAGAGAGAGAGTGAGCTTGAATGTGTGGCCCTTTGTTTTTGTTCTGAATGTTGAGACAGCCTTGCAAGACAGTGCTGGTTTGTTACATGCCATTGCTTATCTATGTGCATGGTCTTTTCAGTCATGCAGATATAGAAATTTGTATTCAAATGTAATCTGTTTTTCTGGATTAGCTATGCCCCTCATGTCAGCAAACCCTTATAGATAATTTAGGCAGTATGAACGTACACATGCTCAGTAAAGAGACAAATTGCCAGTTCTCACTACCACTGCCACCGACCTTGACCCTGCAGTGGGTGTTCAGCCACACTGTGATCAGCTGGGTTCCTGCCTCTAATCATGCATGAGTCACATTCAGACTGCCTTTTGGGGTGACCCCTGCATACATCTGGAGGCTACCGCTGCCTTCTCCTTGTCACATTCAGCCCTCCTCAAAGGCTTCCTGCAGTTAAAATGAGGTGCCCATCTGGCTCAGGATTCAGGAGAAGAGAAGCCCCTTCAGCTTGTACCCCCTACAGCAGGTGGCCTGCCAGAGTCGCGCCCTTGGCTGGACCCTCAGACGTGACCCCTGGGCAGGACTTTGTGCCCATGCAGGTCACAAATACAAGGGCTGGCACTCTTCCCCCTCCTCCTCTCCCCCCCCCCACTTCCTCATCTACCTCCTTGATGACCACAGTCTTGTAGCTACTTAGGACAGCACTGCTGATAGGCAGTGTTGGGGACTCCCACTTGGCAGTGAACTATGCTGCGTGAAGATGCTGCGCTCCCTGTGGTTCTTTACCATAGAGTCACATCTATTTTTCGTTATAAGGTGGAGGGTTTTTTTTTTCCAAAGTAAAACCAATACTTTAAAAAAATAGGATTTTCTGTCTAACAAGAAAACTAAAAACAAAGTTCGTAGTGTTGGGGCCTTCTATAGACCCCAAGGTGATGGTCTCTCTGCCATTGTCCATTCTGCTCTGCCGTGTAGGAAGCGTGTAGCTCTGCTCACTGCTGCTGACCATCACGTCTAATGTCAGGTGGAACTTACTAAGCCACGTGTCCTATGCCTAAGCCTTCGTCATCTCCTCATTCCCCCACTCATTTGCTTATAACCTCTTTTACAGAGATTGTCCCTCAGACTTTGTTTTGTTTAACCAGACTTTTATCCTATTCTGATGGGACCTTCTTAAAGGCTTTCAAAAAATTCTTTTTGGTTTCATTTATAAATAAAGTTTCTTCAAATTTTGGGAGTGTCAAAGGCATTTATTAAGGTATTGAGTTTTTGAATGTTGATTATAGTTTAGAAATATAAGTGTATCTAACTTTAAAAAAGAAGTTAACCTGAAATATAGAATTATAACTTGAAATTTATGTTGCTCTTACAGAAAAAGACACTATGGATGTATGGTGCAATGGTCAGAAAATGGAGACAGCAGTAAGTTGCCCTTCATTATTCTTTGTGTGAGACCGTTCCGCATCCTGGGCTCCCCCTCCCCCTTTTTTCCTGAGCTAATACAGAGGCAAGAGGTGCGTGTGAGGAGGATGAAAGCTGTAGACACGGCTCAGTCAGTAACCTGCATTCCCAGTGCCACGTAAAAGCTAGGCATGATCTCACACATGTACATACACACATACATACACACACACACACACATGGCTAGAGAAATGGCTCAGTGGGTAAGAGCACTCGTTGCTTTTACAGACAGCAGGTTCAGTTCCCAGCACCCACGTAGTGGCTCACAAACACCCATAACTCCAGCTCCAGGTGATCCAGTGTCCTCTCCTCACTTCCATTGGCACCAGGCACACATGGAGCACACAGACATACATGCAGGCAGAATGTGTAGATATATACAATTTAAAAGTCTTTTTTAAAAATCATTTTGTTGAGACAGGGTTTTTCTGTGTTGCCCAAGCTGTCCTGGGACTTGCTCTGTAGACTAAGCTAGCTGTGAAACTAGAAATCGGCCTGCCTCTGCCTCCCCAGTGCTGGGATTAAAGGTGTGGTCCATCATGCCTGGCTTCTCTTTTTTTGGTGGGATGGGGGGAGGGGGTTCAAGACAGGGTTTCTCTGTGTAGCCTTGGCTGTCCTGGACTCACTGTGTAGACCCAGCTGGCGTTGAACTCACAGTGATCCGCCTGCCTCTGCCTCCTGAGTGCTGGGATTAAAGGTGTGCGCCACCACGCCCAGCCTCAATTTTTTTTTAAATGAAATTGAGTCTTAAAACAATAAATCAAGGCTAGGTTGTAGTTCAGTAGCAGTGTAGTGTACTCACCTAGCATGTGTGAGGCGCCAGATTCCATCCTCAACACTCCAAAGGTGACCATAATGAGGTAGGTTTCTGGAAATCACTAGTGTGTCATTTGCACAGAATACTAGGTATACGTGCATGTGGCTTTAAGTAGTGTAAAAACAATGCTTGTCTAGGAAGTGCTTGTTCTTAGTGACCAGCAGGAAGAAGTGTGCAGGCGGCCCTCTGTAACGCCATTGCCTGCCTGTAGCCACAGCGGCTGAGTGGTGTGGGCAGCTTCCCCGACTCAGCCTGCCCCAGGCTGTGCACATGCAACTTCTGCCTGCCTGTGCGGCATGCTTGTTTTCCACCCCAGTATCATCACTAGCGTGCGAAGATGCCAAGAAACAAGGATTATGTTAGCAGCCCTTGTCTGGCCCTCCAGAGATTTCTGCCAGGGCTCAGTGCGAAGTGCCTGGGACAGGCCTGGGTGAGCACATTACACACCCTCTAAAGACCAGCTGCCAGGGCTGCTGGGAGCCCAGAAAGCACTTCCTCTGATGCTCCTGCACCTGCTCCAGGCTTGCTCACTCTGTCCATCGCTGGGGTTCTCGGGTGGGAGCCCTTCCCTCCCTTGCCGGATGGGCCTTCAGCAAGTTAGTAAATCCGTTGCTCTTCAGTGATTGTTGTGGGTGCGTGGCCTACCTTCTGGTGCTGGAGTGGAGTGGAAGGGAGTCCACAACTCCAAGGGCTGGGAAGGTATCCCAGAGGGTACCTGCAGGAACCCCTGAGAGGAGGCCTCCCAGGGGAGGGTTACCCCAAGCCCTGAGGAGCCTTGGAGCCTGAGCTCTGCTCCTTCTCCACCCGTTGCAGCTCCCAAGGAGGGCTGCCCCTAACAGGTGAGGAGCCGAGGAGCCTGACCTCAGCCGCAGCAGCACAGTTAAGAAATCTCTACTTCAAACCTGGCCCAGATCTAACCCATGGACAGGACATTCTCCACAGTTGAGTGGAGAGTGGGGTCTGACTTTCACAAGAACTCTGGTGCCCCATTTTTGACCACGTCCCCTGGATGGGGAGGCCTGGTGGCACTCAGAGGAAGGATAGCAGGCTACCAAGAAGAGACTTAATACCCTATGAGCATATACAGGGGGAGGAGGTCCCCCTCAGTCACAGACATGGGGGGGGGAAGCCGGAGGGAGGAAGAATGGGAGGATACAAGGGATGGGCTAACAATTGAGATGTAATATGAATAAATTAATAAAATATTAAAATTTAAAAAAAAGAAATCCCTACAATGATACTCCTGGCAGCTGTTGTAAAGACAGTACAGTGATGCCCATAGGCTGAGCTAGTGTAACTGAGATGTGTTCGCTGATGGGTTCATCATTTTCAGTCTTGCAAACAGTGTCTACACTGTGGACATAGAACTTTCTTCTCCCAAAACTTAAAGGCCCTCAGGATTTTGGAAATTAGAGCAGGTCTCTAAACATTATCTCTGCTTTCACAGAGTTTGACATTATGACCAGTACTTTTTTTTAATGACCAGTACTTTTTAAGATGATGTTTCTCTCCTACAAGGAGCTGTCTGCACCACTGATGCTTCTTCCTCCTTTGCTGTCCTAGGGCGAGTTTGTAGATGACGGGACCGAAACACACTTCAGCGTTGGGAACCATGACTGTTACATAAAGGCCGTCAGCAGCGGGAAGAGGAGGGAAGGGCTTATCCACACGCTCATAGTGGACAACAGGGAAGTCCCAGAGCTCGCCCAGTGACGGCCTGTCAGTGACTTCTGAACTCAAGGGGTCACATCAGGACTTGCTAATGGCTGTGGTATAAATGTGCTCAATGTGCACATGTTGGTAGATTTAGCCTGCAATGTTTTTATTTTTATCTTTTGTTACTTGAAATTGTAATATTCTAATGGTCAAGAAAAGTGTAGACTCATAAAAATTTATTTTTTAACTAATGTAAAAATGTTTCTATTCAAATGGAAAATAAAATATGGACCAAAAGCACTAACATCTCACAAGAGTAACCGTGACTGTAGTAAACCCTGTAAAATAAAATGGTGCTGCTGGCTGCATCCCACGGTGGGTTTGTTTTATATATTTCTCACCTTTTCAGACACGTTGGCCTGTCGCTTGAAGCAGCTGGTTACAATGATGCAATTGGTGTAATCAGAGGAAACAAGGAACATTTTCTATCTGAAAATAGGGGGGGGGGATCTAAAAATGCCATATAAGGATTTAACTTAGGTCGAGCATGGTGGCTCACACCTTTAATCCCAACACTCAGGAGGCAGAGGCAGGCGGATCTCTGAGTTCGAGGCCAGCCTGGTCTATAGAGTGAGTTCTAGGACAGCCAAGGCTACACAGAGAAACCCTGTCTTTAAAAACCAAGAATTTAATTTAGGTGCTGGAGAGACAGCTCAGCAGTTAGGAGTGTATTCTGCTCTCACAGGAACCGGGCTCAATTCCCTGTATCTACATGGCCGCTCATAACTGTCTAATTCTAGTCTCCGGGGATCTAATACCTTCTTTTGGCCTCTGTGGCTATCACATATGCATGTGGTACTCATATATATGTTAGGACAAAATAATCATAAAATAAAAATAAATCACACCTTTAATCTCAGTGCTTGGGAGGCAGAGGCAGGTGGAGCTCTGAGTTCAAGGCCAGCCTGGTCTATAAAGTGAGTTCCAGGACAATCAGGGCTACACAAGAGAGACCCTGTCTCAAAAACAAAAGAAATAAATAAATCACTCAAAAAGTAAAAAGATTTTAATTTATGTGAGTATAGTATATGTCTTTAATCCCAGTACTTGAGAGGCAGAGGCAGGCTGATTTCTGTATTTTGTGGGTCAGCTTGATTGATACAGCGAATTCCAAGCCAGCCAGAGCTGCATTGTGATACTGTCTTAAAACAAAAACAAAAACAAAAACACACAGGTAAAGGTGCCTGCTGCCAAGCCTAATGACCTAAGTTCAGTACCCAGGACCACATGACAGAAGAGAGAACTGATCCCTGAAAGCTGTCCTCTGGTGTGTGCTCCACAGTATGTGTGCCCAAATACACACAAAATAATTTTTTAAAAAAATAATGTAATTGAGAATGCGGTTTTCTGAAGAGGTGGTTCTTTTTTCATTCATGTTGGGTAGGGGTAAATACAGAGAAAAAGAAGCAGTCTCCTTCAGAGGGAAGACACTGTCTCTGTGCACTGCACCACACAGGCGCCTCCTGGCAGAAGAGCCCTCCAGTACAGCACTGCTCCCCTGTGGCTTGCCTCCTGCACTCAGCTCTGAAAGTCTTTCATGGCAAGCGCCCACTTCCCACTGTTCCACACATGGAAGACAGAGGAGAGCACAAGTGTGGTCCTCACCTCCTGCTTGGCTTGAGACAAGGCCTCTTTGCTGGATGCTGTGGGCTGTGGGATGCTATGGGTGTCGGCTGGCTGGGCTGAGTTCCTCTCATCGCTGCCTGGGTGCTGGGATTCCAGATGAGCGCTTTTGTGGGTTCTGTTGCTGAAAGCCCAAGTCCTCATGCTTCTAACCCACTCAGCCATCATCTCTTTAGCCTTCTCATAGTTTGGTGGGGAAAATAAATGTTTTGTGTTAGATACCAATCTGACAGTAAATTTTTAATTATTTTTGGTTTTGCCTCATAATTGCCCAGGCTGGCCTTGATCTTCTTCCCTCCATCCCTTAAGCATTGGGATTACAGGTGTGTCTGTATAAATCCCAGACAGGGCCAGGAGTAGTGGCGCATGCCTTTAATCCCAGCACTCGGGAGGAAGAGGCAGGTGGATTGCTGTGAGTTCGAGGTCAGCCTGGTCTACAAAGTGAGTACAGGACAGCCAAGGCTACACAGAGAAACTCTGTCTCGAAAAACAAAAACAAAAAAAAATCAAAGACAGGAAAAAGAAAAACACCCCTTACATATGTACAGCCCGAGAAGTCCCCATAATGCCCACATTAGGAGGGAATAAATAGCCAGAAATGGGAAAAACAAAAAACCAAACCCTCAGGGTTGATGGCAACGTTCCTTATCTGAATGCTGGTTCTAAAGGCAATTCATAAAAACTAATATACCTATACACCGTTTACTTTTCTCTAAAATATGCTCTACACAAACATGAAAATAATAATTTTATGATTAGATTTAGGGATGTAGCTCAGTGGTAGAGTGCTTGCCTAGCATGAGTGAGGACCTATGTTTGAGCCCAGCACTGTGCCCATGTGAATGCATACACACGTTTTAATACACAATGCATTTTCTAAAAGCACCCTGCCACTCTCTTTTCTTGGTGATCTATCACAAAGGAATAACCATGAGTTATGGCCCAGGAGTTAATATCTCACTGTGAACCCAGAAACAACTTACCAATATTGCGACCTAAAATAAATCTTTGTGTTTTTGAATTGTTTCCCTCAGGTATTTTGTCATGGTGACTGGTCCGAATACAGAGGGAGGAAGGGAAACAGATCCAAGAGTGAGATGGTAAAAATACTAAAATGGGGGCTGGAGAGATGGGTCAGAGGTGAAGAGCACTGTCTGCTCTTCCAGAGGTCCTGAGTTCAATTCCCAGCAACCACATGGTGGCTCACAACCATCTATAATGAGATCTGGTGCCCTCTTCTGGCCTGTAGGCATACATGCAGGCAAAACACTGTCTATATTAATAAATAAGTAAATAAATAGATCTTTAACAAACACAAAAGAAAATACTAAAATGTAGGAGGCGAAGCAAGAAGGTATAAAACAGGAAGCTAATGGTTTCATATTGCTACAGAGGACGGAAGGCTTGAGACCTGGGGTGCATGGCTGCGGTGCTTCCTCTGGCTTGACATGGTCACCGCCACCTTGAAGTGGATTGCGAGTGATGACCTGGCCCCTTAACAGTCATGGTGCCAAAACTAACAACTGCAGCAGGTAGCTAGGTGTATGGTAATACAATGGGCCTTGCTGCTGCTTCCTCTTGGGAGGAGATGAAGAGTCACAAGACCTTCCACTGAGAGTCCAATGCGCACTCCCTGTGTTTCAATATAAGAGGTAAAAAGTTGACTGCGATGGGGCTTGCCAGTGGTACAGCTGCCTGGGAGTTACCCATGTTGTTGTGAGGAACCAGTAAGCTCAGTTGCTTTCCAAGCTAGACTAGACAGAATTTTTCTTTGGTTTATGGACTTCCTCCCCATTTGGGGTGTGAAGATGTTTATTTTATACAACACAAGACTAATAGAGCTGGCAGCTGGGGGGATGATGGTGAGGAAACGAGTGAGAACAGTCTGAGTGAAATGAAGCCACATCCGGTGAGTGAGGAACTGTGGGATATGAGTAAAGATCAAAAAGTAATGGTGACCATTGGCAGGCACCAGAAAGCTGTAAGGGTGGGGGTTCGTTTGCAAGCCAAAGTGCTGGAGAAGGGGAATTCTAGAGAAAAGACTCAGCATTTGGAAACCTGGGTGCAGGAGAAGATGGAAGTCCAGAGAGAACACTCATCTGCATAAACACAGAGTGGCCCCAAGCACCATTCAGCTGGCCCATAACCTGACAGGTTAGGAGAATAGCAAACCAATATAAGGGCTCACAACCAGACACAGGTCCTACCCAAAAAAAAAAAAAAAAAAAAAAGTAACATGAAAGACCAAGATAAAACATCTCTAAAAATGAGTATTCTCATAGTTACATTCCCTGAGAAAAGCAACTTAGTGACACAAGAATGATTTCCAATTAGCAATTATAAACACAACAAAGGAACTCAAAGAGGCTATGAAAAAAAATGCCAGAATGAAGACTGGAAACACAGTTGAAGGAAATAAAACAATTCGCCATGTGAAAATATAATTTATAAAAGAGAGTTTCTGAAGAAAGCCAAACTAAAATGAAACTCAAAAATTCAGTAAGTCAAATAAAAAAAGCTCAATTGAAAGCCTCACACATGGAATGGACCAAGGCTTAAAGATAGGGCAGAGGTATTGAATAGCCTAGTCAAAGAAAATGTTAAATCTAAAAACAAAACAAAAATCCATGAGAAGTACATGCAGGAACTCTGAGACACCGTACGAAGGCAAAACCTGTGGAATAGAAACCCAAGTAAAAGACACAAAAAAATATTTTCAACAAACTCATTGAAGAAAAACCCCCAAATGTAAGGAAAGAGAGATGACTGTCAAGGTGCAAGAGACATATACATAACACCAATTAGACAGGACCAGAAAAGAAACTCCCCATGCCATATAATAAAACACTGAATGCATAAAACAAGCAACAACAACAGCTTTCACAACCGAAAGCTTCAAGAGAAAAACAAGTCCCCATAAAAGCAAGCCCATCATAACAACACCTGACTCTTAGTGAAGACTTTAAAAGCCAGAAGGGCTTGGACTAATTATCTGAGATTTCTAAGTGACCACAGATGCCTGCCCAGACTACTATATCCAGCAAAATTATCAGTCACAATATAAGGAGAAAGAAAAATCTGATAAAAGCAGATTAAAGGAAATGTATGACCAGCAGGTGGTGGTGCATGCCTTTAATTCGAGCACTTGGGAGGCAGAGGCAGATGGATCTCTGAGTTCGAGGCCAGCCTAGTCTACAGATTGAGTTCCAGGACAGCCAAGGCTACACAGAGAAACTCTGACTTGAAAAACTGAGGGGGGGGGAGGAACGTATGACCACTAAAGCCACCTCTAAAAAGGATACTGGGACAAACACTTTGGTCTAAAAAGGACGAAAACAAGCAAGAGAACACAGGATAAGCAATTTCAGAACTACCAATCAAAGGAGATTTAATGCAGATCTTTCAACAATAACTCAATTTTTATCACCGCAATTAAACAGTAAAGAGACCCAGAGTAGCAGATTGAATTAGAAAGCAAGGACCATATTTTTGCTGCCTCCAAGAAACAGTTGGGAGCTACCACATGGGTGCTGGGACCTGAAGCCAAGTCCTCTGGAAGAGCAGCCAGTGTTCTTAAGTGGTGAGCCAAGACTTTGACGTCACATTCCAATTATAAATGGAAAACCTAGGGCTCGGCATGGCTACATACCTTTCTTTCTTTTTCTTTCTTTCTTTCTTTTTTTTTTTTTTTGGTTTGTTTGTTTTTTGTTTTGTTTTGTTTTGTTTTGTTTTTTGAGACAGGGTTTCTCTGTGTAGGCTTGGATGTCCTGGAGTCACTTTGTAGACCAGGCTGGCCTCGAACTTACATCGATCTGCCTGCCTCTGCCTCCTGAGTGCTGGGATTAAAGGTGTGTGTCACCACGCCCAGTAGCTAAATAACTTTCAACATAATTAAATACAGTAGTCCAGTACAGAGTAGGTCAGACTGGACAGGATAGCCTGTTCATTCCTGTATGTTCTTGTTTTTCAGCTGCCTCTGGGAGTGTAGTTAAAATAAAATTTAACAGAGAAACCTAGTCTTGAAAAGGCAAAAAATAAAAAAATAAAAATAAAATAGGCTGGGCGAGGTGGCTCACTTCTATAATCCCAGCACTCGGGAGGCAGAGGCGGGCGGATCGCTGTGAATTCGAGGCCAGCCTGGTCTACAAAGTGAGTCCAGGACAGCCAAGGCTACACAGAGAGACCCTGTCTCGAAAAAACCAAAAAATAAATAAATAAATAAATAAAATAAAATAAAATTTAAAAAATCAAGTAAAAACAAGAACAGACCTCCCTTTGCCCCCAAAGAAGAATGATCATAATTTACCTATGTAAACTTAAAATGAAAAAAAAAAAAGACAAATTCCCTTTTGTTTTTTGGGTTTGTTTTTTGGTTTTTTGAGACAGGGTTTCTCTGTGTAACCTTGGCTGTCCTAGACTCACTTTGTAGACCAGGCTGGCCTCAAACTCACAGCGATCCGCCTTCCTCTGCCTCCCGAGTGCTGGGATTAAAGGTGTGTGCCACCACACCCAGCTCCTTTTTGTCTTCATGCAAATCTGGAAGCAAGGCATGACTGGACATACCTGTAGTACCCGTAACTAAGGAGGTTGAAGCTTGATCGTGACATAAATAAATGACACAGAGCACACACTCCACACACGTGCACCTTTGCTGCTCAGCCAACTTACCACACCCCTCTTGCTCCTCGGCTCCTGTCACAAAACGTTCAAGTCCACATTTTCAGAACTTGAACAACTTCCTCTTGTCCTCGCCAGCATTCAACAAATCCGATGACCCCTTCCCCTTCTGAAATCTCAGGGCATTCTATCCACATTCACAGGCCTGGGCAGCGGAGTTTCTGGCCACGATGTACCTAGTGAGAGTGAGCAGGCCCAGGGCACACTCACCACTCGGCTCATCACCTCATTTCCGGGTCCTGTAAGCGGCATCCAGTCAATGAACAGTGGTCCTTGGTCCTCGGGGCAGGTAGACAGTTTCCCCTTGGGCCTCCTGGACTATCTGCTCTGGAGTAGTGATGCTCACACTTGCAGCGGAACCTAGAGAGAGAAAGGTGTCCATGCCACTGAGGATCTGCTGCCACTCACTGGCTGGCTCCAGGCTGAAGCCACTCAGGAGACAGGATGAGGAGCTGCAGGTGAGACCTGGACCTAGAAGGAGGCAGTTCTTACCCACCGATGCCCAGGTTTCAGTTTGTGCCTTCATAAAAGTGGAAGACTACAGACATTACATCCCATATGTAGATGTAGGCAAGTGAATTTAGCTACAACAGCAAGGCCAAACTGGTTCATGCCTCAGTGCCACAGGCTCCCAGGGGCTTCTGTGTGCCAGGCAGGGTTTCTCTCTGTAGCCCTGGCTGTCCTGGACTCGCTTTGTAGACCAGGCTGGCCTCAAACTCACAGCAATCAGCCTGCCTCTGCCTCCCGAGTGCTGGGATTAAAGGCGTGCGCCACCACGCCTGGCTTAATTTTAAGTTTCTATGAGCTCTGATTATATCATTTCTATTCATGCTTTATTCTTGTGGCAGACAGTCTGAAGACTGAAGCTAGGGCCTATTTATATTAGGCAAGCTGTCTACAATGGGCTCCGTTCCCAGCCCTGAATGGTTAAAATTATTTCTAAGAAACAGGTTTTGATAAAGGTGGTTTATATAGAAAGACTGACAAGTTTCTATTTCATCTATCTTTACATATTTCTAGTCACTAGGTTATTGGCCTTAATATTATGCTCAACCACTTCATATTTCATCCTCTGGCCTCATTCTCTTCTAACGAGACTTGTTGTTGTTGTTGTTATTGTTGTTTTAAGACATGGTTTCCCTGAGTAACAGCCCTGGTTGTCCTGGATGCCTTTGTAGACCAGGCTGGCCTCAAACTCACAGAGATCTGCCTGCGTCTACTTCCCAGAGTGCTGGATTAAAGGTGTGTGCCACCATGGCCAGCCCTTGAGGAGACATTTTAAACACTCACAACTTCTTACAAAGTTTATGCTTTATAAAATCTCCATTTAGAGAAGGTGCAGTGGCTCCCTGAGTTCAAACCCTGGGACTCAGGTAAAGGCAGAAAGGCTGAAGGTCCCCACAAAGTGTCATCTGAGCTCCTCCTCTTCACACACACACACACACACACACGGTAATAAACATTTTTAATTTCCTTTTAGTTACTTAGATTACATACACTTAAGATAATGAAAGGTCTTTTCTTTTGTTTTGTTTGATGCACAATAATTTGAGCTTTTTTTTTTTTTTAAACAAAATTTCAGCAGACTGACCAGGAGCTCAGTAATAGAGCACTTGCCTAACAAACTTCCAATTTGCAATTTAATTTGTTGAAACAGTGGCTTAAACTCAAACTCAGTGACTCTTACATTCATAAAAGCTGCAAATAAACTACAGGTGAAAATCATTATTTCTTAACCTAAATAGAAAAAACAAAAAAACTGCTAAGGTTAACCAATGTACTTTCGATTTTTCAAACAAAAAGCAATTCTTCTTTAGCGATTCCCCATAAAGTCAATCTGTTTGTGACTTTTCCTTAAATAAAATAAAAATGAACGTGCTAACATCTTTTTTTTTCCCCGAGACAGAGTTTCTCCGTGTAGCCCTGGCTGTCCTCCCCTCGCTTTGTAGACTAGGCTGGCCTTGAACTCACTGCGACTCGCCTGCCTCTGCCTCCTGAGTGCTGGGATTAAAGGCATGTGCCATCATGCCCGGCTTTTACCTGCTTTTTATTGGTCAAACAGGAATAAACAAAAAAAAGATGATTTCTCACATCGTGTTTTCAGGACAGGATTTCTCTGTGTGACCCTCACTGTCCTGGACTCACTCTATAGATCAAGCTGGCCTCAAACTCACAGAAATCCACCTGCCTCTGCCTCTGCCTCTGCCTCCTGAGTGCTGGGTTAAAGGCGTGTGCCACCACTGGTCAGCTGTTTCCCAAGTCCTTATATGCAGTGTGTAAGGCATTTTAAGTGGCTTTCAGGATTGATTTTTCAACACAAACAAACAAAAAGGCTTAAAATATCTGACTGTGCTTTACTGTGAATTTAATGAATTTAAATAAATTTAAATCTCAAGATCATATAGGAGATTTCCATATTGGGTTTCCTAGCAACAGTAAAGGGCCTCTTTTCCCAGAGGTGACAGAGGCAACAGCAGCAATTGTACAGGACAGAAGACAGGCGCTTCATTCCCTGTGTGATATCCATGAGAATTCTTTCCCAATACTGTCCAGTGTAATTCCCAAAACAAATCTGATAGTTTAAAGATTTCTTTTATGTGCATGGGTATTTTGCCTGCATTGTAAACCATATGCGAGCAGTGACCTTGAGGACAGAAGAGGCTATCAGATCCCCTGAAACTGGAGTTATAGATGGTTGTTAACCACCATGTGGGTGGTGGGAATTGAACCCTGATCCTCTTGAAAAAGCAGTCAGTGCTCTTAACTGCTGAGCAGTCTCTTCAGCTTCACGTTAGTGACATTTTAACTCACAGATGGCTTGTGGGCTCAAACAGAAATGAAACTCAATCTTGTAGGCTCAGTTTTCTTAACCAATATATTTTATTACAACTTATTAACCGAGCGTACGGCACTTATAACCCGACTAACCAAAACAATAGGAAAAGAGGATTAAGGAACGCAACAACAAAACCGTAAGGATATCAGTTCCGAGGAACGATTCTCCTGGCGTAGTCAGCAGGATTTCTTCTGCTGGAACCTGGAGTAACCAGAACCCGGAACCTCAGCAGAAGCCGGAGCCCTGAAACCTTCCCTCGAGTGGTTCTCTCTGTCTCGACATGGAGCAATGAGCAGCCAAAACTGTCCAAAGTCTCCAATAAGCCCCGCCTCCAGTTCTGGGCTCACTTATATATCGCCTCCCAGAGCCTGTTCACGGGATCTCTTCAGCTGGCAACAATCAAGCTCCTGCACGAGGTGGTTGGTCTTCCAGTGGATTGCCCTCACCTGTTCTCTCACAAGACCGTTCCGATCCCGCACTTGGGAAACAGGTTTATCTCTCCTTCACAATCTTCTGTTTTAGTCCAACTTATCCTCGGAGTGTGGAGGAGAAGGTAGCAAAGGTTAGGCCTCACGTATCTGTGGGACCCAGCTAAGTGCTCAGTGCTGAGATTACATAAGCAACAAGGGCAGCCCTGTCGCAGGCTAACACTCCCTGTCTGCCCCGCCCTTTTCTCCCCCTCTTCAAATCACTTGAACCCAAAGAGCTCCTTTCCTGCCCGGCCTGTCTTGTATTTGCTCATCCAAGTGACAGGAGTTCACCCAGGAGAAGTTTTTGGCCCTTGATGTCATTTCCCACCGAGACCTGAGAGAGTCTGTTTCTGGCCCCAAATGGAGCGGTACTGAAGATGAAAAAGAACGAGAGAGAAAAAGTTCAGAAGGCAGGAAGTGACCTCCTTCCTTTAACTGGGTTTTCTCCAGTTTCAGCTGCTTGTTGGCCTGACGCATCTTGGTGACCTCCTCCTTCCCTCTCTGAGCCTTAAATTATAGGACGTTAGAGCCCACGAAGCTTCATATAAGAATTTCCTTTTTGGGGGAGGAGGGGGAATGGGGTGAGGAAAAAAAATCTTAGAGCAAAGTGGAAAAGTAACACAAAATCAGCCAAGATAAAATTGCATTTAGAGGTTTTAGAAAGTCACCACCTGGCACCGTTTGGCAAAACCACAGTAATGGTCCTTTCAGGCAAGATGTTGGAAACTAGCAAGGACCGAATGACATAGGTCAGGGTCTCAGAGCACGTCCTGCAGATAATAAGCATGCACGTGTTAATTACAGAGGGAAAGCAGCGACTTGTCCGCTGGGGAACCCTGACAGACAGCCCCTAGGTCTGATGGTCAGAACCACCTGCATTAGAGCAAGCGGCTCTCGGGAAAGGGTCTTCTGGGTGAGTTACGCAAGTGCAGAGTCCTGCGATGCGGAGAAAGGACGGATCTTGAATGCATTTAAGTACAAGAAGGCAGTCCGGCAACGCCACACACCATGATCACGACTGCTAGACAGCCTGAAATGGCAAAACAGAAGTAAAAGGACCAGCGGCCGCCAGGGGTTAGCAGAGAGGAAAGTTGGAACAGTGAAAGCCTCTGTATAAATGGTGACTACAATATATTTATCCAAACCCACAGGATACCTGGCACTAAGAGTGAACCTTAAGAGCCGGGCATGGTGGCGCATGCCTTTAATCCCAGCACTTGGGAGGCAGAGGCAGGTGGATCGCTGTGAGTTCGAGGCCAGCCTGGTCTACAAAGTGAGTCTAGGACAGCCAAAGCTATCACAGAGAGACCTTGTCTCAAAAAACCAAAAAAAAAAAGAGTGAACCTCAAGGCATTATGTGGGCTTGGGCTGGCACCTGTGCACTGAGGTGGGTGCACTACTTCTCTGGGGATGCTGGGGATGAGTGGAGGCAGAAGGAGCAAAGGGGCAATCTGTACTTTGTGCTCAATTTTGCTGCAAAGCTAAAACTCTAAAAAAAAAAAAAAAAAGTATGCTGTGTTAGCCAGGAATGATGGTGCACGCCTTTGATCCCAGCACTCAGAGAGGCAGAGGCAGGTGGATCGCTGTGAGTTCAAGGCCAACCTGGTCTACAAATTAAGTCTAGGACAGCCAGGGATGTTATACAGAGAAACCCTGTCTTGAACCACCCAGCAGCCCCAAAAGTACAGTATTAGGGGGGGGGGAAGGACTTTCATGTAAGATGGCAGATGAGATGCTGCCTCCGTGTGACCCCTTTAAAGAAATGGGCAGACCTATTCCAAAGAGCTTCCTCAGGAAGACAGCCACAGAACAGCAAATGGGTACCAACGGACAGATGAGGGGCTCCACAAACTACAAAGAAGCCAAGCTTGGCTCGGCTCCTGCCACTCAGTGGCCTGGTCCAGGAAAGGAAAGCAAAACTTCGTCCAAAAGGTCAGCCAGATGCCCTGGAGAGAAGACACTAGAGATGCCACCTTCCAGGCCTGCCCTCAGCCCTTGGAGGTCTCAAATGAAGTTGCTGGGTTTGGTGAGGCAGCAGCTCCTCTGGCCGACGGGTCAGCCATTTTCACCGTATGACTTGGAGAGCAGTGGACAGACATCATCTTGAGCAGGAGCGCATTGTGTATAACTGGCGAGCTTCCTGAGCTCAGCCTACCGTTGCCCAGTGTGAGACATAACCCTGAGTGGCGGATGCGTACAGTAGACAGATCAGACAAAGACAAGCAAGGAAAGACAGCCGCTGAGACTCTCACATCCGGCTGTGACTCGTTAGGAAGAGGCTGGTGGCCAGGAGCAGACTTCATCATCAGGAGGAGAGTTTGATGGAGTCAGCAGATGGACCAGCACCTGGAATCTGGAGCCTGAGAACTGTGAGCTTCCAGTGCTAAGACTTGACGTCCACAGCTGCACCCCTCAGCAGGGAGAGCAGCATTTAGGGAGCTGGAAATGGCAATGGCGGGTCCTCTGCCGGATACAGATCTCCATGTTGTGGTTGTTTCTCCCATCCCAGTGGACTTCAGAGGCACTCCTGGGCTAAAACAGCTCCCTCAGGGTGTTCAGTTAAGAAGTCGTTGGAAGTCTTAGGTACCTTCACAGTCCACAGACTGAAAAGCTAGGTGTGGCCCAATGGAGGTCCACGGTGTATGAAGAAAGGAGGCTACTAAGGAGGAGACAGTGATGGCAGGCAGGGGACACTTGTCCATGGGTCTGTATGTTCCCTAGTCACAGCACACCCCTGCAGATTACAGGCAGTCTGCAATTTTCAGGAACCCCCCAAAAGCTCCTCCGATACTTCATATACTTCATGTTTTAAAGGCGGTTGTTTTGTTTTAGGATTTTGTGGTGTTCTGATTTGTTCTGCCTCTGTGCTTCCCATTTCTTTGGAGTTTGTTTGTTTGTTTGTTTGTTTGCTTTAAGATTTATTTATTTATTTTTGGCCGGGCAGTGGTAGCACAAGCCTTTAATCCCAATACTTGAGAGGCAGAAGCAAGTGGATCTCGGTGAATTTGAGGCCAGTCTGGTCTACTGAGAAAATCCCAGGACAGCCAAGGCTACACAGAGAAACCTTGTCTCTAAAAACCAAAATAAAATAAAATAAAATAAAATAAAAAGATCTATTTTTACTTTGTGTGTAGGTGTTTTGCTTGCATGTATGTCTACGTACCGAGTGCACACAATGCCTACGGAGTCCAGAAGAAGTCATCTATTCTCCTGGAAGTGGAGTTGCAGAGTTACAGTGTTGTGAGCCACCATATAGGAGCTAGGATTCAAACCTGGGTCCTGTGGAAGAGCAGCCATATTCCTATCCACTGCTCCATTTCTCCAGCCCTCCCACTTCTTTGGGTTTTTTGTTTGTTTTTGTTCTGTTTTGTTTTGTTTTGTTTTTTGAGACAGGGTTTCTGCCTTGGCTGTCCTGGAACTGCCGCGTATACCAGGGTGGCCTCAAACTCACAAAGATCCGCCTGCCTCTGCTTCCTAATTACTGGGATTAAAGGTGTGCACCACCATGCCCGGTGTCCATTTGATTTTACCTACACTTTTTTTATTTTCACTTTACTGTATTAAAAAAAAGTTTATCCTTTTATCTCCTATTATCTTTCATGTATTCATCTTATATTGTTTATCAATTTTCACACTATTGGGAAAGCCTTTCTTTTAAAAAATTCTTCCAACTATACTTTTTTTTTTTTTTTGGTTTTTCGAGACAGGGTCTCTCTGTGTTAGCCTTGGCTGTCCTGGACTCACTTTGTAGACCAGGCTGGCCTCGAACTCACAGCGACCCGCCCACCTCTGCCTCCCGAGTGCTGGGATTAAAGGCATGCGCCACCACGCCCGGCTTCCAACTATACATTTAATAGTATTTTGGCCTTTAAAAAAACTGGTATTTATATATTTAGGTTTTTATTCTTGTTGCTCTTGAGGCAGGATCTCATATAGGGTGACCTCAAACTCCTGATGTTGTTGAAGTTATTTTGAGATTCTAACCCAATGAATATTTGCTGAATGGATTAAATTTTCTTGTTCTAAGAAAACAAAGTAAATGAAAATAAAACGGTTGTGTAACAGTTTCCTCTTCGATTGAAACACTCTATCCTGCAGTAAGCACTCTAAATAGGAAGATAAACAACTCAAAATACCTTCAGGAAGTCCCTGAAACTGATCAGGTTTGATAGGCCCCTCCCTCCCAGAGTACACTATAAAGCTGTGGAGAGTCACAGGCAGGGCAAGGTGCCAAGAAGACTTCCAGAAAGAAGCAGAAACCAGTTGAGCAGCCTGGAAGATTTAGACCAGAGCCACTTGGACAGGGCTATCTGCAGCCTGTTGAGCTGCCCGCAGGCTGTGCAGTATGCTGCAGGTTCCCAGCTTTCATGAGCTGTCATCTGTGCTAGGGTGGGCTGGGAGTCATTTCTGCTCCTGTAAGTAAGCCCTCGCCCATAAAACTCATTGGCTCATCCTGGTCTGTCTACCATGGGCTCCCTATCTAGGGTGAATGGACATAAATGTATGGCCTCCCCAGGAAAAGCTTTGTCACCCAACACATATTTTTACTTACTCCAGTGTAAACTGAAGTCCCCAGGAAAAAGCCGCACATGTGAAAGAGCCTTTAGGATCTAATCATGGGTTAGCATTTCCATGCTTGTACAGGGTTGGAAGGCCTGTTTTCTCCTTCCTCCGCCACCTCCATTGGAGAGCTAACGCTACCTAAGCATAGTGTAATGCCCTTCATAGTCACCCACTGTGCACCTGTGTCTGCTCTAACACACCCAGTGATCACACTCAGGGATGTGTTAGCAGATCTTTAGCTCCCACTAACCCCAATGCCGAGACTGTCATCACTTAGCATCTGAGACTGACACCGCTTTGCTACTCACCTTCCTGATGTCCCCGCCAATGTCTTTGAAAAGGACTTTTATCACTTTCTTTGGTTTGGGATCTATAAAAGTTCATATAACAATTTCCACTATTATGGAAGAACCTGAGGCACTGTCAGGGTGGGGTGGGCAGCAGCTAAAGGGACCACCGTGGAGGAAAGTACTCTCATAGGGTGGGGTGGCAATGGCCTTCGGAGTCCACTGTGCCCACCTACCTGTTTTGATGGGCTTTGTACTCTATATTGTGTCGTGAACAGGGAGTTTTCCTGAGAGGGGTTTTCCTATTGATTTGGATGAACTATAAAGGGAAGGGTCAATAGTTGGCTTTATTCTTTACCAAAACACCCCTTGAAGGGACTCTGGCCAGCTTGAGTGTGGCAAACATGGTTCTGACAGGACCTGTTCTTTTCATTCCCTCTGCCTTGCTAAAAACCGTTCTATTCCTGAAGCCAGCCACCAAGGCCCGTTCCCTTCATTTGGCCTCTCCCTCCCCCCGAGGCTGACTACCAAGGTCCACCTATCAAAGTGTTGAAGTCCAGCAATCAAAAACCAGAGACCTCTTAGCCAAGGAAAGAAGAAAGCTACCAGCTGCTAGTGCACAGCATTAGGAATTTAAATCTTTGCCTCATCACAGTTTATGGAGTAGAAAAAGATCAAGCATTGAAGTCAGTCATGTCTGTCATACTGTTTAATGAAGATTTTGGTGGTGTTTTGTCTTCTTACTCCAACAGAAGGTAACATTAGGAGGACATGGGGAAGTGGAGACCAGCCAGGCGATCCTGAGGTAGGCTCTCTAAGATATTGTAAATAAGATACTACTTCAGATGGAGTACAGGAGAAGTGGTATCCCTCCAAAGTAGGTGGCTCTTCAACTCTAAAATCTAAAATCCCTTCAGGAATAAACAATAGTGTGTTCCAGTTTATTTATTAAGTAGGTTATAAAATCACATTATTCCAACTTCAGTCGATGGTGTAAGTGGATATAATTTTCTCCTCGTACCTTCTATTGCGGTGATAAAACACAATGTCATTCGGGGAAGGAAAAGAGTTTATTTCAGCTTACAGTTCCACATTGCAGTCCATCACAACAGGAAGTCAGGACAGAAACCCAGAGGCAGGAAGTGGAGCAGAAGCCATGGAATGCTGCTTACTTTCTCACAGCACCCAGGACCACCATCCCAGGGGTGACACCACCCGTATGGTCTGGGCCCTTCCATCAGTGGCTAATTACAATGCCCTAAAGGTCTGCCTACAGCCCAGGCTTACAGACGCATTTTCCAAGGATGCCAAGTCAACCCACTGGCAGAGATTATGGCACAAGGGCTTGGTTTTAAGTATGCCCCAAGGGGACAAAAAATGAGCTCTCCAAGGCAGATGCATAAAACACATCCTAAAGACTTAACACTGCTTTTTAAGAGGGCCTGCCGAGCAAAAGGAGAAATAAGTGGTCCCTCAGTCACTGAAGGGAATAGGAAATAGTTTGTGGGCAGAACTTCTAATTTTAGGATGGCAGGAATATAGATATTTCTGAAAATTAATTTAGAAGACACTAGAAAGCATTTCTACTTGATTGTTTGATTAGCTGTCTCACGTAGCTCAGGCTGCCCTCAAACTCGCTGTAGTGAGAATGGTTTTAAGCTCCTGCTTCTCCTGAGTGCTGGGATTACAGGCTCATAATCCCACTTGGGCTAGTATCTGACTAACCTGAATAAATTACGATGAGACACAGGAACGTGCACCCAGGAACGAAGAATAATTGCTCTATCCACAGTGTGACTTGATCATCTGCAGAGCTGTGCTGCCTGGCAGTAGGTTTTAACTGCAGGCCTGACGCCCTCCAAATACTACCCCAAGTCCTTAAAGCCAGCCTGGAGGGAGTCTGGGCCTTTGGCTCAGGACCATCGAGAAAATGTGTTAGGTAGCAAGCCTGGTATTTAAGGATAAGGAGAACGTGAGATACAGCCTGCTCAAAGTCAAGGCACTGGTTCATCAATCCTTGTTCAAGGTGGATACAAGCAGATGTTTGTACAGCCACAAGTGCTAATTCATTCTAGAGGGTGGCTAGCTTTCTGCCCTCCATCTTCTCCTCTTGGCCAGAGACAAGCCGCGCAGCAAGTATGGATGGAGCACCGTCAGTGTCTATGTACAGAACCACACCAGCCTGGCCGTCCCACGCGCATGTGCACATGGATGCAGTACAGCAGAGGTAGGGGACATGAGGTAATAAGAGCAAACTGATGAAAACACTTTCTCCCCTCAGGCTCTCATCAGTCCAAGAGGCCTTCCAGACTACCCATGGTGGAGCAAGTGGAAGCCGGGCAGAGGTCCCGAGCCTCAGCCCACTCCTGAGGATGGTGTTGCCTACTGACAGCCATTTTGGAGAGACTCAGTGGCAGCAGGTTCGAAGACTGTGTTTCTCACAAAGAAGAGGCCCACATGTCCCCACACAGCCAAAACCACCCATTTATTTGACTGAGAAGATTAAGAAGGACAACAAAATTAAACAATCTTTAATAAAATTCCTATAGAAAACTGAAGTCACGGGGCAAGCCCTCAGCTGTCTTTCCCGTGCTGCTGAGGAGTGAGGGCTCCCAATTTTCTTTGGAGAAGAAGCAGTAGTTTCTCTGGAGTTTGACAGGACTCAGAAGAGCATTCATGTACACACCAAGCAGCAGTTCCTATTGCACATGTCAACACTGCTTGTCACCTAGCACCCTAACTATATGGTACCTCAACAAATAAATTAAAGAGTTCATGTGGCATGAATCCATTTCAATCTGAACTAATACCATTGAAAAATCACATTATTATACATTTTAATAAATACAGTAAGAACAGCTGGCATATTACCAAAATACTGAAATTTAGGTTTGGAGTTTATTCCATAAATAGATTCTTTTTCATTTGCTTGCTTTCTTGGATACATCTGCTCAAGTCCTGGGTTCTGTATATGAACTCTCAGAGCTCCGTATACAGACTGCACTCGTATGTGCCTCAGTAGAGAAGCAGCTAGAAGAGCTGGGTCCACGGTTAACTGAAAAGTAACTTAGGAAAAAGCTCTGCTTTTGTAAAACTTTAAAACACAGGATGAAGAAGACCAAAAACAAAACATCTTTTTTATATAGAACTCCCACTAGAAATTTTATAAATATATATGCAGCATATATATATATATATATTATATTTTCCCCACCAATAGATTCTCAGCAAGTCTAGCTGAAATGAAGCTATCATGATAGATACATATTAACAAAATTAGTGAGTTTTCACAGGCTTAAAATATTTCCTTTGAAAAATAATAAGTTCAACATAATCAATGTAAATTGTAGCTTACACAATTTAAAGAGGGAAGGGAGATACCTTTCTTTGAGGCTTTGTTTAGACAGTCAACAGCGCTCCTAGCCCCGGGAAGTGGTAAGTTGTTGGCTGGAGTGGCAGCACTTGGTCACAATACTGAAAAGAAGTATTTACACCTCTCTGGTAAAGTACCAAATACTGAAGAAGAAGAAGAAGAAGGAAGGAAAAGATCCCAAACAGTCCCTAGTGGCATTCCTCGGCGTGCAAGGTCAGCAGGAAGGGGTCCTCCGTGCCATTGGTGACATTCGTGATGAGTCCTGGAGGCATCCCAGGAGCAGAGGGTGAGCGTCAGGATGGTTCAGATTCGCCTCTGTGGGACGCCTTGGTCTTAATTCACGCTGAGCCTCACAGTTTCACGCCCTCTGCATTTCCGGCAGGGCTGTGTTCAATTTAGTGCAAGTGCAAAATGGAAAGGAAACAGACGGGCAGGTGGGCGAGGAGCGGAGGCTGGCGCTAGGACCGGTAGTCTTTCCGAACCGTGTGTGCCATCCAGTTCACTTTGGTAGTCCAGCTTTCCCTGAGTGCCTCGTCAAACTTCTGCTTGAACTGTTTGAGTGCTTCTTCTTCACTCTTTCCTAAGGCGAGAGAGTCCTAAAAAGGGAAGAGAAAAGTGTTTGACTTCGTACATCCCTGATAAGACAGGCGACCGTCACAGTCCACCAGAGGCTGACTGGGCAGCCAGCCCCCACATCCATCAGTTTCATGTTCCCGAATAAATGTCACCTGCAGGATGAACACCAAGGAAGGATGACAATATGGCCTTCGTAAGAGGTTTTTGAGGATGAAATTAATTTGTAATTATTGTAAGACTCAGCTGCTTTTCTGGTCTGATATTTGAAGGTCCATTAACACGACAAGTCAAAGCAGCGCCGTCTGCACAGGTGCACAGCAGCGTCATGTGCACAGGTACACAGCAGCACCGGGTGCACGCCCCTTCTATCATGGAGACATCATCTAGTTACAAACTCCTTGTGAAATTGCTTCTTTTTTTTTTTTTTAAATGTTTTTTGTTTTTGTTTTTGTTTTATGTGTATTCATGCTTTGCCTGCATGTATGCCTGTGTGAGAGTGTCAGATCATGGAGTTACAGATAGGTGTGAGCTGTCATATGGGTGCTGCGATTTGAACCTGGGTCCTCTGGAAGAGCATTCAGTGCTCTTAACCGCTAAGCCATCTCTCCAGCCCCGTGAAACTGCTTCTTCATGTGAGCGTCACGGGTTTTCTGTTCCTTTGGCTGAACCCCAGAGGAAATGACTTTGTTCTACTCCCGTTGGGTGCTTTGCTTTATAAAAAGATGACCAGAAGTTGGTACCTCTGAAGTCTTCTTTGTAAAAGCAAATTTTATTATATTTATTTTGTGTGCATATGCATGCCCGTGCCCATGCTCATGCGTGCATGCGTGAGTGCGTGTGTGTGTGTGTGTGTGTGTGTGTGTGTGTGTGTGTGTGTGTTCGTTCACGCGTGGGAGTCAGTTCTCCCTCCAGGCACTGCACTTGGGCTTCAGCCTTGGTGGCAGGCAGCCCTCCCTGAACCATCGCCAGTCCCCTGTGGACATTGTGAGTGGAGTTCTAACTAAGCTCTGTGCCCACAGAGTCCAGCAAACAGACGGAGAAGGGTTTTTACCTTAAGATACTGTATGTCTTTGACTGACGTGAGCTCGGGAAGCCCTGCAGTCAACATCAGTGCGAAGAGCGTGATGAAGAGATTCCCGTGCCGCCGTAAGATCAGATATGCATCTTCACAGCACTGTCGGAACCTTGAGGCGAAGGAGCAGCCCAGGAGTACGGGATTGCAGGGGGTGGGGCATGTATAAAGAAAACAAGAAGACATCTTTAGAGCTGGGCATCTTTGAGGGTAGTCCCAAGAGTATAATTTACTTAAAGCAATCAAGCTCTCACTGGGCAGTGGTGACGCACGCCTTTAATCCCAGCACTTGGGAGGTAGAAGCGGGTGGTTCGCTGTGAGTTCGAGGCTAGCCTGGTCTACAAGATGAGTCCAGAACAGCCAAGGCTACACAGAGAAACTCTGTCTCAAAAAAACCAAAAGGAAAAAAAAAAAAAAAAAAAGAAAGAAAGAAAGAAAAGAAAAGAAAGAAAGAAATCAAGTTCTCTAAAACCACAGGTCTCTCTCTTCATATTGGAAATAGGCAAACATGAAAACAAGCCAGGCAGAGGTGGCCCATGCCTTTAATCCCAGTACTCAGGAAGCAGAGGCAGGTGGATCGCTGTGAGTTTGAGGCCAGCCTGGTCTACAAAGTGAGTCCAGAACAGCCAAGGCTACATAGAGAGATCCTGTCTCAAAAAACCAAAAAGCCAAAACAAACAAAAACACAAACCCATGAAAACATCAAACAAGCCACAGCTGTAATTCCCGGGCATTTCTCAACACCCTTCAGGGCTCTGCCTTACTAATCTCTTGCTCCTTCTCCCCTTTAAGATGATAATGGCCAGGAGCCACGCAACCCACAATTCCCACTAAACTAGAAATGTTACTGTTTGTCTTACTGAGCATGGGGCCTGGTGCCTGCATAACACACAACCTCTACTTTCCAGCTAAATACTTTTGCCCACATTAAAACTTTTGTTTGCATTTGTTTTTTTATTATGTGTGTGTATTTGGGGTGCGGAGGACAATTTAAGGAAATTGGTTCTCTTTGCACCACGGGGTTCTGGGGATCAAACTCAGAGGCCCAAGCTTGGTGGCAGGCGCCATTACCTGCTGAGCCGTTCACATGTGAAGATAAAGGGGCAGAGGCAAGAGGGTAAGTGCCCGGGACATACCAGAGAGAACATGCAAGCACTAATGGCTACTCCAAGCCCAGGCTCCCTTCCTCTTCCCCACACAGAGCGTCAGCCTGTCCTCCCAGCATCTTACTGCCAGATATCTTAGTAGTTAAACTTTTCTGGAACAAGTAGAAAGTAAGATAAAACACAACGACATCCAGTTTCTAGCATTCTCTGGGCCTTCCTCGGGCAAAGGATCTGGTAGGTAACTCCTCCCTCAGTTGTTGTCAGCTGCCCACCTGGTGGTGTCTAGAGGCAGGTGGGAGGAGGGCCGCCTGTTGGGTTGCCTTGGGTGGAGGACACGGGGCTGCCATTTCCCCGCCCCCCTGGGATTCTGGAGAACGGGGAAACAAGAAGCAGAGTGCGTCGCTTTCTGCTCCTTGGCTGTGGGCACAAGGTGGGCTGTTCCCTCCTCAAACCCCTGCTACTCTGACTTCCCCACAAGACCCCTGAACTGTGAGCCAAAATAAGTCCTTTCTCCTTTAAGTTGCTCCCGTCGGGGTATTTTATCACAGCAACACGGAGGCAGCTGAGACAGGCAGGGATGTGCTAGATGGCTCTCCTTCACACAGGGGCGATACTCACCTGCCAAATTTTTCTGTGTTTCCTGTTTTTCCTTGTTGAATGACATGAATAAAGTCATATGTAAGAATAAAAGGTACTCGTTCCCTTTTAATGCCGAATTTAGATTTGAAATTTCCAAGAATATGTCCAAAATCTATGTGGAAGAGCTGTAAAACAAATGAGATTTTATTTTCTCGGTGAGTCTATCTGGTTTGGCTTCTGTAGCCTGCTTGAGTCATTTACCTGATCATAGCCTACATAGGATCTCACCATATTATGCACTGCAGGTACTTAGCATCTCTGGTTGCTACTCACTAGATGCTGAAGGCCCCACCCCCCACGTGCAAATGATAAACATTTCAGGGGATTATCAACTGAATTGAAAATTTCTGGTTTAGACTGGTTTGGGTGGATATCCCGGGCAGCCTCCTGAGAAAAGATGCAAAGAAAGCCAAACATGGTGGCACAGGTCTGTAATGTCTCTTCTCAGAAGGCCACAGGGAGAGGATGATAGGTTGTGGCCAGAGAAAACAAAAAACAAAAACAGTACAGATGAGGTCCAGCTCTTGAGATCCTGAATATTTGATAATGTCTATTCCTGGGCCAGATGTGGTAGTGTGTCTTTAACTCCAGCACTCTGGGGGTGGGGTCACAAAGGCAGGTGATCTCTCTGAGTCTGAGGCCAGCCTGGTCAACACGTGAGTTCTAGGACAGCCAGGGTTATATGTGAGACCCTGTCTTTAAAACATTTCCAACACAGCTACTGAAAACTCCTAAAAGGCACTTTCCACCCCCACCAAGCCTGACGACTTGAGTTCAAGTCCTAGAACCCTCATGATGGAAAGAGAACCAACTCCCTCTTCCACAGATGTGCAGCGGCACACACACACACACACACACACACACACACACACAC
>OU015755.1:22813077-22829491 GCA_907169655.1 Acomys percivali | reverse complement strand
CACACACACACACACACACACACACACACACACACACACACACACACACGGCTGCCTCCACGATGAAGTTCAAGACGCTAAATGCATGCCAACTTTGGGTGGAATGAACAAAGCCAAAATGTAGAGAAAAAAACTGAGTTGGAGTTTTCAATTAGGATGACAGGACTAAGAAACCAGCACTAAGAAGTCAGTCTTGAGCTCAGGCTTTATAACTCAGAAAAGCCCATCCTCTGGCCTCAGATAGTAAGGAGCAAAGGAGCTGAGCCACAGTTGGAAGCTTCTTTTGCTATAGGACCTGTAGTGGTTTGAAGCAGAGTGGCTCCCACGGCGTGTTCTAGTGCTTGGTCTCCAGTTGGTGGAACTGTCTGAGAAGGACTAGGAGGTGTGGCCTTGTTGGAGGAGGTGGACTCAGGATTCAAAAGCCGCCTGCTATTTACTCCCAGTTAGTGCTTTGCTCCATGTTTGCTATTCTAGGTGTGGGCGTTCAGTTGTCCCTGCCACCACGCCTTAACTCCGCAACCATGGACCCTAACCCTCTGAAACTGTGTGCCCAATCAAATGCTTTCTTTTATACACTGCCTTGGCCATGGTATTTTATCACATCAATAAGTACCTAGTAGAGGATCCAATCAGTAAAATCATTTTTCCTATGGTTTCTTTTATATAGAGAAATTGGTGAACTTTTAGGAAGGGCTAGAGTATTTTTAAGGACTTCAGGGCAACTGTGCTATGGGAGTACACAAACAGCCACTGACAATTATGTAAAGAAAAGACTGTGTGCCATTAAGATTTTATTTACCAGATTAGGTAGTCTATGTCCTACAGAGGGTGCTGCAGAAAGGGCTAACTGACAGGAAGGAGGTGTCTGAATGCTGCTACTCCTTTGTTCTTTCATCTCTAAGTGACCTCTGACTCCCAAGGCCAAGAGCTGGTCTGTACCAATGATTCCCCACACCACAGAATGATATCCACTGAACCAAAAAAGCCTTTCTTCCCTAAAGCTGGCTCATGCCAACAGATCCTCGTGCCTGTGTGTGTTTCAGGGTCTCCCCTTCCGTCATGGCATTTGGAGACTGAACTCAGGCACTAGGCTTGTGCCTGAACTCTCTAGCCCTTCCTAAAAGTTCACCAATCTCTATATAAAAGAAACCACAGGAAAAATGATTTTACTGATTGGATCCTCTACTAGGTACTTATTGATGTGATAAAATACCATGGCACTTTTCCCCACTGGCCCCCAAGCTGCTAGTTGATAGGAATCTGGTCACAACAACAAACACAAGATGTTTAACCCTCTGTCTTAAGGAGTAGTTAAGAAAAAAGCTGCCAAAGGGAAACTGTATCACATATGATGATTGCTGATCCTTTTTTAAAGGTTTGAGATGAAGGCAGGCGTGGTGGCGCACACCTTTAATCCCAGCACTCCAGAGGCAGAGGCACACATGCCCGGAACCCCAGCAGTTGGGACACTGAGGCCATCTTTGCCTGTAGCGTAAGTTCAATACTGTCCTGCGCTACAAAATGGACCCTGTCCCGAACCAACATCACCAAGCTTGAAACTGTAACTGGAATTGTGGTTCTGAATGTCTGTCCAAGTCATATTCAAGGCCAAACCTACCCTTTTTCTGGAACCTCAAGCACATGTAGTTTTAAGTCTGAGGGGTTCAAATAGGGCAAAGACTAGAGAGCATTGTAAAAGGTCATATTAATTATTATTACAAGTAATCATTAAAATAGCAGAAGGGAAGGACTCAACAGGAGGGACACACCACGAAATAAGCAAATGCATTAGAATGCTCACCGAAGGTCCAAGCCAGCTTCCTTCCAGAGCAGGTCCATCAGGCGCAGCATCTGCAGCGTCAGCATGTCCTGCCGCAAATCTAAGGGAAACGGCAGCCAAGTTATACGCACTTGCTGTCTTATGCCCCTTACTCGCTAGCTCAACACTAGGCATTTGGTCAGACTCACTGTGCTTTTTCCAGTTTTATTCTGACCCACACTCACTATATCAGACAGGCTCAGTGATCAGCACGCCCCTGCATCAGTTCAGAAGTTACATTTTCTCATTGTGAACTACTGCACCAACCACAAGAATACTGCCAAAGTATATTTCTACTACACATGCCACATTGTTAACTTTCCCTGCGTGCAATGCTCCACAGAAAATTCTTATGAACCATACAAGTTAATGCATTAGGAGTTTAAAAAATCGCAACAGATGAATTTATTTATTTTCTGCTGTGAGTGCTTCCGGTCTATGCACTCAGGAGCCAAAGCATGAAGACTGCAGGTTTCAAGTCAGCCTTGACTATGTAGTGAGATCTTGGGCCAAAGTAATAATGAACAATAAAAGCTAAAACACCTTTCAGCCTGACATGACAGCCACACCTGCAATCCCAGTGCTTGGGAGGTGAGAAAAGTTGGAGTGTTACATAAAATTGTCTCCTCTCCTCTCCCTACTCCCTAAAGAATACTTGCCGATAAAATAATGTCAAAGTAATAAAAGGGTACTTTATACTATTTATATGATCTTGTGGAGTAAAGTATTTAGCAACATACGAGTGCAGGACAAGCTGATTCATTCATATAATCCCAGCACTGGGGAGGCTGGCACAGAACCACAAGTCTGAAGGCAGTCTGCGCTGGAGTGAGCTGTGTCAAACATGAACCACTCTGAAGAAGGCCTATTAAGGCTCAGTATTACTAAGTCTGTATAAGTAAGTTTTTTATCACACATCCCTTTAAGGACTCTGGTACAACGATGCCATAACCTTCAGGAGGTGAAGAACCTAGAGCTAATCAGTTGTACGGCTTGCCTGTAGCCATAGAGTTTTGCCCTTGGCTGGTAGGATTACTTCAGAGACATTTCCTTATGAAGTCTGGGTCATCAGCTCATTAAAACATGAGGCTCTGGCAATGATATCAAATGATGTCAAAGTTGCTGTCACTGGAACAGAAAGCTGAGATAGCCTTGCCTTTTACAAGCTTTCCATCAAAAAATGTAACGTGTATTTTATGGGGCAAAATAGCAAAGCTTATTAGGTCACCAGATAAACTGTAGAAATGAGGGGATCCCGGGAAGTGCTGAACTGACCTGTGGGCAATGACCACTATCTCTTGCCTGCTCTCACACTGCCACACGTACCTTTCCAACATGCGGTGAAAACTTCAGGACTTACCATCACCATTTTTAAAGATCACTCCCACCGAGTCCTCTCCAAACGCTCTGCTGCTATAGACCAGCCACAAGGGCTTCATCTTGGAGTCCATGTACTTGCACTTCTCAACACTGAAAGCAACAAGGGGAAATCAGCCGCTGTGGCCTAACAACGTGCAAGACTGCAGCAGCGGGCCGAGGCAGCAGGCTTGCAAGCCCCTCACCTATTCCTCTCACAGTGTGCACAAGTCAGAGCCTGGAAATGTCCTCTGGGTACAAAAGAAACCCAGGGCAGCTCTGGTTGGCATATACCGATGGCCAAGGGACGAAGCTCCAACCTGGGATCTGATTGCCTTTCACTGCCTCCATGCACAATTTCTCCTTGTTTTCTTATAGTTCCTTAATGTTATCATAATTGGGGAGTAAAAGACTAGAATTAGGACTAAAAAGGACTCTTTTAGAGACATTTATGTGTGTGTGCGCGCATGTATATGTGGGTACCACAGAGGCTAGAAGAGAGCACCAGGTCCCCTGGAGCTGGAGTTCCATCTTATTGTGAGCCACCTGACATGAGTGATGAGAATCAAAACCTGGTCCTCTGCAAGAGCAGCAAGGGCTGGGAAATATTGAGCCACATCTCCAGCCCTGATTCTTTTTTTGTTTTGTTTTGCTTTTGTTTTTGTTTTTCGAGACAGGGTCTCTCTGTGTAGTCTTGGATGTCCTGAACTCGCTTTGCAGCCCAGGCTGGCCTCGAACTCACAGCGATCTGTCTGCCTCTGCCTCTGGAGTGCTGGGATTAAAGGTGTGCGCCACTACACCCAGCCTCCAGCCCTGATTCTTGACTTCATAATCAGGGATCAATTCTGAGTACCTTGGTTGACACAAATGATATATTTTTTACCTCTGTATAAAAAGATGAGAAATAGTTTAGAAATTCATTTAAATTTCATTTTAAAATAGGAAGTCAGTGAATAATGTGTCATGATTTCTAGCATTTTGCTCATACAGAATTCCTAGAAATTAATAATACATTTAGGAATGGTGGTACATTCCTGTGTTACCTGCACTCAGCAGGCAGGAGGGTTATGTGTTCAAAGTCACCCTGAGCTACAAAGAGGCTAGCCTGAGCTACACTACACTACATAAGACCCTGTATCAAAACTAATTTGGCTGGAGGGATGGCTCAATGGTTAAGAGCATGTACTGCTGTTGGAAGGGACCTTCGTTCAGTTCCCAGCATCCGAGTCAGGCAGCTTCAACACGGCCTGTACCTCAAGCTCCAGGGGACCTGATGCCTCTAGCCACCGTGAGCACCCGCATTTGTGTGCACTACACCCCCACCCCATAATTAAAAATAATAAAACCTTTTTTAAAAACTAACCTATATATGTTCCTATATATAACTAAAAGTAGATAGACTTGAACGAAATTAATTTGCAATATTACTAATCCTACAGAGAAATCTGGCTAATACTTATACAGCCTAATGAATATAACAGTCTCTGAAGCCTCTAAGATTTCTCTAACTTAGTTACATCTGACTTCCTTGGGCTAACGGCCAGCCCCACCAGTTCCCCAACACATGACTCAGAAATCTTTTCGGCACTGCTACTCACTGTGCAGAACAGAGAAAGCCACTTACTACAGTTCTGAGAGGATGACACATGGGTTCAGAGGTGACTGCAGGTCGGAGAGGGCCTCCCGGTAAGCACTCTGTTTTAAGCAAGTGTGCATAGCCTCCTTTCCTTTAGCTCTGTTCAGCTTCACTGCGTTCAGTTTGATTAAGCTATTTAAAGTTTTTAACTTATTGAGTGCTTCAACCTGGAAAATAAAGTTCCCCGTCCCACAGTTAATTTATGGTTAAAAATATGATATTGTACAGTCACATTAATAATCAACAGCCCTATCCAGACAGACACAGACACACACACACACACACACAGTGTATAAGAAGGGTTTTACACCCAATAAGTTATTATCATTTATCAGTCAAGGTATCACGTTTAAATCCTTTATCAAATGACATCTTACAAACTTCAGAGAAACAAGCAGGCCAGACTGTGGTTATTTTCAGACAGGTGTGGACCTGCACTCAAATCCACAGTTCACCAAGTTTGAGACACCTCACAGACCGCTCCATCTGGCCTATGCCACAGCACAGGGGCAATCCGTGCATCGGTGACTCACTATTCCTGGTACTGAAACCTCAGTGCCTTCTTCCACGTCCTTGTCTACGAGTTCTACACACAGCCTTTTATGGAGCCCCGGTTGCGTAGCCTCACTAGGGCTAGAATCACAGGGGTGTGCTGCTGTGCCTGGCAATGCCTGTCATCATGTGTCTGGAATCTCAACCTGTTTTCTTTCCACTGCCAAGATAACAAGAACATATCATGATTCAAGGTGTTTGCCGTCTAAGATGAAACTGCTTGCTTTGAGGCTGGGAACAGTGGCATGGGCTTTTAATCCCAGTCCTCGGGGGTTGGGGCAGGGGCAGAGACAGGAGGATCTCTAAGTTCAAGGACAGCCTGGTCTACAAGGTGAGTTCCATGTTCACTAGGGCTACTCAGAGAAACCCTGTCTCAAAAAAAAAAAAAGCTTGCTTTTATTTTTAAGATTTTTAAGTGTGTATTCGTGCCTATGACTGAGTATATGTATGAGTGTATAGAGGTGCCCACTGAGGCCAGAAGAGGGTGCCAGATCCCCTGGAACTGGAATTACGGGTGGTTGTGACCACCTGACATGGGTACTGGGAACTGAACCCAATCCACTAAAACAGCAAGTTCTCTTAACTCCTGAGTCACCTCTCCAGCCCTAGAATCTGGGGTAGCTTTAGCTTTCAAAACTTAAGCCAAACAACAAACAAACAAACACCCTTGTACTTGTAGCATAGCAATGGCCAACTAGATCAAAACCATTATTGACTGGTAAGAAGCACTTTAGTCAAGCATGGTAGTGTACGCCTTTAGTTGCTGTATAAGTGCTGGGGGTGGGGAGTAGGAGGGCAGAGGGACCTCTGGGAGTTCAAGGCCGGCCTGGTCTACATAGTGAGTTTCAGGTCAGCCAGGGACAAAGTGAGACCCTCTGTCAATCAAATGAGGAAACAGTAAACACCCACTTCAGGCAGTTTTGTCGATGAACAATTGTGATCCCAGCGCTCAGGAAGGGAGGCAGGAAGACAGCCTCAAGTGTGACACTAGTCTGGTTTACATGGCAAGTTCCTGGCCAGACACTGCAACTACACAGAGCCTGCCTCACTCTTGCCACAGAAGCCCTTGGTATTACTTAGTAACTAAGGGTCCACTCATATTACATAAAATTCATGAGAAAACAGTAACCATAACCAAGCATAAATCAGAAGGAACATTTCATGTCACTAAAACTAGAAACAACAAAAAATAATATATATAAAGAAAAATGTAAAGCATATGAGGCAAACACAATGAACACTGGTTTGAAATCCCATTATCAGGGAATTTATTTTATAACATGTTTTCATTTTAAAATTTTGCTTCTGTGCAAGAAAACCATTAAGGCTATGTATGGATGTGGACTCTAGCCTGTAGTTTCCAAAGATAAGCTGAGACCTTGCTCAGAAAGAAAATTAAGATGGTTCTATGCAGCTTGATGACAAAATCAAGGTGGCTGGTGCTTGCCAAGTCAGCCATCTGTCAAAACCACAGACACTGCATTTTTCAACAACTTTAGGAGCTGTACAAATACTGGTGGTAAAGGACCAGATGAAAACGGGGCTATGTAAACCAGAACCCACCGAACTATTTCACAGGAGAATAGCTTCCCTGTTTATATAGTTCTAACTGCTAGGCCCCATGGCTAACTGTTAATATTTATTTCCTGTTACAGTATCCTAAATGGCCATAAGTCAAAAGCTACTTTTTAAGTATTTCAACAATTGTCATTTCACAACTTTATAATGGTAACAAAAATATCAGGATGTGCTGGCAAACTAGCTCAGTAGGTGAAGGTGCTCGTTGTCAAGCTGGAGATCTGAGTTCAAGTCCCAGAACAGACACAGTGAAAGGCGAGAACAATTTCAACAAGCTGGTCTCTGACTCCCACCCGGCCATGGGGAGGGCACAGGCTCTTTCTCTTATAATTAATCAGTCAAGAAAAACAGCAACGGCTAGGCCTAGTGGCACAGGCCTGCAATCACTTTTACTCAGAATGCTGAAAAGTTCCAGGCCAGCCTGGGAAACTCAGTGAGACCTTGTCTTTTAATGGGGCTGGGTGAAGTGGAGTTTGGGCCTGAAGAGATGGCTCAATGTATAAGTGTGTTTGCAGAGGACTGGAGTCTGGTCCCCAGCACTCACACTGGACAGCTTACATCCATCTGTAACTCTAGAGGATCTGATGCTATAGTCTAGCCTCTGAGGATATTTGTATACATGTACACACACACACACACACACAAAGGGAAAAAAAATAGGGATATAGCTCAGCAATAGAGTGCTTACTTACGATGCAAGAGGACCTGGGATGGGGGGGGGGGGAGAGGCTGATTACATATGCCTTGTTAGAAAAGTCACACTAATGCTCCCAGAGAGCCACGAGAATTTGCAGTGTGGTTTGATAAAATGAGTGAGGTGGAAATAATGGTCATATAATGAGGCCAAACAAGTAGGAACCAAGTGGGACCTTATAAGCTTGGTAGGCAGTCTGGACTGTCAACGTTATGAAAAACTATTTTAGGGATTTAAAGAGGAAAATGGTCTGACTGGAAATGAAGATGTTCAGATGGGATGGGATGTTCAGAGGCTGTGCCAAGGAAGGGAGGCATGGGGAGGGTGGCAGTTAAGAGGCCACTGTACCAGCTGATGGAGTAAGAGTGAGACGGTAACGGGCCAGACACTGGGCTCTGAACATCTGGGATGAGTGTTGTGAATAAATGTTAGCTATTATTGCCACACCCAGGGGACTTTCTAAAAGACAGCAGTCATTTTGTAAAAGCCTATGGAAGTTTCTCTAGCAAGGCAGTTGAGCTAGGAACGGTGGCACATTCTTACACTCTCAGTGTTTGGGGGAGGGGACTAGGGCAGGAGGATTATACGTTCAAGGCAGCCTGGGTCTTACACGTAAAATGAATGGTCAGGAGTGCAATAAGACAGCACACTCACAGCAGGATGTAGGGTAATTACTTAGCCACTTACAGTAGTATCACCAATACCTCGGGACTGCAGGAGTGTGTCACAATTTTAGGCATGAACATATAGCTCGAAAAGGCAACAAGGGTTCTGAATTACAGAAATCATAGTACCTGTGGGTTTACACCTAAGCAAATCTCCGTCTAAAAGGTAGGATGGATTACATGCATCATACGTACTAAAGAGTAAAACTTTTTTTTCCCCCAGAGAGGGTTTCTCTGTGTAGACCTGGCTGTCCTGGACTCACTTTGTAGGCCAGGTTGGCCTACAGAGATCCACCTGCCTCTGCCTCCTGAGTGCTGGGATTATAGGCGTGTGCCACCATGCCCAACCTTAAGAGTAAAACTTTTACAACATAAATCTTTTACCAAATGAAAAGAGCAACCCGGGTTATGAAAAACTAGAATCAGAAGACGGCCGTTATGAAATACATTGACTATAAAAATTTATGGCATCTTACTAATATGGAAAATATGAGAAATCCTGTCTCATTGTGTTCAATTTGGTATTCACTTATGCTTTAATTCTAAGCTTGCTGAAATTTCTTATCTTGACAGATTTCCCTAAAACCTCATGCTCAAGGCTGGGAAATAGCTCAGTGGCAGATTGCTTGCCTATCAAGCACACAGCCCTCAGTCTGGTCTCTAGCACAGCATAACTCAGACCTGGCACCATGTGCTATGGACCCCAGCACTTACAAGCCCACAGTCCTCCTCAACTGGTGAGTTCAAGGCCAGCCTGGGCTTCATCAGACTCAGTCCTTTTCCACAAAGTATTGATCAGGTTAAGTTACTAATAGGGCAGTGAAATATGCAGTTGGAGAAATTCCATTTGTGAACTCGATTGATCACTCTCTACTCTTACCTGCTTGGAAAGCACTTTCATGTGGCCCACACTTCCACGACAGTACGCTTCCAGGATGACACCAAACTGGACAGACACGGCAGGAATATGCACCTCTGACCTGAAGAAAATCAGTACTCAAGTGTTTTGTAACCAAACACTTTAGACCACGGAAAAGAAACACTGACTTTTTTTTTTAAGATTTATTTATTTATTATGTACACAATGTTCTGTCTGCCAAAAGAGGGCACCAAATCTCATTATAGATGGTTGTGAGCCACCATGTGGTTGCTAGGAATTGAACTCAGGACCTTTGGAAGAACAGCCAGTGTTCTTAACCTCTGAGCCATCTCTATTCTACAGCTGAATACTCTTCTGAAGCCAGCCAGCATGGAGGCGCTCATCCCAAGCACTTACTAGTAAGATGGTCACAACCCAACTAGTTAAGACATGTTAGGAATCAGAAGTTATGAGATCTTAGTAGTTAATTCCTTAGCTGAAGCACAGTAACATTTTTGCATTCTACTTGACTTGCCTTTTGAAGGGGAAAAGAACTTAGGGATTTAGAGAGAATTTGGCGAAACAGAAACTTATCTGACTGGGACCAGTCAATCGGCCTCTCCCCTCCTCCTCCGGTTGCTAATGTTGTGAATGGAGTGACTGAGAGGGCACGAGCCGCAGTGCATGCAGAGATCAGAGGACAACTGCAGAGTTGCTTCTCTTTTTCCCACCTTTATGGGCGCTCTGGGGACTGAACTCAGGGTGTCCAGCATGCACAACAAGAACCATTGCTCATGGAACAATCTTGCTGCCCCAGTTTTTTTCTCTCATTTATAAAATGATGTACGCATATGAAAAATGAAGAAATATTTATTTTATCCTTCTCTGAGGGGTTCAAAATAGTATTGAATTGGATGAAAAGACAAATTATAAGTAAGAAAACAAGTATACCAAGAAAACCACTTCAGATAGGAGAATTCATTGAAATTAATACCACAATATTAGATCATACTTTCTTTATAACACTTAGCCGTAAGCTGGGCATGGTAGCGCACGCCTTTATTCCCAGCACTTGGGAGGCGGATCGCTTTGAGTTCAAGGCCAGCCTGGTCTATAAAGTGAGTCTAGGACAACCAAAGCTACACAGAGAAACTCTGTCTCGAAATACAAAAAACAAAAAGCTTAGCCATAAAGGAAGGAAGGCTTTTTTTTTTCCTGACAAATTTAAGTTTGAATGGTGAAGTGCAAGGGGTGAGGGTGGGGAGTAGAGAAGTTAGTTGTTGTCGTGGTTAAACAAAGAAGCAACTTTCGCTTATTCCTGACTTTCTGCCGAATAATTAGTTAATTAGTGACACAGGCTCATGTGCTTCTAAAAATGACCTAGTTAAGAAAGTTACAGGCTATGTATGTAGCTCAGTGATAGAGCCCTGTGTTCAAGTGCCAGCACTACAAAGTTAAACAGACACATAAACATGGGCTGGAGAGATGGCTCAGAGGTTAATCACTGGCAGTGCTCTTGCACAGGACCCAAGTTCAGTTCCCAGGTTCCATATCAGATGGCTAACGATTGCCTGTAACTATGGCTTCAGGGGGATCCTAGGCCTCTGGCCCCTATAATCCATCTGTATTCATATATTGAGACATGTAAATTGTAAAAACACAATTTAAAAATGCACAAATATAACCACCATTTTAGTAAAACTTAAACTTTCTTCAGTTATAGTAGTGATAATAACAGAATTCACAAACTGAAGCTGGAGAGATGGCACAGTGGTTAATGACACTGGCTGCTCTTCCAAAGGACCCAGGTTCAATTCCCAGTTCCCACATGGCAGCTCACAATTGTCTATAACTCCAGTTCCAGAGGATCCAGTGCCCTCTTCTGGTCACTGCAAGCAGCAGGCACACAACTAGTCTCTGCACGCAGGCAAAGCACCCATATGCATAAAATAAATTTAGAAGTATATTTTACCTATGAACTTCTGAAAGGAATAAATAAATCACATAGCTAACATATATTAGAAATAAGATTATTTCTATAAAAAGAACACATATGGTTGGGAGGGAAACGTGATTGGGGGATAGATGAGAAGTGGAGGGGAAGGGATGGGGTAGATTTGATCAAAACACATATGCAAGTATTAAATATTTTAAAGAAAATTCATTTGCTAGAAAATACTACAATATATCAGGTACTAGTTTTAGGTAAAAATCCAGAAAGCATCATGGGATACTTACTTAAAAGACTTAGCCAAATGAGTTGGGTATCAAATAATAAAAGAAGGAGCCAGAAGCCAGGCGTGGTGGCGCACACCTGTAATTCCAACACTCAGGGAGGCAGAGGCAAGTGGATCTCTGAGAGTTCGAGGCCAGCCTGGTCTACAAAGTGAGTCCAGTATGGCCAAGGCTACACAGAGAAACCCTGTTTGAAAAACCAGAGGTGGGGGGGGCACCAAAACAGTGTAAGTGTGATAGATGGATCAGAAACCACTACAACTCTGGCTGTTGCACTGAATGTCTTACATCACACTGCATTACAGTTCTTAAAGCACACGATGGTCTTGAATAGAAATATGAAAGACTTACCTAAGATGCCAAAACAGAAACTGGCCAATCCTTCGATTATCAAGTGCTCTTTCTAATAGGAATCTGGAGAGGGCACAATCAAGAAAAGGCTCGTATTTCAAAACTTGCACCAACTGTAGAAGATACTGAGAGAGTTCTTCATCACTGAAAGAAACAAAAGATAAAGAAACTCAGCCACTTGTGCTGGGAAAAGACCTCCTCCCTACCAAACTGTCGTGTGCTGACTGGCTAAAATGCATGGGACTCCTGGGCCAACCCTGCATGTTTACACTCACTGCCACATTGAAATACTGACCAAGAGATGCAGATTTCAGATGTCAGGAGGGAGTGAGAGCATCAAAGAACAGATACATGGAACATTCTTATCAAACCACGTAAGTTGTTACAACTGGTCATTTCATCAACCAGGAGTCCTGCCCACTGCCCCCACTTTAACATAACTCTTTATTGTATGTGACATGTATGTGGTGTGTGTGCCATGGTGTTCATGTGGGGGACAGAGGACAATGTGATGAAGTGAACACTCCCCCTCTCCCTCTGTGTGGGTTCTAGGAGTCAGTCAGGACCATCAGGCATCATGGCAAACCTTCACCTCCTGAGCTATCCCATAGGCCTTTGAGCACAACTCTGATCATGCTAACGTCTTTTAGCCAAACATTTTTTTTTTAAAATAAAAGCTTTATTGATTTACTTTTTCTTTGCTATCTTGTGGTTTTAAGTAATTCATTTTCCACAGTGAACAATTGAAATCTAACATCAAATAGATCATAGCCATGCCACTGCATAATAGCAGCTCTGGCTGGTGGCCACTGCCATCGAAAGTCCAGCAGTCTGAGGGTCAGTGCCCGGTGCTCGCCAGCAACTGGCTACAAAGGTGGATAGCTGATGTGAAATCAGGACTAACCACAGCACTAAATAGGAAAGAGAGCCCAGAGCAGAGGGAGGGGTCAGAATTAGCCATATGGGGTGACACGATCATCTCAGCATTTCCCCCCAAAATCATGCCCTTGGCTTAACCCAGAGAACAAAAGGCTCTTCCCTTATCATCAGGTTTGCAGTGCAGACTTACGGAGACAAAGCAACCGGGTGCGTCATTTTTAAAACAACCTCTACAACAATCTTAATTGATCAATTAATCATGAAGATCCATGTCTACTTATAAAAACTTATGGCTATTATCAAAAACAGAAGTATAGAAGTGGGGGGGGCTGTTTCTCCTATACATGGAATTTTGCATGTCAGACTATTAAAGAGTTTATGTAGTGTCTTCTGCCTATCCAACTTTTAAAAACAGATCTGATTTTTTTAAAGATTTATTTATTTATTACATATACAGCGTTTTGCCTGCATGGCAGAAGAGGGCACCAGATCTCATTGTACATGGTTGTGAGCCACCATGAGGCTGCTGGGAATTGAACTCGGGACCTTTGGAAGAACAGACAGTGCTCCTAACCTCTGAGCCATCTCTCCAGCCCACAGGTCTGATTTTAATAGCAAGAAGGGACCACAGATAGGACATGGAGCAGGAGAATCAGTCTGAGTTTGAGAACTAGCTAGCCTGGGCCTCTTGGTGAGTTCAAGGGCAGCCTGGGAGATCCTATGTGAAAGCTTTATTAATAAATACACAAATATGCCTCCATCATAAAACAGTAACCATTTCTAATTGGGGTCATTAGACAACAGTGAAAGAGGCAATACAGGCATGGCTGCTCACTTTGGAAAAGCTGGGTTGGAAACTCAGGTTTCAGGACTATGTCTTGTAGTGAAAGGAGAGAGTGGCTGACGGTGCCCAAACTGTCCATCAGCAGTAAGGTTTGCGCTGCAAAGCCAGCAGAGGACACTGTGATGAGATCCCACCTGACCTGGCCCCCAGAGCTCACCCAAGCTTCCTTCGGCCCTTTCCCTTCTTACTCAACATTCAAGAGCCACCCTCTTCCCTGACCACCAGGCAATTCCTCGCCCCAGGATGGTCCCATAAAGGAGATACCTCATCTGTCGCAGGCAGCCTACAGCATATTCCCGGACGTACTGGTCTGGATAGTTGAAATCTAGGAGCTCCAGTGCTTCCCTGGGAGGCAGTTTGGGCCAAATCTGCAGGAGGGCCTGAAGCTGATTAAAATTAAAACTGGGTCAGACATTTGGTGGACAAACGTGATTTATGTTTTCTGGCACATGGAAACAGAGATTAATCAAAAGAAAGGAAGATTTTAGTTATTGAAGCCTCAAACATTCTGGCAGATGCAGAATAGCAAAGGTTGTCTTTGTTTCTGAAATGTTCTATGTATGTTTAAAAGTTACTATGTGCCTAATGAAAACAGAGTAAGACACTGCAGGTGTGGATCCTACAACCATTAGCCATCGCACAACTCAAGGACAAAGAAGTATAAGCAAGCTAAGTATTGAGCTAAGTAAAGGCTTATATACTAGGGAAGTTAATAGCTCAATATAAAATTACAAAGTTTACTCTTAAATGAATTATTGGTCTTGTTTGGTTTTGGTTACTTGAGACAAGGTTTCTCTGTGTAGCTCAGGCTGTCCTGGAGCTCACTCTGTATACCAGGCTGGCCTAGAACTCAGAGGTCACCCTGTGCCTCCCAAGTGCTGGGATTAAAGGTCGAGCCATCAAGCCCAGCTACTTTTAAATGAAAAAATTAAAGAACTCTATTACTTTACAAAACATTTTATTAATCAGAGCACACTTATCAGACTAAATATGAGCAATCCACAGAACTAATAAAAGACCCTTAGCTGCCTGTGTCATGGCTCTGTGAGATGGGGAGCCCTCTCCTGTTAGTATGACACATTTATAGGGCACAGTCTCACATGGACACACAACTGGGAATAAAATTGGTTCTGAGTGAAAGTGGGGGGAAAAGAAAGAAAGGAAGGAAGGGAGGGAGGGAGGGAGGGAGGGAGGGAGGGAGGGAGGGAGGTTGATGTGTCGCCCTCGCAACACTCACTGCTTGAGTAAACCTTACTCTAGTGTTTGTTACCTCTTGCTGGGTTTTCTTGAGTATCCTGCACCACTGACAGCAACTTACTGGGCAAGATCAGAGCTGTGTCAGTTAGACTACAGAGATAAAAGGATGCTCCTTTAGCTGGCTGCTTATCTCAGAAGCAACCGTGTCAGACATGGTGGTATAAACACCTTTAAACCCAGCATACAGGAGGCAGAGGCAGGTGGGTATCAGTGAGTTTGAGGCCAACCCTGTCTACATAGTGAGCTCTAAGCCAGCCATGGATACATAGTAAGACCCTGCCTAAACCAACAAAATTACCTGGGGTCTTTGATGAGACTGGTAGAGGGTACCAGAACCTGACTAGCACCCCCAAACTATCGTTCCAGTTGTGGATATGCAGCATGGTCACCCCACCCAGATGCCAGGATCTCTGAAGTTACACAGAATATGTAAGGGGTTAAAACCTCAAGAAAGGCTCCTGCAGAGAATTATCCAACAAGCTAGGTATCCTGGTACCTATCTGCAAGCCCAGCACTTGGAGGCTGAGGCAGGAGGATTGGAAGTTTGAGAGCAGCCAAGGTTGCAAAGTGAGAACCTATCTTTGAAAATAAAACAGAAAATACCCAACAAATGGAGACATATCTATAGAAAGACATTTTACACAAAATCAATGAGTGACACATGCACACATGAGCTACAGACAGATTTTTTTTTTGTTTTTGTTATTTGGGGGAAGTAGAGGGAGACGGGGAGAGAGAGGGAAGGGATTGGGTGGTGGTGGGGTTCTGTTACCTGAGCAACATCTTCAAGCTTATTCCACTTGATTGACAGTAGTAGTTTTGGCAGTGACTGTGGGAAATTCTCTCGGCAGTCTTGCCGTAGAGTCCAAATGAGATCCATTTCATTCTCACACAGCTGAGACAGGGGGTCCCTGTCCAAGATTTCTTTCAATACGGCAAGAAATTTTTTTCCACCCCGACTCTTTAAGAAAGTAAAATACTCACTGTAGAATTTAACTGTGCAAGCCACAGGTGACCAACCATTTAGCAAATTTATATTCAATGAATTTGTAATTGTGAGTTTTACCAGCTGAAATACAAAACTGAAATTCTGTATAAAGATTAATTAAAGTGGATCCTTTTTCAAAGTTTGTATTGCTCGATATTAAGATTATAGGCTACTGATAAAAGTCTTCCCCCCCCATCTCTCTCTCTCTTTCTCAATCCAAGTGTGAACACTAGATGGCACTATTGCTTTCAAGTTAACTACATCTTATAATTTAAATGTATCTTATACATTCACTATTATTTGAGTGAAATTTCTTCTTTAAAAAAATATCCTCCTGCCAGGCATAGTGGCACATGCCTTTAATCCCAGCACTCGGGAGGCAGAGGCAGGCAGATCACTGTGAGTTCAAGGCCAGCCTGGTCTATACAGCAAGTCCAGGACAACTAAGGCTACATAGAGAAACCCTGTCTCGAAAAACCAAAAAGAGAAAAAAAATGTGCGTGTGTGTGTGTGTGTGTGTGTGTGTGTGTGTGTGTGTGTGTGTGTGTACCCTCAAGTGCTGCCACATGGTTCCTAGGTTCTAAATTCAGGTTTTCAGGCCTGGTAGCAAACCCTTTTATCCTCTGATTTCTACCAACCCCCTACACACACCTACACACACACACACACACACACACACACACACACACACACACACACAC
>OU015755.1:22790266-22813067 GCA_907169655.1 Acomys percivali | reverse complement strand
CACACACACACACACACACACACACACACACACACACACACACACACGAGGTTTAAAAAAAAATGGCTTGTGCCTTGGCTTAAAGGCATAAATTTTCTATAAATTAGAAACCCTGAGATCACAGTACAGAACAACAAACAAAACCTTCTAGTCTTAGAATGTTTACTCAGTAGTACAACTCTGGCCCAGCAAGCACAAGATCTGATTCCAAAACAATACGAAAAGAAGTTGGATTTCACCAGGGATGGTGTAAACCCAGCATTTAGGAGGCCTTGGCAGAAGAATTCAAAGTGCAAGTCAACATAGGCTGATGTGTTTAAACAACAACAGAACAACAAAACAAAACAAAACCACCTGCCACATGTAGTTCAGTAACCCTGCAATGCCAGCACTTAGGAGGGTGAGGTGGAGATGCAGAGAGTCAAGGCATCTGAAGCCAACCAGTCTAAAGTGGGGCTGGAGGTGTGAACCTAACAGGAGTCCTTTAGTGAGAGAATGCTGGTATGACAAGAGATGGGACCGCCAGGCTCGGGGAGCAGTGAGATGCTGGGCACAGCTCTAGGTAGCTCTAGCTTGGATTCAAAGAGGAGGAAGAGGAGCCTAGGGGAATAAGGACTGGACGACTAACATGTCTGCCTGAAGAAGGAACGGTGTTGCTGGCCATATATGTCCCTCCCTGCGTTAGCTGCGACAATAATCGTGCCAACAGTGAAGAGCAAAAGTGTTGAGCCCTTGAGAGCTACTTGGTCCCAGAAGCTTGGGAATCTTCACATGTAGGAGACTTCATCCTGAAGACACATTACAGTGAACAGAAAGAGTTTAAGACATAAGAACAGGGAAACCGAGAATCCACACAATTGAGGAAAACAAAACAACAACAAAAACAAAAAACAAACAACAACAACAAAAAGATGTTCCAAGTAAGAACCAATGAGCTGGGACGGCATCTTAATGGTGGGGTGCACGCTGTACAAGCACAAAGACCTGAACTTTGACCCCCTTGTGAGGGCCAGGTGGAGCTGTAACCATCCATGGAGAGCAGAGCAGGGGCTTCTGGGAGCTTGCTAGTTAGTCAGTCTAGATGCCATCTCACAGTGATTGGCCTCTGTTGAAAGCAGTAAAACTTATGCAATGTCTCCACTGTGTTCTATGGGAAATGCCCTTACTGGAGATGCTTAAAATCTGTAACTTGGTAACGAGGAAACAGAAGCTCAGCCCGGTCCTGTTTTGTTTGTTGTTGATTCTAGTCTTGTGAGACCAGGTCTTGTAATGTCCCAGACTGTCCTGGTGCCTGTTATGCAGCCACATGGCCTGATCACTCTACCTTTACTTCCTCACTGCTGTATTACAGGCAAGCACCGTCACGCAAGGCTTCAACAGTTGCACACCTTTACTGCTAACGCGTGGAAGGCTGATGCAGGAAGACTGAGCAATTCAAGACCAGTCTGAACTGCACAGTAAGGCCACCTAAACAAAACCTTTCGTTCTCCTTTACTTTCCCTTAGTACTAGCACCTCTTACAGTAGCCCAGAATGTGACAGTCTAGTAAAAGACCACGTTGTCTATCCTCACTTATGGTCTGGTCATGTGTCCAGGATCTCGACCATGAGCATGTCAGCAGAAATTATATATATTGACAGGCAGTGGTTGTCTCATGCTGTAATCCCAGCACTCGGGAGGCAGAGTTAGAGGGGGATCTGTGAGTTCAAGGCCAGCCTGGTTTACAAAGCAAGTCCAGGACAGCCAAGGCTACACAGAGAAACCCTGTCTTTAACAAAAAATAAACAAACAACAACAACAATTAAACAAACAACAACACTAATAATAGCCTCAAAATTAACTATATGGACTCTAGTTTTACTTCCAGGCTTCTGTCGTCTATAATGTAATAAAGTAGGAAGCTAGAACAAAAATAATAAATCATAAAACAGAAATGACATTTTCAGCATGGCAGAGTTCTCAGGGAGGAAACACAGCACAGGCCCCACTATGAAGCTTTGCTTTTTGAAAGAACACAGCCTCCTTACTTACTAAATGATACTAAGATAGCCCTGGAAACCTATTAGGTGCATTAGCATCTAATGTTCATGCAGAAAGGGGCTTACCACTTGCACACAAGTCACCAAGACTGAGCTACATTTAGCCAGCACTGGGATGTGCGCATGTACCCACTCTCACAGACTGCTTCTGAGCTATGGCTCCTACACAGTCATTACCACAGATGAAGTGAAGGCACACAGCTCTGCAGTAAGAAGGGACAGATGAAACTCGATACTTACTGACACATTAGCACTGTCTCCGCTGGCAATCTCGGCTGCCTTCTCGATGATCTGTTTAAAAACAAAAACAAAAACGTAAATTTTAGCCCTAATAGTTGTAAAATTTTCAACATTAATAACTTTGTTTGCACTTGGATTACAAGAGACTGAACATGCTTGGCACTCCTTCCTTTATAAATGGAAGCAAAATTTAAAAATAAAACAACATAAGTGTTTCCCAGAGTGCTACAAGCCCCTGACAACAGAGGAACAATGGAGCCACCTAAGAGACCACAGAGTGAGGGCGCTCTCAGACTGCACCTAGATAAAGTAGAGTCGCTAAGGAAAGACTAGGACAATGGCTCCATGGCCGGGAGTGTTTGCTGTTCTTCCCAAAGACCTGGATTTGGTTCCCAGAACCACCATGGTTGTTCACAATCATGTGTAAGTGCAGTTTAGTGGCTCTGATGCTAACTTTTGGCTGCCCTGGGGACTGACTGCAGGCATTCGGTGCAAAAAAAAAAAAAAAACGTGTGTATGCAAAACACTACCTACTTACGAAGGTAGACTAAGTAAGCCTTATCATTACATTTGGTTTTGTACAACCAATGGCTATCAAGGACTGAGTCCTACAACCTACTGAGGAGTGGTGGTGCACGTCTGTAATCCCCATCAGGAAGCTGGGGAAGGGGATGGCGAGCCCCACTATGCTCCCCAGCAGGGATGTGGTAAGATGAGCAGGGCAGGCAGGGGGAGAGGCGGGAAATAAAGCACACACAGTAAAACTGAAAGCTGAGGCTTGGTGGCGGTATAGCCCAGTGGTAAAGCATTTCCTCGCACTTGGGTTGGTCCCCAGCACTGCCATAAAAATACAGAGGGCTCATGCTCTCGAAAAGACTGGGACTGAGCGATGAGGGAAGACGAGTAAAGACCTAAAGTTCCACAGCCTGTGACTGGGTTCTGAGTGAGGTGGTGATCCCAGTGGGGCCCACAGGATGGGCTCTAAGATCAAGTGAGAGGACAGTCATTACTATTAAGCAAGTCATAAAATTGACTTGTAAAACAAAAGATGAGCAATGACAGCGGAAGTGCTGAGTGACAGTGCGAGACCTTGGGAGCTTTTGCCTTTTACATTTGTATGACTTTTTTGTAGTCATCATAAATAACTCACTGAAGAAGAAGGCAGGCAACTTAGCAGGACCTTGACACAAAAGAAATTTTAAACAGAGATTAGGAGATTATACAGAGCTACATGGTAAGGCCTGGACTTAAAAAAAAAAAAAAAAAAAAAAAAGCAGAAGGGTCAGGGTCTATATATGGAGCTCGCCCAAAAGAAAGTTGTGGATGTAGCTCAGTGGTAGAGTAATTGCCTGGTTTGTGCGGGGTTCTGGTTCAAGTAAATGGATTTAAAAAGAAATACAGCCGGGCGGTGGTGGCGCACACCTTTAATCCCTACACTCAGGAGGCAGAGGCAGGTGGATCGCTGTGAGTTCGAGGCCAGCCTGGTCTACAAAGTGAGTCCAGGACAGCCAAAACTACACAAAGAAACCCTGTCTCAAAAAACAAAACAAACAAACAAACAAACAAACAAAGAAATACAGTGTCAATTTCCCAGCATGCGTGAGGCCCAAGGTCAATTCCCATGAACTACCCCTTCTCCCAAAGTGGGAAAACTTCAAACAACAACACACCTCCCAATGCAGTGGCTCATGCTCACAATCCCAGTGCTCAGGAGGCTCAGGAGGGGACTGAGGTGACTAGCTAAGGGTGACAGCAGCAGTAGTGAAGTTACACATTCAAAGAAATCTGGTTCCTCTCAAATTAGATTAATGCAAATATATTTGCATAGTTAGATTTGAAAATGCCTTAAGAGGCATATAATTTGTCCCCCAATAAACTATAGCTGATCTCTGAATGCACCTCATAGCTGACAACAGTCACTAGAGAACACCTTAGGATGTGGCACATGAACCGTGGCTTATGAATGAATTCTTATCCAAGGATAGCTTCAGGCACCACAGCAGTATACCAGATGAACAACGCACAGTCTTTCCCCTACTCAGTATGTGTTAAAATGAAAGTTCTTAACATACTCAGTGGCTTTTTTGTAAAGAAGCACAACTTTTAATTTAATCTTAAATTATCAGCCAGAATAGTATTTTGATCTTATTTTTAAATCCATCCACTGTACATGGCTGGCGCTTGACCCTGGGATCCTGCACATGAGGGCAAGCACTCTATCACTGAGCTGCATCCTCGGCTCTTTTTACTTTTCATGTTTTTGAGAAAGAGCCACTTTATATAGGCCAGGTCAACTTGGAACTCACAAAACTCTTGCCTCGGTGTCACCAGGGCTGGAACTACAGCTGTGAGGCATCATGCTGGCCAGAAAACTTCCCCACCCCCCCCCCCCCCCCCCCCCCAGTTTTTTGCAACGGGGTTTCACTGCAGCCCTGGCTATCCTGGAATTCGCTCTGTAGACCAGACTGGCCTTGAACTGACAGACCTGCCTGCATCTGCCTCTTAAGTCCTGGGATTAAAGGGCCTGTGCCACCACTGCCCAACTACAAAAACATTTTAAAGACCTTGTAAAGATAGGTTGGCGCTTGAGTGGATGCCATTCATAAAGTACAAATGAATAAAGCAACACTGAATTACACACATTAACATTTCATAATAGTCTATGAATGATCTCTGGGATTAAGTGAGGAGCTATGGTCCAATATCAGCACTCCACACACACACCCCTCCCGAACACACACAGCTCGAAGACACACTAGTCTGGTGGTGTTCTGCATTAAAATGAACTGATTTTGGCCAGATGTGGTGGCGCACGCCTTTAATCCCAGCACTCGGGAGGCAGAGGCAGGCGGATCTCTGTGAGCTCGAGGCCAGCCTGGTCTACAGAGTGAGTCCAGGACAGCCAGGGCTACACGGAGAAATCTTGTTTTGAAAAACAAAAACAAACAAAAAAGAACTTAGTTTGTAAGTGGACCACCTTGGTATTACTTAGTACTTTAAAGGTAACCTTTTCTCATTTGGCTCAAGAAATTTCTTGTGTAAGTTTGGGAGACTGGTCCATAGATTTCTGTATTAAAATCAACAGCAACCAAAGTGAGTCCAGGACAGCCAAGGCTAACACAGAGAGACCCTGTCTCGAAAAACCAAAAAAAAAAAAAAAAAAAATCAACAGCAACCATTCCTAAAAGAGGAAGGAATGTCAAATCTGAAAACCAAAGCATATTAGAGGAGGTTGGAGAGATGGCTGAGTGGTTAGGAGCACTTGCTCTGCCAGAGGTCCCAGGTTCAGTTCTCAGCATCTACATGGTGGCTCACAACCCTCTGTAATGCCAGCTTCAGGAGGATCTGATGCCCTCTTCTGACCAGGGACACATTTATATGCACAGGAAAAATACTCATACACATAAAATTACAAACAAAATAAAATAAGAAGAACATTAGGAAAGGGCTGGGCATGTCAAGGACCAGCCTGGAAGAGCTGGGCTCATCTTCCATCAGTTGGAAGGAAGGGAAAATATGGCAGCTCGGTTTTCTTGACATATATGTCATTTCAGTCCTGCTTTCAGCCACCACCAAATAATCTCAGTTTATATACTATGTGTGCAGTCTCAGTTCACACACACACATACACACACAGAGTTTATGTACTAAGTGTGCAATCTCAGTTCAAACACAGTTTATATACTAAGGGTGCAATCTCAGTTCACACACACACACACACACACACACACACATACAAACACACAGTTTATATACTCAGGATGTATTTTGAAATAGAATTCCTTGCCACAGATTCTACTGAAGTCACTGCCAGGCATGGTGCCTCACACCTATAGTCCTAATTCTTGGAAGGTTGAGACAGGAAAACTGTCACAAATTCAAGGCTAAGTGTGGACTATACAGTGAGTTCCAGGTCATGCTGGCTAGACTGGGACACCATCTCAAAAACCACTACGCTCAAAGTCCTGATAATAGCTGTATCAGTATGAATCATCTCTTCTTTCATTGTATCTTTATCTCCAAATCAACAGGTCAGGCATGCTCACAGAACACATTACACATTCAGAGTTACTTGCGAATATACCCGAGAGACTCTTTACATCAGAAAATAACTCAGAACAATTAAATCTCTCTTTACCACACACGGCCCCTGAGCTCCAGGGGCTCCTTGATTCACTTGGTCAGCAATAAGCCTAAACCCATCACAGTTGCGCGGCCTGCACTAGAGCACACTGTTAATGCATGCAGACTTTTGAGAGACTCGCTGAATTTGGACTGAACATTTGCACCCAGGAATAATTCAAGTCCTTCATGCATCGTGGCCTTTTAATGAGCTTACCTTATCGAAGGGAGGGTAATAATAAGGCTGCTTTTTGTTTTCTGGAAACTTAATATGCAAAGCAGTTGCATTCTCAGCATATGGGTTCATCTGCACAGTTCCCATGGGATTCAGCATTTCTTCCAGCTCATCTAAAACATGCAAATAATTTGGATTCTTTGAAAATGTTTTTGGAACGAAACTTTAAAAAACAAAAGTCCTGAACTGGTTTTCTTTCATTAAAAATGTCCTAAAGGTTGTGTCAGCTAAGCAAGTTTATTTAGCCAACTGTATCAGTACGCTGGTGGGCATATAAGGACTTCATTTCTCTTGACCATCAAGCTGAATTTAACTGGAGAACAAAAGCCTTTGCTGTTTCCTACCTCTGTGGAGTGCTCACTCAGTTAGGACAACTACGAGCAATAAAGCTTGTTATAAAGAAGACAATGTTATGTAAGAGGTTTCCTTACAAACTTACAAAACCAAAACATTTAAAACAAGAACACACTCACTGGAATAAAAGATATACTCAAGAACATCATGTCTGTAGCAAAATACTCTGTGTAAGTCAAATTTTAAAATAAATAACAGCTGGGCATGGTGACACACACTTTTAAGCCCCAGGATTCAGGAGGCAGAGGCTGGTGGATCTCTGTGAGTTCGAGGCCAGCCTGACCAAAATAGTGAGTCAGCCACATTGAGAGACCCTTTCTCTCTTAAAAAAAAAAAAAAAAAAAATCAAACCAAAACTACAAAAAGAATAAGTAACAAAGGCAGCTTTTTCCCCCCCTGAAATATAACAACAACGGTGAGTGTGAGAAAGCTGACTAGCACACCAGTAGAACACCAGCTACTCCCAGCACTAGGGGCTGCCGTTAGAGTACAAACCTTGGCTGGGTGGTGGCGCATGCCTTTAATCCCAGCACCCAGGAGGCAGAGGCAGGTGGATCACTGAGTTCCATCCAGGCCAGCGGGGTCTACAGAATGAGTTCCAGTGAACCAAGGCTACACAGAGAGACCCTGTATGGGGGGGGGGGTAGAGGGGTAACAAATCTTACCAGGAAATGAAGACCAGCTGTGCAGTATAATGTCTCCAGACCTCAGCTGTCCTTTGAAGTCAAAAACCATCGTATTTACCCACGCTACAGGATAATGCTGTCAAAAAAGGCATCAGTATATAAATAAACCCAGAATGGCCTTCAAGTGAGACAAAACTCAAGCCCCTGCTTCAGTGTTAGTGCTAGAAATGTCTGAAGTTCTAGGCTATGAATCACCTAACCTGCAAGGGGGAAGGGAGGAAAGAAGGGAGAGAAAACAGGAGAGAGAGGAAGTGGGAGGAAAAACCATTTGACTAATAGCATGAACTGGAAAGGCTAGGCCTGGGTCAGTGGTAACCCTGAGCACACAGAAGGCTCCGGGTCCAGTCCCTAGCACTGGAAAAACAAGCCACACAGAACCACTGCTGGCTCCAAGACAACTCTGTGGGCACACACTTTTACTCAGCAGGCGGAGGCAAGGGGATTTAGAGTTCAAGGCCAAACTAGGCTACGTCGTGACTTTCAGAGAAGAGTGAACTACCCAAGGCCCTGTCTTTAAAATAAGAAAAGAAACACATGTAATATATGTGTATACATGCCTGAGTGAGTCTGAGAGTGTGTGTGTGACTAAGGTGATAGCAAAATGGGGGCAGGGGTTATTTTAAATAGCAAAAAAGTGTGGTTTATCACATTTATTAAAAATATTCTTATTTTGAGCTGGGCGTGGTGGCACATGCTTCTAATTGTAGCACTTGGAAGGCAAAGGCAGGTGGATCTTTGTGAGTTCGAGGCCAGCCTGGTCTACAAGTGAGTCCAGGACAGCCAAGGCTACATAGAGAAACCCTGTCTTGAAAAACCAAAACAAAACAAAAAAAAATCTTATTCCCAAACTGATTTTCAATTATGCATTTGTGTCTTAACTCACATCAGGTGTGCTAAGTGAGGTACAACATATGATCTTCCTACAATTGAAAAAAATCTTAATTTTCAAATATATATACTACCTGGATTTATTTAAGCAGCTGTTTTAAAATGTCTCCACTTTCCACATACAATGATTCCTACCTAATAGTTCCACCATGTAGAGGCTGAGGCAGAAGCATCAAATGGGCTCAAGGCCAGCCTGAGCTACAGGGGGAGTTCTAGGCCACCCTAGGGTTTGTGCATCTATAATAGGATGCACGAAATCTCTTCAAATAAATTTGGAAAAAAACATAAAAAAGAAATGAACATAGAAACTAATTTATCGTCTTCGTGAAACTAGTTCTTAGGGATCGAGTCACACAAAATTAACTTCTGTTACTCAATTATTTCACAGTCTTAAAATGTCCCATTATATAAACAATTTTCTGAAGTTATTACCACTTTCCCAGCTTTCCTGATGGTCTGGTATTTAGAGGGATTAATAGTTTTTGTTGATTTCTTTGTTTTTACTTTATCCAAAACTGCATAAACAGCAAAACACAATCGAGCCATTCTTGGTAAGTCACAAATATTAATATCAAATTCCAGTTGTTCATTCCAAATGTGATCATTTTTTCCTGATATCTCTGAGCTTACGACGGTTTTACACAGGAGCTCGGTTCCGTGAAACAGACCAGCTCTGACATGAACCTGTGATGGGAGAAGAAAACAATCAGGTAACTGCACACTGACACATGCCCGAGAAGAAGCGCAGCAGTTAGATACCTGCAGGCAGGCATCGGCGAGCACTGATTAGAAGTGGTGCGTTAATCAGGCTTTCCCTTACTAAGTGGAGTGGCTACAACAGCAAATGCTGGTCGAAACACCAGTGGTCTCCATGGAGGCATGGGACTAAAGGAACTAAGACAGTTCACACACACAGGTGGCAGAAGCAGGAAGAACAGGGTTTCAAGGCCAGCCTCAGCTGCACTGCAAGTTCGAGACCAGCCTGGACTATGCCAGACCCAATATCAGAAAAACAAAAGAAATGAAAGGGGAAAAAAGCTTATGAATGTGTCATCTGTCAACAGGCAGTTACAGATATCATGACTATCTATCTATCTATCTATACACACACACACACACACACACACACCCAACATCACTGGCTTTTTCTAAAGATTCACATACAGGACAACTCGGAGTATATATAAAATGTCTAATGAGATTTACGCCACTGTGTTAGGGAAGTAGTTAGGTCGCAGAGTACTTGCCTCGCATGCACAGGGCCTCTGGTCTGATTCCCAGCACTGCACATAAATTAGAACGCACACTCTCCCAAGCTCTCCTTCATCCCTGTACGGTCAGTTCTACCTTGACAGCTTACAAGAACTGCCTGCCAACCCAGGAAGAAATGCCACAAGAAATGAAAATGAAGACAAAGTATGTTCATTCAGTTGCTTGTAAGTGAATGTTTGTGTGTGCATTTGTGTGTGCTGCTCCCACGTGAGGAAGACATCTATATTGAGTGTCTTTCTCTTTTGCTGTCCACTGTACTTTTAAAGACAGGTTCTCTCAGTGAAGCTGGACCTTATTAATTCAGCTTGGCTGGCTGGCCAGTGAGCTCCTGGGATCCCCCTCAGTATCTGGGCATGTCTGACTTCCTTCTGGGCACCTCTTTTCTTCCAACCCTCATGCTGAAGCCTGTATCTTTAATAAGACCTCCCAGCACTCAGGAGGAGGGGGCAAATGGGTCTCTGAGTTCAAGGTCAGCCTGGTATACAGGGTGAGTTCCAGGACAGCCAGGGACACGCAGAGAAACAGAAAGAAAAGAAAACAATAAATCTTCAACTTAAAAAAAAAGTGAGGAGCAAAAGTAGAAATAAAATCAGCAATACAGGGTGGAAGGGCAGTGGCTGTCGGCACATCGGCTTAATGCAGCAAGGTTTCCCAATTTGAACCCCAGCATGGCAACATAGCACCCCACAAACAGGTATTAAGCAAGGCAACACTTTTAAAGACAAATGTCTTTCTGTCAATTTATTTATAGCCCTGTCTATATGACCTCAGCATGTAGTATTAATATATATATTTACTCATTAAGTAATCCTATATGGAATTTAATTATTTAGGTTATTTATTAATTTACTTTTGACACAGGTTGTCACATGTCCCAGGCTGGCCAGGGTACTCCCCATGGACTCTGCCAAGGCTCCACTGTTTTTCACCACGAACTTCTCATCAGCCTGGTCTCTCCCATACCAAACTCAAAAACCACAACTGCTGATGTTTCCTACCACGCCAAGAATGGCAGCAGTATCTGCTTAGACAGCTTCATCTTTCACTTTCAATCCATCACACACACCTTAACTTAAAAATGGAATAATTCAATTACATTAAAAGCATATATGCATTGTGACATTATAAAAAGAACATGAGTAAAAGTAATTTATAGTTGGATGCAAAAAATATTAGTGACTATCAACCCCTAAAATAGCTTTTGATTTTATTTTATACTATATTTAAAGTACTTTAAAATTAATATTCTAGAAGGTATTTAAAACAGTTAAAGACTTTATTTAAAACCTTACTTAGGGCCAGTGTCATGGCTCAGCAGGTAAAGGTGCTTTGCCACCGTGCCTGATCCCCAAGGCCCACAGAGTGGAAAGAGAATCAATGCCCACAAATAGTCCTTTGATAGACAAACATGCAAGTGCATACAACACAATAAACAAATATATAAACACAAATAAACAAATATTTAAAATATGGTTTAAAAAACTAAGGTAGGGCCGGGCATGTCACAAACTAAATGAGAAAAGGAAACATTTTGTTTAACAATGAGATCTTTAAAGACTCAAAATGTCAGCTGGGTGTGGTGGCACATACCTTTAATCCCAGCACTGGGGAGGCAGAGGCAGGGGGATCTTTGTGAGTTCAAGGCCAGCCTGGTCTACAAAACGAGTCTAGGACAGCCAAGGTTGCACAGAGAGACCCTATCTCAAAAAACCAAAAAAGAAAAATTAAGTTTGGGCTGGAGAGATGGCTTAGTGGTTAAGAGCACTGGCTGCTCTTCCAGAGGTCCTGAATTCAATTTCCAGCACCGACATGGAGGCTCACAGTCTATAACTCCAGTTCTAGTGGATCCGACACCCTCTCACAGACATGCAGGCAAAACACCAATGCAAATACAAAAAAAAACAAAAACAAAAACTAAGTTAAACAGCTCTAAGGAACATGCCCAAGACTGACCTCTGGCCTCTCATGCACACATGCTTGCACACACACCTGTATGTGCACACGTGTATAAACACACAAAGAGAAAGGGATAGACAGATCACACACACAAAGAAACAGACAGACAGATAAACGTACAATTGCAATAAATGAGGCTGGGCATGCAGTCTCAGTACTTGATGCAGACTTCGGATCAAGAGATAAAATATTGAGGCCTAATGTACACACCTTGGAAAACAATCTAGAGCTATGGAGAAGAGTGTTTACGAGCCAAGTTCAGTTCCCAGCACCATGGTGGGTAATTTCTAACTGCCTGTAACTCCAGCTACTGATGATCTGATGCCTTCATCTGGCCTCCAGAGGCAGCTGCACTCATGTGTACATACCACACACAGACACATACACATACATTAAAAATAAAATCAATCTATCAGGCATGGTGGCATACATCTTTAATCTCAGAAGTTGCTGGGTGGAGGCAGGTGAATCTCTGAGTTCGAGGCCAGTCTCGTCTACAGAGCAAGTTCCAGGCCAGCCACGGCTACACAATGAGACCTGTTTCAATAAATAAATCAATCTTTAAAAAGACTGGTCCTTCTTTTCGGGTGGGGGAGGAAGGAAACAATCTGCTTGACTTCTGAATTCCTCAGCTCCAAAATTCCTAGCAGTACCTCATTTCTCCTGTCCCTCAAGTCTAGTCACATTTTGAATTTATCTTCTCCCACATCCTAGTACCCCCAAGTCACTAATTCTTCCACTTCATGTTTTCACGTTGTATTTATTTTGTGTGCACATGTGTATGTATGTGAGTGGACGTGCATGTGGAGGTCGGTGGGAGCTGGCTCTCCTACCATGTGAGTCACAAAAACGGAACTCCAGCTTGGCAGTCAAGTGCCTCAGCCCTGTGAGGCACTGCACTGGCCCATAGATTTCTTTCTTTAGCCACATGGTGCTTTTCCAACTCACTCAACTTCCCATGAGAGAACTCGACTTCATGACCTCTGTTTCACACCATCTACTATTCCTCCATTCTCCATCAGTCAGTCTGCCTCCACTTCATCAAAACTCCCCAGATACCCATCTGCCCTCCTCTGTCACATTCTCTGGAAGTCCATATTTGAGATAACACAATTACTGTGTTTTCCAAGCCACGTGTCCCTGGACAGATGTCCCTAGCACTATGAGTGACCAGTTTCAAGTGAAAGACTATCAGTTAACCACTGGGGGAACATTCTGTAATCTTCCTTCACTTGTCAGTACAACACTGCCTTTTACTCTCTTCTGAGATGAGCCACATTCACATTCAAAACCTACAATTGTTTCCAAAGCCTGCTAAGCTACCTTTCTCTGAGAGGTTTTCTGTTCTGTGAAGATGGTATCTTGATACGACAAGATACCCTCTATAATCTACTTAATTTAGAAGTTATAACATTAAAACAATGAAACATTATGTCATTGTTTATACTATTTTAAAAATATTCAGATCAAATTATGTGCCTAATATAAAAAATCTAGGATTTGTTCCTTAACAAACGGAGACACATCATTGTTAATAAGGACTGAAGTCATGTGGGGTAGACTGGGCTAGCAGAGCTTGAAGAATTCACTTCTATCTGAAAATACAGATGTTTTCATGGCTATAAGACACCACACGTCTCCATGAAAGGCACAAATGTGGGTACCATGGATCATTTGTTCATTGTAATCCATTGAGGAACTTCATGCCCAAGCAAGACTTTAACTTTACCATGAGCTCAGTAGATCTATATTTCCTTAATTACTCACTTTTAAAAAGAAATTTTTTTTAATATTTGCTCATTTTATTTTGTGTATAGGAATGCTTTGCCTTCGGGTATGCACCATGTGCAGGCCTCGTGCCTGTGGACGTTAGAAGGTATCAGATCCCTAGAGTGAGAATTAGATGTGGTTGTGAATCACCATGTGGGTGCTAGGAACTGAGCTGGGGTCCTCTGCAAGAGCAGCACTGCCATTAACCACTGTGCCATCTCCCCAGACCTCTTTATGTGTTCTTTGAACTCCTGAACCTCCTGCCTCCTCCAAGTGCTTGGACCATAAACATGCGCTACCACGCCCAACAGAGCAGGGGCTTCTCCCTAATCCTTCCCTGAGCCCAGCTTTACCCAATGCACGTGCACACAGGACACAAGGATCTATTTCCTTGGAAAATACAAATTCAGATAAACAACCACATGGCCAAGTGCAATTGCCCGGATCAGGCTGGGATCTCCAAGAATGATTTTGTTCAACTGCACTGTCAGCTGCACTTTAAATCCACACTGTAAATGACATGGTTTTACACACCATGCGGATGCACTGACAGTATCACCTACTCACTGTACCTGCTTCATGATTCACTAAACGTACTTTTTTCCATTGATAGTATCGCCAACTGTCAGCTCATGAATAACTAGACTGTCTTTATTTTATGATATTATGAATATCAGAGATGATTAAGTTTTCCCTCTGCTTTGTCCATTGGCTGTATAGATAGCTAAATATGTAGCCCACCAACCAAGTAATTGCATGCACACACACACGTATGTACACATACACTCTTTTTAAGGACAGCGTCTCATGTAGCTCAGGCTGGCCTTGATCTTGTCACACACATAAACCTGACCTTGTGATCTTCTTGTCCCCATGTCCCAGGGGACAGCATTACAAGTGTGCTCCATCATACCTAGCTGGGTAGTGCTGACATTGGACCTAGTTTTGTGCATGGAAAGAAAGTTCCCTACCAACTGAGCTATATCCCAACACCTGCCAAGATGTTTATTTGTCAACTATATGTCCTCATTATGTTGTAAAAAGTCAAAGTTGACTGCACATCAAGGAAAAAAACATGTGATTGCTACAAATCATTTTTGAACTATGTCTAGATAAATCTTGAGTAAAGCATATAGAATACATTCTGCGTGTGTCATGTGGGAGGCTGGAAGTGGGGATTTAGTATAAACATGGTCTGTCTTATCCCAGCAACCTTCCACTTATGTGTACTTGTTACCTCTTATATACAGAACTTAAATATAACACTTTCTGTAAATTATGACTTTAAAAATGAACACTTTCCAAGGTTTTACTGATAAAAGAGAACCTGAGCTGTAAAATCCTACCATCTTCTGCTGTTTGGACAATCACTGAGAAATTGAAACAGGCTCCCACTATGTTAAGTGCTGAATAAATAATACTTAATAAGAGCTTAAAAATGAAACAAGACAGAACGCCTGCAATCTCAACACTCAGGAGGCAGATGCAGGAGATTCAAAACCAGCCTGGGCTACAGAGCAAATTCTAGGCCAGCGAGGGCTACATAGTGAGACTGCCTCCAAGAAAGGACAAGAAATGTAGTTTTATCTACAACAACAAACGTCTGCTGAGCCTTAGATAAAAGGAGTAGAGCAGCACCGTGGGTATTATGGAAGTCGCATTTTATAAAGCCCAAAATACTTAGGTACAATTGGCTAGAGAAGTTCTATTCCAGCTGTGAATAGCCACAGAGAAAGGGGCAAGCTGAGAAACAATCTAAGGAATTAAGCTTGGTAACAATAAAGACTTACACACCCTATAGAAAAAATAGCTGGGCTGAATAAAAAGCATTATTTAATAGTCTTATTATGAATTATTTAAGAAGTCATTAAGATTATTTCTACTTGAAAAATCTGGTAATTCACTAAAATGATTAAAGTTGAAAAAAGTAACAGATAAGTGGGTATTTTAAATGACATATATAATGAAATAAAAAAAAAAAAACTTTTCTGAATTTAAAACCCTGTAACTATAACAAAGATTTTGGTTTTTGGAAAATGGCTCTAAATTTTTTTTTTTTCTAAATACAACACATGAAACTCTGGTTTTCATTTTTTGAAACAAAATAAAACAAAAAGCACTGTCCCCACTTCTACTGTGTGAGTCTCTTTCAGTAGTTTCAAAAATTAAGAATGTTAAGGTGCCATCATGCTTCATGTGTCAGGTTTCATTACCCGGCTGTAGTAACTACGGTTCTGTAATATCTTCTCACAAGCCCTAGAACCTTAGGAAAACAAGAGAAATAGGCTTTGTCATGCAAAGGACTGACCACTGTGCTACAATAGGGAAGTGCCAAGCCAACACACAGACTGCATTCCTATACTCACCGATTAAAAATGCTGTGTTGGGCAAAATTTGAACCTTTTTCACAACATCAACATCTTACTTTCCTTCTTGTTCCACACTCGGGCCAAAGTCCACTACTTTTTGTCTTTAGTTATTAGACACAAAAGAAGATCAGAGCATGAAAAGGGCAAATCCCCATCATTCATAAAGCACATCACTTGTGTTCTCAATCCGTATCCACGGGAGAGCCTAGCTCCTCTGCACTCATATACCCCAGGCACCAAACACGTGTACTTATTTTTCCTATACACTAGCTATAGGCCTAGTTACATAATACTTCTCTCCATTTCCATTGCCAGTTTCAAGTTTTGGGTCAAAACTCCTGATTAACTGAGGGGGTCCCACAACCCAGCCTCCAAAGTCCAGTCACTCAATAGTTCACAAACTATGGGAAGCATGATCACCAGTCTATTCTAGTAACTGCTCAAAAGGACAAGGACGAACAGTCCGTTGACGTACTGACCAGCCCAGACTCCATGTGAACTCCTGGGTTAAGAGTTTTTGTTGTTGTTTTTAATTTAATTTAATATGTATATTTTGTCTGTGCACCCCCTGGAACTGGTGTGACAAACAGTGTGAGCTGCCATGTGGGTGCTGGGAATTGAACCCTGGCCTCCTGGAAGAACAGTCAACACTCTTTAACCACTGAGCCACCCCTCCAGCTGCTAGAGTTTTGTTGTTTTAAGATTTATTTCATTTTTAATGTATGTGCATGAGAGTATGCATGTAAACATACTGCACGCGTGTCTGGTGCCTGCAGAGGCCAAAAGAGGGCACCAGATTCCCTAGAATTAAGAGTTATGAGGGGTATAATAGGGCATTGGATCTCCTAGAAATGTAGTTAACAGACAGTTATGAGCTGTCATCTGTGTGCGGAGAACCAAACCACAAGAGCAGCTAGTGCTCTTAACTGCTGAGCCATGTCCGCACCCCTGTTAGAGAACTTTTATTAAAAGCCCAAAGTAGGCATGAATACTTAAGTCACTGGCCCCTGTCGTTAAGTTGGTCTCTTGTCTCATCTTGTGAGAGTAGCATTTAACCCTCTACTCACATTACTGTGTCGCTGATAAGCCAGCAAGGGTTTTGGAAGCTCTCTCTCAGAATTGGGGAAAGGGTCAAATTTTATAAAAGATACTTTAGCCAGACATAGTGATGCACCTGTGCCCCCAGCACTTGAGATGTGGAGGCAGGAAGAGAGGGAGTTCAAGACTAGCCTGTGCTAAACGAGAGCCTCCCCACCCCCCATAACTAGGGTTCTCCTATCATTCAGGAAATGGCACGGGCTGTAGAAGCCCTATGGCAGAGACCAAGTGTTAATCTGTTATGTCACAATCTGTCAAGAGGCTGCTTGGTTCTGACTTAGAGAGGAAAACTACGGGCATGTGGTGGTGTTGGCGACAGCTACATTAAATGTGCAAACTCACCACAGAGTATATAGTGTCCCAGACAATAAAGGGGGAGATGAAAAGACAGAGCTTCTGTTTTTTTCTACTTACATAGACTCTAATTGATTAGGAGTGCTGAGAGCCACATACAAACCACATCACAAAGCTAGGAGGTATTATGATAAATGACTGCTATATGTAATGCAGAACATGCCTGTATCAGGTTTGGGTAGAGCCAGCTTCGTGAATCTGTATGCTTACATCCTTTGCCAACATGAAAAGGTTTCCAGTGAATACTTTTTAAATGGTTTTTCTGAATTGTACCCTTTTTCATCTCTTTCTGAAGCCCAGAGTTCCAAGTCTAGTAGACCTTCGGGGATGGCCTCATAGTCCTTGAAACTCATACCATTCTGCCCACTATTCTTCGTTTTCTTCTACTGTTCAAAGTCAGCAATGTATTGAGTAATCCGTAAGTTCAGTAACATTTTCCTTCTTGATACCTACCATTCTGCAACTGAATTTAGTTGATTTGTAAATTTTAATATACGGAGCTCTCTAGGTTCAGAGTTTTTAGCTTGTTTTGTGTTTTGAGACAGAGTTTCCTAAATCCCAGTGTGGTCTAGAATTCAACTTACTGTGTATGAGATGACCTGCACTCTTCATTTTCCAGGCTCTACCTCCCAAGTACTAGGATTATAGACAAGAGACACCACGCCTCTTAGCTTCAGTTTCTTGATTCAGGTTTTCATTCATTTTAGGGGCGTGTTATGCTATAGCCTAGGCTGGCCTGGGTATCTCCCTGCCTCCATAATGGGATCACAAGAGCGTGTCATCTTATAGTTTTAGCTCCTGTTTCTCAGCTGAGACTTTCTTTTACATATTCTGTTTGGAATCTGTTTGCCCTTGGCTGCTGGAACTTATTTGTACCAACTGCTTTCATGTCTCTGCAACACCAGAATCACCTCAGCATCCCATCTGATCTGATGACTGTCGCTGTCCACTTGAAGTTTTCTTGGTTCTTAAGAATGAAATACTGGGTTGTATGCACATCCAGTGCAGAGCCTTGGCTTTTTACCTGAGGCTTCTATGTCAGCGACAGTTCCAAGGCCAAGGTGCTTGTGGAAGGCTACTTGCACATGTGCACATACCAGACTTAGACTTAGGCCCTCATCTGCACAGCCAAGAAATGAGCTGAAGAGATTATGAAACTTAATCGAACTTTCCAAACTCCTCTTAACTTTCCATCTTAAAGTATTTTTTTGTATTTCTTGCAAGCTTTGCTAAGCATTTTCTGTTCAGAAGATGCAGGGAGCAAAGACCACGATGGTGTACAGACAACAGCTCTATGGAAAGACAACGTCAACTCTTGAGATTTAGGATTTTGCCCAACCCTGAAGATGTCCCTGCTGCTGCTGCTGCTGCTGCCGCCACAGTACTATTTAGACATTGGAGTAAATGGGGGAAAAAACACAGAGCTAGCCAGATGACTCGGGGTAAAAGTACTTCCCACACGAGCCTGCCGGCCTGGAGTCAATCCTCAGAACTCACAGAGGAAGGAAAGGACCTACCTATTCCCCCAAGCTATCCTGACCAGCATACAAATACTATATGTCTATATCATTTGCACACAATTTTTTTATTTAATAGAAAATAAAAATAAAAAGGAGACTGAAGCAACAATGACATTTCTGCTGCCTTTGAAACTAGAAAGATATTTTTCAACCAGAGTGGCTCCCAGCTTCTCTCTATGCTCCGCGTGCCTAATGCAATCTTCTGTACTGTGAGCAAAAGTAAGCTGAGGCATCTGCTAAACAGTAAGATGTGCTGATGTGTGGCAGCACATTCCTACATAGTATGTGCCTATGTGTGGCAGCACATGCCTATAGCCCGAGCACTTGGGGAGATAGAGACATCCTCAGCTTTGAGTCTGAAACCACCCTGGACTCCACGAGACCCCATCACAAAAACAATCAAAGCTCTGTATACACAAAAGATGGAAAAACACAGAACAAGGCAAAGACTAACCAGGGAGCCAGACACCAGAGAGCAGTGAGTCAGCCCCAAGCAGCTCAAGGTTTCTGCTCAGATCACAGAATCCTGCATGACATCTGGTCCTGTGGCTATGATGGACTAAGCTCTGGTGATTAGATACGCTGCATCAAAGAACTGACATCACACAGGAGGTTATCTTCCAGAGTTTGGCCTGTTTGCTAATTCTCTAAAGGGATTATTCTACGGCTGCAATGACTCAGTGGGCTAGGAGCACTCACTGCTCTTCCAGAAGAGCAAGCTCAGTTCCTAGCACCTAAAAAGGGGCAGCTCACGACCAGCTCTTCCTTGAATACCTACATTAATACAGCATCTACACTCTCAAGCATGTGCCCCCACACACTTAAATAAGTGCTGGCTATAGTGGCACATGTCTTTAATTCCAGCACTTAGGAGGCAGAGGAGGGTAGACCTCTGTGAGTTGAGACCATCTTGGTCTACAAAGTGAGTTCGGGAACAGCCAAAGCTACACAGTGAGACCCTGTCTCAAAACCAAACAAACAAAAACAAGAAAGGCTGGGTCAGGGGAGCACCCTGTAGATCAGTAGGTACACTGCTGAAAGACAAAAATTACCAAAATGGGCACAAAAGAAATAGAAAACTTTACTACTTACATAGCTTCTAAGGAAACTAATTTTTTTTCCTGTTTTGTTTTTCAAGGCAGAGATTCTCTTGTAATCCTGGCTATCCTGGACCTTTTTTGTAACCAGGCTGGACTCCAACTCAGAGATCTGCCTGCCTCTGCCTCCCAAGTGGTGGGATTGAAAGTAAATTTTTTGTTTTGTTTTGTTTTTCAAGACAGGGTTTCTCTGTACAGCCCTGGCTGTCCTAGAATTTGCTCTGTAGACCAGACTGGCCTCAGACACATAGAAATCCTCCTGCTCCTGCCTCCCAAGTGTTGGGATTAAAGGCAAGTGCCACCACCACCTGGCTGAAACTAATTTTTTTCTTTAAAATTTTTAAATTACCTTGTGATAATTTGTATATATATTCAATGGATTAAATGTTTACATTTTATATTATATTTGGTTATTTATGCATTTATTTTGGACATGTGTCTCTTCACTTGCTCTCACCCAGAGCAGAGAATCATCATTAGCTGATTGGTATGCACCACACATTCCATACATACGTAATGCAGAAATGTACCTACAATATTTCCTTTAAAAGTGTGCGTGTTTTCAGAGCAAAAAAGACTAGACAATACCTGACTGACAGCTTCTAGGACAAGCTTGGCCAGGCCACGGCTTCTACTTCAACAGTCCTGAGTTCCTCCAGTGACAGGTCACCTCCCTAGTGGGAGTTGTTCTACAAAACTGGAGAGCACTGGATTTACTAACGCTAAACAGAGAGGGACTTGCAGTGTGTTGGGGGAGGAATGCTGCTTCTCTGTCAACGCATGTGGACTGGTGGAACAAACACACAAATGCTTAAAGATCTCCGCAAGATCTCCTGGTATGCTATGCACCAACACCGCTGCCCCATGGTACTCAAGCTCTCTGGTAGCTTGGCTTCTTCCCCCTCCTTGGCCCTGAGCTGGCCACTGGGGCCCAACTCCTCCTAGCACCCTGCCTCATCCAATTTCTAAACAGGCAGCTAAGTAGCATAACAAAAACCACTGCCAATCAGGTTCTGGTTCAATATCAAACCTTTCCCAAGAGAGGCTGATGACTATGCTGACACTTCTCCTTTATAAAAACAAAAAGATGTGGGGCCAGTAAGCTGTGTGACTAGGGGAGCTAGCCCAGAAAAAGAGTGAGGGCGAGACATGCCCAAGCCCCCAAAATCTTGTCTTGGGACTGGCAGGAGTAGGACTGCTTCCTCCCTGTTCTGGGCCTGCATGTCTCAGTGCACATAGCCCTGGGACCCCCACCTCTGCCACCTTTGTCCAGCACCTGGAATTCCTCTTCATGAAAACAACGCATTCTCAGCACCTGAGCCCCAGCCAATGATGTACACTCACCCCAAAGCCCCTGCCCACTCCCCAAGGTTATATAGCCCTTGTCCCCGTGCCCCCAATAAAGAGCTGTTTCACTGAAAACCATCTCTAGAGAAGGCTGTTTCTCTCACACTCATGCCAACAGAGAGATCCTGCCTGCACTCACCCACCCTCCAGTCCAGCCCGGTACACAACATACGCAGATACCCCAGGGAGAAGCAGACCAGTGTGGCACACACAAGCTGCATGTGTGCAGGTCAGAGGGCAACCTGCAGGAGTTAGCTCTCTCCTTCCACCCCCTGGGCTCTGGGAGCCAACCTCATCAGGCTTGGTGGCAAGAGTGGTTACCTGCTGAGACAGCTGGCTCACCCAAAGTTAAACTGCTTTATTTGTTTATAAGTTTTAAAGATTACATTTTATTATTTTTATCTATATGTATCTGAGTGTTTGTGTTGCGTGCATCTGAGTGCAGGTGCCTATGGAGGACAGAGGTGTCAGAGGCCCTAGGAGATAGAGGTACAGGTGAATGTGAGCCACTCTATACTGCTGCTGGGAACTGAACTTGCTAGCCGAACTCCATTTTCTTTTCTTTCTTTAGCTGGCCTAGAGATTGCTATGTGAACCACGCCTCCAATTCATATAGATCCACCTGTCTCCCAGGTATTGAGATTAAAATGCATCACCAAACCCAGACTGCAGAGAGTGACTGATTTCCTCCTTCCTTCCTTCTTTTTTCTTTGTTGGTTTTGTTTGGTTTGCTTTTTTCTGTGTAGCCCTGGCTGTCCAGGGACTGGATCTGTAGACCCTAGTGTCGAAGGGCTGGAGCTGGGGTTACAGCAGTTGGGAGAGCTGCCCTACATGGGTGCTGGGGATGTAATGTGGATGCTTTGGAACTACAGCAAGTGCTCCTGCCCAGTTACTCGTTTCTTCACCCCACCTCCCCCGTGCCTATTTCCTAAATAAATTAATGAATGTAAGGTTGGTACTTTCTCTTGCTCATGTTTGAGAGAATTTACTACAATCTCTTATGCTTGAGTTTTCTTTGTAAAAAAGGGTTTTAAGAAACTTGGAGTAGCCAGGTGATGGTGCAGGCCTTTAATCCTAGCACTTGGGAGGCCGGTGGATCTCTGAGTTTGAGGCCAATCTGGTCTACAGAGCAAGTTCAGGACAACCAGGGCTACACAGAGATACCTTGTCTCAAACAACAACAAACTAAAGACAACTGTCTGCCTGTCTATATGGCCATCTATTCATTCACCCACATGTCTATTCATCCTTGCGCCTGCACGTGGCAGACAAGTCACTCTATTGAACTCCACACCCTGACCAGTCTCACCTCATCTGGGCCAACATTATCCTGATACAAATGAACAGTCCTGCATGTAAGGAAGTATGTTAGCTAGGTAGTCCATGCTTATAATCAGTGATGAGGCTGAGGCTGAGGCTGAGGCTGAGGCTGAGGCTGAGGCTGAGGCTGAGGC
>OU015755.1:22744617-22773909 GCA_907169655.1 Acomys percivali | reverse complement strand
GATTTTGAACTCCTGACCCTTCCAGCATGCATTGCCCTGCCCATTATTGTTTGCTTGCTTGAAGGGGGCCTAGGGATTCGTGTATCCTGGTCAAGTATTCTACCAACTGAGCTACATCTCCAGTCCCTACTAGAAATTGAAGATATCATGGCTATATCTTTATTTGATACAAAGATAATTTCTAATTAAAAGTAACTTCAATAAAAGAGCAAAAAATTGTCAAGAACATGAGTTAATTTATAGAAACATTTATCAACTTATGGTCTTAATTGGTAAGCAGTTACATACAAAATAAGTTCATATTATGAAGGGATTATGAGTAGTTCATTAAAAAATAAATGAACATCATCTATTAGGAAAGGGATTCTCAGCCAAGTAAGGCAGTGCATGCCTCCAACATCTGCACCTATGAGTCTGAGGTAGAAGAATATCAATTTCAATCTGTCTCTTTGAGACAGGATCTCATTATACTTAACTTGCTATGTAAACCAGTCTGGCCCCTAACTCAGAGTGCTGGGATTAAAGGTATGTACCATTACACTCAGTGGATGGCAATTTCAAGACCTCAGCTGCTCTACAGAGTGAGACAGATACCAATCTGGGCCATTATATATGTCCATGTATTAGGGAATTTCTCAAATTATGTGAGGTTAAAAAAACAAACAAGCAAGCAGCCGGGCATGGTGGCACAAGCCTTTAATCCCGGCACTCCAGGAGGTAGAGGCAGGCGAATCGCCATGAGTTCAAGGCCAGCCTGGTCTACCAAGGGAGTCCAGGACAGCCAAGGCTACACAAAGAAACCCTGTCTTGGGGGAGAGAAGTCATAAAATATAAGCCCTTGAGTGCTGTGGCAACATCATGTTAAAGAGCTGTGTCCACGTTCAACCCTCAGTTCTATACATACCTTATTCTCAAACCCTGAACGTATCAGTCCATAAACTAAATGTTGAAAATAAAGCATTAGAAGATACTTACACGTTAACACACAGAACAAAGAAGAAGAATCCATACTGAAAACTTTTAAATTACCTTTTCCTATAAGGACTCCAATTTTTGAGTCCAACTTTTCTGCTGGGTCACAACTTCTAGTCACCAGTTTGAGAACTGGAAGAAAAGGTCTGACGTCACAAAGTCTTCGTGTTTCATCTTCAAGTTCCTCATACACAGCAGTTTGATTCACACATGCAAACATATAGGAGTCAATGTCCATAAGGAGGTTAAACATTGGGTAATTGTGAACTTGCTTCCATAACATCTGCAGGGAAAAACAGTAAGATGTTATCTGGAATCCTGGCACACGAGTACAAAGACGCATATGCAAGGACACCTATTGCCACAGTTTGCAGACGTCAGAACTCACGGGGCTGGAGATAACTCAGCCATTAACAACACCAGCTAAGGGTGGTGATGGTGGTGGTAGAAAAGCTAATCATCTCGTATAAGGGCCCAATAACTGAATTATAGCTTATCATAAGCGAATAAAAGCCTGACTTGGGGGGCTGGAGGGATGGCTCAGTGGTTAAGAGCACTGCTTGCTCTTCCAAACGACCCGGGGTTCAATTCCCAGCACCCACATGGCAGCTCACAACTGTCTGTAATTCCAGTTCCAAGGGATCTGACACCTTTACACTAATGCACATAATAAAATAAAAAATAAATTATTTTTAAAAAAAAAAGAAAAGAAAATCTGACTTGGGAATGTATGCCGTATAGACTAGTGGTTCTCTTTTTGTGTTGAAGTGGGTATAATTTTATATGTAAATGGTAGCTCAGGCTGTCCTAATGTGTGGATGGATATTATATATATCCTAGTCGGCCTCAAACTTAAATCTATTCCATCTGCCTGAGTCTCCAATTACAGACATGAACAACCATGCCTAGTGAAGTGTTTTTTTCCTTGTCCTTTCTTTTTTAAACAAATGCTGTGTACACTGTGTTGATGAGTTGTCCTGTGATACTTGTGCTCACTAAGAAGTTGGTTCTAGACGCTGGGTTGTTCCCTCCCCTAGTTCAGACTCAAACCTGTTTGTCTTGTCCAGGGATGAGATGGACTACCTAATTCAGTGACAATGAGACCAAAACATGCCAAGAGTCCCTGCGAACGGCTGGATGAACAGTTCCTACAGGTTACCCTTGAGGTACCTGAAGTGGGAGTCACTCAGAAATTCAACCACAGGAACTGACCAATCAAAGACTGCCTCCACTTCCCCAGCTGGTTCCTGCCCGGATTTTTATGCCCTGATTTGATGGTGTTTTGCTGCCTATCTTAGGTGCTATTTGTTCTTTTACTTTTGTTTGCTAAAATATTTAATAAGCTTATTCATTCTAAGCCAAAAGTACAGCTATTACAGATCATTCTCTTGACAATACAAACCAGCAAATTAAAACAGGTGAAATAGGGAATTGGTCTGCATTCTCATGTAATATAACAGCACAAAAAAACATACAAAGAAAATTGCCCATGAAGATTAAGAAGTAATGATATTTGACATTCCTAAAACTAACTTTGCTTTTTTTCGGGTGTGTGTGTGTGTTTTGCGTTTTGAAACAGGGTTTCTCTATGTAGCCTTGGCTGTACTAGACTTGCTTTGTAGACCAGGCTGGCCTCAAATTCATAGAGATCTGGCTGCATCTGCTTCCCAAAATTCTAGCATTACAGGTGTGTGGCACCATGTTCAGCTTGGTTTTTGTTGTGTTTTGTTTAGTTTTGCTTAAGATTTATTTATTTATTATGTGTACAGTGTTCTGCCTGCATGTAATGCCTGCAAACCAGAAGAAGGCACCAGATCTCATTATAGATGGTTATGAGCCATCATGTGGCTGCTGGGAATTGAACTCAGGACCTTTGGGAAAGCACCCAGAGCTCTTAACCTCTGAGACACCTCTCCAGCCCTACAAATAACTTTGACTAATTAAAAAAAAAACTGAACACTTAAGGCAGAATCAGAAGGATGAGAAATTCAATGTTAACTTCCACTATACAAGTCTAAAGCCAGCCTGAGCTACAAGAAACTCTGAAATGTCTGAATTGTAAATCTTAATGTCAGGATTTTGTTTTGTTTTAAGCTGGGCACAGTGGCAAACACCTGTAATCCCAGCAATCACGGAGACAGAGGCAGATGGATCTCGGTGAGTTCGAAGCCACCCTGGTCTACAAAGGGAGTCTAGGACAGCCAGGACTACACAGTGAAACCCTCTCTTGAAAAAAACAAAAAACAAAGCCGGGCGTGGTGGCGCACGCCTGTAACCTAGCACTTAGGAGGCAGGCGGATCTCTGTGAGTTTGAGGCCAGGCTGGTCTACAAAGTGAGTGCAGGGCAGCCAAGGCTACACAGAGAAACCTTGGCTCAAAAAAAACCAAAAAATTACAGTCTTAGAATCTTCATGTATCAATAGTTATTATAAAGTATGTCTTACAACTTTTATGATTTTATTATGCAACTTCCAATTTAGTCGCAGTTTAATCATAAATTTTAATGAGACTTTTTAATTTATTTTTTATTTTTTTTTGAGACTTTTTTTTTTTTAAGGATTTATTTATTATGTATACAGTATGCATCAGATCACATTATAGATGGTTGTGAGCCACCATGTGGTTGCTGGGAATTGAACTCAGGACCTCTGGAAGAGCAGGCGGTGCTCTTAACCACTGAGTCATCTCTCCAGGCCCCCTGAGACTTTTTTTTAATGTCTGTGTTTTATATGTAGTTACTGGTGAATTTCCTTTAGGTCTAGTAGCCTTAGTGTAGTGTAGTAACTGCACTGTAGAGAGTAGGCAAGGTGGCTCAATGGATAGACCCCTGAAGCTAAATCTGATGACCTCAGTTCGGTAACTAGAACTCCTAGATCGAAGGAGAAAGCCAAATCCTGCAAGTTTTCCTGTGACCTCCACACATGCAGTTACACATATGACCCCAGCCACACACCAAATACACACTCACATAAATGCATGTATAAATAAATAACAAATAGATAGATAAATAAGTGCGGCTGAGAGGGATCTTGGGGCAAAAGCAATACCTCCTGTGAAGGTTGCAACTATTTTGTTTTAAACTAGCAATAAAGCAGATTTAAGGACTCAAGAGTACATGACCTTGGGCCTCAGATTCCACAGAATCCCAAACAGCATTTAACAGTGTTTACAGTGAAGAGACGCTCACTTCCTGCATCCCTGTGATCTACACTTTCCCTTGTTAACTGTAATCTGCCAGGTGCGCCCGTGCTCCCCCAGGAACCATCTGGCAATCTCATTTAGATTCATTAGTGGTCAGTAAAAGAGCCCTCCAAGCCCAAAGCTGTATATGTGATTGACTGTTGTTAAAAATATCACAACAGTATTCTTATTGTTAAGGAGCCCACAAGCATCTCTGTGAAGCCCGGTGGCTCAAGCCTTTAACCCAGCACTTGGGAAACGGAAGCAGCAGATCTCTGTGGTGTCTGAAGCCAGCCTACTCTACACAGCAAGCTCCAGGCCAGCCAAAGCTACATAGTGAGACTCTAGGGATGGGACAGGAGAGATGGCTCAGTGAATAAGGGCACAGACCACCAAGCCCGATGACCTGAGTTGGGTTCCCAAAGCCCACACAGTAGAAGTGCAGAAGCGACACTCACCCCCTAGAGCCAGAGTTTGATTCCCAGTACCCACTTATTTGTTCACGACTATCTGTAACTAGTCTCAAGGGACCTGATGCCCTCTTCTGGCCCCCGTGGGCACTGTACTCATGGTGCGCCCGCTACACGCGCCACACACATACAACAGAGTGGGGCGCTGTGCCTGTCCCCTCACCACTGAGGTCAGCACTTGGGAGGCTGAAGCAGGAAGTCAGCTATGAGCTCCAAGCCAGTCAAGGACAGAGTAAGATGCTGCTGGGGGGAGGGGTGTGGGGGAGGAAAGGAAAAAGTATTTCACGTTGATTTTTAGTGGAAACTCTTCTCCTGGCTCACGACAAGGGGTGCTGGGGATGGGGACAACAACCAAACCAGCACAGAAGAAAGAACTCTAACAAGCTCAAAAGTCAGGAAGTATAACAGGAAGGTCTCAGCTTTCTTGGCCTTCCACACCAGGGCCCACTCTGTAGCCCAGGCTGACACAGGACTTACTATGCAGTCAAGGATGACCCCAAATGCCTCCTCCTCCTCCCGCTTCCATTTCCCACCCTCTGCCTCCCCCAACTGAAGGCTGGGATTACGTCATGTCACCCTGACTAGTGCCAGTGTTTCTTAATACAGATATTATAGCTAGATTAAAAACAAAGGTGGGAAAATAAGCATGTTTATATATAAAAATAGGTCATATCAAAAATTTTACAATGCAATGGTTTGAAATGTAATCGTCTCTCACTCTTCCCACATGATATGCACAGATAGCATTTTCTATACTAAACTTTCCCCTAAGTTAGGCAGAGAGTAAGCTAAGTCTTGAGAAATTCTAACTATATTATTATGTATACAGTGTTCTGCCTGTATGTACACCTGCAGGTCAGAAGACGGCATCAGATCACTTTACAGATGCTTGTGAGCCACCATGTGGTTGCTGGGAATAGAACTCAGCACCTTTGGAAGAGCAGGCAGTGCTCTTAACCTCTGAGCCATCTCTCCAGCCCCCGAGAAATTCTAACTATAAACATACCTGTTTAATATGAGAAATGGTAGCTTCCCGAGGTACTTCCAACTGGATATAAATCCCAGTGGGCAGAAGGAAATCAACAGATATGGAGCCATCAGATGCGATCTGTGAGTCCACTGCCCAGATGTCCAGGATGTCTGCCATAGCAGGAGGCATTATAGAGCAGAAGCACACTCATAACCTCGGGGCCCTGGAAATCAATAAAATGAAAAAAGAGCTATTAGCCAATTTTTACAATAAAGCACAACAATCCAGGCATGCTGGAACAACCTTATGGTCCTAAGCTATTTGGGATACTGAGGCAGGAAAGTCAGTTGAGCCCAGGAGCTAGAAGTCTTGAATGCAAAGTATAGTAAACTCTAAAAAAAGAAAAACTAAGCCGGGTGTGGTGGCACACACCTTTAATCTCAGCATTCGGGAGGCAGAGGCAGGCGGATCGCTGTGAGTTCGAGGCCAGCCTGGTCTACAAAGTGAGTCCAGGACAGCCAAGGCTACATAGAGAAACCCTGTCTCGAAAAACCAAAAAAGAAGAAGAAAAACTACCAATCTATTAGTTCTTTTTTTTAAAAAAAGAGCTTTTATTTTATGTGTGTAAATGAGTGTCTTAGTGTATATGTGCACTGTGTACATGCCTAGTGCCTAAAGAGGCTTAGAGAGTTGTAGGCTCCCTAGCACTGCCACAGATGATTTCCAGTTGTTCAGATTGCATGCTGGAAACCAAATTCAGGCCTTCTGCAAGAGCATCAAATAGTCTTAAACCTCTGATCCATATATAGGCCCCTACAATTAGTTCTTGTAATTGCAGTATTGTGTATTTTAATATACACAATAATGCAATAAAAGACTGATTAAATGCAGTTTGTTTTCCTTATCTTAAAGAATGTGAACATGAGTGAAGGTGCCATGGAGGCCAAAGGTATAAGTTCAGGAGTTACAAGCAGTTGTAAGCCCCCAGTGTCATGCTGGGAACTGACCTGGGTCCTCTCGGAGAGCAGCAAGTGCTCTTAAGCACTGAGCCATCTCTCCAGACCCCTAATGTGGTATTTAAAAAAGGAAAGGGAGTTGAGCGTGGTGGCACAAGCCTTTAATCCCAGCACTGGGGAGGCAGAGGCAGGTGGATCACTGTTGAGTTCGAGGCCAGCCTGGTCTATAGAATGAGTTCCAGGACAGCCAGGGCTATACTTGGGGGGTGAGGGGAGGGAAAGGAGGGAACAGAGGGGAGGCTGGAGAGCTGACCCAGCATGAGGACCTACATGGAAAGAGAATCAATTGCCACAGGCTGTCTTTTAGGGTGTGTGTGTGTGTGTATGTGTGTGTGTGTGTATGTGTGTGTGTGTGTATGTATGTGTGTGTGTGTGTTAGGGGTTGGTAGATATCAGGGAATAAAGATGTTGGCTACCAGGCCTGAAAACCTGAATTTAGAACCTAGGACCCATGTGGCAGCACTTGAGTGTACACACACACACACACACACACACACACACACACACACACACACACACGTAAATCTGATATAAAAATTTTTTTTAAAATAATAAAATAGCCAGAGGAAGGCGGGCATGAGGGCTCATGTCTGTAATCCCACTCCTTGAAGGCTAAATTGGAGAAGCATTGAGTTTGAGGACAGCCTGAGCTACATAGGGAGACCTGGCTTTTAAAAAATAAAATAAAATTGGAAAACACAAAACAAAACCAGGGCTGGGGAGATGACTCAGTGGTCAGTGCTTCTTGCTGCTCTTACAGAGTTGAGTCCCAGCACCCAGCTTGAACAACTGGAACTCCAGGAGATCTAACACCTCTGGTTTCCTTGAGGACCTGCAATTATGTGCACAGGCCCACACAGAGATACAAATTTTAAAGTAAAATAAATACCTAAAAAGAGTAAATTATAAGCCTAAAAAAGCATGAAGACATCACTAGGAATCAATTATTTAAATTCACTTTCAGTCACCACTGTGAATTTTACAGACACATATATTAAAGTAAAATCACAGCCAGGCATGGTGGCGCATGCCTGTGATCCCAGCACTTGGGAGGCAGAGGGAGGCGGATCGCTGTGAGTTGGAGGCCAGCCTGGTCTACAAAGCGAGTCCAGGACAATCAGGGCTACAAGAGAAACCCTGTCTCAAAAAAAAAAAAAAAAAAAGTCAAATCTAGACATTTAGCCGTGGGTGGTATCTGATTACAAGCACATCTAACAGACCCTTAGCAACAGCAACAGCAGAGGCAATAAAGCATCTATTGAGGTTTTTTCGGTTTGGGGTTTTTTTTGGTTTTGGTGGTGGTGGTTTTGGTTTTATTTTGTTTGTTTGTTTTTTGGCTTTAGGGGTTTCACTGAAATAGGGTCTCCCCTAGAGACCCTCCTGTCTTACCATAGGATAGGGAACAAGCACGTGCCATTACATCTGCTTTATAGATATTTGGTTTGGTTCAGGGGGCTAGTTGGGGAGGTCAGGATCTTGTACTATGTTAGCCTAGGCTGGCCCTTAAACTCACAGCAATCCTCCTACCTTGATTTCCCAAGTGCCAAGATCACAGATATGTTACCACCATGCCCAGAATTCTGTTTTTCCAAATGGTGGTGATCAAACACAGAGCCTTGGATAGCCTAGGCAAGCACTATGCATACTGAGTTCCGCACCCAGGTCAAGTGGACACAGAGCCTCATGTGTCCCAGAGTAGCACAGAGTTCCACTATCTCCTGCTTCAGCTCCTAAATGCTGGAGCTACTGGCATACATCACCATATTTGTTCCTATTAGGAAGACTTTTAAGCCAGATGTGGTGACACACACCTTTAATCCCAGCACTCAGGAAGCAGAAATACACAGATCCCTGAGTTCAAGCCCAGCCTGGTCTACAGAGGGCTACACAGAAAAATCCTCAAACAAAACAAAACAAAAAAGGAAGGAGGCAAATCAGGCAGATCTCTGTGTGAATGAATACTTTCAATCTTAGCACTTAGGCGGCAGAGGCAGAGCACACCTTTAATCCCAGCGCTTGGGAGGCAAAGGCAGGTGGATCTCTGTGCGTTGGAGGCCAGCCTGGTCTATAGAGTGACTTCCAGGACAGCCAAGGCTACATAGAGAAACCCTGACTCAGGGGGTGGGGTGGAGGAGAAAAAAAATTAAATAAATAAATAAATAAAATTACTAGGAGTAGTATTGGAGAGCAGTAGAGAAGCGGAGGACGCACCTAGCATGCATCAAGTTCCGAGTTCAAGCCCCAGCACTGCACCTCCCACTGTTGCTATTAAACTGAAAGTAAAATGTTTAGTTCCTCTTTGCCTTCTCATCCTTATTTCACAAAGAGCAAGCACTACAGTCTATGAGGCTCAGGTTGGGAGGGGTTTCGGGAAGGTAAGAAAACTACATCCCAGAGACATCCCTGTGCAGGAAGACGGGAACAAGAGCAGGGAGAGGACTGTTTTATTTCCCAAAGCAATGATCCATGTTTCCCTCCTTTAAAGGAAACGTTCTGCACAGGGCTACCAACTCCTCAGTCACTGTATCCAGTATGAAAGTATAAGATCAAACACTGAGAATAAGAAACGGTTTTTTAAAAGTATGAAAATGACTTTTCAGGGAAGCTACAAGGGTAGAAAACACAGAGGGACAATTAGCCCCACTGAAGCCTTAAACAGCAGTTACAGTACACAAGCTGAGTCTGTCTGTTCTCTGGAGAAAGAGGAACAGTTTAAAGACCTCCACTTCCCGGCAGCATGCCAGCTAAGCCACTAAACTACTTCTTTAAATCAGGAGACGAGGAAAAACCAACACACATGAGCTCATGTGAATAAGCACAACCAAAACCGCTCACAGAAATAATGGGAGAAATTTTGAAAGAGAACGAAAGAAAATTAAAGAATACTCTCTGTGCTCCACCCTCCAGTCCCTGGAAGCCGTCATATATGCTGGCAGCAAAGGCCTCATTTGCTATTACTGCAGCCTGTAGGCTTAAGTGATGGGATGCAACTAGGACCCCCATTCCAATGCCTACACGGCTCACCACAGTAATCAGCCTCCCTTAATAACTAATCCACTTCTAGCCAGGTGGTGGTGGCACACAGGGAGACAGAGACAGGTGACTCTCAAGAGAGTTCCAGGACAGCCAAAGTTACACAGAGAACCCCTATCTCTAAAAAAACAAAAACAAAAAAACTAATCCATTTTTACTTGTCTTGTGAACTCGTGTTTTCACTTTGTAACTTAGACTAGTCTCAAACTTACTGTAATCCTCCTGCCTCTGCAACAAAACTACAGTAGAGGGATCATATATAGTAACTACCAGGCAGGACTTAAGTACCTCACTTTAAAAGTCATTTTATTTGAATCACTGTATTTCTATTAAAGAGATCTCTCTAAAGTAATTTTTCAATGTGTACACATGCAAAAAGTAAAACAAAAGCTAACTCCAACATTTGTTGTTTGTTTTTGTTTTTCAGGACAGGATCTCTCTGCGTAGCCCTGGCTGTCCTGGAACTCATTCTGTAGACCAGGCTGGCCTCAAACTCACAGAGATCTGCCTGACTTTGCCTCCCGAGTGTTAGGGTAAAGGTGTGTGTCTTCACTTGTCACTGAGTTTCCTTACATCAATTTGACTTTCCACTGTTGCTACTGAGCTGTTTCACTCCTTCAAGACCAAGGGCTAGAGCTGTCACTGGAGCAGAGTGCAAGTGGTGTTTGATGTCAGTCAACAATTCAAAATCAGTCCAGATAAGAGGCCAAAATTACAAGACAGCGAGATGGCTCGGCACGTCAAGGCATTTTCTGTGCAAGCATGGCAACCTGAGCTGGATCCCAAAACCTGAGCACGGGTGGAAAGAGTCTACCCGTGTACACGATGTAACACCCACATACACAACAAGGGAGGAGAGACCAAATGAGGAGCATACTTTAAAATGCACTCCTCAGTCCGGCGTGGTCGAGTATGCCTTTAATCCCAGCACTCAGGAGGCAGAGGCAGGCGGATCGCTGTGAGTTCGAGGCCAACCTGGTTTACAAAGTGAGTCCAGGACAGCCCAGACTACACAGAGAAATCTTGTCTCAAAAAACAAACAAAAAATAAAAGAAAGAAAAAAGGAAAAAAGAAAAAAGAAAAAATTAAAGAAAATGCTCAGAAAGAATAGACTGGGCTACTACAAAAACAATCCTTCCACTGTATCATGTGCATGTGCCTGAGGGCCACTCCTGCTGCCTGTGCAGATCCTAGAAACTGCCTTGTGAGGCAGGTCTTTCCTTAGTACTAATCTTAGGGACAAGTGCTCAGTGACTTTTTGTCCTGTTTGTGAATGAAAAGCCATATAACAAGATGGTTTTATAAAATGTAGGTTGTTAATCTGTAAGCCAATTCACAGAATCAAAAGCAGCAATGCCCTGGTCATGAAGCTGCCAGCATGCTTGGCTGGGTCACTCTGTACTTGTAAAAGACACAAACAACAGTGACCCAAGTCCAAATACAAGCATCATCTACTACAGTTTTGCTTAAGTATTTCTTTAAAAGAGCAAAATACAACAAAACCTCTCGCTAGTGTTTAACCACCGTGGTCCCTATAGCGTATCACCAGACAGTATCTTGACTGGCATGGGAGGGGCCATATGGGTCCTAGAAGATGGAAGACAAGGAGGGTTCCAGTAGAGCCCAAGTGGGTTTAATTAAAAAGCAGTGTATGCAGCCTTTAATCCCAGCACTCAGGAGGAAATACAGGTGGATCTCTTGAGCGAGTTCAAGGCCAGTCTGCTCTACACAAAGGAAAAACCTGTCTCAAAAAAAAAAGAAAAAGACAAAACAACCCCAAAAGGCTGGAACTCTTGATCTGTATAAAGGGAAAACATCCGGCAGTTTCACTGTCTGGGTGCTGGTTTGGCTCCTGCTGTGTTCTTCTGAATGTCAGCACATCTTCCGAGGACCTCTGGTTCTTACTTGTAAGCACCTCGACAATCAGGAATGGCTTTGTGTAGCAAAGGACGCTCACGTGTAAATGCTGTGAGGACGAGTCACGAGCCAAACTGTACGAGCGCAGAGCAGTGCTGGTGAGTAACCAACAGCCCTCACATCTAGGAACTGAACCGGGGCCAGGAAGCCATCTGGATGGCAAACAGCCACATGAGGAGAATTTTAAATAGCTTCAGCTGTAGGAAAAAGCACTACTACAGGCTCTAGACCTTTTAACTACTTGTCTGCTCTCATTTTGAAAATAAGCGATAATACATACAACTTGTGAAAATGCATAATCTCAGAATTATTTCACGCAAGAACTTCCACTTGCTGTAGGATCATAATGATGTTTTGTTTCTGTATTTTGGTTTTATAGACAGTATCTTAGACTACATCCCAGGCTAGTCTCAAACTGGCAGCAGTCTTCCTGCCTCCGCCCCCCTCAGTACTGGGATGACGGGATGGGCAGCTATGCCTGGCTCTGTGATGAAGCCTGAATCCCAGGCTTCTGGGAGAAGCTGGTGAATTTTGAAAGTCTGACTGTGATAACGGAGCTAGTGAGGACTGCCTGAATGTCTACAACACAGAATGTGGGTGGAACTGGTAAGGAACACCTGTTACAGAGTGAATTTCTATAGCACGGGATGTGGGTGGCGATGCCAGGGGAAACACTTCGCCTTCAACACTACAGAAAAGCTTGCTTGCTATAAATCTTGAGAGCGTGGATTCTTAATTCTCTTTTTCCTTACTTTTAAAATTATATTTATTTCCTGTAAGCATAAAGGAAGGAGGCAAACATGCACATTACATCGTATGTGTGACTGTCAGAGGACAACTTGTGAGAGTTGATCTTCTCCTTCTGCCATGTTGGTCCCAGGGATGAAACCCAGGTCATTAGGCTTGTTGACAAGGACCCTCTTCCCTAGAGCCATCTTGCCAGCCCTGGAGTATGGATTCCTTATCTTAAGCATTTAAAACTGAGGCCTATGGTCATACACACACTAGGAGTCAGAGGCAGGCAGATCTCTGAGTTGGAGGCCAGTCTGGGGAGCAGGGAGGACAGGACACCACACAGGACGGGGACTGAGGTCTAAGGAGTAAGATAAGTGCACCAATGTACTGTGACAGACACAGAATTGTGGTGGGACACCAGGTAAGCCGCATGTCCCAGATTCCTGTGCAGTTACAGTGGCTACATACGAAGGCCTCTCCCCCGGAATGAGTGGGAACGGCTATGCCATGCTCAAGTCTGGGATTTGCAGGATGACAATGTATGGCCTGCATGGTCCTGTTCTCCTTACAGTGGTGACAAACAACAGCCACCAGGAGAGAGAGAGAGGGAGAGAGAGATATCACTCCATAGCAGCTGTTTCTTGAATGAAAACACAAGTTCAGTCTGCTGCATTTGGGCCATTATTTATTTTCAGTCTGTTAAAATTGATCTTCACTAATTCAGCCAAGCACACACAGTTGCAAGGCTGTCATTAAAACTCACAATCCTTACTCACAGGTAGTTCAATATCAAGTGTTTTACTTATCTATATAAACAGGAAACAGAATTATGAGTAAGAGTGAAAGACTGCCACCATGATGCCAGCAAACCCCTCGCTTCTACTCGGATTCGCCAACTTTCCTGGGTTGATTACTCTGCAAGTTGCATTTAGAGCACCCGCCGCCATGGAAACAGACACAGCAATGGCTCCCCACTCTAGTACCTCTGAGAACTGTTTCCGTAACCAGTGGCAGAGGAGCAAGAATATGAATCTGACTTAAGGAAGACATGAAACTAGACAAAGAGACAAAGGACATCAGAAGCCTTAAGCAGTTTTTAAAATGCTAGACCAGTCAGGCTCAATGGCACACTGTGGCAATCCCAGCACTCGGGAGGCAGAGGCAGGCAGATCTCTGTAAGTTCAAGGCCAGCCTGGTCTACAAAGGGAGTCCAGAAGAGCCAAAGCAGAGAAACCCTATAATTTATCAAATCCCAAATAACTCAAAAGCATACAGGTAAAAATGGTTAATATAATTATTCACCAAGGAAATGAAGATTAAAATCACAACCAAGCCAGTGATTGCTCACACCTTCTAGCCCAACATAGGAAGCAAAGGCAGGTGGATCTGTGTGAGCCAAAGCTAAAGTGTCACTTTGTCTCAAAATAAAAACCAAAAACAGAGAAACAAAACCCACTGACATTCACAGATCACTGTTTGTGGGTGAACTCAGTCTTTTCTAAAGAGAACATCAAAAAACTCCATACTGCTTTAATTCTATGATATTCTTACCCAAGAATATCAGAAGTACATGAACTAAATTTGAAAGTAAGTGAAGCTAAAGTTTTTCATAATAACCCAAAGAAGCCTCAACTCAAACATACATTAACAGAACAAGAAATTGTACTAAATGTTTTGCAATATGAAAAAATAATTAAATACAACTATATACACCCTTATTAATGAACCTCACCAACACTGTTAACAGAAACAAAAAGGGCCAGGCAGAGTAGCTCACATCTGTAGCCACAGTACTCAGCCTGCAGAGACTGAAGAATTGCTACTCAGTTTCAGGACAGTTTGGAATAATGTGAGACACTGTCTCAATTTAAAAAGGAGGGGAGGTCGGGAGGAGAAAATGGTAATCGAACACATAGCATAAGATTCAATTTACAGGCCAGGTGTGGTGGCGCATGCCTGTAATCCCAGCACTTGGGAGGCAGAGGCAGGAGGATCACTATGAGGTGGAGGCCAGCCTGGTCCATAAAACAAGTCCAGGATAGCCAAGGCTACACAGAGAAACCCTGTCAAAAAATAAACAAACTTTAAAAGGAGGGTGGGGCTGGAAAGATAGCTCAACAGTTAAGAGCACTGGCCATTCTTCCAGAGGTCCTGAGTTCAATTCCGAGCAACCACATGGTGGCTCACAAACATCTATAATGAGATCTGGTGCCCTCTTCTGGTGTGCATGAAGACAGTGTACTCATATACATAAAATAAATTAATCTTTAAAAAAACAATTCTTCCAGCACTTGGGAGGCAGAGGCAGGTGGATCTCTGAGTTCAAGTCCAGCCTGGTCTACAAAAAGACAGCCAGGGCTATTACACAGAGAAACTGTGTCTCGAAAAACCAAAAATAAATAAATAAAATAAAGATTCTATTTACTTAACTATAAATAACAGTTAAAATATCGCTGGAGATAGGCATAGTGGCTCACTCAGGAGACTGAGAACACTGCTGGTTCCAGTCTACAAAGTGAGTTCCAGGCCAGCCTGGTTACAAAGCAGGACCCTGTCTTAAAACAGACAGACAAACAAACACGAACAAAATAAAAAATCACTGGAAATGGTAACACGAATCTTTGTTTGTTTGTTTGCTTTTGTTTTACCAGCCTGCCTCTAGCTCCTCAAGTGCTGTGACATGCATCGTTAACCCAAGCACTAAGGAGGCAGAAGCAGGCAGATCTCTAGAGTTTGAGGCCATTGTAGTCTACAGCCAGCTGGACACAGTAAGACTACTCAAAAAGAAGGAGGGGAGGAAAATATTGTTTAGAGATGTAAAGATCATCAAGAGCATCAAGGTATAAAAACAAAGAAAATTAAACAAAATTCAGTAAAATATCTCTTGCAAAAGGGAGGAAGCAGAGGAAAGCACTAATATCTGTTAAGGCATGGGTCTGCTGCTTCGTATTTAGATGTTAATTGCTTACCCTCCACCCACCAAGCTTTTCTGTCCTCCAAGCCTGCAAACCTTGGCCCTGCCTACCTTCACTTCGCCCTGCCCAGGTGTATAGGCAATTTTATTTAGCCAATTAGGGATAATTTTGGTATACGTGAGGTAGAACAGTAAGAATCTGGGGGTGGGGTAGGGACAAGCAATTAACATTCTGAATACAAAACACTGGACCATGCTGTGATATCACCCCCCTGGACAGAGAAACCCTGTTTCAAAACACCAAAAAAAAAAAAAAAAAAAAAATCAGGTGTCTCTGTCTTTTATTGCTATGAAAGAGGTTGAATAATAACTGTCATGTGTACAGACAAGCTATAGACCCCTATACATGTGCATCCTCACAGTCACACAGTCCAACACAGACACACACATAATCTTCAAAAAACGAATAAAACCCTTTGGGGCTGGAGAGATGGCTCGCTCAGTGGTTAAGAGCACTAACTGCTCTTCCAAAGGATCTGAGTTCAATTCCCAGTACCTACATGACAGCTCACATCTGTCTGTAGCTCCAAGATCTAACATCTTCACACAGACATACATGCAGGCAAAACACCAATGAACATAAAATAAAAACAAATAAATTTAAACAAACACACAAACAAAACCCTTTGGGGCTAGAGAGATGGCTCAACAGTTAAAAGAGCACTTGCTCTTACAGAGGACCCAGGCTCAAATCCTAGCACCTACATGGCAGCTGACAACTGTCCAAAGCTCCAGTTTCAGGGGACTCAACACCTTTTTTTTTTTTTTTTAACCTCTGCAGGCACTAGGCATACTTGTAGTGCACAGATATGCATGGGAGCAAAATACTTATACATAGAGAATAAAACACATCTAAACCAAGCAAACCTGGACTGGTGAGATGATTCAGCAGGCGAAGGTGCTTGCAGCAGCAGGTAAAGACAGCAGAGCTAGCTCTCTGAAATCCATATAAAGGTGGAAGGAGGGGACCTACTAGACAAAGTTGTCCTCTGAATACATGAGTGCTGTGGCATGTACACCATCACACACACACACACACACACACACACACACACACACACACAAAATAACAATAACAATAAATTTTATGAATGTCTTAACCTAAGCTTTCACATAAAGCTATCAACACCCTCTTCCACTGGAAAGCTGGACTGAGAACAAGGCAGCCATTTATACTACCCTTTATCTACTACTTCCTCTATCGTGTGGCTGTCAAAAGGCTAAATGAGATTCTGGCAACATAAAAAAAACTGTTTTGAAAGGTCATGCTATGCAGACAGTCACAGCTTTCACAGTATCCTTACTGTCTGTGGAAGACTACATGACAATCCGACCAGTTATGTTCTGAGCAAAAGCGAGATGCACATTGTCATCACACTGTCAAAGGACCAGAGCTGTAGACGCTCAATAATATTCTTTTGTTTGTTTGTTTTTCGAGACAGGGTTTCTCTGCGTAGCCCTGGGTATCCTAGACCAGGCTAACCTCGAACACAGAGATCCCTCTGCCTCTACCTCCTGAGTGCTAGGATTAAAGGCGCGTACCACCAACGCCTAGCCTCAATAATATAAACATCATTTGCCCCTGCATAAACATCCAGTGCACATTTCTGAAAAGGATCCTTGGGCAGAGAACAGAACTGGAAGCAGGACAGCAGCTCCCCTGACCTTTGACAGGTAAGCTGAAACCAGGCCACTGTGTTCACCCTGAGTTTATAAACATGATAGCCTTTTAAAACTTCCAAATTGGGGCTAGAGAGATAGCTCAGAGGTTAAGAGCATTACCTGCTCTTCCAAAGGTCCTGAGTTCAATTCCCAGCAACCACATGGTGGCCACAACCATCTATAATGAGATCTGGTGCCCTCTTCTGACATGAAGGCAAACACTGTATACTTAATAAGCAAATCTAAAAACTACAAAATTCCAAATTGGGGGCTGGAGAGATGGCTCAGAGGTTAAGAACACTGTCTACTCTTCCAGAGGTCTTGAGTTCCAATTCCCAGCAACCCCATGGTGGCTCACAACCATCTATAATGAGATCTAGTGCCCTGTTCAGGCCTGCAGGTGTACACGCAGGGAGAGCACTGTATACATTAAAAAACAAAACAAAACAAAAACACTACCAGACGTAGTGGCACACACCTTTAATCCTAGCATTCGGGAGGCAGAGCCAGGTGGATGCCTCTAATCCCAAAGACCAGAGTTCAAAGTCAGCCTCAGGATACAGAAGGAATGAGAGGAGCCGGGTGTGGTGGCGCACACCTTTAATTCCAGCACTCCGGAGGCAGAGGCAAGTGGATCGCTATGAGTTCGAGGCCAGCCTGGTCTACAAAGCGAGTCCAAGACAGCCAAGGCTACACAGAGAGACCCTGTCTCCAAAAAAACAAAAACAAAAACAAAACAAAACAGAAGGAATGAGAGACCCAACTATGCTATATGAGATCCTATCTCAATAAACAAAAAACCAAAACAAAACCACAAAAAGAAAACCAAAACAAAATTTAAATATATCATTTTCCAAGGAAAGCCTAACAGCTACATTCAGCTGGAGGTGTGCTTGGTGGCAGAGTGCGTGCTTAGCATGTGTAAAACATGGATTAACCCTGTAGCACCTAGAAAATAACATTAGCCCTGCTCATGGGAGTGCTGGTGCACACGTCATTGAAGCACTCTGGAAACTGAGGCAGGAAGATAGCCCTGACTTGAGGCTAGCCTGGGCTACAGAATAATCCCATATTTCAAACAAATAACCCCACATTCACCACGCTTCTCTAATTACCATATAAAGCAACATGTTTCCTCATGGCCTATTCATGCATATATACTAAGTTTAGACTGGTGCCCTGACACACCCTGGCCCCCGCCCCACCCCCATTTTCCCTTCCGCTCCCGGTATTCCCCTCTCCACTTTCATATCATGTGTTTTATTGCTCTTCCTGACTCACACCGATCATTCTTCAAAATTTCCCCAATTTGATTGCTTCAAAAATTTGTCAGCCAGTCATAAACGGTGCATGCTTTTAATCCCGCCACTCAGGAGACAGAGACAGGCACGTTTCTTTGAGTTTGAAGCCAGTCTAGTCTAAGAGCTAGTGCCAGACCACTACCACTACAGTGATAGTGAGACTGTCTCAAAAACACAACAAAAACACGGGGCTGGAGAGATGGCTCAGGAGTTAGGAGCACCAGCTGCTCTTCCAAGGACCCAGGCTTAGTTCCCAGCTTGTGGGAGGCAGCTCACAACTGTCTGTCACTCCAGTTCTACAGGATGCGATGCCCTCTTCTGGCCATCATAGGCAGCAAGTATGCAAGTGTCGTACAGGCATACATGCACCCAAAACATCCATGCATATAAAATAAAACAAACAAACAACCGGTAGAGTTAGGGCTCTGTGGTAGAGTGCTTGCTCACCCTTCAATCCCCAGTATTGTCACACACCACAAAAAGGCAACGCATCAGTAAAAATCATCGAGCTTCTGAAATGTCCAAACTTGGGGGCTGGAGAGATGGTTCAGGGGTGAAGGGCACTTGCTGCTCTTCCAGAGGACCTGGGTTCAATTCCCACCCCACACGGCGGCTCACAGCTGGCCATAACTCTAGTTCCAGACGGCCTGATACTGTCTAGCTTCTGAAGACACTGTACACACATGGTGGACATGCATTCAGACAAAGCACTCACACACACAAAATTAAAATAAAAATAAAGTGGTCAGATTCATAGGTTAATAACAGCAGTCTGGTTTGCTTTTGTTATCTGAGCTAAGAATAGCCTTGTGCCCTCAGCAACGCCACCACCTAGTAAATTTTTATTTAAAACAAGAATAATCACAACCCCTTCATAAAGAAGTAGTGTGATCCCAGTACTCTTGAGACTGAAGGAGCTTACGTTTCAGGCTAGCCTGTGCTATACAGTCAATTTCCAGGGCAGCTTGGGCTACAGTTTCAAACAAACAACAGAAGCAAGCAAGCAAATAAACAGCCCCTATGTTAAGCAACCCTAAATCTCAGTCTACCCCAAAACCAGGCTTAGAATTGTCCCCATAGGGGCTGGAGAGATGGCTCAGTGGTTAAGAGCATTGCCTGCTCTTCCAAAGGACCCGGGTTCAATTCCCAGCACCCGCATGGCAGCTCACAACTGTCTCTGACTCCAAGATCTGACACCCTCACACCAGCACACATAGATTAAATAAAATATTTAAAAAAAAAAAAAGGATTGTCCCCATATAAACCCTGTTTCAAGAGATAGAAAAAATAGAAGCTAACCAATATTTATACTTTCCTTCCATATTCAACATCATAAAAAACTAAGAAATAAAATCTACAAAATTGGAGCTAGAGAGATGGCTCAGAGGTTAAGAACACTAACTATTCTTCTAGAGGTCCAGATTTATAATTCCCAGCAATCACATGGTGGCTCACAACCATCTACAATGTGATCTGATGCCCTCTTCTGGCCTTCAGGTATACATGCCAGCAGAGCACTATATACATAATAATAAATAAATTTTTTAAAGCAAAGCTACAAAATTGGACACTTACCTCAAAGTAACAGCCCCCATTTCAGTCCTCTAGGAACGTATGAAATTACGTGTTTCTAAAAGTGAAGAATTCATGAAGTCTTTTTCAGATTAGAAGATTAACTGCAAAATAAGAGATTGAAGAGAGAAAGTATTAATCAAAATGGACGCTGTTAAGTGTTTACTACTTGTTTGCCATTTGACTGCTTATAGCCACACACATTTTGAAATACAGGCTGAAGATCTAACAAAGTTAAAAACTTTTATTATGAGACGGCACAGTGGCACAGGTCTGTAATCCCAGCACTTGGGGAGGAGGAGGCAGGCAGATCTCTGTGAGTTCGAAGTCTACAAAGCATGTCCAGGACAGCCAAGGCTACACAAAGAAACTCTGTTTTTTTTAAAAAAAAAGCAAACAAACAAACAAAAAAACTCGTTTATATGTTTAGGATCTATTATCTATTATTCTTAGCTTTGGGCCATTTTTTAAAAATCTGATACCTCCTAGCACTCAGGAGGCAGAGGCAAGTGGATCACTGAGTTTGAGGCTAGCCTGGTTTGCAAAGCAAGTTCAGGACAACCAAGGCTACACAGAGAAACCCTGTCTCAAAAAATTTTTAAAAAAAAATCTGATACCTTTTTTCCCCAGACAGGGTTTCTCTGTGTAGCCTTGACTGTCCTGGACTTGTTTTGTTGACCAGGCCTGCCTCCACTTCCCAAGTGCTGAGATTAAAGGAATATACCACCATGTCCCAGCTTTTTTTTTTTAATGTATACAGTGCTTTGCCACATGTATACCTATATACCAGAAGAAGATACCAGATCTCATAATAGATAGTTGTAAGCCACTATGTAGTTACTGGGAATTGAACTCACAACCTTTGGAAGAGCAAACAGTGCTCTTAACCTCTGAGTCATCTCTCCAGCCCCCACTTTTTTCTTATTAGTGGATTTATATATTAAAAATCAAAAACTAAATAATTTAAATATGTAGTATAAAATTAAAATGCAGGACCCCTCAAGCCAGCCAGGGCTACAGTTAGGCCCTGACCCAAAAAAAAATTTTTTAAGATTTATTTATTGTATTTATTGTATATTAGTGCTTTATCTGCAGAAGAGGGCATCAGATAACATTATAGATGGTTCTGAGCCACCATGTGGTTGCTGGGAATTACTCAGGACCTCTGAAAGAGCAGGTGGTGCCCTTAAGCACTGAGCCATTTCTCCCGCCCCCCCCAAAAAAATTTTAGTTAAAAATTAAAACCAAGGGGCTGGAGAGATGGCTCAGCGGTTAAGAGCACTGACTGCTCTTCCAGAGGTCCTGAGTTCAATTCCCAGCAACCACATAGTGGCTCACAACCATCTATTGCACTGTACACATAATAATAAGTAAATCTTTTTAAATTTTTTTTAATTAAAACCAACAACAAAATTCAAGACCCTTCTCCAAGAGGTTCTACAAGGAAATATGTTTAAACCCAAAGTGTATTGTAGAGGTTAAGAACACACACAGAACACAGTCCACCTGTCTGTACATTCTGATGGCCCATTTCCACTGTAACTCCAGAGGCCTTGGAAAATCATCTCACAGGAAAAACAAGCTTAACCATTATGCTACCACGAGGTGTCCTCTGACCAATGAGAAGATCACAATGACACTTACGCTCTTACTGCAGATGTCAAGGCTAACAGCACCAGATCAAACAGGATGTGAAAGCTGTGTTAACACTCACATTACCAGGGTCAACACCCTGGGTCCAGCCTAATGGAGGCAGGCAGCGTTTGTTCAACTGCCTCCTGATAAGGAGTCTCTGGACACTATCAACAAAGTCATCATCACCTCAGTGCAGCTGGCTAATTATACATCTAAATCTCTTATCTCCGTGAGAATGTTCAGTGCTAGAGAAAGAAATTTAATACTGTTCTTCCAGAGGACCCAAGTTTGAGTCCCAGTACCAACATCAGGTACCCAACTCCAGCTCTAGGGGAAATCAAACACCTTGGGCCTCTGTAGGTGCCTACATTCATGTGCACACACTTACACACTGGCGAAAATGTAAGTAAAAATAAAAATTTCAAAGATTTCTTTTAGCCAGGCATGGTGGCACATGCCTTTAATCCCAGTACTTGGGAAGAAGAGGCAGGTGGATCACTGTGAGTTCGAAGCCAGCCTGGTCTACAAAGCGAGTCCAGGATAGTCAAGGCTACACAAAGAAACCCCCAAAAGATTTCTTTTAAATAGTTTATTTATTTTTATGTTATGTACATTTTGACTGCATATATGTCTGTGTGAGACTGTCAGATTTCCTGGAACTGGAGTTAACAGACCGTTGTGAGCTGCCATTTAGGTGCTGAGAATTGAACCCTGGTCCTCTGGAGAGTAGGCAAGAGTCTTAACTCCAGCCCCTATAACCCAATTTCTTCTTTTTTTTATTTTATTAATTTATTCATATTACATCTCAATGGTTATCCCATCCCTTGTATCCTCCCATTCCTCCCTCCCTCCCATTTTCCCCTTACTCCCCTCCCCTATGACTGTGACTGAGGGGGACTTCCTCCCCCTGTATATGCTCATAGGGTATCAGGTCTCTTCTTGGTAGCCTGCTATCCTTCCTCTGAGTGCCACCAGGCCTCCCCATCCAGGGGACGTGGTCAAATATGAGGTGCCAGAGTACGTGTGAAAGTCAGACCCCACTCTCCACTCAACTGTGGAGAATGTCCTGTCCATTGGCTAGATCTGGGTAGGGGTTTGAAGTTTACGGCCTGTATTGTCCTTGGCTGGTGCCATAGTTTGAGTGGGACTAGAACCCAGTTTTTTTCCCCCCTTTGGTTTTTCAAGACAGGGTCTCTCTGTGTAGCCTTGGCTGTCCTAGAATCACTTTGTAGACCAGGCTGGCCTCGAACTCACAGTGATCCCCCTGCCTCTGCCTCCCAAGTGCTGGGATTAAAGGCGTGCACCACCACCACCCGGCCAAGAACCCAGTTTCTTAAACTAGGGGTTAGGCTACACAGAGAAACTCTGTCACGAAGAAAAAAAAAACAAAACAAAACTATAGACCAACCAGGGACACAGTAAATCGATCTCAAACAGCAGCAAAAACAATGTGTGAGTTTTTTACAACAGGGCTCCATGTGGCTTAGGCTGGTTTCAACTCTATGTAGTCAAAGAGGAGGTAACTCCTGATCCTTCAGTCTCCACCCCTCAATTGCTAGAGTCAGAGGGAGGCTCCACCATACTTGGTTAAAGCTTATCTTTATTTACTTATGTGTATGAATGTTTTGCCTGCATGTCTGCAGCACATATGTGGCTGGTGCTGAAGAGATCAGAAGAGGGTGTGGGGGCTGGAGAGATGGCTCAGCGGTTAAGAGCACTGTCTGCTCTTCCAGAGGTCATGAGTTCAATTCCCAGCAACCACATGGTGGCTCACAACCATCTATAATGTGATCTGATGTCCTCCTCTGCCTGTAGATGTACATGCAGGCAGAGCACTGTATACATAATAATAAATCTTTAAAAAAAAAAAGAAGAGGGTGTGGGATTCCCCTAGATCTGTGTTATAAGCTGCTATGTTGGTGCTGGGAATCAAATCCAGGTCTTCTAGAAGAGAAACCAGTGCTCTTAACCACTGAACTATCCCTCCAGCCCCTAAAACGTCTTAAGGTAGGGTCTCACTATGTGACTTACTGTGTAAACCAGGCTTGCCTCAAACTCAGGGGCACACCCAGCTATGCTCCTGGGTGCTGGGATTAAAGCTGTGCATGCACCATGCCTAGTCTACTCTGTCTCTCTTGGCTCTTCATGGGCTTTACATCCCCAATGCCTCACACAGCACAAGCACATCCAACAAATGTTGGGTGAATAAGTTCATACAGGAAAACTCTCACAGGCTCACATGCTGAAAGTGTTCTGTGGATAAAGTAGACTTTCCCACAATCAATTCTTTCGCTAACAGAAATGTAAAAAAGAAAACCCATGATAAATTGACAGCAATGCCAGCAGTAGAATAAAGAATACATTCAGACCTGCCATGACACAGTGGAGCAGACCTTCAAAGTTCTGCCCTACGGCAGCAAGGAAAGCTGATCCCAAGAGGCAACTCAACTCTAGCCACCCACAGCTCCAGTCCTCTGACTGAAAAAAGCAGCCACCTCTGCACAAAGACAATCACACTACTGTTTTAAAAGGGCGGGAGAGGGCAGTGATGTGGAGGTAGGGAGAACACCAGTGACTGGTGACTAAGAGAATGCAAGTATCCGCAGTCTGTGAAAGTCATGTGTATTTGAAAACGTCAACAAACCATAGTAATAAAATAAACGGGGCTGAGGTGTAGGTCAGTGGAGGGGGCAGGGATGACCCCGACTGCTACCACCAAAAATAAATGAATGTTAAAAATTGAGCTGGGCACTCAGGAGGCAGAGGCAGGTGGAGTGCTGTGAGTTTGAGGCCAGCCTGGTCTACAAAGCAAAAGCAAGTCCAGGAGAGCCAAAGCTAACACAGAGAGACTCTGTCTCAAAAAACAAACAAACAAAAAAAAAAAAAGCTAGGGAGGGATCTACCACCGTGGCAGAAGAGTATGTCAAGGGGCATGCTGTCTCATTCTCAATAATACACACACACACACACACACACACACACACACACACACACACACGTGCTTGCACATACACACACCAAAATAAATGTAATAAACAAATACAGTCGGGCGTGGTGGCACACGCCTTTAATCCCAGCACTCGGGAGGCAGAGGCAGGCGGATCGTTGTGAGTTCGAGGCCAGCCTGGTCTACAAAGTGAGTCCAGGACAGCCAAGGCTACACAGAGAGACCCTGTCTCAAAAAACAAAAAAGATAAACAAATACATCTGGCATAGGACCTTATTGATCAACCAATATACCAAAATGAGTTTGCTAAATATCTGAAGAAAACTTGTACCAAAGGCAAAAAAAATTATTTGCAGTAAGGGCCCAGGAGATTGGAGCAAGATGGCACACTGGCCAAGAGAGCTGCCCCTCAGGCACTGCAGCCTTCAGCACAGTTGCCGGCTTCCTCTACAGATAAGAGGGAATCCGATGCCCTCTTCTGTCTTCCTTAGACACTAGGCACACAAGTGATCCACAGGCATACTTGCATGCAAAACACGCATACACAGAGTGGAGAGAGGGCTCAGAGAGGACCCAGGTTCAATTCTCAGCCCAACAAGGCAGTTCACAACTGTAACTCCAATTTCAGGAGATCCTACATCCTTATGTAGACATGCAAGCAAAACACCAGTGCACATGAAATAAAAAGAAAACACAGCCAAGGCTACACAGAGAAACCCTGTCTTGACTTTTTTTTAAAAATTCAAAATCCATATACATAAAACTGTTTTTCCCCCTTTACATCTGACTATACCACTTAAAAACTTTGGTCCATTTGACATGTAACTTCCTGAAATTCCAGTTTCCTCCAGTGGTGATGTCGTTAGTACCTTCATTAGAGAGTTGTTACAAGATAAAATTCCAGAAAGCACTTAATACAGCCTGACATGTAAGTAAGCATCCAATAAACGTTTGTTATTGTTAGCCAGCCTAATCCCACATACAGTAGGAGGCACTTGGGAGTTTCTCTAATGGGCTATATCCACAGCCACCGCTTGAAGAGGCAAAAGGCTATAAGTGGAAGCTAGAGCTAGGCACAGGAACAAGCATCAGTAATAAAGCCAGCCAAGGGAAGTGGAGGCAGGAGGATCAGGGGTTTGAGGGTAGGCTCAGCTGCACAATTAGTTTGAAGCTAGCCTAAACTATTTGAGACCTTGTCTCTAAAGCTAAAACAAAAGACAGGTCAGCAGCTCACTTGGTAGTATGCTTGCCTAGCATTCCTGAGGCCCTGGGTTCGGTGCCCAGTATTTGAACTAGGCCAAGTGCTGCTGCAATTGCAGCACTATTGAGATTAAGAGGGGGTAAATGCCCCAAGTTCAAAGCCAGCCTGGGCCACACAGAGTACTAGCTAGGCCTGCCAGATCTGCATAGCAAGACTGTCTCAAAACACCGCAACCACCACCCCCAAGCAATACCTGCCCCCCCCAAACAAAAAAACAAGTGGCAGGCTGGCTTGGTGGCGCACTCCTGTAAACCCAGCCCTCAGAGAGGCAGAGGCAGGCAGATCTCTGTGAGTTCAAGGCCAGCCTGGTCTACAAAGGGAGTCCAGGATAGTCAAGGCTACACAGAGAAACCCTGTCTGGAATAACAAACAAACCAGAGAGAAGGCTAAGGTGTGTCCAGTGGCAGAGCATTTACTCAGTGCACATGAGGCCTTGAGTTCATACTCAACACCACAAAATGAAAATACTAAAATGAAGGTGAGGTCATTCAGCATGAGTTAGTAGTGGGCTGGGTGTGGTGGTACCCAGGCAGGGGAGAAGGCTATCTGGACTCTGAGGACAACCTCTGCTATACTACTGTAAGACTCGGCTTCAAAGAAAACAAGAACAACGTGAAGTGAGGGTGTGGCTTAGTGGTAGAAGGTTTGCCCAGCGCACAAAAGGCCCTGGAGTAAAGAGTAACTTTAAATTCTATGTCAATTAATTGGTGGAAATTATTGTGCTGTTACATGTAATTTGTGTGAGGTAGTGGTGATGTGGTCTTAACCTTAAAAGCAGCATCTCTCTGCCAGAAGCTGAGGCAGGAGGATCACAGGTTTTAGGCCAATCTGAGCTCCAAAGTGAGACATTACCTGGGGAGTAAGGGTGTCTCTCATACTTCAGATGGATGGCAGGCCTTCAGGGTATTTAATTTCTATGAAAACTGCCATAGATTATTTTAAATAAAGCAAACTCCAACTTTGACTATATTTATAATTCCTATCATCTTAAATGTCAGTTATTCAGATCTGAAATTATCAATTGTTTATAAATTAGTAATATAAAAATGTGTCCCATCAGAGCTTTGACCTCTTGCTGACAGCCACTGAAATGCCTGCCAGTGGCTCAGCAGGTAAGGAATTCATGGAATTCAGGTCTTCAGGGTAAGGATCACTGTGGTTGGCCACAGTCAACACCAAATTATTAGGGCAATGAAGGTTGATCATCTAACTCCTTGACTGCCTTCCACCATTTCCCTCCTTCACAACTGCCATTCCTTCAAATGAGAGGATGAGTATAGTAGAGTTAGGAAATATTCTTAGTTAGTTATTACAAATGCCCAGGGACAAACTATGGTCAGGAATGTGGATAAACTGTACTTTAAAAAAAGCTTCTGGATTACCACCCGATTTCTTATAATCTACTTAATCCTCTGGTTTAGGCATAGATAATCAGGATCACAGTCCCCTCTAAGGCAAACGACCACTTGCCTGGTGATCTCCACAGTGGCCTCAGCACTAGGAACCAAGCCACAGGGCAATGGCGAACTGGAACTCTGGATAACAATACCATAAAGCAGGACTGTTTGATTTCAGCAGTACCTTATTGCCAGTTAAGGACCCCAACCTCAGGTTACCTGCTCAGTATTAAAAGAGCTATTTATTTCATAAGCCACACATTGATTTATAACCCTAACATTGGATAGCTGTGAGCTCCAGGCTAGCCTAGGCTAAAGGTGGAAACCCCGCTTCTTTCCTGGAAAAACAAAATAAGTCAGAGATTTAGATATTTTCTGAGGAGGTACTAGAACCCTAAATTAACCACGTTAGGCTGGAACCAAGTAAGAAAGTGAGCAGCTGCATTTGCAAAGCGCTAAAGCCTTAGTCACCAGGACACAGAGAACCTAAAAAAGTGCTAGAACAAAATGAACAGGCTAGCAGACTGCACACACGAAGCAAGAGCGAGATCGAGAAGAAAAGTTGAGCCCAGGCATAACAGTGCATGTCTGAATGTTTTATTACTTATTTATTTATTTAGGGCATCTCTCCTGTCTGTCCATCCCCCCACCAAGACAGGGCCTCTCTGGGTAGCCCTAGCTGTCCTGGAACTCTATAGACCAGGCTAACCAGGCACAGTAGTGTGTGTCTGTATGTTTGTTTGTTTGTTTACTTATTTTGGTCTTTTTGAGACAGGGTTGCTCTGTGTAGACCATGCTGGCCTCGAACAGAGACACGGATCCACCTGCCTCTTGCCTCTCAAGTACTAGGTGTAGTAGTACCGCGTCAGGCTGGTTCTCATCTTCAGTCCCAGCACCGGAGGCAGAAGCAGGAGAATCTGTGGGTCCAAGATCAGGCTGATCTACTTAAGGAGCTCTAGGACAGCCAGAGCTGATTGAGAGACCCTGTCTCAAAAAACAAATAGGAGGAGAATGGTTGAGGCTTCAGAATCCTCATACTATCTGACATGCTAATAATAAATGGGAATTCAATTGTATCATAGATGGGGGCAAGAATATGGCTCAGCAGACTCAAAATCTAGGACATAAAAAGTGTATGGGGTAGGGAGCGGTAAGAAAAGTTATCACGCGGGGCTGGAGAAATGGCTCTGTGGTTAAGAGCACTCTCTGCTCTTCCAGAGGTCCTGAGTTCAATTCCCAGCAACCACATGGTGCCTCATAATCATCTATACTGGGACCTAATGCCCTCTTCTGACATGCAGGTGTACATGCAGATAGAGCATTCACATAAACCAATCAATCATCTTCAAAAAACTGAAAAAGAAAAGTTGTCACACATATACCAGCAAACTGTCATATACCTTGTGTTTTTTTACTTATTCTTCATGCTCACTGAATATTCTTCTTCTAAGACTGTAAATTCTGACAGGTTCCCCTCTACTTCTACTTTGACAATGGACTTGCTGCATACCTCTGATTTTTTGTTTGGTTTTTGTTTTTGTTTTTCAAGACAGGGTTTCTCTGTGTAACAGCTCTAGCTGTCCTGGAACTCGCTCTGTAGACCAGGCTAGCCTCGAACTCACAGCGATCCGCCTGCCTCTGCCTCCCGAGTGCTGGGATTAAAGGCGTGCGCCACCACGCCCGGCCTGCATGCTTCTGCTTCTGCTTTTCCTTTTCCAAGACAGGGTCACATACAGCAGTAGCCAGGCTTCCCTCATGGCAACCACTCTGCTACAGCCTCTGTAGGTGCTGGGATTACAGGCAAAGGCCACTTCTGATTTTTCTATGACTTTTCTTTGCTTACAGATCTGCTGAACAATTCTCCAGACTGATGTTTCAGACAGACCCAGGAAGAAATCCTCAAGATTTGTCTCTTTATACAATACGACAACACTCTCAAGTAAATAGTAGAAACCAATTGACAGGGATTTTTCTCCAAATAAGGTAGTATGCGGTAACTGGACAAGTGACTGAGAAGATTACACACACTGCTGCCACATGGACATGTGTACACACACAATTAATTTTCTCTCACATACATGTATATACACGCATACATATAATGGAAGGTTCTCACACACCTTTGATTCCAGCACACCACTAGCACACAGAGAAGTGGATCTCTGTGAATTTGAGGACAGCCTGGTTTACGTTAAAAATAATAATAATAATAATAATAATAATAATAATAATAATAATAATAATAATAAT
>OU015755.1:22678893-22723766 GCA_907169655.1 Acomys percivali | reverse complement strand
TTTAAAGAGGGAAAAGTGTTCCTGGATTCTGGAAACTATTCAGTGTTCGGTTCAGCATCAGTCAAAGGCACGGGGAGACGGGTGGAGATTAGCAGAGTGAACAAAACAACACGATTCCTACAGCTGGGGCAGCAGCGGAAGAAACAGTCATAAATGAAGTCATCACATGATTAGCTGCAAATTACATCTAAGTGACATGAAGTCGGGGCGCCTGATGTTGTGAAAGCGAATAATAATAGGGGGGGATTGGCTTAGTCAGAGAGGAAGTGAAGGTTCCCCTGAGGAAGGGACAGATAGCTCAAGTTTGATGGACGTTCTGACTTAAAAGGAAGAGGGATGGTTAAAAGTAGTGCAATTACAGACAGCAGCCTGGGCAGCCTTGCAATAGCATAAGCTGGTGGTCCCTGCACTTGGGATGGGGCAGGGGGGTGGGGTGGGGAGGCAGAAGGATCAGGGGTTCCAGGTCTTTGAAGCTACCCTGGGTTCCCTGAGACGCTGTCTCAAAAACAAGCAAATATACAATCAAAACAACTTGGTAAGAGGTCTGTGAATCCATAGCAAGAAGGAGAAAGCCAGAAAAGCCAGAGTAGGGGCTACGGACCTAGCTGCTGCACACATACAGAAGTCCTGGGTTTGGTCTCTTAGTATTAGAAAAGCAACAAAACCCCAAAAGCTAGAAAAGAAATAAGCAAATAGACCCCCCACCAGGGGGCTGGGGGGAAGCCCTCACACCTCAATTGTAGTGTAGCTAAGGTGTTTGGCAGACACGTGTAATCCCCAAGACCCAGGAAACTGAGGCAGGAGGATAGGGAGTCCAAGGCCAGCAGGGACCACGTAGTGAGGTGCTGGCTGTGTTGAGAAACGAATCATGGTATGTCTTCCTGGGTCTTTTCTTGTTTTGTTTTGTTTTGTTTTTGTTTTTTTTTCTTGAATGCTGATATGAAAGTCCTCAAGGAGAGCGCCTTGGGCTTCAGCCAATGCAAAGGAAAGCTACCCTGGAGAGCTGCCAGGACAGCCACAGACTATGCATGAACTAGAGTAACCATTTGCCATTGTTAAATACAAACGACAGAGCCAGGCGAGGTGGCACATGCCTTCCCAGCACTCGGGAAGCAGAGGAAGGCAGATCGATATGAGTTCGAGGCCAGCCTGGTCTACAAAGCGAGTCCAGGAAGGCTAACACAGAGACTCTGTCTTGAAAAACCAAAAAAGAATAAAACAACAATCAAGTGTCACCGATTTGCTGAGAGGTCATGGCAAACCCCTTTAATCCCAGCTCGGGGGAAGGAGAGGCAGGTGGATCTCTGAGTTGGAGGCCAGCCTGGTCTACAGAGTGAGTCCAGGACTATACAGAGAAACTCTCCCTGCCCCTGCCCCACAAAAAAATTCACTGATTTTTTTTTTTTTTTTTTTTTTTTTGGTTTTTCAAGTCAGGGTTTCTCTGTGTAGCCTTGGCTGTCCTGGACTCGCTTTGTAGACCAGGCTGGCCTCAAACTCACAGGGACCCACCTGCCTCTGCCTCCTGACCACTGGGATTAAAGATATGTGCCACCACACCCAGGAAAAATCCTTAACGTTTATCTATTTTTCATTGCTGATGCATAAGTGTCTTGTTTATGATCCCTGATGATTTATAAACAGTTAGTACTGTAAGCTGCTTTCAGGAAGAGCACTTCAGCTTGGTGGCTTATACTTAGCTACAGCTCCATCAGCTTGGGCAGAGGCACTCTGGAGACTTAAACATATGAGGTCATTGTGAGTTATCAATGTCCAGCCACATGCTGGCAATTTTAACCGCAATGGCTTGAATGAGAGGAAACAGACATTCACTGGACATTTTCTTTTGCTCTTGGGGTGGGATGGATGCCAACAAGGAAGTAGTTAAAGGTTCTTGACTTTGTACATGAACAGCAGGCTGATGCATGATAACTCATGGCTGTGAGTTAAGATGCTGCTGGAGATTGCAGACTCCTGCAGGGTGTTTATACCCAAGAGTGGTACAGACAGCAGCTGCAGGATGCATGCCATTGTCTGTGTTGATGTGGTAGCCACAGGGTGTGTTGACAAGACTCCGGGAACTTGTAAGGAAGCTGACCTCATAGTACTAAATGGCAGTGTGGGAGCAGCTGTGCCGGTAGCACCAGGTGTGTTTTAGAATGAATGAGGTCTGGTACTCTGAACTAGGCGCCCCCACCCCGGTTAATTTTTTAATTATTTTTATTTATTTTTTTTTTTTTGTGGTATTCATTTGTGCTTTGTTTTTCTTTTTTTTTATTTATTTATTTTTATTTTATGTGCATTGGTGTTGTGCATGTATGTATGTATGAGGGTGTCAGATCTTGGAGTTACAGACAGTTGCGAGTTGCCATGTGGGTGCTGGGAATTGAACCTGGGTGCCTTGGAAGAGCAGTCAGTGCTCTTAACCACTGAGCCGTCTCTCCAGCCCCATGTGCTTTGTTTTTCAAGTCACGGGTTTCTCTTGTGTAGCCCTGGCTAGCCTGGAACTCCCTCTGTAGATCAAGATGGCCTTGAACTCAAAAGATCTGCCTCCCAATTGCTGGAATTAAAAGCATCCACCCAGCTTGAGGACTTAGTTTTCGTTGAGCAATTGGGTTCAGAGAATATATAGAGCATGGTTCTGGGCTGGGTGTGGTGGTACACACCTGTAAACCTCATAACTCAGGGAGGCCGAGGCAGGAGGATCACTGTGAGTTTGAGGCCAGCTTGGTCTACAAATCAAGTCCAGGACAGCTAACACAGAGAAACCCTGTCTCAGAAAAACAACCAAAACCAAACAAACAACCCAGCATGGATCTGGATCTATGGGCTTGTTGTCAGGGAACAACATGAAGGCCTGGCTGACTGGGGCTTGATTCCGGGTGGGGCAGAGCTTGTACACTTAGCCATTTTCTATACCCTGGCTAAGAAGAAGAGCCTGGAGCTCTTTGTGCTGAGCTAAAGCTACATATAGTGGATTCTGTGTTTTGTTTGGTTTCTTTCTTTCTTCCTTCGTTCCTTTTCCTTCCTCCCTTTGTTTCTCCCTCTCTTTCTTCTTTCTTTCTTTCTTTCTTTCTTTCTCTTTCTATCTTATTGTGCTTGGTTGTTGTTTTGTTTTGAGACAGAATCTCACTCTATGGACCAGGATAGCCTGGAATTAACACTCTTCTTGCTTCAGCCTTCCAAGTAGGGGGTTACAGGTTCTACATTACCAAGCCCAGCCTTAATAAGCTAATTTTATTACCCACTGAGTCTTATAATTTGGGAAAACACTGGCCCCACACACATACAAACTCTACCATAGGACTTTAAGAATTCTGGGTACAGCCAGGCAGTGGTGGCGCACGTCTTCAATCTCAGCACTCGGGAGGCAGAGACAGGCAGATATCCCTGTGAGTTCAAGGCCAGCCTGGCCTACAAAGAGAGTTGCAGGACAGCCACGGCTACACAGAGAAACCCTGTCTCAAAAAATCAAACAAATACAAATACCTTATTCTCTGAGTCTTTAGTCCCAGCACCCTTTGCTCTCTGAATAAATAAGGGTGTGGATGATGACTGCATGTGATTGAATCAGGAGCTGGAATGGAGCAGTGACTAAAATTGAAAGCCATATCTGTACTGACCCTCCCTACACACCTCCTGCAAGGTACAGGGGACATTGAGGAAGATAGGGCCAAAAGAATGTAAGAGCCAGAGGATGGGGAGGAGTGCTGTGACCTTCTGTCTTCTGGACATCACATGACCATTGCACTCCCAACTGACCACAGCTATGGTTATATGCACAGTATCAGTCAACATGCTAGCAGGCAGCACTATGAGCTGAGTGGGTCTCAACAAAACAAACCAAAACAGAAAGAGCAGGGCGTGGTGGCGCATTCCTTTAATCCTAGCCCTTGGGTGGCAGATGCAGGTGGATCTCTGTGAGTTCGAAGCCAGCCTGGTCTACAAAGACCAGGACAGTCATGGCTACACAGAGAAACCCTGACTTGAAAGGAAAAAAGAAAGAAAGAAAGAAAATGAAAGTGTGACTAGAGATCTAGGAATTTGCACCCTGGTAGAATTTGCAGCCTAATTAGTGAGACAGTTTTTCATCTATTATTAAACAAAACCGAAAGTTAAATAAAACTTTTAGTTGCAGTATTGCTCTAAGAGTGCTAGTCAGATAGGTGAATTGTAGTGTGTACAGTCAGGGGAAACCTCTCAGGGTGGCTGACACTGAAGTAGTTGGCCAAAGGAATTAATCCCATGGGAGGGACAGGGTCTGGGAAGGTGGCTCACTCAGTAGGGAAAGACTTGTGCTCCCACATTGTGGAGACCCTCGTGGTGCAATGATGTGAGGAGAAAACCAACTCGTGTAAGTCGTTCTCTGACCTCCATATGCACACCATGGTACACATGACACCACCACCACCACCACCACCACTACCACCACCAGATGCAGAATAAGCAAATAATGGCTTTGTTTGTTTGTTTAATTGATAGACCTGAGAAGTAAAGCTGGGTGAGACGGCATAGGCCTGAAGTCTTAGTACTTGAATGGCTGAAGCAGGAGGGTGGTGAGCCAAGGCCAAACAGGGTTTACAAACAAGAACTTATCTTTTATTGCTCAAAGAAGCAAAAAGACTCTTGGATCAGATGGAACACTTGAACCACAGGCTTTCTCAAGTCATGCTAAAAAACACAAAGGAGAAAGGGATGTGTGGGGAGCACCACCCAGGACAGGATGCAAAGGGATCAAGGTAACAGGCTATCTGCATCCTGCATCCCAAAGAAATAGCACTGTGTGTGTGTTCGGCTCTTGGCTGCATTGGTACTTCCTTTCCCTCCCCTCCCCCTCCCCACCCCCCCGCCCGCCCCCCAGACAGGGTTTCTCTGTGTGTAGCCTTGGCTGTCCTGGACTCACTTTGTAGACCAGGATGGCCTTGAACTCACAGCGATCCGCCTGCCTCTGCCTCCCAAGTGCTGGGATTAAAGACGTGCACCACCACTGCCCGGCACACTGGTACTTCTTGCTGGTGGCACAGGTTCCAAACCAGAGCGAGGCTCAGGCTGAGAAGGCAGAAGCAGGAAGATGGAGGGTTCTTGGCCAGCTGAGATACTGTGACTCTGTCTGTTGAGCTCAAGCTAAGTCCTGTTCCGTTACTTCATATTGTGTAAATAGTGGTTGTTTTGTTTTGCTTTGCTTTGCTTTTTTTCAGACTGTGTCTTGGCCCGAGAGTCTCCATTTTAAGCGACCTTTGATTTGTTTTGAGCCTAAACACTGAGACAGGATCCAGGATGACTCTGTGTACCTCAGTGGACACTACTTAAAAGGCACAGATTGATAAATACCTAGTTCCCTAAAAGTAAGCAGGGCGCCACCCTATAAAGTTATCAAAATAATTTGGGATTATAGGAGCACATGGATGTATTGAACTCTTATCAGGAAAACCACAGATGAGAACTTGCCGGACATACTAGATTGAGAAAAGGATGCAAGTCTCTCACTTGGACCCTATGAAGAGAACACCTAGCACTGAGCTGGCTGGTGATGGTCCTCCAATTGCCATCTACCCACCTAATGAGTGCATTAAGGGACCAACAGGCAGAGAACTCCTCATTGTCCTGGGACTTCAGTGTGGCTCAGTCTCTGTTACAACCTGGCCCTACTCAAATTGCTGTGCGTTGCTGCTCTACACACCCCTCTAGCTGGACTTGCTGTCTGTCCATTTGCCTGTTTGTTCCTGTGGAGCTTTACCTCCCGCATCCCGCATCCTCCGTTGCCCCTTACCCTACTTCCGCAGCTCAAATCCGTCCTGGGGCTTGGTTCATACCTTGACTCACCAGCTCAGCTTCCGGCCGACCTCCAGCAGGGCTAGTCAGTTGACCCCCTCATCCAGATGCTCTCTCCATCCTCTACAGCTCCCTAGTTTCTGCCTATTGGGTTTCTTTGAAACGTTTTAAACTTTGCTACAGTTTGATTAATGCTTTAAACTTTGCTACAGTTTGGTTAACCCTCTTTAATCCCATTCTATAACCACCACCACCACCTCCACTCCACCCCACCCCAGCCCCACCACATGTTTACTGTGTGCTGACAGACAGTGGGCCATCTGAAAGTTAATATTAGTAATTAAGAATGGAATAAAAGGGCTGGAGAGATGGCTCAGAGGTTAAGAGCACTGACTGCTCTTCCAAAGGTCATGAGTTCAATTCCCAGCAACCACATGTTGGCTCACAACCATCTATAACAAGATCTGTATCCATAATAAATAAATAAATCTTAAAAAAAAAAAAAAAGAATGGAATAAAAGAGCCAGGCATGGTGGCTCGCACCTTTAATGCCAGCACTCAGGAGGCAGAGGCAGGAGGATCTCTGTGAGTCAGTTCAAGGCCAACTTGGTCTACAAAGCGAGTCCAGGCCAGCCAGAGCTACAAGAGAAACCCTGTCTCAGAAAGACAAAACAAACAAAAAAGAAAAAGAAAAGAAAAGAATGGAATAAAAGAACCTGCATCTCCCTCAACCAGACATCAAGATGTCAACATTACTCAGCAAAGCTGCTGCCAACAAAACTGCTATACCTAGGCGTAGTGGTGCACACCTTTAATCCCAGCGCTGGGAAGGCAGAGGCGGATCTCGGTGAGTTTGAGGCCAGCCTGGTCTACAAAGGGAGTCCAGGACAGCCAAGGCTACACAGAGAAATTCTGTCTCGAAAAACAAACAACAAAAACTGCTGTACCTTGTGAACTGACTGCTGTTTGATGAATCCTGGCACTGTAGAAAGAAAAATAAAATGTATTCATCTATGTGATTGTTGTAGTATACCACAAACCAAAAAAAACCTTAGAGCTAAGGTATGTGTAAAGATGACTCAGTAGGTGAAGGTTTTTCTGGATCAAAGACACATTGACTCCTCAGGAATACTCAAGCTAGCCAGACATGGGGGTACATACTTTTAATGTAAGAGGTAGAGGCAGGAGGATCACAAATTCATAGCGACTCCCAGCACTCGGGAGGCAGAAGCAGGTGGATCGCTGTGAGTTCGAGGCCAGCCTGGTCCAAAAAGCTAGTCCAGGACAACCCTGTCTTGAAAAATCAGAAAAAAAAAAAAGGAAGAAAGAAAGAAAAATTTCATGGCCACATAATTTTGACATAAAGTTGACTACATAGTAAATTTGAGTGCAACCTAGGCTACACAAGGCATGAAACTATTTCACCCTTCCCAGCAGCTGACCACCCCTGCAAAAACAAACAAAACAAAAAAGAAGAATAAATAAGCCAGTCTACCTGGCCCCAAGACACCTTACCAATGAGGCAGCTGAGCAATGTGGATTTTATTGCTGCAGTTTGGACATTAGATGAGATCAGAATCATTGCCAGGAGGGGTAGGCATGGTGGCACACAGCTGTCACCCTAGCACCAAGGATGCCAGCCAGGAGCATTAAGCAGATCTTGGTGAATTCCAGACTAGCCTGGTCTACATGGATACTGTATCGTGAGACTCAGTCTCAAATAAAACCAAATGGCTAAACTGGTTGCTGTGACACACATACCTGTAGCCCCCATTACTCTGGAAACTGAGCCAGGAATTGGGGACCAGCCTAGACTCATAGAACATATCTTTTTTGTTTGTTTGATTTTGTTTTTAAAGACAAGGTTTCTCTGTACAGCCTTGGCTATCCTAGACTCACTTTGTAGACCAGGCTGGCCTCGAACTCACTGCAATCTGCCTGCCTCTGCCTCCCAAGTGCTGGGATTCAATCAGACACTTCTAACCTGGACTGGCGGGATCGATGATTGCCCCTCAATTCCCTACACCCACCCCCCACCCCCAGCTGGAGCTGATGACTTTCTCTCAAAGAAGTACAGGGAAGGAGACACGTCAGAGAAGAAGCATGAGGCATGAGGAAGCCCAGTTCTGTCCTGGTCTTGGTGAAAAAGACCAGTTCAAACCAGGGCACTTAAAAATCTACAGTTCCCTAAAGCTAGTTATTTTTGACACTCCGTGTTTCCCTGTAGAGGTGACTGTGGAGAGGGGAGGGGGTAGGGCTGGGGAGGCAGCGCAATTAGTAGAGTGCTTGCTTGGCTTGCAGGAAACTCTAGGCTTGGTCCCTGGTACCACATAAACCCAGAGGTCAGGCTCAGGGTATGTGAGAGGCAGGTGAATCTTTGTGAGTTTGAGGCCAGCCTGGTACATGTAGTGAGTCCAGGACAGCCAGGGCTAGTACACTGAGAAACCCTGTCTTGAAAAACCATAAAATAAATAAATACATAAATACATAACAGAAAGAAAAGAGGGGTTGGAGAGATAGCTTAGTGGTGTTAAGAGCACTGGCTGCTCTTGCAGGAGATGGTGGTTTAATTCCAAGCACACACAGAGTGGTTCACACGCATCTATAACTCCAGTTCCAGGGGATCTGATGCCCCCGTGGCCTCTGCGGATACCAGGCGGGCATGACACCCACGCACATAAAATCGAATTCACTAAAATATTAGTGACTTGAATAAGGAAAGAAGGAAGAGGAGGGAGATTCAAGGGGATTGTTGTGGGCCACTCTGCAATTTGGGGGGTGTTGGGGGCGGTTTGCCTTTGAGGCCTTTGGCTGCAGCCTCCAGATTGTGTGATGGGGGGGGGGGGGGGGGTGGGGGGGGGGGGGGGGGGGTGTCCCTGGAGGAGATCTGGAGAAGTTCTGACTCAGACAAACCAGAGTAGCCCTATAGGGAGCTACCAGGCAAGGAACTTTTCCCTCACAGATGTTTTAGCAGCTAGAGTCTAGGAACTGACTGCTGTGGGAGAGAGCAAAGTGTGTGTGTGTGTGGGGGGGGTAATTCTGCTTCTCTCCCTCCCTAGGTTCCCACAGGCCCCCCCTGCTAACCTCTTCTGTCACTGAACACCCATTGTCCTTTCTTGGTCTCCTCCCACCAGACCTTAAGTGTCCCAGGGACTAGGCACTGGGTCTGATTCACCCCCTTCAGCCTCAAGAATGATTTGTTGAATGGATGAACAAATGAATGCTTTCTCTGGACTGCTATGAACTCCAAATGGGATTTATAAAGGACAGGCCTGCCCACGGGCTCTCGGGTCTTTGCAAGCTTTACAGAGATCTCCGTGTGCCTCTAGGATTCAAGCAGGAGATAAGGCCCTAGACTTTGGCATATGTGTTTGTACGTGTTTTTTTTTTCTTCCATTGGCAGGAGCCCATCTTTTGTCTGGATTCCAGAGGTACATCTGACTTCCAACAGGACAAAAGCTATCTTTTCAGAGACCAGTCAAAGGAAAGGATGCAGCTAAGGGGGCAGAGTCTAGCCAGTCATGGTGGCGTACGCCTTTAATCCCAGCACTTAGGAGGCAGAGGCAGGCGGATTGCTGTGAGTTTGAAGTCAGGCTGGTCTACAAAGCAAGTCCAGGACAGCCAAGGCTACACAGAGAAACCCTGTCTCGAAAAAAAAAATGCCAGGTGTAGTGGTGCATGCCTTTAATCCCAGCACTTGGGAGACAGAGGCAGGCGGATCGCTGTGAGTTCGAGGCCAGCCTGGTACATTACATAGAGAAACCCTATCTTGAAAAATGAAACAAAACAAACTGAAAATTTAATTCCAGCACTTGAGAAGCAGAGACAGACAGTTTGCTGTTGAGTTCAAAACCAGCCTGGTCTGCAAAGTGAGTCCAGGACAGCCAGGGAAACCCTGTCTTGAAAAAACAAAACGAAAAAACCAACAACAAAAAAAGAATACAATTAATTTCAGGGGGGATTTTTTCTTTTATCTTTTTTTTTTTTGGCTGTCCTGGATTCACTTTGTAGAGCACGTTGGCCTCCAACTCAAAGCAATCCACCTGCGTCTGCCTCCCGAGTGCTGGGAGTAAAGGTGTGCTCCATCACCACCTGGCCAGGGAGGATCTTATATAAATGTACCTAGTATTGATTTTCCTGAACCAACTTGGTCTTTTCCCCAATATTTTTTGCTTCCTATCTTTAATCTGCTCAGCTTGCTGCTTTGTAGTATGAGATCCCTGGCTCACCTCGGTAACAAGATACCATCACTTTCAAATTCTCCCAGAACCTCCCACTTGTGCCAAGCCAAGGTACCTTGTTGGGTGCCAGCCACCCTTCCACTTGACTGGATCCGTAGCCATTCTGCTGACAGAAAGAGAGTGATGTAGGTGTGGAAGTGAGACCTCAAGGGCAGAGGCAGAACCAGGAAGAGAAATTGAGATAACCTGCAATTTAATCCAGTTCTCCTTCTGCCGTTGCCCCTTCCTCTGTGCAACTACAAAAAGAAAAGGGAAGTGGGGAAAATAAGGTATAGTTGACTTAGAAGGGGCGATTACCAGCATCCTTGAGCTAAGAAAAAAAAAAAAAAAAAAAAAAAACTCCAAGAAAGGAGGGTTAAGAAACTTCAGCATTGAAAGGCAGGTGTGGTGGCTCACACCTTTAATCCCAGTACTCAGGAGGCAGAGAGAGACAGGAGGATCTAAATTTGAGGCTAGCCTGGATTCCAGATACAAGATGAGTTCTAGGACATCCAAGGCTACACAGAGAAACCTGTTTCAAACAAACAAACATCCAAAAAGAAAAAAAAAAGAGCCGGGCGGGGGTGGCGCACACCTTTAATCCCAGCACTTGGGAAACAGAGGCAGACGGATCTCTGTGAGTTCGAAGTCAGCCTGGTCTACAGAGTGAGTCCAGGACAGCCAAGGCTACACAGAGAAACCCTGTCTCGAAAAATCAAAAAGAAAGAAAGAAAGATGCCAGGACATGCAGCACATGTCTTTCATATTCTAGAGGAGAGGCAGGCAGATCTCTGTGGGTTCAAGTTCTTACTGGTCTATATAGAGAGTTCCAGCACAGCCAGGGCCATGTAGAGAGACTTTGTCTCAAACAAACAAACAAGAAAACCAGTACTTTTGAGGTAGAAGCTGGAGTAGCAAGAGTTTAAGGGCACACTTAGCAGAGTTCCAGGAAGGATGGGCCACCTGAGCTTCTGCCTCAGGAAGAAAGAGAGAGGGGTCGGGGTGAGGAGAAGGAGAAGGAGAAGGAAGAAAACAAAGAGAGGGGCAGCCTGGGAAAGATGACTGCATGGGTAAGAGTGTTTGTGGTGGTTCAAATCCCAAAAAGCTTGACATGCCCATGCATATTTGTAACCTCAGTGAGAGGAGATAGGGACAGAGGATCCTGGGAGCTCACTGGCCAGCCAGCCTACTGGAAACAGTAAACACAGACAGACAGGCCAGCAGGCAGGCGCGTGAGGCACACACACACACACACACACAGTGAAAGCAATGAGGATAGGGTGTTGGGAAATCAGTAACAAATAAGTGCTTGTACAGGGAGGCAAAAAAAAAGAAAAGACCCCAGTACCAAACTGGGCAGGAGCCGGGGCAGCCAGAGGTTGGCAGTAAAGGCTGCAGAGGCATCTGAAGATGAAACAGCTCCAAGCCAGCCTGGGGTTTTTCATCAAAGGCTGGGGCTTGATACTGAGTATCGGTGCCCCAAGGAACAGATGAGTCAGCCCTGGAACATCCACTCTTCCTGTGACAGGGCTTGCAGATCGGCCCAGACTATGGAGGAGACCTGAGCCCCGCAGGAGAAGCACCTTAACATGGAGGCTGAGCGTGAAGTGCTATTTTAAATTCTTCCTCATCCCGGAAGTCTCAACTGGATCTGCCACCCTTTACTTTCAGAGCTGTCTAAAGTCAAGGCTGCCAAAGGAAAGAAGCTGGTGGACTAACAATTAACTGTACTGCATCTTACTGGGGGAGGCAGGAAAGGAGCTTGGAAACCCAAGACTAGTTTTGATTATTGGTGTGGATGTAATTAATGTTCTGTGTCTGGTGCCTCCTGGGAGACAGTGAAGATCTGTTTGACCTTTGGCCTAACACCCTCCCCCCCCCCAACTCCTCATCCCCAGGAAGGTAAACATCACCTCCCAGCCTGATATCCAAGGCTGGAGAAAGGATGGCTGTATCACGTGGTCACTCAGCATAAGTGCTAAGTGCTAAGAAACAAGGAGATGACCTAGAGCAGGCATCAGATGCTGTTGAAATTGTTGGGCCAGGATTGGTAAACAGTGTTGAAAACCCAGTACTTGGGAGGCTGTTGCCAAAAAGCTAGCCTGGCAAGACCCTGCCTCAAAAACAAGGAAAGAAGGAAGAAGGATGCTTTCAGACCTGGCTGTAGGTAATTTTTTTTTTTTTTTTTTTTTTAATAAATACATATGGTTGGTGAGAAGACAGTAGAAGCCACAGGCCTGGTGCTTTGGAAGCTGGTTTGGGGGCTGAATACCACAGAGAAAAAGTCAAACTCACAGACAGACAGTCTGCCTGGCAGGCAGGACAGGACAGGTAGCATTCCAGGTAACACGTGATCAGAGGGTGGTGGGAGGTGAAAGCCAACAGGAGGCCTGGTCCAAGACAAGCAGTGGCCCTGTTAGACCTGTCTCTCTGTCAGCTATTGGGCTTCTGGAAGTTTGACTAGCAGTTTTTGCTGAGGGGAATTAAACAGATCTGGTGACGGGAGCAGGTGGAGATGGTGCCGTAAGCATAGCCAGGGGAAGCTGTGTGGATGGATGGCATATCCTTAGTGAGGTCCAGGTCCAGCAGCTGGTGCTCACCCCAGCAGCAGGTGACATCCATCTCCCCTAAGGACTGTCTTTGTGATATAATAGTAGGTTGCTTTGAAGAGGCTCTCGGCAGTGCCTAGGGGATCTGAGGAGTCCAGGGATATCATGAAAGATACTCTGGTTCTGATTTATGAACTCAAAGCCATTGCCAGGCTGGGCGTGGTGGTGCACACCTTTAATCCCAGCAGAAGCAGGCGGATGGCTGTGAGTTCGAGGCCAGCCTGGTCTACAAAGTGAGTCTAAGACAGCCAGAACTACAAGAGAAACTTTGTCTTGAGAAACAAACAAACAACAAAAACCAAAATCATTGCCAGAAAGGTATCAGCATCAAAGGACTGACACTGAGCAAACTATGTATGTCCTCAAACAGTGGGATGGCATTAGTGGGGTAATTATATCTTCGTTGGGCTTTATCAAGATCCAACGGTAGTCCAGGCTAGCCTCCAACTTGCTATGTAGTCAAGGATAATTTTGAACTTCTGGTCCTCCTTCTACCTCTTGTGATGAAAATTCCGGAGGGGGGGAAGCTGTGTCTGGCTATGAACAATGATGGACCAATTGGAATTTCAGTACCGTGAGAAGACTGGAATTTTGCAGGTTCAGAGGCTAATTTCCTTATCTTGAGCTAGTTATAGGCTTCTGAAACAACCATTCCGTGCCTTATTCTGTATTGGAATTAACATCTTTTGATAATAAATAAAGACCTCTTAGAACTTATAAACTTAGCAGAACACTAAGGGTTCACCGATCCAAAAGCTAAGAATGTCATCAAATAGGCCTACAGAGTAGCTCCCCTCATCTTGTTGTGCCTGCCTCTTTGGTGGTACCCACCTGTGTGTTTTGATTTTTCTGGGTGGTGGTGGTGATGCACACCTTTATTCCCATCACTAGGGAGGTGGATCTCTGGGTTTGAGGCCATCCTGGTCTATAGGATAAATACTGGGACAACCAGGGCTACACAGAGAAACCTTGTATTGAAAAACCAAAAACACAGAGTTCGAGGCCAGCCTGGTCTACAAAGTGAGTCCAGGACAGCCAAGGCTACATGGAGAAACCCTGTCTCAAAAAACCAGGAAAAAAGAAAGAAAGAAAGAAAGAAAGAAAGAAAGAAAGAAAGAAAGAAAGAAAGAAAGAAAGAAAGAGAACAAACAAAACAAAACACTAGGTTGATCATGAACCATTTTCTGATTTTTTTAAAATATTTATTTATTATTGTTATGTATTGAGTGTTGTTCCTGCATGTACACCTGTAGGCCAGATCACATTACAGATGGTTGTGAGCCACCATGTGGTTGCTGGGAATTGAACTCATGACCTCTGGAAGAACAGCCAGCACTCTTAACCACTGAGCCATCTCTCCAGCCCCCCATTTTCTGTTTTTATAAGCCCATTTGAGTGCACACGCACACACATAAGCATACACATATAGAAACATACAAAGACACACATATGTGCATAAAAACACACTCACACATACAAACAGACACATATATACATACACAAATATATGTAAACACACAAAAACAGGCGCACACACAGATACACAACACACACAAGCATACATATACATACATGCAAACATATACCAACAACATACAAAAACAAATGTACACACATACAAGATCACACATCACACTCAAACACAAACACATAATACATGCCCACGCCCACATGTACACACTCTATAAATACACACACACACATACCAAATCAAATTAAAAAATAAAATGTTATAGAAAGGTGTGATGCCTGCCAGCAGAAGCTGGTGTTACTTTGTGGAACAGCATCATTCTCACAGCCACTGGCACAACCAACACAACCAGAAGTGTGCAGGAATGCGTGTATCTCACTTAAGCCACTCCATCTGTGTATAGGCATCCCTGGGTCTGTGGAGAAATGGTTCCAGAAATTGCCAGTAGATACTGACATCCAAGGACAGGTGTTAGAGGCTTAGCTCAGTGGTGGAATGGTACAGTGTTTGCCTTGCATGTGGAGGATGACAGAGCACAGAGATGCTATACTGCAAAGAACTGCTTATCTTACCTATCTTTTAATTTAATTAAAAGCTGCGCATGGTGGTGCATGCCTGTAATCCCAGCACTCAGGGAGACAGAGGCAGGTGGATCGCTGTGAGTTCGAGGCCAGCCTGGTCTACAAAATGAATCCAGGACAGCAAAGGCTACACAGAGAAACCCTGTCCAGAAAAACAAAACAAAACAAAAAAAAAAAAAAAAAAAAAAAAACCAAAACTAAACAACCAAATAAGTAAATTTAATTAAAAACTTTTCTTGGAGAGAAGGTTTCTCTACATATCCCTGGTTGCTTTGGAATTCACTGGATAAACCAGGCTGGCCTATTAGAGATCCACCTGCCTCTGTCTCCCAAGTGTTGGGATTAAAGGTATGTAACACTATGCCTGGCAATTTTTTAAATTTTGAATCACAGTCTCATGTATTACAGGCTGGTTTTGAACTCACTACATAGCCAAGACTGACTCAGAGTTTCTGATTTTCCCACCTCCACTTCACAAGTACTGGATTAAAGGCCTATACCATCACTCCCCAGTTAATCTGTTGTGTAAATTGAAGGCAGAGCTTAATGTATGCTAGCCATGTCTTCTTTTTATTTTTTATTTATTTTTAATTTTATTTTTTGGTTTTTTGAGACAGGGTTTCTCTGTGAAGCCTTAGCTGTCCTAGACCCACTCTGTAGACCAGGCTGGCCTTGAACTCACAGCGATCCACCTGTCTCTGCCTCCTGAGTGCTGGGATTATAGGTGTGCGCCACCACGCCCGGCTTCTCTTTTTATTTTTTAATCTATTTATTATGTATATAGTATTCTGCCTACAGGCCAGAAGAGAGCACCAGATCTTATTATAGATGGTTGTGAGCCACCATGTGGTTGCTGGGGATTGAACTCAGGACCTCTGGAAGAGCAGTCAGTGCTTTTAACCTCTGAGCCATCTCCCAGCCCACCATGTACTCTTAACAATTAAGCTTCATGTCCAGCCCCCTTGAACACTGTCTTTAACAATCCTGCCTTAATCTCTTGAGTAGCTGGAGTCCCAAGCCTGTACGACCAAGCTCAGCTTTTGTTTTGTTTTGTTTTGTTTTGTTTGCGATATAGGGTTTCTCTTGTAGTGCTGGCTGTCCTGGACTCACTTTGTAGACCAGGCTGGCCTCAAACTCACCTGCCTCTGCCTGCCTCCTGAGTGTTGGGTTTAAAGGCATGCACTACCATTCCAGGCTTTTTTTTTTTTTTTAAATGTAGCCAAGGTAGGCCTTAAACTTGATATGAGACCCAGGGGTCCCACTCAAACTAAGGCACCAGCCAAGGACAATACAGGCGGTAAACTTTAAACCCCTACCCAGATCTAGCTAATGGACAGAATATTCTCCACAGTTGAGTGGAGAGTGGGGTATGACTTTCACACGAACTCTGGTACCTCATATTTGACCATGTCCCCTGGAGGGGGAGACCTGGTGACACTCAGAGGAAGGATAGCAGGATACCAAGAAGAGACTTGATACCCTATGATCATATACAGGGGGAGGAACAGTCATAGGGGAGGGGAATAAGGGGAAAATGGGAGGGAGGGAAGAATGGGAGGATACAAGGGATAGGATAACCATTGAGATGTAACAAGAATAAACTAATAAAAAAATTAAAAAACTTGATATGTAGCCTCTATAATGCCAAAATTACAGTTATGTACCGCTATCTCCTGTTGGCATAAGGCTATTGTATAATTCAAATGCTGATTTCTATATGCACCCATAGGTGGTTGCAAGCCTTGTTCTGAGAATCTCCTTTCTCAGTGTTGTATAGACACTGTCCCCAATTGTCCCCTTGTATGCTAATAAAGCAGCTTACAGCCAATTGCAGAGCAGAGGAGAGAATAGGACTGGACTTCCTGCCAGCCAGGGGAGGAGGAGTTAGGAGACGATGTAGGGAACTCAGCAAGGGATTCAGTCACAGGCAGAGGTGCAGGAGAGATGAAGAAGATTCAGCTGGAGCAAAGAGAGAACTAAGAAACAAGTAACAGCACGGTTTGGTGGTGCACGCCTTTAATCCCAGCACTCAGGAGGCACAGGCAGGCGGATGGCTGTGAGTTCGAGGCCAGCCTGGTCTACAAAGTGAGTCCAGGACAGCCAAGATAACATAGAGAAACCCTGTCTCAAAAAAAAAACAAAAACAAAAATCAACAACAACAAAAAAAGCAAGTAACTTGGGGATTTTGCCAAAGATGGAGTCTGGATAACACAGAGGGTTAAGAACAGACTTATACTGCTCAAGATTGTGTTGTAAAGCTTTATAAACAACTACAAAAGAGTCTCAATTATTTGTGTGATATCCAGGTTAAGAAATAAAGCAAAAGAGCTGGGCGGTGGTGGCACATGCCTTTAATCCCAGCACTTGGGAGACAAAGGCAAGCGGATCACTGTGAGTTCGAGCATGGTCTACAAAGCCAGTCCAGGACAGCCAAGATGAATACAGAGAAACCCTGTCTAAAAAAAAAAAAGAAAGAAAGAAAGAAAGAAAGAGAAAAAAGAAAAGAAATAAACCAAGAGAAGCAAGCGGGTATATAAAACTAACAGTAATAATTCCTGGGGGTTTTATGAAGTCAAGGCCACTTTACTGGGTAGCTGAGGATGACCTTGAACTTGGACTTCCTTCATTCACCTGGGTGAACCAGCATGTCTGGTTCTACGTGGTACTGCAGAGGAGAGAGCCTCATGGATGCTAAGCAAGGACTCTGCCACCTGAGCAGCATCACCATCCCTGCTTATGCATTTCCTAATGAATAGTCTTGTCACAAAAAAGTACAACCCAGATATTTAGGAAGGCTATGTTTTCAGCCTATTTGTTATTATACAAGATTTAAATCAGCCTTCCCCTTCCTCCTACCCTCAAATCACCTCTTCGCTCTCATAAAATCATACCTCAACTCCAGAAAACTATAAAATCATCCCATTTTAAAATTCCTACCTTCCTAATACCTGATTCTGCTGTTTAATTTTAGGTGTCAACTTGACTGGGTTAAGAATACATAGAAGAGTCAGGCATGGCGGTAGATGCCTAGTACTTCCAGTACCGGGGAGTGAGATGTAGAAATGTCAGGAGTTTGGGTTGGTTGGGCTGTACAAACCCCTATTTCAACTCTGTTCTTCCTCCTCCTCTTCCCTCACCCCGAGCAATACCTAGAGATCTGACAAAGCATTATTTATGGGAATGTCTTTGAAGATGTTACCAGAAAAAAATGGCTTGGGATTTGGTACTCTGATAGGGAAAGATCCCCCAATACAGGCAGGCACCTCAAGTCATCTGTTTCCCTATCACCAAGCATAAAAGGGTAGGGAAAAAGAAATGTTATCTTTTCCCTAAAGCTGGGGTAGGGCGTTCCTAGCTTCAGCTGGGGTTAGGGCCAGGGTTGGGAACCTCTTACTTCTTTCTCTATGCTAGAATGTGGATTGGCTTGATCTTTTGTTTGTTTGTTTGTTTGTTTGTTTGTTTTTGTTTGTTTTGTCTTTCTTTTTGTTTGTTTGTGTTTGGTTTGTTTTGTTTTGGAGACAGGGTTTCTCTGTGTAATAGCCCTGGCTCTCCTGGAACTCTCTTTGTAGACCAGGCTGGCCTCACACTCACAGAGATCTGCCTGCCTCTGCCTCCTGAGTGCTGGGACTAAAGGCATGCGACACCAAATAATTCAGCAATCTGCTCTAATCTTCTGGCTTCTTCTCATTTTCTGGATTGTTCTATCTTCACCTGAGTTCTCTCTTTACAACCCATCTCTCTACTACTGTCCTGGTAAAAAACTGCTTCCTCTTTCTGAAACACCGCCTCTTAAGTAGCTTCCCTTCTCATGAGAGTTGGGTTTATCCTATTCTGTCAAATCTTCTCTGATTTGTCACCTTTTCTGCCACCCAATTAGACATCACTTTCAAACATGGATGCTTCCTTCTACAAACTAACTTTGTTTAGGATTAAAGGTGTGTGCCATCACACCTGGACCTACGCTTTCTTTACCTGACACTTGCTCTATAGCAGGCTGGCCTTGAACTCAGACCTGTTTGCCTCTGTCTCCTGGATTAAAGGCGTGTTTGTAGTCCAGCCAGATCACACAGACCTAGAAGATCTTTGGATGTGATCTCTTGCCAGAACAGCTATGTTCTGAATTAACATTCACCCGTCTGGTGATTGGCTTGATCTTTTTTTTTTTTTTCCTTTTTTGCTTTTTTGAGACAGGATTTCTCTGTGTAGCCTTGGTGATCCTGATCTTGCTTTGTAGACCAGGCCAGCCTGGAACTCACAGCACCCTACCTGCCTCTGCCTCCAGAGTGCTGGGATTAAAGGCATGTGCCACCACACCTAGCTGATTGGCTTGATCTTGAGTGGGTCTTGTGTAGGCAACCATAGCTGCTGTGGGCTCATGAGTGCAGTGGTCCTGTCATGGCCAGAAGACACTGTTTCACTCCAGTTCTCACTGACCTCTCTAACCTCCCTTTCCTTTCATTTCCCTGAGCCTTGGAGGTGTATGTGGTGGGGTTGGGAGGAAGGCTATAGATGTCTTACTTGAGGCTGAGCACTCCACTGACACACTCTGCACTTTGACAGTTTGTGAGCTTCTGAGTTAAACCACCATCTACTTCACAAAGAAACTTCTCTGATGGGATCTGAGAGCTGAACTACTCTGTGGGTAGAGGTCTACCAATTTTATAGGGCAGTTTGATACTATGTCTATTTAGCAGACTAAGAGTAGGTTTATCCCTCGGGCCTGTAAGCTCTCCAGTCATGGGTTCTTGGCCAGATTTACAGTATCAGACATGTGTCTCCTTCTGTGGAGTAGGCTTCAATGCAGATCAGAAACCATTGGCTAGGTGGGCATGGTGGCGCATGCCTTTAATCCCAGAGAGGTAGAGGCAGTTGGATCGCTGTGAGTTCGAAGCCAGCCGGATCTACAAAGCAAGTCCAGGGCAGCCAAGGCTACACAGAGAAACTTTGTCTCAAAAAACCAAAACCAAAACCAAACAAAACAAAACAAAACAAAACAAAAAAAAACCAGGAAAGAAAGAAAGAAAAAAAGAACATCAGAAACCACAGGCTATCCCTGTAACATTCATGCACGCTCATAACATTTGTAACATCCACAGGCACTGCTGTACTTCACAGTGTTCACACATAGGTAACATCATTGATGACTCTTTCTCCCCAGCAGCCTACAAAGATCTCTCCATCACTATGAAAGCTAGCAAGCAGGGAGGAAGTTTCGTGGTCAATGCCAACTTGATTTCTCCATGTCCTGTGACCAATGTATGTGGTGCCTTCAGCAACAGGGGCTTACCAAGAAGCTCTGGCTGGTGACCAAGAGCAATGGTCTTTACTTGGTAGAATGGTGGAATGGTGGAGGATTGTGGGGAGGGCTCCTCTAGGAAACACAGGTATAGCTCAGCATTTTCTGTATTTCTGTGGCTGTCACTTATTTACTCCAGAAAGGTCAATGATAAACAGTTAAAACCCTAAGAAGGAAAGGTCACAGGCTGCAGTCTTGCAGCTGTTTATTTGTGTTATGTAAAACTGGGATCATAGAGTCTGCTGGTCAACCTTCTGGGTCCATTGGCTTTGAGCAAAGAAACTTGTTTACCTGAACCAAAGGTAAAATGTGCTGACTGAACCTTCTCCACCAGGAAAGTGTTTGACAGCTCTGTCTCTGTCCTATGAAAAGTAAGAAAAAACAGTTTTGGGCACCGAGACAGTTTCCTGTTGCCTGCGAAAAGCAGATTTCTCAGTAGATGTCAAAGCGCAGTTTCATTCAAAAAGTTTAGGTCTCAGGCTGGAGAGATGGCTCAGGGGTTAAAAGCTCCGTCTGCTCTTCCTGAAGGACCCTGGTTCAGTTCCCAGCTCCCACATTGCAGCTTACAACTGTCTGTAATTCCAGTTCCAAAGGCTCTGACACCCCTTTGCCAATGCACATAAAATGTATTTATTTGTTTGTTTTGAGACAGGGTTTTCCTGTGTAATCTTAGCCGTCGTGGACTTACTTTGTAGATCAGGCTGACCTCAAGCTCACAGAGAATCCGCCTGCCTCTGCCTCCCAAGTGATGGGTAGGTCTCTTGTTTGTTTGTTTGTTTGCTTGAGAAAGAGTCTTTAACCCAAGCTGCCTTCAGACTCAGTATATAGCCAAAGTTGGTCATGAACGTCTCATCATCCTGCCTCCGCCTCCCACAATGGAGTTATAGACTGGGGCAGTTCCTACAAATCCAAGGCTGCAGGATCTCCATGACACAGGACAACCACCAGACATCCAGGAGGCTTCAGTATTGATCGAGTAGCAGAAGTTAGAGGCTGCACTCATGCCAGACCAATGAGCTATTGGAATGAACATTTGGAATCAAAGAAGTGTGGACAAAGGGTATAAGGGGACACACTGTGACACACTACAGCTTCCACAATGGGATTTTTTTTCCTCTGTTGGGGGGGGGGTGCAAAGGTGAAAGGCAGGTATGAGAGGAAGGGGAGGGAAGTGGGTTTGCGGTAGATGATGCAGAATTCACAAAGTACCAATAGAGTTTTATAAAAATCTACTGTAATTAAACAAAGACTTATTTTAGTGTATATGACTGTATGTTGTTGACATACAGAAGAAAAAGATGGGGAAAAAACAGACTGGAAGGGGCTACCAGGGAGAAATATCATGATTTCTTTTCTAATTAGAAAAATGATCTGTTTGAAAGTGGTGAAATGAATCAGTAACAGCTTTCTGCTTTCAGGTAGTTATTCTACAAATATGCAGTTTGCAGGCAAAAGTAATTACAGTTGGTTTCTTTGTTTTGTTTTGGTGTTGGTGATGGAGAGGCCCTAGTCTTATACTTAGAAGTCCAGTGCTTTTCCACTGAGCTACAGTCTAATTACAGCCATTAAATTGAATACTTTTAATTATAAAATCAATCACTAGGGAAAGTGGTCCAAGCCTGTAACCCAGCCCTCGGGAAGGAGAGACAGGAGAATCAGGAGTTCAAGGCCAGCCTCAGATACATAACATATTGAATGTAGGCTAGCCCAGAGTACAAGAGAGCTTTCCTCAAAAAACCCAAAACAAACAAACAAACAAAAAAACCCTAACAAACAAACCAGACAATAGTCAAGCTCAGTGACCCATGCCTATAATCTGAGCATTCAGGGAGGCAGAGGCAGGCAGATCTCTGAGTTTGAGGCCAGCCTGGTCTACAAATCAAGTCCAGGACAGTGAAGGGTACACAGAGAAACCCTGTCTTGAGAAAAACCAAAAAATAGACAACAGTGGAGGTGAACCCCAGCACTAAGGAGGGAGAGGCAAGAAGCTCAGTTCAAAGGCTTCCTATGGTACATACAGAGATCCAGGTCAGAGCCAGGCAGATCTCTGTGAGTTCGAGGCCAGCCTGATCTACAAAGAGAGTCCAGGACAGCCAAGGCTACACAGAGAAACTTTGTCTCGAAAAAACAAAAAACAAAACAAACAAACAGAGATCAAGGTCAGTCTGGACCATACAAGAGCCTGGCTCAACAAAAAACAAACAAAAAACCCAAGCAGACAAAGGAGATGCTTTAATCTTAATTATGGCCAGGCAAGATGGCACACACCTTTAATGGCAGCTCTTGGGAAGCTAGCCAGGGCTATACAGCAAGACACTATCTCAAACAACAACAAAACATGATTGTGTAATTATGTTAAATCTATAGATCACTTCTTTGTGAACTATGTCTTTAAAATGTCTAGTCTCCTTATCCAATAGCCAATATTTTTCTCTTTCTGGTTTGTTTGGCTTGGGGAGACCAAGTTTGTTGTTTTAGACTTGGCTGTAGGGATGTCCTTTCACCAACTCTTTTCAGTTGCTGGGATTCCAAGCACGCATAAGACACCTGGCCCGAGCCGGGCAGTGGTGGCGCACACCTTTAATCCCAGCACTCGGGAGGCAGAGGCAGGTGGATCGTGTGAGTTCGAGGCCAGCCTGGTCTACAAAGTGGTCCAGGACAGCCAAGGCTACACAAAGAAACCCTGACTCGAAAAACTAAACCACTGCTCCATCACTGGCTGGTTCCCAATACTGGGGTAAACAGAGAAAGCGTCTGCAGCCCAAGGTAATAGATAGCAACGGGAATAAAGAAACTGGGGTGCCTCAGGTCCTATCGTTGAGACCAGCAGGGGGATGAGAAGCTCTTCCCATTGCCTCTCCTCACTGCATCTGGACACATCTGGGGAAGCTATGCCTCACCCTTGTGTATCTGCTGCTTCATTTCGGCTACAAGGACCTGCTTCTTTTTAGACCTCTGAAATATACCAAGCTGTTTTACACTCAGAGTGGTTACCTTTGCCCACGCTTCACCTTAGATGGCTGCGGTTCCATAGCGACCAGCCTGTAGTTTGGAGGGTGGGTAGAATAAAAAAATCACTTTATTTTAATTAACTCACAAACAAATAAATATATCACTCATAGCTATTTTAAGGTGGCCAAACACCCAGCCCCAAACTCTACTCATCTCTGAACTTCTATACACTGAGAACTTTTCTGGGGCCTTTCTGAAACCAGGGCACTATGGTCAGCAAGAAATTTACATATGGTCATTTACACTTTTGCTGTAACTTTCATTTTTTACACTAAAACAGAGGTTCTCATCCTTCCTAATGCTTCCACCCTTTAGTACGGTTCCTCATGTTGTGGTGACCTCCAACCATAAAATCATTTTTTTTGTTTGCTACTGTTTTTGTTGTTGTTTGTTGATTTTTTTTTTTTTTTTTTTTTTTTGAGACACGGTTTCTCTGTGTAACAGCCCTGGATGTCCTGGACTCACTTTGTAGACCAGGCTGGCCTCAAACTCACAGCGATCTGACTGCCTCTGCCTCTGGAGTGCTGGGATTAAAGCTGTGCGCCACCACACCCAGCCTCCCTTTTTCTTCTTTTTAGAATGTTTTTTTCATGTGTATGGTGTGTGTGTGTGTGTGTGTGTGTGTGTGTGTGTGTGTGTGTGTGTGTCTGTCTGTCTGTCTGTCTGTATACTACGTGCAAGAAAGTATCCCCCCACCATGGTCAAAAGAGGACATCACCTCCTGGAGCTGGAGCTACAGGTGGTTGTGGGTGCTGGGGACCAAACCTAGAGCATCACTGTCAGGTTGTTAAGCTTGTCAGCACAAACCTTTCCGTTGAGGCGGCTCGGCCACGTGGTATTTGTCAGCTTTTCGCACAAGGAAATGTGAGCATACTGGTCATCTCAGAAGCCATTGTACTTTCTATAGTTCTGCACGGACGCTTCTAATTCCAAGATGCCTATGATGGCACATTCCTATAATCCCACGGTTTAGGAGGTTGAGGCAGGAGGACCACCCAGAGGAGGTCAAGGACAGCCTACCATAGGTACTGAGTTTGAGGCTAGTCTGGACCACAATACACAAATGACAACCACATCAAAATAATAATACTTCCAAAGATTGAATTTCAGAATTAACTTAGCATTTTTATATGGAAGCAGACAGATGCAAGCCAATGTTGGCTTCTGAAACAATTTCATTAAAGCCCCAGGTCTCCATTAGTTTCCTTTATTTAGCATAGACAGGAGGAAAAGGTCCACACTGGGGTCAAAAGTAAAGCTGGATTACCTGCTTGCCTGCCTTACCAACCGTGGTAGGCAAGTTACGTAAGTCATTTAAACGTCTGCTGTTTCAGTGTCTGTGAGATGGGTGTTAGTGTCTGCTTAACAGGACAATTGGAGGATTGGGGATAATGGATCAATACAAGGTGTGGGAGGCCCAGTCAGTGGTGCCTATTAGTTTTGGTCAAAGCTCCTGTCCTGCAGGTGCCTCCAGAAAGCTGTGTCCCAGGCTGGGAGACTCAGCAACCATCCACCTTGTGCCCACCACCAGCTCAGGGCACACAGCAAGCAAACACACAATACAGGGAACTTCCCTTTCTAAGCACAAATACCCCTGCACAACTCACCCCCTTGTGATCTACTTCTCTGCCTTACAACGTGCCTTACACTAACTTCCACTAGTGTTAACCCCCATGCCGTTCAGTGTTTCCCCATCAGTTGCCAAACTGACCTCACTTCCTACCAAACTAACCTCGTGTCCACATTTGCTGTGTTACCAAACAGGATGGTCCCTGAGGACACGCTGACACAGCATATTCAGTGTCTGCAAGAGAGATGATAAGCTTCACGGCCCCTCCCTCTGTAGCCAGAAGGGCCGGGGCGGTTAGCAGGAATTTACAATAGACTCCAGCATTCCTCTCCAAGCCTTGAGAGGGGCAGGCATTTGTCTGTGGGAAATGAGCCTGTGAGCCTTGAAGAGAGCTAAGGGGTGCACGAAAAGAACCCTTCAAGACCCAGAGCAGGAAGTCCCCTCACTCATTAATTTAGCAGATAGTTACTGAGTGCTTATATAAGACTCCGAGGATAGCCGGGCGGTGGTGGTGCACGCCTTTAATCCCAGTACTAGGGGGGCTGGAGAGATGGCTCAGAGGTTAAGGGCACTGACTGCTCTTCCAAAGGTCCTGAGTTCAATTCCCAGCACCCACATGGTGGCTCAAAACCATCTATAATGTGATCTGATGCTTTCTTCTGGCCTGCAGGTGTATAAGCAGCCAAAGCACTGTATAATAAATAAATAAATAAATCTTTAAAAAAAAATAATAATAATCCCAGTACTAGGGAGGCAGAGGCAGGCGGATCACTGTGAGTTCAAAGCCAGCCTGGTCTACAAAGGAAGTCCAGGACAGCCAGGGCTACACAGAGAAACTCTGTCTCAAAAAAACCAAAACAAAAAAAACAAAAAAAAAAGACTCCAGGGATAGAAGAGACAGCGAACAGACACCTGTGGTTGGGGGGAGGGGCAACTGACTGTGTTTGAGGAGGTATACATTCTGTCTGTATGTACACTTGCACTCCAGAAGAGGGCACCGGATTGCATTATAGATGGTTGTGAGCCAGTATGTGGTTGCTGGGACTTGAACTCATGACCTTTGGAAGAACAGTCAGTGCTCTTAACCTCTGAGCCATCACTCCAGCCCAAGGGGGGGTATACATTCTAACAAGGGGAGAAGAATAATAAACACACAGATTACCTGGATAATTTGAAAGCTAGTGTTACCAAGGACATATTCTAAAACTAAGCACAGTAGTATGAGCCCATAATCCCAGGTACTTGGGCAACAGAGTACAACCCTAAAACGGCTTGCCTTTAAAAAAAGGGAAGAGATAGAAGAATGAAGGAAAGAGACAAGAAAAAAAGGGGTGGTAGGAGACATGGCTCAGTGGCTAAGTCTCTGCTTTTTGTTTTGTTTGTTTTTGTTTTTCTTTTGTTTTGTTTTTCGAGACAGGGTTTCTCTATGTAGCCTTGGCTATAGTGGACTCACTTTGTAGACCAGGCTGGCCTCGAACTCATAGAGATTCTCCTGCATCTGTCTCCTGAGTGCTGGGATTAAAGGCGTGTGCCACCACCGCCCGGCTAAGTATCTGCTTTTAACATTGCCCCCTCGTGAAAAGCCTCTCGGGCCCAAGCTGACCACAGTACCAATGAGTGGGCTTAACCACGACTATTTAGAAGTCAGTTTGATGGCTATGCCATGACCTTTTAGCAAAGTGATAGCAGTAGCTTTCCCACGTGGGACCAGGACTTTTTCCTCTGGACTTTAGACCAGGTAACCATGGCAGACGTGAATCCTCTCCCACGGAGCAGGCTTCAGACCAAGTCAGAGAGCAGCTGGTTGTTCCTATGAATTAGTTACTTTTCTGCTGCTGTGTTGAAATGCTGTGACTAAAAGCAGCTGCAGGAAGAAAGGCCTGGTTTTAGCTTATGATCCCAGAGTCCTTCACGGGAGGGGGGGAGGGAGGGTGAGGGAAGACAACCAGAAGGAGCAGGAAGCTAACTGACCACATTCTTTTTTCTTTTACCTCATATGGGAAACAGAGGGGTGGGAGGAAGGAGGAGGAAGGGAGAGAAGAGGAGGAGTAGGAGGAGAGAGGAGAAAAGGAAGCACAGCATCATTCGCTCTCAAAGCCTGCCCTTCTTGGTGCACTTCCCGTAGCAAGGCTCAAACAGCGCCACCAGCTGGGGGACCAAGCAAATGCTCAAAGCAGGCTTGGGAGGGGGCGAGGTGGGGCAGGGTGGTATGGTGGTGGTGGTGGTGATGATGGTGGTGATGGTGGGGGTGGGGGTGGTGTGTCGGTGGTGGTGGTGGTGATGGTGGTAGTGTGCAGTGGTGGTGGGGTGGGGTGGGTGGGGGTGGAGTGGGGGTGGGGGTGGTGTGCAGTGGTGGTGGGGTGGTGATGGTGGTGTGGGTGGTGGTGGTGGTGGTGGGGGTGGTGGTGGTGGTGGTGGAGTAGTGGTGGTATATTTCGCATTCAAACCAAACACTGACCAGCCACTTTTTCTAAAGGTCACACCCAGGTCAAGATGACTCGTATTCAGTTATGTCTTGACTCTAAATCTAGTGCTCTATTAGTCTAAAGGTGATTTCAGGGCTTTTCCATAGCACTGGAGTTATATAGCTCAGTGGTCGTGGGTTTGATCACCACAAGACCTGACCACAGGGACATGGGGAAGTCTCTGTGGCAGATGCAGGAGCACTGGAAGGGAGTGGAACTTGTTCAGAGATGCCCCAGCCTCTGCCTCCCAGTGCTGGGATTAAAGACATGTATCACCATGCCTAGCAAAATCCCACCAATTTTTGTTTTTTGTTTTGTTTCCTTGTTTGTTTTTGTTTCTCCAGACAGGGTTTCTCTGCATAGTATTAGCTGTCCAGGACTCACTTTGTAGACCAGGCTGGCCTCGAACTCACAGTGATCTGCCTGCCTCTGCCTCCCGAGCACTGAAAATCCCACCAATTTTCATAGTAGCCATTCTTTTGCATTGGTTGTGCCCTTTCTCCGTTTGGTGGAGTAGTTAGACTTGATCACAGCCAGGAGGTTTTCACTGCTGGCCGAGCTGGGAAGTAAAGGAGCCGCAGGTCTCTGCTCTGAACCGTGAGATCAACTATTTTCACTTTGTTTTGTTTTTAAGGTGGGCTGGCCTGGACCTTATATCTATCAGACCTGCATGCCACCTAGCAGAATCACAGTGGTCAGCCTCTGCACCTAGCATCCGACTTCCACTTAACAGGACTGCTTTTCTCAATGTCACGGGTGTCCAGCATCAGAAACATCAACACCTTGTGCCTTTCCGTGGTGTCCAAATTTATTGGATACCAACAAATGCAATAGCTACACTGGTTTTATTGGCTGTCATTTGTCAGATCATCCCAATTTCCCTTGCTGGCCAGCTGGGACAAGAGTTCATTTCCCCCTGATCTTACCTGCTCATATCAACTCTCAGGTCATATATTACACACCGCACAGTAAATGCATCCGTGTTTTTTTTTTTTTTTTTTGAGACAAGGTCTCTCTGTGTAGTCTTGGCCGTTCTGGACTCCCTTTGTAGACCCGGCTGGCCTCGGGAACTCACAGCGATCCGCCTGCCTCTGCCTCCCGAGTGCTGTGTGTATGTTATTATAGGGATGAGGATTATTGGATGGATACAAAGGGTTGAAGATGCTGTAGCGGGGTTCAAACAGAAAGCCTGTCTACAGGAATGTGAAGAGAACCTGGGAGAAGGGGAATTAGATAATGGCCCCCCGGAGGTCTTCCAGAGGTGCCTCTGCAGGGTCACACTGAGCCTTAGGGTTGAGTCCAGGTGCGGAAGTGAAGCACAGGGTCACGGAGGTCATTGAGGCGAAGTGCAGGACCAAGTCTGCATGGACGAAAGGAAGATGAAGGGTCAGCAACCCATCCACGGAGGAAGCTAAGCCAAGCTGAGACCCCAGGAGAGTTGGGCATTCTCTGCCTGTCAGTCTCTTTACATACACACAGGTTGGTCAGATGCCAGGCTGGTGGGGGGTGGGGGGTGTCCTTCTGTTTATAGGGTCTATGTGTGGTATTTTATTCTTCTTAGTCCTTGGCCTGACTTCTTGGGCCTGGGTTTCCTGATATGATTTTCATATGCCCATGTGTTCATATTGTTCCAATCAACTTTTATAAATCTTTAGGGTATCCACTATTAACTCTTTTGGGGGGGGCGTGTTTGAGACAGGGTTTCTCCGTGTTACAGCCTTGGCTGTCTTGGATTCACTTTGCGGATCAGGCTAGCCTCGAACTCACAGCCATCTTCCTGCTCTGCCTCCCAAGTGCTGGGATTACAGGCATGCGCCACCACGCCCGGCTTCCTTTTTAACTCTTTTTTTTTTTTAAATAATTTATTTAGTTTTATATTATGTGCATTAGTATGAACTGGAACTGGAATTACAGACAGCTTTGAGCTGCCATGTGGGTGCTGGGGATTGAACCCGGGTCCTTTGGAAGAGCAGGCAGCGCTCTTAACCAATGAACCATCCCTCCAGCCCCCTTTTTAACTCTTAAGAGTAAGTTATTAGTATGTCTTTGTGGGTGGGGCCAGTGATGCTCTTTAAGTGTCCATCACGTTGCACCATTATCCACCTTTTACCATCATCCGCATTTACATTCAAGATGGAGTTGTTTGTGAAGTGGAGACGGACTGGGCAAGGCCCAGCCTGGAACACCATCAGTTCACACAATGTGGAGTAACTTAGAGTAGGGCAAAGCCTAAAGCCTGACACTTGGGGAAACGTCTGAAACCCTGTAGAGTCTAGACTGGGCACCTAGGTTCATTTTACTTAAGGAAATGTCAACAGCAGTGGGAGACATAACATAACATCGCTGTGCTGAGGACCAGAGTTTACCCCTGCACTGCAACCCCAGCCCAAGCACCAGTATTAGAGAAATGCCTAAGAAAAGGCCAACAGATTACAGCAGGGGCTCAGGATGGGCTTCCCAAAGGGGTGGGATCGTTAGGATTTCAGGCAGCTGCTTTTATGACAGACTTCAATGGAGTTAACGCAGCAGTGGGCAGTTTTAGGAAGCATCCGAGTTCCAGGACTAGGACTCATTCCCCTCTTCTCTCCTAGTAGGCGCAGAGTCCAGTGGGTGACAGAAGCGGGTAGTCTGCAGAGAGAAATTATATGCCATCTACCTTACCCCCGGCCCCCCGCCAGCTGTCCCCCCCAACCCCCAAGACAGGGTTTCTCTGTGTAGCCCTGGCTGTTCTGGAACTCACTCTGTAGACCAGGCTGGCCTCGAACTCACAGCAGTCCACTTGCCTCTGCCTCCCGAGTGCTAGGATTAAAGGCATGTGCCACCACGCCTGGCCCATAGAGGGTTAGTTGAGCCTGAGAGAGGTTGGGGGGCTAGGTTTCCTGAAAAAAGAGTACTAAACCTCATCTGGGTTTATCTTCTTACTAATTGCATATATATGTGCACTTATTTATATATATATATGTGTGTGTGTGTGTGTGTCTATATTTCCATATATATGGTATACAATCACATATGCATATAGAGTATTGTGTGTGTGTGTGTGTGTGTGTGTGTATATATATAATTTCCATTCAATCATCAAGGCCAGTTAACACAGAAACTCCTTAACCTGTGTTTTGAGCAGCTTTCCCACAAGTTGAAATGCAGTCTGCAGGTCATGGCCCAGGTGAGCGTTTCCTGTGTGTTGGGATTGGGACCCAGGGTCTCCAGGCCACAGATCAGCAGAGGAGACTCCTCTAGCCTCACAGCTGTGGGATTTTCCCAGAGGCAGGACTTGAAGGAAGATAGTGACCTCAGTGGAAGGGGAGAATTACAGGTTAGCAACTTCCTTGAGCAGAAACTTAAACTGAAGACAGAATAAGAATCACAACTTGAAAAAAAAAAGAATCACAACTTGAATACAATTCAGTCCAGATCTCCAATAAGTTAAAAATTAGTCACACAAAGGAGGGGCTCAACCATCTCATTAGAAAACGTTGACAGGGTGCGGGCGGTGGTGGAGCACGCCTTTAATCCCAGGACTTGGAAGGCAGAGGCAGGCAGATCACTGTGAGTTCAAGGCCAGCCTGGTATACAAAGTGAGTCCAGGACAGCCAAGGCTACACAGAGAGACCCTGTCTCCAAAGACCAAAATCCAAACCAAAACAAAACAAAAAAATGTTGACAGATCTTTCTGTTAGTGACAGGATTACAGCTGCTGCCTCTTTGTCACCTTTTGTGTTTTCCACTGGATCTGCTACCTTTTCCTCTTTGAAACAGTTTATCTTATTTATTTGTTTGTGGTGTGTGTGTATATGTGTGTGTGTGTGTGTGTGTATCTGTCTGTGTGTCTCTGCGTGTGTGTATACCTGTGAAATAAGGACCAGGCATAGTGATGCACGCCTTTAATCCAACACTTGGAAGAAAGAGGCAGGGGAATCTCTGTGAGCTCAAGGCCAAATTGGTCTACATAGCAAGTTCTAGGAAATAATAATAGTTAATAATAAATAATAATAATAATCTGTCTCAAAACAACAATTAACCAAGTCTGCCCATTTATGTTTTGCTCAACAATGGGAAGAAGAACATTGATGGGCTGGAGAGATGGCTCAGAGGTTAAGAGCACTGTTTATTCTTCCAAAGGTCCAGAGTTCAATTTCCAGCAGCCACATGGTGGCTCACAAGAGCTGGTACCCTCTTCTGGTGTGCAGGCACACGTGCAGGCAGAATACTGTATAAATAATAAATAAATAAATCTTTTAAAAAATTTTTCATTCTCCCATAGCTTTTCCAGAAATGGAGACTATTGGATTTTTTTAAACTCACCTAGCCCCAGTGGCATTATGGGGTGGGGAGCAGTATTGAACACTCTATAGGTGGCAGCAGGCTGGACAGTAAGAGCTTTATGGAGTCAGTCCTCTCTTTCCACCTTTGCTTGAATTCTGGCAAGTTCTTCACTCATCAAGCTATTTTTCCAGCCTTGGGGTATGGTGTATTTAATCATCATCTCTGTATTGCTGGTGCTGATGAGTAACTATTCTGAGACAGGGTCTTGTTATGTAGTCCTAGATTGTCTGGTAATTGCTATGTAGTCCAGGCTGTCCTCTGCTGCCTCAAGACTGGGATTACAGACATGGGCCAACATGCCTTGATAATACTTTTCACCCCTTTAATGGGTGTTTGTACTGCTTCATCCACAAATTACATTCAGTCTGTCTTTGGCAATTTGTCACTCCCCACCCCCCTAGGCCCTGAGCCCCATGTGAGTGTGGGGGCGGGGCTCGCTCATGCTAGGCAGGTCCCCCACCACCACTCACATTCCAGTCCCGTTTCCTTACTATTCAGATAGTTATGTGCATCTCACAAACAGTTTTCAATTTTATCACTTGTCTTTCAGCTTTTGTAAAAAAATTTCTTATAAATATCTATTTTATTTTACTATTTTTTTTTCTTTTTTTGGTTTTTCGAGACAGGGTTTCTCTGTGTAGCCTTGACTGTCCTGCACTCGCTTTGTAGTCCAGGCTGGCCTCGAACTCACAGCAATCCGCCTGCCTCTGCCTCCCAAGTGCTGGGATTAAAGGCGTGCGCCACCACGCCCGGCTTATTTTACTATTTTTAATGTGTATTTTTATTTTAAAATGTATGTGTGTGTGTCCATTTGTGAGTACATATATATGAGTGTGTTGAGTCAGCTAGAACTGTTGTTGCAGGCAGTTGGGAGCTGCCTTGGGGTGTTGGGAACTGAACTCATGTCCTCTGCAAAAGCAGTAAGTGCTTTTAATCAATAGGCCATCTCTCCAGCTTTTTTTTTTTTTTAAGATTTATTTATTATGTATACAGTATGATCAGATCACATTATAGATGGTTGTGAGCCATCATGTGGTTGTCGGGAATTGAACTCAGGACCTCTGGAAGAGCAGTCAGTGATCTCAACCACTGAGCCATGTCTCCAGCCCCCGAGCTTTTATTTTTTTAATTACGTGTATGTGTATGTGCACATGGGCGTGGTGCCTACAGAGTACAGAAGAGGGTGTCAGATGCCTTAAAGTTGGAGTTACAGGTACTTGTGAGCTGTCCAACCTGGGTGCTGAGAACTGATCTGAGTCCATTACAAGAGCATTTGTGCTGTTAACTCCCGAGCCATTACTCCAGGCTAGACCATTGGCTCCTCCTCCTCCCTTTATTACTACTACATTCTTGTGTTCTTTAGTTGCACATTAGGTCTGAGTTTTATTTTTTTGTTTTTTGTTTTTTGTTTTTTGTTTTGGTTTTGGTTTTTGGTTCTTCGAGACAGGGTTTCTCTATGTAACAGATCTGGCTGTCCTGGAACTTGCTTTGTAGTCCAGGCTGGCCTCAAACTCATGGAGATCCACCTGCTTCTGCCTCCCAAGTGCTGAGATTAAAGGTGTGTGCCACCACCGCCTGGTTTTTTTTTTTATTATTATTATTATTATTATTATTATTATTATTATTATTATTATTATTATTATTATTATTTAGGTTTTTTGAGACAGAGTTTCTCTGTGTAGCCTTGGCTGTCCTGGACTCCCTTTGTAGACCAGGCTGACCTTGAACTCACAGTGATCCGCCTGCCTCTGCCTCCCAAGTACTGAGATTAAAGGCGTGTGCCAACATGCCCGGCCTTAATTATTATTTTTTGAAACAGAAACTCATTATATAGTCCTGGCTGGCCTTGAACTTACAGAGATCTTCCTGCCTCTGCCACCAGGCCTGGTTCCTTTGTGTTCTCTCTCTCTCTCTCTCTCTCTCTCTCTCTCTCTCTCTCTCTCTCTCCCTCTCTCATTGATTTTTTTGGAGACAGTTCTTTCTTTAGCCTTGAGCATGTGTCAACCTTCCTTTTTCAGCCTTCTGAGTGTTGGTAGTACAGGTGCGTTACACTATGCCCATCCACCATTTCACTCTCTTTCTGTCAGGCTGTCAACTTGGCAGCAAGCATATTTACTAGCCAAGTCAACTCACCATCCCTTTTGCTGTTTTGAGGCAGATTCACATAAATCCTAGGCTGGCCTTGAACTTCCAATCTTCTTGCTTGTAATCCCCAAGCGCTGGTATTCCAGGTGTGCACCAACACACCCAGCTGTGCAATTGTTTTTGTTTTTAGAAAAACAAACACCAGAGGTTGGAGAGATGGCTTAGTGGTTAAGAGTACCTATCGCTCTTGGCAGAGGCCCGGATTTGATTCCTAGCATCTATATGGTGGCTTACCGCCGTCTGTAACTCCAGTTCCAATGGGATCCTTTGGCCAGTTCTGACTTTTGTGGGCACTACACATGCATGAGGTGCATATATATGCAAGACAAATGCTCATGCACATAAGAAATAAAATAGGTAAATCTAAAGAGTACAAAACAAAGCCAGAAAAATGGCTCCGTGGGTAAAGACAAGTTTCTCTTCAGAGACTGGTGTCCACTTTCTCACAGCTTCTATTAGATACTGATTCCCATGTGAAGGTGAAAGGTGAGACTTAATTTCACAGAATCGTCCTCTGACCTCCACACACATGCTGCGGCAAACCACCTCTCTCTCTCTTACACAAATCAATAAAATACAGTTTTTAAAAATCAACAAAAAGAGCCAGGTGGTGGTGGTGCACACCTGTAATCCCAGCACCTGGGAGGCAGAGGCAGGTGGATCGCTGTGAGTTCGAGGCCAGCCCGGTCTACAAAGTGAGTCCAGGACAGCCAAGGCTACACAGAGAAACCCTGTCTTGAAAAACAAAACAACAACAGAATATTAAAATAGGTATACCAGTACCAGTACATGAAAAGCTGTGTGCATTTGAATTCAGAAGCAGGCGCCTAAGTGATACATACTACTGAGGCTTGCTGCATGTGGTGAAGGTGTGGTCATCCAAACAGCACAAGTTCCTCTTCAGAGACTGGTGTCCACTTTCTACTTTGCCGAGCTCAAGCCTCCTCCCTCCCAGAGATGGAGTGCCTTAATCTCTGGTTATTTCATGGGCACAAATGCACGTTGCCTTTGCTTTAGCTAGGACCCGTCCTAAAAGACTGCTCTAGCTTTACAGGCCTCTTTTGCAACTGTATGACAGCCTCGCATTGCTTTAAGCTTAATACTGTTTGTCTCGCTGCTGCTTATGAGTGTGTCTTCCAGCTCCTCTAAGTAAATGACCTACACACAATTGTATCTCAGAAACAAACAACTGTTTCCCGGAGTACCAGGCCTCCGGCTGTGTCTGAGAACCTGGGAGGTACATTGTCTGTCTGTAGAAACTTGGAAAATATATATAGGAATCTATGGTCAGAAGGGATGAAATGTGCAGAATCTGTAAGGAACTCTGCAGGGTGTGGCAGTGCATACCTGTAAGGCCAGTATTGCAGGGGGAGGGGAAAGGGTGGGGTCCCCACTCATGGGAAGTATGTAGAAAGTAATGACTCCAATGAGGTAGTGAGACTAGGTGGGCAGGGCATGAGTTTCTCTTTTACATCATATTTATTGAATGAGTTTTTGTTTTGTTGAGGTTTATTAAAGATTTATTTTTAGGGAGGCAGAGGCAGGTGGATCTCTGTAAGTTCGAAGCCTGCCTGATCTACAAAGTGAGTCCAGGACAGCCAGGGCTATTACACAGAGACACCCTGTCCCGAAAAAAAAAAAAAAAAGATTTATTTTTACTATTTTTAGTTGTGTGTCTATATGTGGGTATGTACATGCATGTGGGTGTCCTCGGAGGTCAGAGAGGGTGTAGCGCTGTAGCAACAGGTGGATGTGAGACTGAGGTCTACGATAACTGTAGGCCTTGAGCTACAACGATGCTAACACGGGCTATATACTGTAGCCCCTCCTATAGGCCATGTGCAGACAGGGTAGATTTGCCTTTCACAGGAGGCAGGGAGTAACTGGATACCCAAGTGAGAGTCTTAGGACTCCGGATCCTCTATGAAGGGATGTCAGTATCCAATAAACTCAGCTAGGATGGTCTACACAAGTGTGCACAGCTGAACACCCAAAGACGGCAGTTGTTTGTCTCATAGCGTGGTCCCGTCTCTTTTGGATTAAGGCATTAACCTCCTTAAGGGTTCACAGCTTGTGAGAACCCAAAGAAGATGAATGAAAAACATGAAGATACCAGGACGAGGCTATGATGGGTGTGTGGTTAAGCCAAAGAGGCCATGTCTTATTTAGAGGGAGAGAGTGGGGAAAGAAGTGCTGTTTTAGGATTTGAAGGATTGTGGTAGTTGAAGACATGTGAAAAACCCAGGAGAGAGGTAGGTGGTAATTTAAGTCTGATTAGGTTTTTTCCTCTGGCATCATGTCACATCAATGAAGAAGTGACAAAGAGATAGCTCATTCTTTTTTTTTTTTTTTTGGTTTTTCAAGACAGGGTTTCTCTGTGTAGCCTTGGCTGTCCTGGACCCGATTTGTAGACCAGGCTGGCCTCGAACTCACAGCGATCCACCTGCCTCTGCCTCCCGAGTGCTGGGATTATAGGCGTGCGCCACCACGCCCAGCTGAGATAGCTCATTCTAACATCCCATTCTTTAACTATACTTTACTTAATACATATTTATTGTTTGTTTGTTTTTCAAGACAGGGTTTCTCTGTGTAGCCTTGGCTGTCCTGGACTCACTTTGTAGTGAGTCTGACTGGCTTTGAATTCACAGAGATCCGCCTGCCTCTGGCTCCCTGAGTACTGGGATTAAAGGCATACGCCACCATATTTTGCCTGTATGTATTATGTATGTGCATCATATCCATCGTGGAGTTCATGGACCGTGCCTCCAGAAGGACTGACATGGAACTGGGGAGACAGAGCGTGTTCAAAGCCTGGAAATGTCAAACTTGAGATTTAGAGTCTCATCCTGAGAACAGGAGATGTGGGACAGAGCTTCTTCCCTGTTTCCATGCCTGCCTCAGGAGCACGTGACACAACCTCAAGGTGGTTACAGGTGGTCAGTCACAGGAAGTTGTCACCTGTTATCTATCCCCATGTAAATAGAGCTAGAGAATCATCAGCATCCTAGTCCCAGCCGATGAAATACATTGATCCTCAAAACCCCTCCCCACTGCCCAAGATTTATAAGTCCCTGTTTCACATGAAGTAAAGCGTTCACACATCATCTATTTCACGGAAGATCATCTGAGACTACCTGTTAATGCTGAGCCATAACATTGAACTCTTCTCCCTGAAGAATTCATCATTGGATCCCTGGACTTGACTGCCAGCCAGGAGGTCCCAGCAGATCCTTCAGGGCCACCATAGAAGCACTCCTGATCACCACAGTCAGCAAGGAGAGGATTGCAGCTGCTGTCTTTTGTGAAGCTCGGCCCATCTGCAGTAGCGAGCTGTCAGCGGTTCCGAAGCAGCCATTTTGTTTGCCTGCAGCCATTTTGTTTGCCTGAGCTACTTGGCTCAGCTCTGGAATCGCATTCCAGCAGTAATCTGGTGAGGCACAGGTGAACTTCATTCCTTCGCACCATCTGCTGCTAAAACAGCTCTTTAAAAGAGCCAACACTTTGCTGTGGAGAAATCTGGCCAGACCAGAAATCCTATGGCACAGATCAGAGCCTGATGTTCCCGAGGGAAGCAGAACTTGGGACCGAGGTTCGTCCTTTTCCTCAGACCGGAGACCGGAAGCACTTAGACCTTCCAGCGGAGAAGCATGCACTCCCAGCCCAGTGCCGGGCAGCCATTCTGGGTAACGCAGAACCACAATATATGCCCGGTGCAGTTGGAAGGTACCATGTGGATACTGCGAACCACATTCAGGTCCTCTGCAAGAGCAACAATACTCTCAGCTGCTGAGCCAGTCTCTCAGTATTTTCACCATCCATTTTGGTCCCTTTTCTCAGTTGTTCAGACTTGATTTTCTTGTGCGTCTTACTAATTGGTGGTCTTTCATTTCAGGCCTTACTTTTCCTCTTTATATCAGAAAAGGCCGCTGAGCTAACTTCAATTGAATTTCTCCATTGTGTTAGTGAGAAAACTAAAGTTGAAAGAGGCTGTATTAGTTTTGTAATTATTGTTGCTGCTGCTGCTTTCACTAAATGCCACAAGACTGATGGCTTAAAACAATATAAACTCATTATCTTACAGTTACAGAGGTCAGAAGTTTGAAAATGGGTCTCTCTGGCTGATATCTAGTGAAGGAAGAACTGCTCTTTTGGGGGGAGGTAGGGATAGATGACACCCTCTTCTGGCCTATACGTGCATACATACATACACGCGCGCGCGCGCGCACAGACACACACACACTCACTCACAAACACGGGCACTTTATAAATGCAAAATAAAAAAATTTTAAATATGCTGTGTGTGGTGGCTCACGCCTTTAATTCCAGCACTCGGGAGACAGAGGCAGGTGGATCACTGTGAGTTCGAGGCCAGCCTGGTCTATAAAGGGAGTCTGTTACACAGGACTGCCAGGGCTGTTACACAGAGAAACCCTGTTTAAAAAAAAAAAAAAAAAAAAAAGCAAGCCGGGCGTGGTGGCTCACGCCTATAATCCCAGCACTCGGGAGGCAGAGGCAGGTGGATCGCTGTGAGTTTGAGGCCAGCCTGGTCTACAAAGCGGGTCCAGGACAGCCAAGGCTACACAGAGAAACCCTGTCTTGAAAAACCAAAAAAAAAAAAAAAGCAAAAACAAAAACCAATAAATAAATAAAATATATAGCTTTTGAAGAAATAAAGTTCACTTTCACAGGCAAGCATATGAAAAAAATTTCCCTTATCTTTTCTAGGTTTTAGAGGCCACTTGCGTTCCCTGGCTCATGGTCCCTTCCATCTTCAGATCCCCAGTGACAGATCTTCTCTCATAGCCTCACTCTGATCTCGTGCCCATTGTCACGGCTCCTCTAACTCAGGAGTCTCTGACCCCACCACCCTTCTTTTGAGACAGCATGTTCCTCTGTCACCTAAGCTGGTCTCAAACTTTCATTACTCTTGCTTTAGGATCCTGGGTTCTAGTTTGACAGTGTGCGCCTCCATGCCTGAGCTCCACTCTCTGCCAAGGGCTCTGTGACTGTGTTGAGTCCAGGAGATAACCAGCAACAAGCCTCCCCCCTTCCTTAAGGAAGTTGATCAGCTACCTTAATCCCAGCTGCGACCCTAATTTGCCTTGGCTATTGAACCTAATACGCACACAGATGCCAGGGCTGGGGCCTTGGAGTGTCTTTGGGGGCTCTGCATATTAGAGAAGGCAATTTGTTCCGGGGTCATATGATGAGTCAGCAGCAGAGCCAGGAGTCGAGCAGTTTGCTCCCAGCACGTAGACACACATAGAGTGCTCCCAGCATATGTACATATACATAAGTACATGCGTGCGTGTGTGTGTGTGTGTGTGTGTGTGTGTGTGTGTGTGTGTGTGTGCATGCTCGCTCATGTATGCTTGACAAAGGGTTTTGCGTCCCAGGCTGGCCTCCAGCTTGGTAGAGCTGGATAACCTTCAGCTGGATTGACCCTTCTGCCTTTACCTCCTGAGTGCTGGGGGTTACAGGCACGCACCACCATACCAGTTCTATGCAGTGCTGGGGATCAAATGCGGGGCTTCTTGCATGCTAACCACATGCTTTACAGATGGAGCTACATACATAACCTATTTCATTTTATTCTCTTAAATCTATATACTTATTTACATATATGGGTGTTTTGCTTACATGTGTGTCTGTATAGTATGTGGTGTGCCTGGTGCAGAGGCTGGAAGAGGAAGGGTGTCAGATCCCCTGGGACTAGACAGTTGTGATCTGGGAATTGAAGCCGGGTTCCTGGGAAGAACAGCCAGGGCTCTTAATTGCTGAGTCATCTTTCAAGTCCTGCCTTAGTCTATTTCCTGAGACTCAGTCTTATTCTTTAGTCCGGCCTAGGCTGTTTATGTAGCATAAAAAATAAAACTAACAGCAATCCTCCTGCCTCTCCCTACAAGAGGCAAATCACTAGGCCCAGATACAGCCCATATTTTAAAAGTCCCTATTCTGTGTTCCTTGTACACATGACTAAGGCATGGGATTGGGATAACTTATTATGGCTTACACAAGACAACCCTCGAGTTTCCCTCTACCCTTCATTTCATAAGCTATCATGAAATTATTTCAATTTGGCTTCCATCAGTAGGCTGCTGAGTCTAGAGTCTGGGGCCAGCTGGCTTGGGCTCACACCCCATCTAAACGGTTCATTTGCGGTGGCTGGCCTGAAACTCTCTATTTAGAACAGGTTAGCCTCACCATCCTCCTGCCTCTGCCTCCTGAGAGATGAGATTACAGGTGTATGTCACCACACTTGCCTTGGGTAAAGTTATTAAAGCTCTTTGTGTCTCTGTTTCCATAGCTGTAGTATGAGGGAAATAATAGTATATCCTAAGGATAAAAAGTCATTATAATTGAAGTGCACAACCATAACCATTTTTTGCATTTTCTTGAGGGCTATGTGCTCTCGCACTGGCTCTCTCTTTATCCCTCTCTCTCTCTCCCATCCTTCCTCCTTTGCTCCCATTTCTTTCCTGATTCTTAGAGCTAGCATCTCACTGTGCAGCCCTGCTTGCCCTAGAACTTGCTGAGGACGTGTTGGACTCAACCGTGGGGTAATTCTTTGCCTCTGCTTCTCCTGTGGTGGGATGACAGGCAGGAGCCACTATGCCCAACCCAAATGGCCATTTTCCCCCTCTTGGGTTTAGTTCTTGGTCTAAGGAAAAATGACCCCAAATTCTGGTTTCCACATATGTCTGTGGCACTCAGAGTGGAACCAGCCTTCCTGGGGTGGGCCAGGTACAGGCTGAGGGCACAGAAGTTGTAGAAGTGACCCTTGGATCTTAGGCCATGGTGACTCTGTAAAAGAGCAGCTGTTTGGTGAGGCCTCGTTCAGGGCCCCATAGGCCGCTCTGAAGGTCGTGTGCCCAGCTTCCCACTGTGAAACCACCAAACTAGACTACTCCATGGGTAGAAGGAAAAGTTGATTTTGAGAACCAGACTGAGTTGGGCTCATAGAGCAGCAGGCGGCTGTCTGACACGGTAGTGTATGCCTATAATCTTAGCCCCAGAGAGGCTAAGACAGGAGGATTGTGGCAAATTGGAGATCAGCCTGGTCTGGATAATGAATTCCAGGCCAGCCATGGCTACACAGTGAGACCTTGTCTAAGAAAAAAAAAAACAAAGCAAAATAAAACAAAAAGGACTGGTCTGTGGCTCAGTTGGTAGAGTGACATTTAGCACATACAAGGTTCTGGGTTTTTTTTGTTTTGTTGTGGTTTTTTTGTTTGTTTTGTTTTTGTTTTTGTTCTGTTTTTTGGGTTTTTCAAGACTGGCTTTCTCTGTGTAGCCTTGGCTGTCCTGGAACTCACTCTGTAGACCAGGCTGGCCTCAAACTCACAGCGATCCACCTGCCTCTGCCTCCTGAGTGCTGGGATTAAAGGCGTGTGCCACTATACCCCAGCAATGTTCTGGTTTTGATTGCCAGAGCACATGCTTTACTGTGGTGGTACATGCCTATACCCCAGCACTTGGTGTAACAGGCCCCCAGGCCTTAGCACACCTGACGCCATGGTGGAAATACCATTAAGGCCTTGGAACTCAGATTATAGACAGTACCACCTGCCAAAACAAGAACAAATGCCTTATCCATCACAGTGCATAGTTCTGGGGAAGTCCATAAATGTACTAACCTTGCCTTTTTGCTTCTGTAATTACACTTCTGGCTTACCGTTCCTGCTAACTGAGGTGTTTCAACGCAGCCCACACTGAGGAAGGCTCAGGACTGCACTCAGGTCCAAAATGCCCAGTGTAGTCACTGGGTGGGTAATAAAGACTTTCTATTGGCTATCTGAGTGGTCTTTCCTGGTGGATACCTCAGACATTTCCAGGCTGAGACAGGGGGATCAGAAGTTCAAGGTCATCCTCATCAGTATAACAAATCTGAGGCCAACTTGAGCTTGAGTATGCCCTGTCTTCAAAACAAGTAATAGGCCAAGCAAACAGAAACTTACTTCCACGCTGGAAAGACCCACCCTGAAGGAGGGGAATCAAGTTCCACCTCCTTGAGAAAGATGCTTGTCTCTCAGGGCTGTGGTAACAAGGTGCCCAAAATCAAGATGCCACACTAGGGCCTGGCATGGTGGCACTCGCATTTAATCCCAGTGTGGGCCTTTGTCTGCAGGCAAACTTTGTGTTCCAACATAGGTGAGCAGACCCCCTACTGACAACAGCCCCCTCCCCCCTTCAGTACATCCCCCCCCCCTCCAGGGCCAGATGTGTTAAAGGATAGTTCCTTGCAGACCCTAACCCACACAAAAGGTGTCAAAAGCTGGCTCTTTGAAGAAAAACATATCAAAGGTGCCCTGGAGACCAGCCTGAGGAAGTGTCCTGGGAGTGTCTCCTGCTATTCAAGTAAGCTTAGTTTAAAAACCCAGGGGCTGGAAGGTTGCGAGGCACCACCCCTCCCCACCACCCCCACCCCCCCAACCCCCGCCCCCATCCCTTCCCCATAGCTCTGCTTAAGCTTTGAAGCTTAGTGAATTAAAATCTGGTTGTTTGACTCTTTTATCTTTATTTTAATAAAGTGTAGTTCGGCCTTTTGCAAGCCAGAGGCCCTCTTCCCCCTCTGGAAGGGACCTAGATTTCTCTTGTCTCAACCTGGCTGAGAGCAACTGTCCTGCGCTTCCTCCCTGCCCAGAAGGCCTTCTCTGTGACCGGTTCTCAGGACGGAGCATTCTTCAGCTAGCCTCCAGAAGGCTGAAGAAAAACTCTGTGGCCAGATTTTCAGGCCAGCCTTTCGGAGAACAGAACCCACATCCCAGCACTCACAAGGCAGAGGCAGGTGGATTGCTGTGAGTTCGAGGCCAGCCTGGCCTACAAAGCGAGTCCAGGACAGTCAAGGCTAACACAGAGAGACTTTGTCTTGAAAAATCAAAACAACAACAACAAAAACCAAGATGCCACCCTAGTAGAAAAATGTATTCTCGCTCCAGACTTAGATGGAATCCTTTCAAGCCCACCTCTACAAACAAACAAACAAAAACCAAAACCAAATTCTTATAAATTTGAAATGTTTGCATATTTACTCATTGATATTTTTCATTTTTCACAACTTTTTCTTTTATGGTTTTTAACACAGTGTTTCTCTGTGTAACAGCCATGGATTTCCTGGAACTCTCTTTGTAGGCCATGCTGTTGAATTCAAAGAGATCTGCCTGCCTCTGCCTCCTGAGTGCTGGGGAAAAAAACCCACCCGACCCAACCCACTCCACCTCCACAAAATTATTTTATGTGTGCGTGTGCCTAAGTGTATGTGCACCATGTTCATGCAAATACCTTCAAAGTTTGGGAGAAGGTGCCCCTGAGACAGTGCTTGAGAGCTCCCAATGTGGTGCTGGGAATTGAAGCTGGGTCCTCTGTAAGAGCAGTCAGTATTCTTTTTTTTTTTTTGGTTTTTCGAGACAGGGTTTCTCTGTGTAGCCTTGGCTGTCCTGGACCCGCATTGTAGACCAGGCTGGCCTCGAACTCACAGTGATCCACCTGCCCCTGCCTCCCGAGTGCTGGGATTATAGGCGTGCGCCACCACGCCCGGCGAGCAGTCAGTATTCTTAACCACTGAGCTATCTCCCCAACCCCTCTATTATTTATAGTTTCCTTTTCTTTTCCTTTTTTTTCTTTTTTTTTTTTTTCTTTTTTCTTTTTTTGGTTTTTCGAGACAGGGTTTCTCTGTATAGCCTTGGCTATCCTGGACTCACTTTGTAGACCAGGCTGGCCTGGAACTCACAGTGATCCACCTGCCTCTACCTCCCGAGTGCTGGGATTAAAGGCAAGCACCACCACACGCAGCTCTTTTCATTAGCTAATGTTTCATTATTTAGTGTTCCGTTTCGTCGCTTGACTCACAATTCTTCGATGCTACGTGTGAAAATGACGGCGACCAGAACTGGAATCTTTCTCCAGAATCTGTCAGTTAAACCACTTGCAGTTCAGCTGGACTGTTTTGAAGTCTGTTTTAGCTTTTCTTTGACTATGGCAGGGACACTCCTCACTGAAGGTAGAATTTAGCTCTCTTACCAGACTTTTTAGCTCCAGAGTTTCCACAGGTGAGGCACAGCCTGTCACCCTAACACACAATTAAAGAGATAAGGGCCAAAAAGGAGGTCAAGTTAGTTGCGTTCACGTCCACGCTGGGCAGAACGGACAAAGGGATTGATTGGGTGACCTCATGTCTGTCCTCAGGGGATTATCAAGAACTTCGTGCCTTTTAAGGTAAGGCAAACAAAGGAAGGATGGGATGTGCGCAGATGACAGACCAAGAGATCACCTCACACCGTAGCACTTCTGATTCAGAAAGGAATGCTGAAGTTAGCGTTGCGGATGCCTGCGCGAGCGATGAGCTCATGAGAGGCTGCAGCCTGCTATCACAAGCATCTGTCGTCACGGAGCAGGCTGGAATCGGTCCTGCAGGGCTCAGTGACGTGGGGGAAGAGGGTTTTGGGTCCCTCATCAGAAACACTTTCATCCATGAGTTCTGTTACTCACGGAGTCCAGGGTAACTTCAACAGCGATTGACTTGGTGTGTTAGTTGCTTTTCTTGTTCCTGTAACAACGTTTTCCACAAAAGCAACTCAAGGAAGGAAGGATTCATTTTGTCTCATAGTTTGAGGGTATGTCCATCACAAAGGGACAGCGTGAGGTATCTGGTCACGTAGCATCCATAGTCAGGAAGTGGTGAGAGATGGATGCTGATGCTTATCTTTTTTTTTTTCATAAAGATTTATTTATTCATGTTTATAAGTACTCTATTGGCACGTATGCCTGCATGATGGAAGAGAGCACCAGATCACTTTATAGGTGCTTATGAGCCACCATGTGGTTGCTGGGAATTGAACTCAGGTCCTCTGGATGAGTAGCCAGTTCCTGTAGGAACCAGGCCCAACTGGGCCGCCTGCCTGTCTTGCTGTTTCATGTCCTGTGTCTACCAGCTTCCATGTCTGTGTTTATCTTGGTTAGTTAGTCATGTTTACTGCTCTGAGAAAGCACCTCTCCAATCCTCGAGACTTTTCCTCCTGTGTGCAATCACCTCTTGAGGGATTTCACCTGGGAGGAGGATTCCTGTTTTGCTGCCTATAAGAAGGCTCTTTGAGCCGGGCGGTGGTGGCACACGCCTTTAATCTCAGCACTCGGGAGGCAGAGGCAGCGGATCGCTGTGAGTTCGAAGCCAGCCTGGTCTACAAATGGAGTCCAGGACAGCTAAGGCTACACAGAGAAACCTTGTCTCAAAAAAAACCAAAAAAGAAGGCTCTTTGGCACTCTGGAGGGGCCGGACAAGAATAATAAACCGCTGCCGCGGCTGCTGCTGCGGCTGCTGCTGAGGCTGCTGCTCTCTTAGCGCGAAGGACCCGCTGTGTTATTGTGTGTGTGTGTGTGTGTGTGTGTGTGTGTGTGTGTGTGTGTGTGTG